>CM077168.1:24808141-25408141 GCA_039654105.1 Coreius guichenoti
CTGTTTTTTTTTTAAAGAAATCAATTTTTATTCACCAATGATGCATTAAAGTAATCAAGTGTGACAATGAAAACATTTATAATATTACAAAATGGATTTTGAAACCTGAGAAAATGTATGATGGTATCCAAATATGATCCAATATTAAGCAGCACAACTGTTTTCAATATTGACAACAATAAGAAATGTTTCTTAAGCACCAAATCAGCATATTAGAATGGTTTCTGAAGAGTCATGTGACACTAAAGACTGGAGTAATGATGTTCAAAGTTCAGCTTTGCCATCAGGAATAAATTACATTTGAATAATATCAATTGTAATAGTATTTCACACAATACTACTTTTTTCAAAAACATTAAAAAAAAAAACGTAGCAACCCCAAACTTTTGAATGGTAGTAAACAAACCCAACTTAGCGGTTAAAGAATGCGTTCCAGAGCTGAGCTGTGATGCTCATGCAGACGACAAAACTTTAAGTCTGGCTCACAACTGAAATCTGAAAAAAAATCTCCCCATTATTTTCAGACTTTTCTCTAATTTCATCTATAATAAAATTGGCATAAAAGCCAGTAATAAAGGTAAAAAATCGTATGGGTGGACTTAACATCACCTTTCTTTGAAACCAATTTTATAGCGAAAATCTCTTTTAGCCCTCACAGGGCAGTCCAGATCACCTTTAAGCTTTCGTTCAAACAGTCAAAATTAAATGTTATTATACAAAGGTCACACATTAATTCCAGTTTCATAGTATTTCTATTCATGACATTGAATAGTTCGCTGGATATCTGTGTCCTCGCAATCAGATATGGACTTCTCATTAAAAACGAAAAGGCTAGTGGCTGCCACAAGATGCCACGGCTTTACTTTAAGACTACATCATGCTTTCCACCAAAGGACATTTCTTACACAACGCTGTCACCGCTGGCCTGCTCGCCGGGGATTTAAGACACTGATGTCAGCTTTGTGACAGCTGGTTTAAGTGTACAGCTGAGTTTTACAAGACAGGCCCTGTTGTCTGCCCTTAATTAAGGCTGAGAAAATGGCCCTGATTCACAAAAGCATTACACACAAGCAAAAGCTGTTTTGCTGAGCAAAAGGAATATGAAATTATGTGAATGGGTTAGGCATCTGACAAGCCCCAATCACTGTTCTTTTAATGGCAATTTAATGATAATTGGATGTAAAAAGTACAAGTACTGAAGGATTTGAGAAGTCAAATGCACTGAAAGAGCACTATATAATCCTAAAATGAAACTGGAAGTACTGACACAAACTCGCGCTGGGAACATATTCACTAGTTAAAGCCTCAAATCTTCCAGGCACTCACATATTCCACAAGTACAGCCGTAACTCCATCCGGTTACTTTGAGCAAAAACACGCTCACCTCAAGTTAGTATATTAAGAACAAAAGGCAAGCAGAGATCAGCCTGAACAGGGGAGCCATGGGTAGGGGGTTAATTAATACAAAGCATTTTTAAAAGAGAGCCCAACACTTCTGCACTCAAAAGCAGCGGGGCTCCACGATAAGCAGCTCATCAAACACACAAGTGGAGCTGTTTCTCAGCCGTTCTGCACCCAGATTAATAGCACCTCAGGTCAGGAGGCCCCCTGCGGTTCCTTAGCACCCCACCGTTCTCCAGCCAGATCATTCACTAACGCATTGCCACGGTGGATAATTGGGGCACGTCGCTGCGCTCACCTGTCTGCTTGCAGGTGCGAAAGTGTCAGAACCTCTGGGTAACGTGCAAGATGCAACGGTGAAATCTAACATGCATCCTCTTACACGCCTGTAGCGTGCAGCTGAAAGCAGCAGGAGAAGCTTTTGGAAGGTAAAGGTGAATAGAAACCCAACAGCAGGATTAAATGGAGGCTGGAGGGAGGCGAACCATCCTCTTTTTGTCAGATTCAACGCAGCAACTGGTAACAACCTGTAACCTGTGCCACCCACAGCACGCCTGTTTCTTTTTGGCCTTCGGGGGTCCCACACCTTTTGACCAATGACTTTTCCATTGCTTTTCGAGTCATTCTTGATTACTGGATAAACATTAAAAAAATAATAATCATTTATTAAAGATCCACTCACAAAAAGCAATTTCTAGTCAATGAAGTTTGGTGGTTTGTTTGTTTTTCATTTATTTTATATATATATATATATATATATATATATATATATATATATATATATATATATATATATATATATATATATATATATATATATATATAAATAAATTGTAAAGTATAATCATTTCCATGACTTAAGTTTTTACTGGTAATACATTAGATATGGTTCAATCACATAAGTTTCAATTTTTAATGCATAGATATCATAAACTAGCAATGAACAACAACTTTTCACAGCATATATATTAATATAGGTCATTTTAATTCATGTTTATAATAAATAATGCAAATTTATACATCGCTGAAAATCTTTATTTGCGAGAATGTTTCTTGAACACCAAATCAGCATATTAGAAAGATTTCAGAAGGAATATGTGACACTGAAGACTGGAGTAATGATGCTGAAAATACAGCTTTGCCATTATAGGAATAAAATAAAATAAAAAAGTAAATAAAATAGAAAACAGTTGTTTTTACTGTAATTTTTACTGTGTTTTTGATCAAATAACTGTAGCTTTGGTAAGCATAAGAGACTTCTTTCAAATACATAATCTTACCAACCCCTTAGTTTAAACAGTACAGCGTATGTAGAAATCAACATTAAAATAAATTAATAAATGCTGTAAAAGTATTGCTCATGTAATCTAATACATTAACTAATGTTAAAAAACTGAAACTTATTGTTAAGTGTTACCACCATTCCATTTATTTTTTCATGACTTTTTCCGAGCATGGAATCTTACAAAATTTCCTTGATATTTCTAATGTTTTCCATGTCAGTGGGAACCCTGGGACTTGAAAAGTCACATCCTGTCTGATTTATTGCACTGCACTTGATAAAAGCCCAGTTAAGTGTGTCAAAATTCATAGTGGAGAGGGGGTGAGGAGGAGAGGAACAGTGGGAATACAAATGGAAGGAAGGCTGGGATTAATTGTCCGAGAAGCAAATGGCTGCGGTGCAGTTGCTGTGCTTTGAGGGCTGGGGGTCTCACTTGTTGTTGGGGTTGAGGTCAGGAGTGGGTCGATTCTAATGGTGTCACCCAGCACGCTCACAATTCCACACTCATTACACCATTCACAATTACTGCTACCTATTTCCCCGAGAGGGCTGGGCCAACCATTATCACGGCGACTCAAATGAAGTGGATAATTGTGTCTCTCTGCGGCACATCAGGAAATGGGGGAGAGAGAGAGAGAGAGAGAGAGAGAGAGAGAAGATGGAGACAGAGAGGCAGAGGAGGAGGAAAGACAGATGGATCAGGAGGTGTAAGACAGATATCAACAGACAACAAGCCAGTTCAAACAGAAGGAACCCTTGTCACATTTACAAGCACAAAAACCGCATCATCGCAGATCAAGCCATCTAAAGTTGGAACAACTTCACCAATTCATGAGGGAGAGACGCTCCGATTCAAGCTTGCTAATAACACAACCCTCGCGATCGACTGATCTTAAAACACTCTGTGCCACTAATGTTTAAGGAGTCGGAAAAGGGAATTCATTCATGGGAAATGACCAAAAATAGAGGCGTCTCTTGAATGCTATATTTATAAGAAATGGAGGCCAACTCTCAGACCGCAATCCTACACAGACTTGTCAAACCGCGTGCCATTACTATCCCTTGTCTTAGCGCACTTGTCATGTAAGACTTGTACTCAAATGAAATATTTATTCTGCATAATAACTTTCAAAGGGGAATAAAGTATGGAATTAATTATTAATCATATGTATATTCAAAGCTTTTCTTTTTTGGGAGCGTTAGATATTCCCAGACAGTCTCAATCTGACGAGAGGCCCCGATTAAGTCTAAGACTCAGAAAAATATAAGCTGAAAGATGTCAAAGTCAGGAAAAAAGAAAGAGAGAGAACCGTAAGGTTTTGCCCCTTGATTTAACTAGTTCACAGGTGTCAGAAGCGGGATGTTTTGCAACACAAATTACACGCCTCATTTGGCGGTTACTAACTGTGTTCTCTAGTTCTGTGGAACAAAGTACATTTGCTGTGGAAAAGGAGTCAAGGTCAGGTCATCAGCAGACGTCATAAAGTCCCATTAACGGGAGTGAGGAAATAAAGAAGGCCACTGATGAGAGGAAATGCGATCTGAAGCGATAGATATCTCATTTACTGCATTCTACCCCATTTTGACACAATTTGCTTCAAGCCAGTTAATATGCAAGTTATCCATCTGAGAGGGCGTGAGACAGACCATTTCAGTGTCAATTTACAGCAAAAAAAGAGAATGTGAGTACCCTCCATTCTTCAGAGCTCTTTAGTCTAATTCAATTGTACCTTTCAATACCTTATGATATGCAGGAAGTGCTTGGCTCGCTATATCACATTATGGGAGGATAAAATAGTAAAACGGATTTTTTTTTAAAGGCGGCAAGTATGCACAGGGATAAAAGCAGATAAAAAGTCAAGCTTACTTTTGCCTTGTCTGGGGGTTGAAAAGTGTCTATAAGTGCTTTAGCTAGCGCTTAGCGGTAAATGCAAGGCATCCATCATCTAACCGCCTCAAATAGTAATGGGAGAAGTTATTCCTTATTGACTTTATTCAACTCTCTGCTTGACAGACTATTCATAACCAGCTGTGGACATCACAGGAGCTCAAAAGGACGCAGTGAAGTTAGATAAAGCAACGTTGCCCCTTGTTAACACTTGAAAAAGTAAGAAATGACAAATGAAGAGATGCATCCCAATTTGCATACTTGTGCACTGTTCTGTCCACTATCGTCACTAACTTAATGTACAACATAATTCAGTAAAAATGAGTCTGATTCGAAGAGGAATATCAGAAAGCTAAGTCCTGACTGTGGACGAGAGGAGGAGCTGGGGGTGGAGGAGGGTAATTAGCTCCTGACCAACACGATAAAGCTGCTGATAATTCTGAATGGACCTTATATATCGGGATGCTGTGATAGGCGTCGTATCCCTATAGGTAGACGTGGATCAGCTGAGAGTCAGCTAATGCGAGCTTGACTGATGTGACTTAACCAGTGGAGTGCATAAAAAGATTCGACAAGTAAAGAGAATTTGAATTGCAACTTGCAAGACATGCAAGGCTTGCACATGGCCAATGCAATAAAGCAACAAAGAAGATGTGCAGCCCCTGTCTCAAGCATTCTGCATAACAGTAGCATTAAATCAGGGTATTTTAACACACTGGGTTTATTCCGTGATCTACTAAAATATAACGTTTTATGCATTTGTGTGCTGTGGTCCAAAAAGTCCAAGACCCACAGACCTGCGAGTAGTGTGTGCATTCATACCAAAGGATACGAATGGAAATTTGGAGCTGACTTTAAATAATCCTTACCTAAGCTGTCAGCAGGCATATTTCATACCATTAATATTTACATCGCATCAGAGTCGAAGGACTAAAATCTGAAGATGTGCGCTCGGACAAATTTAAAATGCATACATAAATAACAACAGCTGGTAGGAAATCAGGTGGCCTACACTTGACATGCATGGAGACTTGTCAAGCATGGAGAAACAGAAAATATACAAGCTATATGCTGATTAACACGATAACTGATAGCATTTTGTCAGCAATGTAAACTTCCATTTTATAACATTTTCCCAAGGGCAGTTTGTGTTTTGTATGTTCAATATGCATCTGGTTATAACTCAGCATAATGTCTGTACTGTTATAGTATGTTGCCAAAGTAATGTTTATATGTTAATCAACAGAGTTAAGCTGTATTTGTAGTAATTATTCATTTACAGTACCATGCAAAATGTCTGGCATCAGAGATTATTGTTATTTGAAAAATGTATACTTTTATTCAGCAAGGATACATTAAACTGATCAAAAGTGAAGACTTGCATTGTTACCAAAAAAAAAAACTATTTCAAATAAATGTTGTTTATTTGAAAATAAATGTTTTCAACCATGATAATAATAAGAAATGTTTCTTGAGCACCAAATCAGGATCTTAGAATGATTTCTGAAAGATGTGATCATGGAGAAGTATCAGGCTTTGTGTAACATCAGTTTAGCACAACGAGGCAGGCTGAACTCTCCATCTTGTGATACTGGTTATTGGAGATGATGAGCCTCTCATGTCGATGAAAATAGCAACTGCTGCTGCAACCCAATTATGAGCAGAATCTTCCCTGTTTTGTTTTCTTTCTTTTTTTTACCTTGTGAACAGTAGGTCAGATGGGATCGACCGGGCAGCGCCGTTCAAAACAGACAGCTCGGCCCCTATTTGAGGATCAATAGCAGTGGCTAATGTCTGATCTGTTTCTGTCCATATTCAAATACGGCGTGCTGGGATTGTAGCGCACATCGTCGCCTCAAAGTCATGTACGATTAGGCACGCCTGAAAGACACAATGAGAAAGAAACAGTGAGCGAGACAGAAAGGGAAAATACGTTAATTAACGAGGGCCTATCCACGGTTCTGTGTCTCTGATTCAATATTAAAGGCCTTAACCGCATACATTTAAATGAGATCTGTACATATACCGCAATAAAAAGGTAACAGAGAGGGTACTTCCAAATATGAAAAAAAATTGAATGAGATGAAATGAAACACTGACTAAGAACACATTTTCTAGCTCAGTACATCATGATATAGCTCCAGGCGCTACCTTTTGTCTAAATCTCCACACTGACTTAAACTGCGCATTGTAACACGACACCTCTGATTTCATGCAATATGGAGGATTACTGAATTGAATTGAACGCTCAGCGTTTTTGTTCACATTTCTAAATTAGGATTTTCTGTCTCCATAATGACAGAGAAGTCTCTCTTTTTGCCGAATCAATGCCAGCTATTTATATGAACGGTAATCCTTCACCCGGCTCTGATCTGCTAGCGCTGTGATGGTTTAAAGTAATGACTAAAAAACAAAAAGGACACAGAATGAATGGAAATTGGCTTCATTGCATGTAAAATAAGATTTCGCTCGCCATCGGGAGACTTGTACAATGCTGAAGTACAAGGAGTCTGAAATAAAAAAATCAATGTGGGCCAATATACGTGTGTGTGATTGGGGCGAAGGGGGAAGAAGCTGCCCCGCTTTTGTGAAAGTAAAGTGTAAATAGCTTGTAAGGAGATGTTATGGTTATGCTAGCGATTCAAATATCCTCCTTGCTTCTTGACAGAGCGAGTCAGCCTGACAAGTAGGCTATCAGCCAAGAGATCATTAAGCTAAAGGGTTGAAGTGCCATTGCCAATGTGTGGGGGATGCCATGGCAACAAGGGTTCACCCTGCTTGAGAGACAAGATAAAAAACAATGAGAGGCAGGGTGCGGGGCCGTGTAACGATCGGCACTGATCGATGGCTCACTCTTTCTCTCTCGCGCTCTGCCTCTGTTCTTCCCTCTTTAGAGATGGAGGGAAAAAAGAAAGGGCAGCATCGTTTAGGCTTTGTGGCTAGCAGAGCTTAGGGGGTCCTTAAACACACAAGAGTGGGAAAAACGGTGAGGACAGGCACACTGCGAAAATGGCTGACTGTGATGATATCAATCGGTGAGATACTGAAAAGATCCTGAGAGAATGCTTCACACATTAACGCTATTAAAAGGCCAGTTCATCACCGTTTACAGTGAGTCGTTCCAAACCATGACATTCTTTCTTCTATGGAACACTAAAGAAGATATTCTGAGGAATGTTTCAATGCATTTCTTTCTTTTGTCCACACAATGAACATCAATAGAGTGCAACAGTCGGGTTCCGGAATTAAAAACCACATTCATATTCTCCATAGGGGAACTGATTTTAAATGATAACTAATGATAAACTTTTAAAGAAAGACCTGCTGTGAGCGAGATTGTTCATTGATGGCATATGCTTTGTTGAAGCCATCACCCTGCATTTTTTCAAACTATTATTTTTTTAAATAGCAAAATGCCTGGTGAAAAAACATTACCCATGATTCTGCAAAAAATAAGTCCACCAATTGGAGAATCGCAACTAGTAAATAATACCAAAAGAACCAAAAAAACACTGCAAATGACGCAGAGTCAGTTTTTGATTCGATTGAGAGACAAGATATAATATTATCATTAGCAGATAACAGATAATTTTTTATTTAAACTTTGTCATTTACAATACTTCTTGGAATAGTAGTTATTTCCATTATTAAATCTGTTAAGTAACCAGTATTGAACCTTTGCCTTTTTGTTTGATTTTCAAATATCGGTTTATGCTTTAAATCAAAGTTTGCAATGTTGTGATTCACCTTGTAGCAGGTGGGCAACTCTTAAACTAAGACTTTTTTAAATCTCTATGGGAAAAGTGCTTTCAGAACCAAATGTGGGCGGGTACTTTTGCACTCTATGGGGTCCAATGGAGTTGTTTTGGACCCCATTAATTTTCACTGTATAGACCTTATGCGCCAGAGAAACAAGCATGCAGCCATTTTGTGTTTGAACTTCCATTTTTGAGGTAGCTCGTATATTTCTATGGCATCGCTGTTGAAGAGTGATTAGCTGGTGAAGTCGATTTACTTATTGTAGAGTTAACAAAAGTTATAATTGTAATGTTTGAAGCGGATATCCTAAGAAATGTCGGAAAGAAAACGAGTGGTTCATTCATAAATCCGTAAGATCTTACCTTCATGCTGTGGAAATACAAACTGGAAGACAACACAACAAGCGTAGTTCTGAAAAGGGGCAGGGCTACATAAGGTCTATAAGCAAAACCAGTTAAAACTTGAAATAATTCTATAAAATATATTCTTTTACAGAAGGAAGGAAGTCATACAGGTTTGGAACGACATGAGGATGAGTAAATGATAACAGAATTTTAATTTTGGGGCAAACTGTTCTCCAGAATGAAGACGACATCTGCAGGGCTTTCATATCAGGACAACCGAGCGTCTCCAACCGTTCTGCCACATAAGCACGAGGAACGAAGTCAGACACAATCAGGCTCTCGGAGGCTGGTAGAAGCTCCTTGAGACAAGTGATAAGCACCTGCTAACTGAACACCCCCCTAAACGTCTCTCTGGGCGCGCTAGCTTACTAGCAACATGTCCTGATCAATCCAGTGAAAGAAATCTGTCAGGAAATCTTTAGCATTAGGTCTGCCTCCTGAATGAGGATCAGGCCCTTTCAGCGGGGCAGGGTGCGGATGGGTTTTAGGAATCTTCCTTTCCGCATCTCTGAGTGTCAATACGGATTATGAGCATAGCTTTTATCTTTTCAAGCACACAGACTATTTACTCATTTAAATGGATGAATAAGTGTTTTCCCCCTTCTTCGATAAATAAAAAAATAAAGCGACTTTGAATGCATTCAAATCCTGCTCCAAATTCAAATTCGGCTCCCCTATGCATCCTTTGAGATCTAATCTGTCTTTTTAATCCACACAATTCACTGAGGGCAATTTTTTAACATACTTCCTTAAGACCTGAACGGATAAACACAGTCTAGCTATTGTCAGAGGCAAAGCACATTTCTTCACAACTTAAGACCAACGATTCGCTCGACGGATTGACTGCTTGCCAGCACATGCAAAGCAGGTGAGTTTAAGAAGCGTTTTCAGCCAAACGCCTGAGCAACGGAATCATAAAGAACTTTATTTACTGGTATTTCATTGGCTACAAAAATAGGCCTTTATATCACTGTGCCATCAACAAAAAAGAGCCAATAAAACCTGTGAAGAAGCGCCACAACGACGAACAAATAAAAGCAAATTTTGACATTTCGCATTCAGCACATCTCTTTATAGGTCAGAGGCAACCCTGGCCGACCCTGCATTGTTTCTAAATGCCATTTTGTAAAAGAGGATCTCAGGAATTAATTAATGCATGGGTAGCTGCCACTGTCAAGAGGCACGCATTAAAATCAATGATTAATAAATTCAAAACACACAACAAACTCAGAGGGGAGATGAAACTAGTATTGTGTTCCCCAGGAAGCGGCCCCAGTGCGGGTCCTCCCACCAGCGAGGCGGCCACTCAGATGCCTAATGGAAAGTCGCCGATGCCAGCTGTGTGCCTGTGAATAAAATCACTTTAATTAAAGGCATTACAATGAACAGAGAATACACGCGGCAGAGTCGACAGGAAACGGCCCTCATACTTGACACACACACACAGCCAAAGCGGCATAATACCTAAAAGGAACAGAGGCCCCAGATGATCTAAACACAAATAAAACGAAAAGCCCGCAGCTTCTTTCTGAGGCTATCAAGCACAACAATTACAGTAAAACACGCATAATTACATTACACAGATCTTTCCTAATGTTCTTTATTATCAGGTAATCTGAGGTGGGAAGCCTTTGCGATCTTATGAAATTTAATTGCTGTTCAGACATCAGATCATTTATTTTCAGACTTCCACAGACCACGCAAATCTTTTTACTCTAAATGCTTAAGCATAAAAAGAAATCAGCATAAGGATGCCGAACACCGAACCGCAAATTGTTCATTCTGCGGCAAAAAGATTTTCAATTGTCTGTATACTTTTGAAATATCATGCTGTCTTGCAAGCAAACAAAACAGCAAAATTACTGTCCACCCCCATAGAACAGACGAAGGGTTCCTCTTAATCTGATATACAACAAAGATGAGCCCTGATTATATTCACCCTCCTCTTCTTGTTTTAAATAGACTGGGAGCAGTGCCCAGAGACAGCTGGGGTAAGCTCAGCCCAGCTGATGCCGGATCAGTGGAGCAGTTTGTCTACTCAACCATAAGGGGGCGGCAAACACAAACTCACCCGGACATATGCAATTCATTCACAAGCAAATAACATGCAAATGAAGAAATGTGACAACACATACATAACCCTCTTCTGTATTCAATACAGAAGGACTGCACATGTTTAAAAACAGGCTTAGCAGTTGTTCTCAGGCTCATAAGCTTCACAAGAATGTGCCATTGTTTAGAGGAAAAATAGAGATTGAGAACAAATGTGACAAACTCTTGTGGAAATGCATCTAAAACAAAGTTGATCTTGACAGACTAAAGGATACGGTTTGAAAAACATAATTTTACCATTTTATCACAAACACCCCTACATCAACTTCCACTGCAGTCTGTGGGTGTATTTTCTGTACTGAACAGGAGGGGGAGTATTAGAGGGAGGGGGCAGGTAAAATCAAAAAAAGCATAAAGCAAGGCTAGTATGCAAGTATACAGAAACACAGTTTTAAAAACAAGTTATGAATGTATTCAGGGTTCAGGTATATGTTAATATACATCAAACACAAGAGCTTTGCATATGCCTAACAGCATCCTTTCAGTACAAGAAAATATTTCACAGAAATTACACATTCAGACATTTTCTCATCAATCAGAGTTGTGCTGCATTTGAATTGAGGTAGCACACAAGATTTGGAATTTCAGTTTCGAAACTGAATTAAGTAGAATTCCAACTGCATGAAGTTAAAATAAATCTACATGTTACCCATTATCATAAACTAAACAAACAATCTGTGGGTTAATTATTTCTAGATGCATATAAAGTATATTGTAGGCTATGGCATTTCAAGCGTTGATTATTTAATATTTATGTTTATAATATTAAAATAAGGCTAATTTCATTTTACAGACATTATTCCTAGTATTCCAGTCAAAATCCCAATTCAACTTCTTGTGAGGCCTGGCAAAAACTGGAAAGCAGTTGTTAAATTCTGATCTGAATTGCGATTAATCCTGATTAGAATCAAACGCTTGACTGAATGTTCACCTGGTCATTGCAGGTAATTGCTGGATTGCAGTTTTTCTTCCGAAGTTCCCCTAAACGTTTGAAATATGCGTCTATGATACGTAAAACCTGAAGAGAAAAATACTGAATACTTTTATGTGGACTGACCCATGGATGTGTCACTGCATTAAAACACAATGAATATAATTTGGTGACAATATATGGGGGAAACTAACCTGTTGGGTTTAAATAACCCGCTAAAATCTCTTCCAACTGTAAATTACTTGGATTTCTGTGCATGACACGCCGATTTGAGCTCAAACCGCCCCTAGCTCGACTTTTGTTGATGACGTCGAAGTGGGCGCCACTCAGCGAGTCACGAGTGTAAACAAAGTTGCTGCCACGTGGTTAGGCGGGAACGCTTCCGTGACAGTTGAGTTTGACAGCTCATGAGACACAGTTGTTGTCAAAAGAATGGTGAAACTTAAATTGATACCATTCTATTAAACAATATAGCGGTTTTTAATAAATGAGATCGCACTGAGAATGAGGTGATGAGAAACTTATTTTGTAGACAAGACAGCAAAGAACATCAATAATATGTTTTTTTTTTAAAGCTATCCTTAGCATTAGCCACTGCCTGTTCCTTGTTTACTAGATTTACACAGCAAAAGGTCTTGGGATATTGATTTATTGATGCAATAAACCACAAAAAAAATACAATAGTAGCAATATTAATATACCAATATATTACTTAATATATTATTTAAAATGTATATTATTATTATTTAAAAATGATACTGTACTGAAAAATATTGTTATTTTTTTTGTATTTCAATTTATTTATGGTATAAATGACTTAATATTAACGTTCAGTGACTTTAGCAGCACAGGGTCGAAACCAAATTTTCATATGGGGACAATAAAGTATTTTTTTTAATTCTGTAATTTATTTATTTTTTTATCAGTCATGACTGGCAACTGCTTATATATAAGCATGTTTGTTTTATTTATTGTACAAAATAAATAATAAAAAACATTTAATTTTAAAAATATATATTACCAAGTTATCAGGTAAAATCTTGATTTTATAAATGATTTGAATAAGGACTTACTATTTTTGTATGATATTAAGGATTATTAGACTGTTCTGCGACTGTTCTATAATATAAAGAGACCCACTTAATCATGTTCTTCTTATTATTGTAACAATATTGTATTAAAAACACACACTCACAATCACCCCATTAGCTGAACTGTTCTAGGTGAAAAATGAGACAATGAAGATTTAATTTTTCTCATTTGAACTGAAGAAAAGTTGTGTGTGAATATAGCTTTTTAGCCCCCGCCACCTCTAAGAACCGTAGGGGGCTTTTGATGAAGATGACTCGCTAACAACCCAAGAAAAGCCTGTTTATTTTGCCTAAAACCGAGTCATCTAAATGAATTATCTAAAACAATTTACTCCCCACCCCATGTCGTACAGGAGACAGAACAACACAACACATACTCATTAATGCATGTAGGCTGATTATACATTTCAACCCTGACAGCACCTGAACTACTCAATTAACAATTACAAACAAGCAATTCACTCAAGGACTGGAAAGCTGACCCTTTGTTTGTCTGAAAAGAAACCCATTCTTGCGTTTGCCACAGTATCGCATGGAGTGGCTTAGATCTTAAACAAAATTGTAGACATTGTAGACATTTGACCAAAACCGGATGCTTAAACATATAACAGCTTTTCTTGAGGATAGCATTTCTTCATAACGTTCTTCATCCTAAATTTCAAAAAAACAAAATTCTCACATATTTTAACCAGAAGTTTGTTGAGAACTGGATCATGTTGTAGTAGTCCATGGCATTATGAATATTAGTGGCAGACAGGGGGGGCACAGAGCTCCGACTAGGTGTGACTTTTGGCGGTGATGGCTGGGAGATCATCCAATGGGCACCTGCTGCTGCTGCCACCAGCGTCTGTGCGGAGAGAACAAAAGGGGCCATTGAGCACATAACAGCTGTTGCGCTGTTGCCTGCCTGAGGGCCCCCTGGCCCCTAGGGTCTGTCTGCTGGGGGAAGCCCCCTCCTCCTCTTCAGTGTTGACCTCCATACAGCTCTTTTAAGAGACTGCATGGTAGCCATCCTGCTGCCACATTGTTAAGTACAGAACAGTGACGTGGGACTCCATTCACCGTCAACCTCAGTAAGCTTAGCATGAGGGACACAAAGATGCATGAATTGATCGTTGAGGTTGAGAAGCTTTCATTTACCTCATCTCTCACCCTTTTGTTATTAACTGCTTAATCTGCCACTAAAACATGTTTTTAATTAGCCCCGATCTGCAATGTATGCTGTATAACGGTCATTGTTGTAGAACAATGTACGTGTGTAATGTTTCAATACAAAGCATATTCAGCAGTTTGCCATTTTCAATAAATGAAATAAAGCCCAAACCAAAATTGCCTTAAGCAGATTCCAGTCACCAACACAGCACCCAAACACTGCCAGACCAAGGCAGCAGAGCGATTGTCAGTGTGCAATGTAATGAATTACCCTTGTCTCAGCAGCAGCTGTTGAGGAGCTCACAGACCTCAAGTCCAGCCTTCTGATCGTGACAGACAAAGCATCACACTGACATCTAGTGGATCATGTCCTAGGTCTCTCCGTAACACTTGTTCTCAGACTGCAAGCAGAGGGCACTGTGTATGTAGATGCACGAGCGAGACAGCCATTACAGGCCCTGTTCACCATTTTGTTTCATAGATCTCATACATGATGCTACGCTGCTATTTTTGACTAAACAGCCCGCTAGTGCGTGTATTTTCCCCAATCTGCATGGACTGCTTTTTGATAATTAGACGACTTAATAGAAGGCTGCTCATAATACACCCATTCCAGTTCCATTAAAAGCCAAATTAGGCTGCCTCTGTACATGCATGTCAAATTACACATGCTGGAGTTTTTCCCCATGAAGTTAAACGCACTGCACTACAGGGTGTAGTCTTGTTAGTAAATTAAATGATTGTCATCTAAAGCACTTTTTTTTTTTACAATGCATCCATCTCTTTGGTTGCTCATCCATCTCACAGAATCGTAAACATGTTAAAAACAACTTGCATTATAACATATGGTTCATATATAGAGATTTTAGATATATTTAAAAAATAAGTTTAGTAGTATTTTATAAACATCAAGAAACATAAGTATGGTAATCATAAAAACTGTCTGAGACAGTGGCTTTATTTAGACATATGATATAGAAATGTAGCAGCATCTTGTTTAAAAACATACCTATAAAAGTGAATGGTCAAATTTGGTTACAAACACACAGGAAGCGAAAATCTTAAATATAAAAATCAGAGTCCAAACTTCTGAAGCTGGTGATTTCTCTGGTCCTTTCTGGCAGTGGAGACTTGAGTCCCCGTGACAACCTGTCAGGATTTTGCTGGTCCAAATGGCAACCTGAGCAACAGAAACCCATGCCCGTATTTGTGTGGGGATCTCTGTGGTCATCTTTCCATCTGCTCCAGTCCCACCCTCTTTTAGCAGCAATCAGAGCCAGTTACAGCTCTGAGATTTTAGCAGGTAGTCTATATTTGTAAAAAATAAAATAAAATAAAATAAAACAGAACCTTTGGACCATTTAAAAAAAAAAAAAAAAAAAGCTTTCAAGTCTCGTATGAGAGAAAAAAAAAAGAAAAAAAAAAAATGCATAAGACATTCTTGGTCTTGATTCTTATGCCAAAGCATGTGAACTGATGGTTGGGTTTGTCGTGTAATGCCATTCATTTGTTGATTTTCACTTAAATTCATCAGTCAGGGCTGTGTCCTATTCCATACATCCAGGAAGTCAGGAGTCTGTGTTCTCAGGCTTTTCACTGCTGTGTGGTGGTGTGAGCACTCCAGAGGGAACTGGAGACCTCTGTCCGCTCTCAATGTCTACTAGCTGATAGGAGTGCACCTTTCCCTGGAGAACAAGAAAAGAAACAAGAAACCTTTAAGCAAGAGGAAATGAAAGAAACAAATGTTGGGGCTATGCAAAATTCTTTACTCAGAACAAGACAGACAGTAGTGTTAAAGCCTAAGTTTTGGTTGTGTGTGTATTTTATTTAGAATAAAATTGAGAAAAAATTAAGCTGTGGCCAAGATTCAAATGCAAAATCTTACCAGCCATTCCAAGTAAGGCACATGGGTCTGGATATTGTGCATGTCATCTGTTGCTATTCCTTTGAATGTCTTGAGAGCTGAGCTGCCTGCTTCACGAATTGACATGGCGAAAGGGACCATCCATCTCACACACTCCTCCAATTCACACCACTTCAGCCCTGGAACCAAAACAAAAACCCATGAATAAAAGGTCACTTTCAAACACCATCAAGTCCATTTTGTAATATACACTCTTTAATAGAGCTATCAAGAAGAAATTCTCACACCAAAAAAAAAAAAAAAAAAAAGAAAAAAAATTGTTAAATCATACCTGAAACTTTTATCACTAGCTCTAGAGAAGAGAAGTGGAAGAGTGCAGAAGCTGCGAGGAGGCTGTAAGAGAATTCCAGACTTCTTGCATCCAGTACACACAGATCCAAGAGCTATACAAAAACACGAAGCAAAAAATAAGCTACTAAATCCTAAGTAAAGAGAGACATCCACTGAGAAATCTGCTTAGAAGAAAGGATGTGGCAACATCGGACTGTTTGAGTGTCGGCCGACTTATTTTTTCTGGTGTGTTCCGCAGCGTTGGCTCTAGTCAGACGTCGGTGAGAGAGAGAGAACTCTGATTGGCTGTTGGGCTTAGCGAACAAGTCAGTGCACGAGAATAAGAGCAAAAGTGATGAAAGCGAGCAAGTCAGTCAAAACTGAACAGACAGAAGGCTGTTATAATTGTACGTCATCTTACCTGAGCAACACAATATTTTCATAATAACATGAGACGTGATCAGCGTGATTGATATTGCAAACGGTAAGCAAGCGCTGCTTTGTTTATGGTTTGTATACCTGCAGTCTTAATTTCGCTTTCCCATTATGAATGACAAATACAGACGAACATATCTGCTTAAATAGACAGTTATCTCCTTTACACGCAGGCGCAGAACGTGCATGCTAGTTGAGTCGCCTGTAGTCCTTTTGGTGTGTTCAGGTGCTTTTTTTTTTTTTTTCCACGACACAGGCGACGCGAGGCCACAACACCGTCGGCTTTCATCAGCGCTAGTTCTTGGGCCTAAATTCATCTTAAAATGATAGTTCACCCAAAAATTGTCATTGCGTACGCTCGTGTCATTCCAAACCTGTATGATTTACTTTTAAAAAGGACATTTTACAAAATCTTTGTATATTGTGTTTCGCAGAAAGAAAAAAAAAAGGGAGTAAACTATTTAAATTTTTGGGTAAACTATGCCTTTAAAAGCCTTTTATTGTCACAGAAAAGCCCCAGAAATGGACTTTGTAGGGTGCATTCATTTATCGGGACCAGCTTTGAGAAAGCTAAAATCAGAAGCCCCATGTACACCTGCGGTATGTGTAGCAGAAAACAAAACAGTGCCAGGCCTGCACACTGCAGGACACGACACGTGCAGAATATAAATTGAATCACAGCTTTTTGCGGTAAATATAGTCACACACCATATTGTGATTTTAACACGATTAATTGTGCCGTCATACCTCTGCAATCTGCACAAATGTAGCCTGTGGGTACTGGGATATGAGAACTTCAGCAGTCTCCTTTAGATAGGCCATCTGCATGTAGATGTTGAGCCAAGCCACTGGGGTTAAAGGACTCAAACTCCAATTCAACTCCTGAAAAAGAAAAGAAAAAAAAAAATAAATAAATGGAGTAGGGTAGTCCATTAAACCATATAAGCAGCAGGGGTTAGGCACAATACTGAGGTTAAAATGATGATAATCTACCTTCATGATGATAATTTCCATGCTAAGAATGTCATCCTCAGAGCAGGCCCCATCAGTAACGTAAGCAAACTGATGCACCTTAGGAGGGTAAATTTCCTTTGGAAAGATAATACATTTAAAAAAAATAAATAAATAAAAACCTTTCACTTTATTCTGACAAGTGCTGCACTTTCACTTTGAAACGTTCTTAAAACATGAAACGTCACTGATAGGACATTACAGACCTTATCAGAAGTTCAGGCTGAAGTACACAGGCAGTTGAAAATAAAACTTACCTCCATTTTGGCAGCGATGAAGAGACAGGAGATGCCTATAAGCTGTAGTGTCGTTTTAAGAACATTCTCTTGTGTGGCCATGAAGCGATCGAAGTAGTCCTGACCCAAGTAAAATGTTTCTCTGTGCAACTTGTACACCTCGCAAACCTAAAAGAGAGTAGATGTCAGTGTCAAAGATCACCATTCAACATTGCAGTGCTTATGAAAAAGAAACAAAACCATTCATCACTTTCAGAAATCTACTCGTTTTACATTTCATTTTTAGTTATCCGTTCTAAGAAAACAGACTTCGATTTCTAAACCCAGAGAACAGTGTGATATTTATGTGTACGCTAGGGTATGTGTTCAGTCAGTGTGTGTGACGGTACACCAATTACGGTTCAGTAAGTACCTCCATTTTTAAGTCACGGTTCGGTATGTTTGTTTTCAGTACAGTTTTTTTTTTTTTTGAAAAATATTCAAGTTCAGTTTTCAACTGAAAAAAAAAAAAACTACAGAGACGGGACTAGTTTTTAAAATGGAGGACGTTAGAGAAATTTGGGTTTCACGGGTGTACTGTGAGATTTTAATCCTGTTCGAATCTATCACGTTTGTTTCTCAAACAACCTCAGGGAGATGGAGATATATATATATATATATATCACATACACACGGGTGTTTACCTAGTGTTTTTCAGCAAACTCAACATTCTTGTGAGAAATTGAATCCCGTCCGAATGCGAATGTCTGCGATTGCCAATGTCACATTATACGAACACTCCTCCTCATGTGTCTTTTGACCTACTGTTTGCGCACCACTCTTTCGCATGCTATCATTTCATGTCAACATGGATGGTATCGGACAAAATTAAATATTATAAAATGAATAAAGCGAGACAAATCACGGAAACTGCGAAGACTGTCCATTTTAATATCAGTGTCAGGTAAGATACTTGTCTTGATGTCTCTGCTCACTTATGTGGGTTTATTATAAACAACCACTTCTATAAACATGTTAAGTTTATTTAAATAGAGTTAATAAAGTTATATCAATAAGTACTTCAGTTAAAAAAAATTAAAAAAATTAAAAAAAAAGTCATAATTTCCCATTCTATATAGGAGTTTCGCACATGCAGATCTTTTGCACATGAAATGGTTAAAACACATTTGTTCGGCACACGCGCGCCGAACCGACAGACCTTATGTAGCGCTACACCCCCAGTATAACGGAAACTTTATCATCCTACGTGTACTGTATGAGCACGGCCAGATTTTTCTAACCGCGCACACTCTGTACACTCAGCTTGCACATAAGCCTTGAATATAATTGAATGAGATGGAAAAACAAACTTCTAGAAATGGAAACAATACACGGCCGCATTGACGAGTGCTTGTGAGAGAGAAGCCCCTTTCACACAGAGATTCAGGAAAATACACTGATAAGGTGTCCGACGATTGGTCCCAGGATCGTTCGATTTTGGTTCATTTACACTGCCAGTGATTTTCTGGAATCTGTTCGTGCATTCACACACATCCCGTAAAGACATGTGACACGTCTCCGCAGCGTCTTAAGTTTACTTAACCACATTTATGCATTTTTTTTTTCTGATTCTATCATAAACTAGCGCATCGCATACCAATGTTACTAGGTCCCCATCCCGGGATTGATCCAAGAATCAATCCCTTGATGTGTTTGCATTCACACAGACGGCACTATAGCAATTTTATGGCAATTTTCTGGGATTGACGCGCTGTGTGAGATGCTAGAGATACACACAACTGTAGTTTAAACAGAAAAGATTTATGTTTTAATTTCTGGAGAGAAATACCAGAGACACTGTACAAAGATGAAACATCCTAGTGTGCATTTTTCAATCACCTGTGCAGGCCCGTCACAAGGAGGGTGCGAGGCCCTGTGCGAACGTGATGTGCGAGGCCCGGGGGGTTGTGGGGTATATTTACGGGGGTCTACTGTTGCTATAGTGACGAACAATTTGTTGTTTATGTGGATATTTAAGAAAAAGAATCATATATTCAGTTTAACAGCATTTCAAGAAGTTAAACGGTGTAACCGAATTGTGCAGCGTGCACATTTTGACGCTTGTATGTTCTAAATTGTGAATGGGTCAAACGCATTTGCAAAACGGACTGAATCCACTTGAATTAGTTTGGACTGCTCTCTCACTGAATCATCTGAAGAGATTTCTCATTCAGTGAAATAAACAGACAGTATTGGGAGAACAACCAGCACTGTTTTCAGTAGTTTTCCTCTGAACATGCGCTAAATGGATGTCTGGCAATTTCTTTGCTTTTTGCAGTTTTCAGATTTAAAAACGTTTAACACATCTAGAGATAGTCTTTACTTGTTCTGCAGCGCCGCTGCTCTCACTGATGCTATGAAAGGTGCGTAATAGTTAGGCTATATATGCTTATTTAACTTTATAATGTTAAATAACAAACTCTTTGTGCGTACCATCAGATGAAATCCTGCAGGCGTCCATGCTTTCTCCATCCATGCAATAAATGCACATCCTTCAATGAGCGTGGATTTGTAGCGTATTTACTTAAACTTCTTAGGTAATATCTATGGTTTGACCCATTTCAGAGGCGGCCAAAATCAGAATTTGAATGGACTGTCACTGAATAAAGCTCTCTCTACGAACTTGCGATGCCGTGCTGATGACATGTATGCGCATGAATCAATCAGTCTCACGCACAGAGAAATATTGTAAGTTAATGCATAATACATTTTTAACAAGCAGACAAGCAACAAGCAGTCTCATTTTTAGCTATGTCTTTGAACTATTATAGTACTTCGAAGGACAAGAACATGAACTTTAACTATTGGCTTTACATCATCAAGTCAGCTGTCACTTTACTTTGCGCGAGGCTCTGTGCGGTCGCACACCTGGCACAGCCCTTGCGACGGTACTGCACCTGTGTTCACGCACAATATCAAATGGATGACGCGTTCACATAAAAATTCAAGTGTACTTTGGGCTCTAATTGCAGTTAGCTTTTAATTATAAGAAAACCTGAGAACTTGAGGAACAGCCTTGGTAAACAAGAATGAAGGAACTTGTGGTGTCCCCACCCCTCTTAATGAGATTAGATTAAGACGTGTGAATGGTTAAACAATGATTACAAACCTCCATTAGCCAATCCAGCAGAATAGCTCTCATTTTGGGTTGGAGATTTGGATGTCTCTCCATGACATGCGTATCTCGCAAGTAGAGTTTGTCTTTTCTAAGCAGGTTGTTCCACACATCATCTTTGCTTGCCCAGCTATGAGAAATTATGGGGAAAAGAGTTAACTTTTTCATGTACATCCATATATATCATAGAACGTGTCAAAGTTGTCATACAAGATATTCTATTGGCAAACATTTAGTCAGGTCAATCAAAGGTAGCTAAATGCAGTTTGAAAAGTCTAAAGATAAATATCTCACCAGAGGGCCGGCAGAGGGGTAGAGCGCGTGGGGGTGATGAAAATATTTTCTGAGGCGTACTGTGTGAATCCCATGCTGCCAACAGCAACCGGTTCCTCTACTTCATCAGGTGTGGGGATCCGCCTGCATGGGCTTGTGTAACCGGTGTCAGGATTCCAGCAGGCCTGAGCAAGAGGACAAGATGAGAAAAGAAGAAGAAGTAAACTCTCTAAAAGATATAAACAAATACAAAAGCCTGCCCTCTGCAACTAGGACAGGCTTCAAAGGCAGTTTGAAAAGGACCTTTCCATGGCACAAAAAAAGCTTCCTGTGTAAATTCAGGCCATGACATTTACCCTAAACACTCACAATACTACAGGTGACATAAGCAGCAATGATAAGTTGATAACTATTAAGCAGGGCTGTAACCACTATAGACAGTGAGGGGGACAATGAAGGGGATTTATTTATTTATTTATTTTTCATAATCTTGATGCCAATCTGTTTGTAGTTATGATTACAAAACGTTTTAAATATTATATTTTTAGGCTGGTCTGTCTCAGCGGTCTAACAGTGCTCACCAAAGACAAAATTAAATCAAAAGCTGCAGCCATTACAGTTTACTGATACTAAACATGAATTCCAGCGTAGCGCTCCAGGTTTTCTTTTTTTTACCAGTGAAAGATTGCAAGGTAAGATGAAGTAGCTAAACATAATATTTGGCAACTGTTTTACGATAGAAATGTTGAACAACCAACTGTAATTTCACTTTGAATTAAAAATATAGGCCAAATCATTTACATGATTCATTTAATTCTTAAATACGCGTTTTCAACATATCAGGCATGCAAATTAGAGTAGATGTATGCATCTTTTAAAATAAAAATATTATTTGGAAATAGTTCATGATCAAGACATAATATTTATAGCCTTAATATTAGATTCAAAGTCTCTGTATACATTTACCACAGAGGTATAACTGAAAAATTTCAGCACATTTTAGACCACAAGTCTCACACACCACTTTGTGATTTCCAGAAAAGACAAATAAAAGTGGCAAATGGTTTAGCATCATTGATATGAGATGCCTGGTGAGGCCTATGGATATACAAACAGTCATGATTCACCCATACCTGTGATGCACATGGTTTCTTTCTGGTCATCTCTGTGATCTCCTCGTCTGGATCTTGTAAATGCTGTGAATTCAAAAACAAAACAGTCAGAGACTCGCATCAGGTCTTGAATATAGGAGTATTATAAAAAAAATATATACATAAGAATAGTTTCCTTACAATAGCCACGTCTGCTTTCCTCTTCCTGGGACGCACTGAATTGATTTTAGGAGCTTCATCTGTAGTGTTAATCTGCTCTGTTCGTAGCCTGCGTCGAAAAATGATATTGTTACATTTCCACATTGGCCTGAAACTCTGTGACTAACTGGGCCAACTCGCTGCTGCAACTTTTCCATGCATGCTCACTGCTGGTCAAAACTGCCTTAAAAAGACACGAAATCGAAACTTACACTTTCTTGCTTGGCATGATATCCACGCGTGTGACCTTCTTGAGTGTCGAGAGCCTAAAATATAAAAGTGTTACTTTATAAAAATGTCCGATTTGTGGCTTTTAATCCCAACCCCCCCTCATGTCTTCACAAAGCGCTTTGGGCGCGGGGAAGTAGAACTGGGCACAATGTTCAAGAGGTCAAAACTACACGAAAAACACAACCAATCACTTCAAGACCACAGATCTATGCACTTTAAAGTCTATATTTTCAAAGTAAACCCGGTGCATGCCGATATTTCATTTATTTTTTAATAAAACTACCCGTTTGCATTGCTCTACTCAAGGGAGTCAGAAAATGGCCGAGCCAATCATTATTCCTCATTTCATTGAACCCGCTCTCGCAACAGCTAAAAGTAAGAACCTAAAGTCTCGGCAATCCATCATTTCAAAATTTGCTTCTCCAAACCCTTTTAATACATATTACTTGTTTGATGTCACTTTTACCGATCTTCAACAATAACCTAACTATTGTGGGTATACGTACCTTAATATGATGCCCTCTGAAAATGCCTTCTCTCCACGGATATCCTCAAAAGCAAAAGTTAGGATGGTGTGA
Source organism: Coreius guichenoti (assembly GCA_039654105.1). NCBI lineage: Eukaryota > Metazoa > Chordata > Actinopteri > Cypriniformes > Gobionidae > Coreius > Coreius guichenoti. The sequence goes on from CM077168.1 coordinate 24,831,584, forward strand.
CACAAGGCATTATTTAGAAAAACTGATCAAATAGTCTGTAAGCAGGCAGCATATGGTTAAGATGTGATGTGTTCCGCAGTCCGCTCGCTCTGAGCTGGCGCCAGTAATTTTGCGCCTTGTCTTATAACCCGCCAGCAGTCGTTAAAAGGGGCCGTCAACGCGGGTCATTTAAAATCCCCGCTCTGATATAACGACCGCGAAGCAGTGCGATCAATACCGCTGTGAGATTAACACCGGCACGGACCGAGAATGGTAAATCCAGACTTTATGCTTCAAACATGTAATGGTCAATAAAACAAAGTTTAGAAACATGAAGATTTTGCCGGCAAAATGAGGCGTGTGTTTGGTGACGTCACTTGGGGGCGGTTGAGGTAGCGGAAGTGCGTTGAGCACATGGCTAGCAGGCTCAAGAAGTAAACAATCCCAGTGATCACGTTAAATAGATGGATGTAATCGCGCTATAATGTTAGTGATACGTGAAATTGAATGTTTTGGTTGTACTCTGTTGGCCGTTTGATATGTCAAGTGTTGTCAAGCTGATATAGCGCATTATTTTGCTATTGGGCAAGTCAGTTTCACTATATTGACTGGCGCCCCCTTAGAAATACACAATACTACAATATACAGCAGGGTTTTAAATTATTATCAGAGGTGTATCTTTTATGTTCATATGATTCATGTAGCTTAGTTGTTGTCATTAGAGCCATCAGTAAGTATATAACCTTTGACCGGTCACATGACCATCAAAACGCGCACAAATCTGTTTTTTGTTGGCTTAAGAAATGAAGTTTTTAAATCTTTTCGGACGCTTAAAATCAAATGTCATTGGCATGATTCACGTCCGAGCCTTGCCAGGTAACGCATTTGACAGGAGAACAAACTTAACATAGAGGAAAGACTGAACTTTTAATTTCTTTTCTTCTGCAGGAACCCCCTTGAACCGCGCTACTATCTCAGAGATCACAGAGGAGGCTTGTCGAGAGGCGGAAATCTACCACCACGCAGGACTTGTATGTGCTCAATACAAGTGAAACGTACATTTTCATAGATGTCTTTGTGTAGAATTATAATACTCTCGCGCTTTCTAACATTCTGACTTATAATAATGTTAGCGGTGCTTGATTCGTGAAAGAATCATTCTTTAAAGTCGGATCTTTTCAATGAACCGGTGTCGAATCTTGTATGGCAGCATCGGTTTGAACGATTCATTAACGAATCGGACGGATTCGGTCCGTGTGGTTCTCGAGTCATCTGAATCATTGAACCGAGAGAATCATCTCTGATTCGTAATGACTCGTGAAAATTTGTAGTGAACCGAGGATTAACTGCGTAATCATAACAGTTATTAATAATAATAACTTTATTTATATAGCACCTTTAAAGCTTCTTAGCACAAAGTGCTTCACAAAAGGCAAAAAGGCATGAGCATTACAAAATACAAGGGGAAAAAAAACAACAAAAAACCCCCACAAGAATCCAAATACTTCACAAAGTAGTAAAAGCACATTTATACAAATACGTTTTTAAAATTGACTTAAAAACAGACAAAGACTCCGCAGATCTAATATTCATTGGAAAACTATTCCATAACATTGGAGCCTTCACAGCAAAACAAAAGCTCTATCACCTTTTGTTTTATATCTAGATCTTGGAACAGCCAACAATCCATGATTTGAAGATCTGAGACACCTGACTGTTTCATGAGGTCTTACAAGTTCGGCTAAATACTTGGGTGCCAAACCATGAAGCGCTTTATATGTCAATAATAATATCTTAAAAACTATCCTAAAGTGAATTGGTAGCAATTGTAGTGAAGCTAAAACTGGAGTGATATGATTAAAAGATCTAATTAGCTGACTAAAGGGCTGTTCACGCCAAGGACGATAGCTGTAACGATAACCGTAACTATAATAATAGTTTTTATGAGAATAGGAAAGTAACGATAACAACACAGAGGAATGATATCATTGGAATCACTTTCAGAGCATTTTTTTCTAGGTTATGAATGATAAAAAAAGACGGCCAATCAGAATCCATTCTGCTTTAAGAGAATTGTATATTTAAAGCGCAGAAACATAATTGTAGGCGCACTTATAATAAACAGAACGATATTGTTCGTTGGTGTAAATGTCATTATAGTTATCGTTATAGTTCTTGGTGTAAACGGCCCTTAACGGCAACGAACTGATAAAAAAATTAACATGAAAATTAAGTTGTTGTTTTTTTGTACATTATAAAAAGACATAAATATTATACTTTCTGCACAGCGTAAAGGACTTTAAAGCTTTGACATTGCTAGAAGAAGAGATAGTACCCAAATATAATTTCAAATCTTTGCAAAAAAAAATAATAAAAAAAGAGGTTTAACAGACAAAAATTTGCACTTATGTATAATACACTTGGCTAGAAAAATAAATAGATTTATAAGAAAATACTTGTATTTTAGACTCTTGTCAGAGTTATAAAATCCAAATAAGACATCCTTAAACTCCAAAGAAAAATTGTCTAAGAAAGAAACACGTACAAACAAACAACATTTCTTCCAAAAAGTAGCAGCTACATGAACACAATCCCAAAAAAGGTGAGGGACAGATTCATCTTCCACTCCACAAAAGGAGCAGAGGGGATCCATCTCCATCTTTGATATAAAGATTGACAGGGTTAAATCGGTGTAACAACTTAAAGGATACCTCTTTAACCTTATTAGTGATTAAATATTTGTTGGGTAAAGACCACACTTTCTTCCAAGGAATATCATTAAAGCAATTACTCCAATAAGATATTACGGAAGGGAACGTAATAATATCGTTCTGAAAGAGTTGTCTAATCTTTCTATTCCTGAGAGAGGGACTAGATAAAAAGCAAATCTTCCCTATCGCTGTCTCACAAGGATGTGCCCAGGAGGGTAGAAGAGGGTAAAGAATCAACAGAGTTTTTTAAAAGAGCAACAGCTCCACTGGGGATGGCATCCATCACTATGGCAAAGTCTAGTGGGGTGACAGGGATGTAATATTTAGTTAGGAATTCAGAATAAGAAAACAGATGACCATTTGAGTTTACAAGTTGAGAAACCAAAACAATATTATTATTAAACCAATCTGAAAAAAAGTGTTTTATTTTATATCATGGTTATTCCAAATAAAATACCTGTAGGGACTAAAATTATGTTTGTAGATTAAGTGCCAGGCAAAAAGTACCTGCTTATGGAAATTTGATAATGTGATGGGCAATTTAGAGATATTATGATTACATACTAACAGAAAGGGGAGACCACCAACTTTAGAGAAAATATACTTGGGAATAGTGTTCCGTATGGATACAGAATCATTCAAGAATTGCCTCAACCAATTGATCTTAAACGTACTGTTTTAAAGAAGTTAAAGAAAATTAAGACCCCCATGTTCAAAGCTATTTATGACAACATATTTTTTGATGTAATGTCTCTTGTTTCCATAAAAAGTAAAATAGCTTCCTGTCCACCTCTACACATATTGACTTGTCCACATGTAAAGAAAGAGCAGGATAGGTCAATCTAGGGACATCCTCCGCATTGGCAAGGAGAGCCCTTCCTCGTAATGATGAGTCTCTTTGGAGCCAGAAATTTAACTTTTTCTTTGCTTTAGTAATTACTGGATCGAAGTATAATCACCCCATGATGTCAAGTACACGTCATTATGTAGTGACGTAAAATAAGTGTTGAATCAGATTCTTAAACCTGCTCCTTAAAGGTGCAGTGTGTAATATTTATGAGGATCTATTGACAGAAATGCAATATAATATACATAACTATGTTTTCAGTGGAGTATAAAGACCTTACATAATGAACTATTATGTTTTTATTACCTTAGAATGAGCCATTTCAGTCTACATACACCGTAGGTCCCCTTACAGTGGAATCAGCATTTTGCGCCGTCATGTTTCTACAGTAGCCCTAAACGGACAAACTTCTCTACAGAGCGCCTAGTCACTCTCTGCTCTCTCCGAAGACGACATTTTTGTCCTGTGTCGGCCCCCGTAGCTTCTCTATGTGCTTCGAAAGGGAGGGGTGAGCGTTAGTGATTGCAATTCACAACCTCACCGCTAGATGCCGCTAAAATTCACACACTGCACCTTTGAAACGAACTGTTCAAAAGAACCGATTTGTGAAAACGAGTCAGATCAGTCTTCGGATTTCTCATCGCTTCTTGCCAGTACGGGTGCCTGCAAGGGTCATAACTACCATTCAATGGGAGATATTTTTCCATTTTCTTTTAAATGTGACTGAATGAAATCATCAAACCAGTCTTTCTGACAGTGTTATCAATGACAATGTTTAGATTTCTCTTTTGTCAGTTATGTATCTGGTCAGTGTGCTCAATGTGTGAATGCTCATTTCAGACAATTCTCTGTATGACAGGATGGGCTGATCATTGAAAACATGCATGATATTCCATACACCCTTGAGGTGGGTCCAGAAGTGTGTGCATCAATGACAGCTGTGTGTGCAGCAGTCAGGGGCCTTTATCCATCTTGGCCGCTTGGTATTCAGATTCTCTCAGCTGCAAACCAATCAGCACTGGCTGTTGCCCTGGCCTCAGGTGTTCACATGACTGTACAAGCTATCATGAATGCCATTTCAAACCAAGGTATTCTCTGACAACATATTTAATGAATATTACCTTCTGCCTCTCCACAGGGCTGGATTTTATCCGTGCGGAGGGGTTTGTGTTCTCACATGTTGCAGACGAAGGCCTGTTAAATGCTTGTGCTGGTGAGCTGCTGCGCTACCGCAGACACATTGGAGCAGAGCACGTTCAGATCTTTACAGACATCAAGAAGAAGCACAGGTATAATCAGATCTGAGTGCATTACGTGCTGGCTGACCACAGAGCTCCAACAGGGGTACAAAATAGTGTGGTGGTTTCTGCTTTATTGTGTGATATTTGAAAATGTTACAGTGCTCATGCCCTGACTTCAGATGTGAGCATAGCTTTGACAGCCCAAGCAGCTGAGTTCTTCCTCTCTGATGGAGTCATCGTCACAGGAACTGCCACTGGAGCACAGGCTGATCCAGAGGAACTGAGGGGTGAGTCAGGCAGCCTGATGTCATAATACACTTCAGTCTGACTGTGTAAAAGTGCTGTGTGTATTTCTTTAATGTCCATACTTCATCTTCAATGTATAGTTAAGTCATATCTAATATGTCCTGTTAGTCTGTAAGTTTTTAAAAATGTTTTTAAAGAAGTATATTATGCTCAAAAATACAGTAAAAACAGTAATATTGTGAAATATTATTACAATTTAAAATAACTATTATAGCTAAAATATTTTTATATATTTTAAATGTCATTTATTCCTGTGATGCAAGGCTGAATTTTCAGCAGCATTACTCTAGTCTTCAGTGTCACATGATCCTTCAGAAAGTATTCTAATATGATTATTTGCTGATTTATTTGAAATAGAAATATTTTGTAACATTATGAATGTCTTCCCTGTCACTTTTTACCAGTTTTAATGTCCGTGCTGAATAAGTGTTTTTGACCCCAAACTTTTGAACAGTAGTGTACCGTTTGATGTATTAGGCTATACTGTGATCAATTCTTAGCATGCTATGCATGTTTGAATCGCTCAACTTTGATCTGCTTTAGTATAAACCAACCATCTCATATGTCATCCTGACATTTGTCTGCAGCTTCCTAACATCTCATAAAATGAAATCAAACTAGCCTCGTTGCTAACTAGAAATGTACTGTTGTAAACATCATTTGTTAGGGTATCTTATAGTGATTAGTTTATTATACAGGAAAACATTTTGAATTAAAATTTGATATATGCTCAACAACATGTATAGTCACACATGCACTAACAATTTTCCAGGGTTTTCATGTGGACAGCATGATGTTTGAGTTAACAGGACTTTAGCCTTTTGTTTTTCTGTGTCCCTTTACACTCCTACACTACCATTTAAATATTCTTTTAAAGAAAAGTAATACTTTTACACAAAAAGGACAGTAAATACTTTTACATTTATACAATTTCTATTTCAAATAAATGCTGGTTTTTGAACTTTTTATTCATCAAAGAATCCTGAAAAAAGTATCACGGTTTTCACAAAAATATTAAGCAACACAACTGTTTTCATCATTGATAATAATAATAAATATAGCTGCTAGCAGCAATTGCGGGGCCAAGCCCATTATGGCTATTTTTGGCATTTTTGGACTTTGGATTTTATTAGGAAACTTTTGAACATTGCCCAGTTCACATGCTTAAACAACTTAACTTAACTTCAACTTAACTTGCTACACATTGAATTTGACCAAACAATCTTCAAAGCTTTAGCCTGTTGCTTTAAACAGCATGCCACTCATACAATGGTTTGTTTAATTTTATAAACACTTGAGTTTTTGAAGGCAGAACCGCAGCTTTTGCCACTAAATGACACATTACACACAATTTTATAAAGCTGTCCCACACGGGACTTGAACCCACGACCTCTGGGTCAGATGGCTGTCACTCATCTTGATGCACCACTCGGCAAACATGCTTTCACACAGCTGCCAAAGTTCCATAGTTCTAGTGAGAATCAACTCAAAATGAAGAATTTCTATATAAATGCACAGCATATTATATTTAAAAAGTTCAGTTTAGATCATTCTCAGAAAGACTTAATGTGTGGAACAGAAGCAAATTTTACAATTAACAAATTAGCATGCTAAGCTAACTAGCATAAAGACACAAACACATGCTGGGTCAACTTCAGAGACGAATTTCTCAGGAACGGTAGCGAATATCAATTATCCGTTCAGTCATTTCTTTATGCAGCTCAGTCCAAAGATCATCTGAGCCGATTTTGGACAAAATTGGACAAAATTTGAAGGAAGAGTAGCGAAAAAACTGTTTTTCACTTGTTTCATTATGGCGGACAGTCACATGTTTGGAAAATGACAAATGAGATATCGTCGGAATCGGCATAAGCCAGGGAACAAAATGACATAAATGACACAAAATTTGGACAATGTTTTAAAAAGTTATAAACGTTTTTGCAAAAAATCTTATATCTCTGAAACACTAGGTCCCGCTGTTTTAAAACTTCTCAGGTACCTTCAGGACATGCTGTCGATCATGCATACCAAATTTTGTGCGATATGTCAAATATTATCAAATAAGATATTGCAATTTATGACAAATTTCAAAATGGCGGACACGGGGTTCATCCGATCCTGACATATCCGGTATCGTCGGATTCGGCATGACGAATCAAGATTATGATTTTCTGACAATCTGTTCAGAAGTTATGAGCAGAAATAGCCATTTTTCATATCTCATGACCCTCAGATCATGGGTCCGATTAAGTGTACCAATTTTAGTTTCGATTGATCAAAGTTTGGCAGAGATACAGCCTCAGAACCAATTTTGGGTCGACCTCGTTAAGTTCGCGACATCATAACTTTTTTTTTTACCAGTAGGACAAAAAATTCTGTGCAGCTCAGTCCAAAGATTCTCTCTGTCAAGTTTTGTAAGAATTGGACAAATTTTGAAGGAGGAGTAGCGAAAAAACGGAATACTGTACTTTTCAAAATGGCCATTACTATAATAGGTGGAGTCTTAATGTAAGATGTTGAATGTGATCAGCATGATGAGAGGAATCAGGTGTACTACGTTTCATTTTTCTAGATCAAATGGTTTAAAAGTTATAACCGTTTAAATGTTGAATTTTTGAACTGGTGGTGGCGCTATGGAGTTGGTCCTAGAGACTCCAAATTTGGTCCATTTACTATTGATGAACATCTCTACAACTGTGCCAAATGTCATCATTTTCCTACTTATGGTTCATAGGGCTGCCATTGACTCCCATTCGGGAAGAATAATAATAAGAAAACTAAAAGATACAATAGGGGCTACAGCCCTTTCAGGGCTTGGCCCCTAATAATAATAGTTTCTTGAGCAACAAATCAGCATATTAGAATGATTTCTGAAGGATCATGTGACACTGAAGACTGGAATAATGATGCTGAAAATTCAGCTTTGACATCACACAAATAAAAAAAAAAAAACTTTAAAATATATTAAAACAGAAAACAGTTTTGAATTGTAATAATATTTCACAGTATTGATGTTTTACTGTATTTTTGTGTAGCCATGGTCAGCATAAGAGGCTTAAGAGACAAAATCTTACAGACCCCAATTGTCCAAGGCTATAAGTTTGAGCAAAGTCCAGGAATCATTAGTGTTAAAACCGTTCACTTTTGTGACACTCTCAGCGATCAATCCTATTCAAAGGTAAATCTGCTAATTTAGAGATTAACCTGCTTTTAATATCTAATGGAGCCCATCAGCCAGGTGTATAAGGCCATAAAGACAGTAGTGTCCTTTGGAAAGAGTGGATGCTGCACAGTGTCCTGGCCCTAGTGACTGCCCCGTGTGGGCAGATGGCCTGCGTCCTGCCCTGCCCCAAAACCAATGGCCTTGTATGGGCTAACATACACACCAGCACTTCCATCTATTTTAAATCCCACTTCCAGATGGCTGGTGATCATGGAAGGCTGTAAACATAGGCACGAAAAACCAGGCCCAGTCTAGTCTGCCACTGCCCTGCTGCCTACTTTGGACTTGTGCCTATTGCCTTCCTTAGTTCTGATCCATTGGACTGGGGAAGTTGTCAGATGGAGGATGAGGCACAGTCTGCCAAAATCCTCATTACAATGAAGGAACATGTTTTTGTATTTTTATGCTTGCATGTAGCAGAAAGATGTCCTCACACTCATATTTGAGTCCTATTTGTTTAACAGAGGTTACCCAGTCTGTGCGGATTCCTGTTCTCATCGGTTCTGGAGTAGCACATGATAACGTGGAGCAATACCTTCAAGCAAGCGCCATGATCGTCGGCTCCCATTTTAAGAAAGGAGGCTACTGGGCAAATGGTGTGGATGCTGAGAGAGTCAAAAGGTTCATGGGGAAGATGCACACACTTCGGGAGTGACTGTTATAACTAAAATTGCACAAAAAAAAATAAAAAGCAATGTGAAGATAAAAATATTTATTTTTCACTTTTTAAAAAGTTTTATCAAATATATTCATGAGGATAAAAAAGCAAAACCAAAAAAGCATTTAAATATACAAAGTCAAATAATAACATTTGTAACAATATGAAATCACAACACAGCATCATATTTAGTTTTTCTGGTGGTAAAATCACAGCATATCGCTTTGTCATGTGAGTAACATTAAGATACAATTTCACTTTAATACTTGATGAAAAAAATGCATTGCCTTGTACAGTACAGTCTTCAACACTGAATTATTTTCAAACAATGTTTTTTTTTTTCACTTAATATACATGCTAAAATAGAAGCACACAAACATCATTACATTGCTAAAGGACTAATAATGCAAATAAATTTTGTAACAGTTATTTCAGTGTCAGACTGTCAGTGAGACTTCTTCCTGAAGATAATAATACCACACTGCATTTAATGAAACATTTTTCTTAATCCATACTAGTCTTACAGGGGAATGGTTTCATGTCATAATTTGCAAATATACCCCCTTAAAACGATTACTCACTTATCAAATTCTATATGTTCAGCGGTTTCAGATGCAATTAATTTTTCTCAATAGTTGTGCAGGCGCTGAGTGGGCTGTTTGAAGTAGCCGTAATGGCGCTCAGAAGGTGAATAGCGTGTTCTTGCGAGGTTTTGCCTGTTGAGGGCACCGCGGGTCAGCTTTCTGTGCTCATTATAGACTCTGGCACGCTGCACTGAGAGCAGAATGGTGCTGCAGGGCAAGGGGCTGCCCCATGCTGCTAACCGCCAAGAAACGTGACGTCTGATTGGCACAGGCCTAAAGAGGTAGATTGACAAATCACAAGCCAACATAACTACAGTTACAACATGGAAATATAGGTTACATGTCCGTGTGACATCAATGGATGTGTTTTCTAAAAAAAAATTATAATTAATAAAAAAAATGAATTAAAAAAAATAAATGTTTCTGAGCAAATCAGCATATTAGAGTGATTTTTGAAGGATCATGTGACACTAAAGACTGGAGTAATGATGCTGAAAATTCAGCTTTGCCCTCACAGGAATAAATTACATTTTAAAATATATTCAAATAGAAAACAATTATTTTAAATTGTAATAATATTTCACAATATAGTTACCTTGGTTTACACTACTTTTGTGGGTAAGTACACTGTAAGTACATTGAAAGTGCACTTACTGTAAAATAAAGTGCAACCACGATATTACTGTTTTTACTGCATTTTTGATCTAATAAATGCAGCCTTGTTGAGCATAAGAGACTTCTTAAGCATTAGAAATCTTAAAGACTATTAAAGGGATAGTTCACCCAAATATGAAAATTCTGTCATCATTTACTCACCCTCAAGTTGTTTTTTAAACCTGTATGAGTTTCTTTGTTCTGTTAAACACAAAATAATATATTTTGAAGAACGTTGCTAACCAAACAGTGGCTGGTCCCCATTCCATAGTATAAAAAAAAAAAAAATACTATGGAAGTCAATGGGGACCAGAAACCGTTTGGTTACCAACATTCTTCAAAATATATTATTTTGTTTTCAACAGAACAAAGAAACTCATACAGGTTTAAAAAAACAACTTGAGGATGAGTAAATGATGACAGAATTTTCATTTTTGGGTGAACTATCCCTTTAAACACCTAACTTGCCATTTTAAGTTGCTTAAATAATGAATATTATCTCTATTCTAGCTGAAAATGTCTAATTGTCTTTAAACTTACCTAGCCATGTCCTCTGTTTCTTCATCCGAAGCAAGGTCTCCCTGATCAGGCCTCATCTGGTACACAGACATGCTGGGGTGCTCGATTAACAGGTTCTCAAGAATGTTTGTGTCGGCTGAGCCAAGTGACTGATTCTCTGCACAGGAAGCATAAATTACTTCAAGTCAACAACATTACTAATTATCCAATTAGGCATGATTCAGAGCAGGGTCGACACTTAAATTCATGGGGCAAATTTTTCTTTCCCTTTCTTGCACAGTAAGATATATGATAAGGGATACTGGGCCACAAAGATGATATCTCAATAACTTTAAGTTTTAAAAATCAGAATTAAACACGTGTGGTTTCTCTATCAGTGGAATTTTTAAAGAAAATTTCTATACAGTTTTGCTATAGCTGTTGGATAAACACCTGAACACAATAAAACTACACTACCATACGTTCAAGATAATGAAGGTTGATTTTAACTGAAACTGAACTGATCCTAACTGCTCAGGACAAGGTTATTTTAGTCACATACTTTTTAAATGTTACACGTTTATATCATTTATTTATTACAATATGTCTTGACTAATGGTTTGATATTTTGTATATTAAAGTTTGCATTTGCATTAATTGTTTTGTTTTTTTGTTAATGGTAACACTTTAAGGTTTCATTAGTTAACTACTTTAGTTAACATGAACTAAGAATTTTACAGCATTTATTAATCTTAGTTCATGTTAATTTCAACATTTGCTAATACATTATTATTAAAATCAAATGTATTTGTTAACATTAGTTAATGTACTGAACAAACAATGTACAGCTGTATTTTTATTAACTAACATTAACAAAGATTAATATATAGTGTAACAAATGTATTGCTTATTGTTAGTTCATTAACTAATGTTAACAAATGAGACCTTATTGTAAAGTGTTACTGTTTTAATTCTGCTGAATATTTCAAATAGGCTGTTTAATGGCAGATTACTTTTTGACAGCTTACCCTAAACAGTGTGACAGCATGCCATGCTTTTAGAACGCTACAAAAGGTCAGTGTGTGTTCAGTGAACTGTTCCAGTCTCTATCGTCTATAACAGTGCATCTCAACCTTTTTGACTTCAAGGCCCCCCATCCCCATAAAAATAACCAAATGCTAAGAAATTTATTTTTTAAACAGTTTTACCTTATTTAATGCTCGTTTTGTCTTGTTTTAAATAATGTTAAGTCATCTTGAGGCCCCCCATTGGCCCCATGGTTGAGAACCACTGGCATAACACACCCAGAGGCTAGAAATGTAAGTAATGACTTTCACACTTTAAGCATTTTAGAAGATGTGATTACTGTTAACATCAATAGAAGAGTTATTGAACTGAAAATAGTTAACTTTTATCAATAACCACTCACCATGTATCTTTATGATAACCCATTCTCCATCATCAAACTCAATGAGGTTTGCACAGTTATCAGTTTCTTCTGCAACACTGTCCATCTCTTCTCTTCCCACCAGCTGTGCAAGGATTCTGCTGATCATTTTCTGTTATTGCTTATCCAGACCGCTATCTGTTCAAAAAAGGAAAAAAACAAACAAACAAAAAAACATCAGTAAAAAGAGTTATGTTGCCCTCTAGAGGAATTTACCTCCATTGCAATATTCTCCCTTTGCAATTCCAAAAGATTTTGTAATAAGCATATTTAGCATGCTGTCTATATAAGTTGATGGAAAGCAACGTGCATAAAGTTTCAGGTGTAACATTAGACAGTACATTAACAATAAATGTAAGGCCTGTTCTGTTGGCCTGGTTCAGCTGATGCAATTGGCATGTAGTCTAGTACCAGCTGGTTGAACTGAGACATGGTGTTCCTTCCCACAGATCGCTTATTTTTAACACTGTCTGGAATTCATTTCTAAATTTAGCTTTATTTTAGACTAAATTCATATATGAATCAGATCATCAATAGACTCGTGGACAGGATCAGATATGTACAGGCATGTCGGTCTAGACTGCTAAAAACAAATAGTATAAGTTTTTGCAAACTGAATTCTATAAGCGCACTGTACAGACGCAGAACTGACATTTTACAGGTTTGAATATACGTTGCCCCTAAGGGCCATGGTGGTGGGAAAAAATATGAGATTGAAGGAAGAATAATAAGTCAATGCTTTTGTGTTCTCGCAAATGTGAACGCAAAGTTTATCGGGGAACGCAAAGCATTTGCGGGAGAACGCAAAAGTATTGACAGATATTTTTTCCCTCAATCTCATTTTTTTTTTCCTTCGGCATGTCCGTTAAGGGGCTCCGTAGAATAGCATTCCCATTACAAAGATAACTTATTTGTAAACACACACCACGACTTAAACCAGCATAACATTTCATAAATGGTTAATTGTAGCACCCTTTTAAATGGGCTACAATTAAAGGTTATTTGAAATATTAGTGATGATTATTTTTCCTGAACGCTGGTTTCTTTACGCTAATAATGTTTAATGTTTACAACTTTGCGATGTTTCTTGATAGTTTTTTAATCATTTCATTTAAAACTATTTTCAACACTGCTGTTTATTTTTGAACATCCTAAAAGGATTCCCAATATACGTCAGTGAAGTGGGACAGGAAGCAGCTGTAGCCCCCCTGACCATGTAAAGCATCTAGACTTGTTTACAGTCAAGCACTGAATGTACTGTACATTTCTTTATAGCAACTGAAGTAGCTCCACGTTAACGTTACCATAAAAACACTAGTAATAACAATTATTGTTTCTTGGGATTATCGATATTAAGGAACAACAAAATAATAATAATAATAATAATAATAATAATAATAGGCAAACTGCTTTTGTTTTTGAGTGGATCTATTCTATTCTCCTTCGGAAAGTTTCAAGGGATAAACTAATAAACAGCGTTTAGATAGATTTGAGTGTTTAAATGCAAAACAATTAACATTAGCTGAAGCTATCCATACGAAGAAACAAAGCACATTCACAAATTTGACATTTCAGAAAGATGTGGTAAAATCTGAATAACAACGTTTAGTTTTGCCCACCTTATTAGCTGTCAGAAAAGTAGTTTTTGCAGCTTAAATGCCTCTGTTTTATCTAAATTGTGTCGCGGTCGCTCCCGTCGCTTACTCGGTGTACAGTCTAGACTTGTTTATGTACCCTAGGCTCCTCCCCCTTGTTCTTGACTGTACTAGAGCCGACGTCAACAAGCTCCACCCACAATGTTATTCGAACATGCGGATGTTCTTGTTTACATAGGAAATCTCACAGGTGTCCACAAATAGGATTTCATATACAATAAAGAAAAACATGCATCTATTCAAAGCCGCAGACGCTGATTGGAAGACTTTTATCTCAACTGCTCCCATGTCAAATTGACTGATCATGGTGCTGCATAATGCACAATTAAACAAGTGATAAGCACAAGTCTGTAACTTTTTTCTTTAGTATTGTCTCAACTAATATAGCCTAATATCCCTGTAAAGTAGTGTCAAGTAGCCTAAGAGCACTTTTTTAACCACTACCAGGGTGTGAGTGAAAACGTGGACATTGTAAAATGCATGCATTTTTTGTGATAATTTGCTTGTTCAAAATAATTATGCCATCCCATCACCACTCCCCATTTAATTTCAAACATTTTATTTTTATTTTTAAAGTTTTCAGACTAAAAAACAATAAAAATTTGCTCCTGATATTTTTTTTTTTTTTTACACAACTTCTGTCACCTTGAAAGGTGGTAGTGTGACCTAAAGGAGTAGTTCACTTCAAAATTAAAATTTCCTGATAATTTATCACCCCCACGTCATCCAAGATGTTCATGTCTTTCTTTCTTCAGTCGAAAAGAAATTAAGGTTTTTGAGGGAAACATTCCAGGATTTTTCTCCATATAGTGGACTTCAATGGGGTACAATGGGTTGAAGGTCCAAATTCCAGTTTCAATGCAGCTTCAAAGGGCTCTTCACAATCCCAGATGAGGAATAAGGGTCTTATATAGCGAAACGCAAAAAAAAAATGTTTTGTCTTGCGCTGCTCTGCGATGTGCCACATATTACTTAAAGGTCATGCGTGACGCAGGCGAAAGTACCGATCAAGTGTTTACAAAGCAAATGTGCAAAGCTTGTTTTAAATCAGCCACGATCATTCCAGTGCCTAAGAAGAATAACATCACCTGCCTTAATGATACCTGCCTTACAGACCTGTTGCACTCACATCTGTTGTCATGAAGGTGTTCGAGCGCCTAGTCTGCAGGAACTTAGCGCACATTACACTAGATCCTTACCAGTTCGCCTACAGGGCAAATAGGGGAGTGGATGATGTAGTGTCATTAGGCACACATTTCATTCTCCAACATCTTGAGGCTAAGTACACATATGCCTGTGTTCTGTTCCTTGATTTTAGCTCAGCTTTTAACACTATTATCCCTGTTAGGCTGTATAACTCTCTCCTAGCCATAGGTGTTAATACTGTACTGTGTCAATGGATCCTGAACTTTTTGTCCTGTAGGAAACAATATGTCAAAATTCATAATCATATGTCATCAACCAGGGTTCTTAACATCGGCGCCCCCACAAGGGTGTGTCCTGTCTCCTCTTTTATACTCTCTTTATACCACAGATGATACCACTGTTGTAGGTCTTATCTCTGATGGGGATGAATCTGTTTACTGGGGTGAAGTGGAACAGCTGGTCAGGTGGTGCGAGGAGAATAACCTAATCCTCAATACATCTAAGACCAAAGAGATGATAGTGGACTTTAGAAAGAAGGCAGTCCAGCACCTTCCCCTCTCCATCAATGGTCAGGTTGTTGAGAGGGTCTCCTCCTTCTGCTTCTTGGGCACTACCATACACCAGTCCCTCTCATGGGACCTGAACATTAGTCTCATTGTAAGCAAAGCCCATCAGAGACTCTTTTTCCTCCGTCAGTTGAGGAAATTTGGGGTTAGCCAGAAAGGCATGACTCATTTCTACCTAGCCTGGTACGGGAACGCGACCAGTCAGAATAAGCAACAGCTAGAGAAAGTAGTGCGCAGAGCCTCCAAGATCATTGGCTGCAGTCTGCCTACCATAGCCTCACAGTTCGACACCAGAATTATTAGGAAGGTGAGAAACATCACCACCAACCCCTACCACCCAGCACATCACCTGTTCACTCTTCTGCCATCAGGGAAGAAGTGCAGAAGCATCACCAGCAGAACATCACGCTTCAGAGATAGCACCTACCTCCAAGCTATACGATATTTAAACATGGCTTAATGCTTGAATGTTTGATTTAGGTTATGAACTTGTGGACTGCACCCCCCTACTGTATTAGGGACATTCTTATTCGCCATTTGCATTATGATTTCTGGCTGTGTCGCTTGCACTAAGCACCTTATGGTCTGGTCCATAACCTGTTGACACACCTAATGTGCAATATGTGTTGTTCATGTCTGTGTATATGTGTGCTGTGTCAGTGCATTGTTGTTAATTATGTGGTATATGTGAGCATACCAAGACAAATTCCTATCAACTGTATTGTTGAAATGGCTAAATAAAATAAACTTGAAACTTGAAAGAAAGACTAAGTCAAACGGCCTTCACAAAAAAAAGTCGGACGATTTTGAAGTTGGAGGACAAAGATGAGAGTTTTTTGCCCTACCGCAGTACTTCCGCCTACGTGAGTCACGTATGACCTTTCCAACGTGATTACGTAATTTGTGGCGCATCGCAGAGCAGCGCAAGACATTTGTGGTTAAAAAAGTATATCATTTTTTATATTTTTTAGAAAATGACTGATCGTTTCGACCCTTATTCCTCAGCTGCGATCGTGTAGAGCCCTTTGAAGCTTCATTGAAACTAGAATTTGGACCTTCAACCCATTATACCCCATTGAAGTCCACTATATGGAGAAAAATCCTGGAATGTTTTCCTCAAAAACCTTAATTTCTTTACGACTGAAGAAAGAAAGACATGAACATCTTGGATGACGTGGGGGTGAGTAAATTATCTGGAAATTTTAATTCTGAAGTGAACTACTCCTTTAATGTGGCCCTCTAGAGGTTAAAACAGACTGGGATAGTCTTTTGAATAACCTGAGACAATTACAGTTCTTATTTTACTCAAAATGTCAGAAAAGACCCACCTTATATTAAACATCTCGGCATGATTACATTTTCAAATGATTTGGGCTATAGGCCTGCAGTAATCTCATTCGGGTGCTTAGAACTGACTGGATCTTGAAGAGTAGATGCATAAACTAATCTATAGGCTATCATATGAATTGGCTTGTGAGATGCCTCATGTGTCATGTGTTCATATTAATATTGTCATAGAGATAACACAAATGAAAGCGAGAGGACCCACAAGTCATTCGGCTTCACATCAAGAGCAGACTGCAGAATTGTGCAAGTAACTTGAGCAATCGCTGATTTCACCCAAAGAGACTGTACAGGCGTCTGCTAGCTCCTCTTTAAAGAACAAAAGGTAAGCTCTTTAAAAACTAGTTGAATCAATGCAGTTTATTTATTTATCATATTAATGTGTATTACATATCCTAAGTGTCAAAATTATGTATTATAACAGTATTCAATGAAATGGACTTTGTTTTATGTTTTTAAATGATATATTTTAATAATTATTTTAGTTTTTAAAGACAACATTGTGTAGCCTATAATAATGTTGAATATCTCAAAATTTTCTAAAAGGATAGCTTATTAATCTAAGCTTCTATTTTTTCATTGTTCGATTGCAGAATGTGAAATATAAATAGGTTATGTATTACTGTCCATAATAAAATTTGCTATAATCATTTGAAATAGGCCTATAGTTATATTCTCAGATGCTGCATGCACGTGAACTGGCATCTCGTTCGCTTATCAACGTGCGTTTCTGTACTTCTCATTATTTTCATAAAAGAGAAAATGATCTATTAGTGTTCATTTCTAGGTTTTCTGTTGACATCACAATGAGCGAGCGAGTGGATGATGTTATGCAGCTTTGCTGTGAGGTCTCGGCCAGCAGGAAGATGAAAGCAGCAGTGAAGAGCTCTGGAAAGGGAGCTGCAGCGGCTGGTGGAGGTGCTTTTGTCGGGGGAATGGTTGGAGGCCCAGCCGGTATAGCTGTTGGTAGGATCATGCCTCTGTTTCCCATGCAATCCACGAACTTTCATCCACTTTCATCATAGAGTGGTGTCATAATATTATCTTTAATTTATCTTTTTTTTCTCGCAGCCCCTTCAGTAAGGCGACACCAATAACACCAAAAAAGAATTAAAAACACATAGGCCTATTATATTAGGCCTATATTACATTATTTAAATTATTTGATAGCCCTAACATTTTTTTAACACTATAAAATACACTACTTATAAGTAGATATTTAATACCTTCACAAACAGAGCTATAAATGAATCATATTCTGCCCATGAATCTCTTGATATATTATTCTAGGTGGCACTTTGGGAGGTCTCTTGGGAACTTGGATGACCAGTGGCCAATTCAAACCTCTTCCTGATATTATCATGGAGCTGCCTCCTAAGTATAGGGATAAACTGTACTCTGATGTCATGGGTGCATTGGGCACACTGGACTGGACAGACGTCGCTAGCCTCATTGCTCTGGTTATGGGCAGCGCCACTCTGCAAGAACGAGTGCTTGCTGCTATTCTCGCTTATGCCACGAAAGAGCTCAAGGCTGAAGTGCTGTATGAAAAATTACCACTAGAGGGTTAATGTCACCAGCCAGTGTTTCCAAGTCCTGGTTCTGTCTGGTTATGTATTACTCCTGTTGCTTTTGTGCTCATATCCATGTTTCTCTGCAACTCCTGTTCAGGCTCCTCTTATTCTTCTCTCTCTCTCTCTCTTATACCAATGGCATTTAAACCGTATAGAAAATAAGCCATTTCTGTGCATAATGCAGGTTATTCTAATAAAGCGCATGTTGTTTCTGTAACTAAATATATTCTGTAATAAATATATCTCTCATTTCTGGGATGGATTAGTATTTTATATGTTTTACTAATTATATTTTATATAATTTTATATAATTAGTAATTTATATGCAGTTTAAACCAATAAACTTCACAGATAGATAGATAGATAGATAGATAGATAGATAGATAGATAGATAGATAGATAGATAGATAGATAGACAGATAGATAGATAGATAGACTTACTAGCCTACATTCAAATGTTTAAACGCAGAGACAGATAAGCGTGCGCGGAAGTATATAGGCTCATGAATGTGATACCGAAAGTAACTTTCGTGTTCAAACCTGGTCGAGTTTAAAGAAAGACACTCAGGTAAGACATGTAAAACCTTGTTTAGTAAAATCAAAGATGTAGTTTATCAACTAGACCTGGTGATTTTTTAAATGAGGGACAGTGCGTCTATCCTATTCTCTCAAACATGAAAAGTGTCGAAGCCTCAAAAAACGCGTAATGATTACAGAAGTTTGTGTCATTGGCAGTTTTTCCTTTTCCTTTATACATATGTGCATCGTTGTTTATTGCAATTTTCAGCACGTCAAAATGACAAATCGAAAAGATGATATTATGAAACTCTGCTGTGAAATCTCCGCAAATAAGAAGATAAAAGCAGCATTTAAAAGCTCAGCGAAAGGAGCTGCCGTTGCTGGTGGAGGTGCTTTTGTAGGAGGTCTGATCGGAGGTCCAGCTGGTATAGCTGTTGGTATGTTTATCCGTGATTTCGTCAATCTTCAAACGTCTAGTTCACTTATTAACCACAAGATGGTGCTATAGATTAATTTTGTTTATTTATATTGCTTAAAGGTGCTGCTTTGGGAGGTGCGTTGGGGGGATGGATGACAAGTGGCCAGTTCAAACCACTTCCCGAGATCTTCATGGAATTGGCTCCTACACAGCAGGAGAAACTGTACTCTGATATCATGGCAGTAGTGGGTACACTGAAATGGACTGACCTCACCCAGTTAATTGCTCAAGTTAATGGGAATGCCACTCTACATGAGCAGGTTCTGGCTGCTATTGTCAACTATACTAAAACCGAGCTCAAAGCTGATGTGCAGTATGAATATTGACCACTGGAGGGTGACTGCTTTAGTTATAGTTAACTTTAAGTAGCGCTTTCTGTTTCTTTAAAGGGATAGTTCACCCCAAAATGAAAAATCTGTCATCATTTACTCACCCTTAAGTTGTTCCAAACCTGGATAAATTTATTTGTTCTGCTGAACACAAAGGGATATATTTGGAAGAATGTTTGTAACCAAACAGATCTCAGCATTTTTGGGTAAACTATCCCTTTAATGCATTTATTTCTTTTCTTCTTCTTCTTCTTTTTTACTGAGAGTTACTTAGGTTTAACTATCAACCTAATTACTATTGGCATTTTGTTAGCAATAAGTATGCTAACAGATGTTAGGGCATAAATATCTTCTAATGGTTGAAACTGCGTGTATGGGATAATGTGAGACCAAGAATGGTTGAAACACTGGGCTATTTGTAACAGAACAGTTCCAATGTTTAGGACAAGTTAGAACAACTATTGTTGCTATATTTTACATTTTTAATGTCACATGTGAAATTTTATAAATCACTATAATAAACACTGATAAAAATGAATCATTGAGGCTGTAAGTGTAACATAAAAAAATCATTATTTTTTACAAATAAATCTTTGTTACTTTACTTGGATAATTTGAGTAGCTCACTTAATTTGGATTTGTAGCAAAAACATATTTTGTATAATTATATATCACACTTCTTATCCTGAGTAATCTAGACAAGGCTTTGTAGACGTGCATTTCCAACATACTATTTAAGTTACATTTACTTAAAATATTTACTGCTGGATTTGGCTGATGCAATGAACCCTTTTCACATGGTGACAACGTATTTTTCCATATTGCAACATAAATCTAGCAATTTTTCTCATATTTCATATTTTAGGGTAATTTTATAACAGAGTTGTCTACATCAGGCGTGACCATTGTTGTTTCGAGGATGTTTGCTGCTTGATTAATATTATATTTAAATTAACATTTTGTCACAACTTAATTTTATTGTGTACAACCTACTTACTGGGGGTCAGGAGATGTCTAGTTCCCAGAATGCTTTGCGTGAGATTTAATTGGAAGAGAAAATGTTGAATTTATTTATCTTCATGTGTCTTTAAGCAAGATAAATGAAGTAGAAGGCTTGTTATTATTGTTTAATGTTCTATTACGTTGGGATTTAGAAACGTTTTTGTCATGTTGGAGTTTTGGGGGTTACCGTGGTGGTGATGAGTGGAGCCTGACGTTAGGCTGACGACAGGTAGGCACAGTGCATGAATTGCTTTGCTCAATGAGAAACCGTTTATAGCAGTATTGTGGTTCATCTCTACGGCATACTGCTTATTACATATAGTGAAATAGAACTAATGCATGTCGTATAAGTGTATTCACGAGTTATTTTTACATCTAATTTTATTGGCGCTTACTCAGTTGAATTATGTTTCTGCTACATAAAGTATTTGAGTTGTGTTTACGAGGAAAATTGAGTTGAAATTACTTAAGGGTGCATGTTGAAGACATCTAAAGTCTATTTGGTCAAACACAAATTAGATAAGTTCAAAATACTTAGAAGTCTGATGCAAATAGTTGCCTCAATTTTTTTGATTAAAACCAAGGCGATATTTTTTACAGTGAAGGATGTCACTATGGCAAAGTAGAACTTGTAAAAAATATTATAGGCCTATGTTTAGGTCACTAATGTTAAATAGGCTAACACATGTAATAATATGCAATCGTGTGAATATACACATAGATCATTTATTAAAGTTGTCACAATGCAAAATGTGTAATTTAGGTGTCACTGTTGAACGGACATGAATGCATAATGAAACACATAATGGTGATTGTGTAAATGTATCTTTTTATCCCAAGCCAAACAGGTGCAAAATATGGAAACAGGTAATAAAAAGGTAATATTCCATAAAAAAAGAATAAAATCAGATCAGACAGTGGGCTTAATATTTGTTTCTTTTGGCTTATTGATTCAAATGTTACTAAAATATTATTAACTCATATAATATAGGCTATAACAGTGGAAAACCAATGTATTCAAGACTGATAGGCTATTTAGGTGGATAGGTGGATGTCCCTAACTTTTTGTTAAAATTTGAGATATAGTCTATAAAACAACATACACTTTATTGCCATAAGTATTGGGACACCCCTCCAAATCATTGAATTCAGGTGTTCCAATCACTTCCATGGCAACAGGTGTATAAAATCAAGCACCTAGGCATACAGACTGCTTCTACAAACATTTGTGAAAGAATGGGTTGCTCTCAGGAGCTCAGTGAATTCAAGCGTGGTAAGTTTTTGTGTTTATATAATATATATGTGTATGCACTGTGTATAATTCTGTATATATAAATACACACATTTTCATGTATATATTTAAGAAATATTTGCATGTATATTGGCTTAATTTTGACAATTGTATTATGTTGAGGTGATGCTCCGATATAAATTAAAAGTGTTACGAAATGTAAAATAAGCTTAACACTTATTAAAGGGGCAGGACACCGCAGCGGAGCAGAGAGTGTGATGTCACTTTCACTTTCTCAATCTTAAAGTAACGTCAACAGAAGAAAGAGGTAATGCCTGAAAGTTTTATGAAAGCTGTTGTTTACAAATCTTGCCTAGTGTTAAATATTGTCAAATGCAGAGGTAGGCCATGAAAATGTACATTTTATTTAACTTGTTTAGCTTTATTCTTTACTTTTTGTATCACAACTACGATAGTTTGTTACAGGCTGTTTATTGATAGAAACCATATATTATATACCGACGAAACTCTGCGCAGTGTTACATCTTCTCATTTGAGAATAGACAGCTCTTTGATTCATGTTTCTCCTCCCCAGGCAGCGTTTTTCAACACAACACAATGAAGCGTCAAATAGACGATGTAATGGGGCTCTGCTGTAAGCTATCAGAGAGCAGGCAGATTAAAGCAGCGGTACAGAACTCCGCCAAAGGAGCTGCTACCGCCGGTGGAGGGGCTTTTTTAGGGGGGCTACTCGGAGGGCCACCCGGTATATTTATTGGTATGTATTGGCTTGTGTGTTTGTTTTCTTGACATCCACAAACTATGACCGACTGCACTTCTTAACCACAGGGTGGTGGTATAGCCTAATCATTTATAAACAATATCTGAAGCAAGTGTTGCAGGCAAGGTTAACAACCGTTATTTCAGCGTTAACTAAAACAAAACAAAATATACAAAACGTGAACTTATTTTACTTCAGCTAGTTTCCAAGTAAACTTTTTTCATTTTCATTTAGTTTAACTGTAGGCTACTAAAAAAAAGCAAACCTCTTAGCTGTTGTAAATTCACTTTAAACCATATTCACTGGGCTTATTGCTTTTATAAAACGGTTAGTCCATAAAATATTATAATTGTATACATTTTAAAATTTACCCATGCACATTTGTAATGTATGTTTGTAGAGTAGCCTAATTTACAGCGTGAATCAACCAATCAGGATCAAGGACCGGAAGTCCGGAACTATCCGTTTTATAACCTACAACTAAGGGTGCTTTCACACTTGGTTCGATTGCCTGACAACATTGGCATTGACAAAGCAGCAGCTGTTTACCCGGTTGCTTAGTAACGACAGCGAGCGTGAAGGCAAAATGCATAGCGTTGCTCACCTCACTTTTATATTTTTGTTTTTGAACCGTTGGTTTTGTTTCCAAAGCTTCAGTACGTAATGGCACTTGCGTCTATCTGCCGCGAATGTACTGCAAATGCTCTAAAGAACGCTGAAGACGAGCAGAAATGAGATCTACAGCTCTCTGCTTGCAGTAGGCCTGCGTCAGTCACGTTCGCCAGGAAAATGAGTGAAACACACATTTATCAAATCGTACGTCATTAATAGCGGTTCACTCCCGCGATTTAGTAAGATTGCGTTCACATCAGCAGCGAACCGTACCCCAGACCACCCTTTTTAAGCGGACTCGGGTACGGTTCGCAGGTGCGCACCCGAGTTCGGAAGACCGCGTTCACATCATCCAAAAGAACCGAACTCTGACGTCAATCGAACCCGGGTGCGCACCAAAACTGCTAGTGAAAGCACCCTAAAACTGCACAGACATAAACAAAAATTAAAATGACAAACACACAAATTACTAAAAATTACATTAAATTTAAAATGTAAATGAAAAGATGAGAAATTAATTCAAAATAGGCTATAAAATCATCTCAGTTATAGGCTACTAAAATAACACTGTACGTTGACATTTTTGTAATATCTAAGCACAATGTAGGCCTAGTTGAAAGACTAGTTTGATTAAAGCATGTTGGAATTACAAAAAAAAAAATAGGCTACAGTAAACGTTTATACCATTTAGTGTGACTTACTAACTTAATCTCAAGTGAAGAAAACAGCGGAGCAGAGTTTATCTTATAAGTTAATAACTGAACCTATAGTGCATCTTTAGCATTTCGTTTCTTTCTACTTGATCTCCTAGCTATTGTCTCATGTAGGTGGTGCTCTGGGAGGTGCTGTGGGATGGTGGATGACTAGTGACAAATTCCTGCCTCTTCATCAGATAATAATGGAGATGCCTCCTCAACAGAAGAAGAAACTGTACTATGAGGTCATGGCAATACTGGGCAATCTGGATTGGGTTGACCTGGCTCAACTCATTTTTCTAGTAATGGGTAACTCCTCTCTGCAGATGCGAGTGCTTAGTACTTTAATCTCTTTTGCCACGAAAGAGCTTGGAGCCAAAGTGGAGTATGGCCAATAATTAGTGGGTTAATGTTACCTGCTTATAGTCTAAGCCAAGTTTGAAGCTTTTCACTGTTTTTGAAATCTGTTTTATTTTTCCTTATAAACATGCTTGTGGGTGTTCTCACATTGTTCTGTTTTAATATTTTAATCCAGTTTACCAGAGTAACAGTTTCACTGTAAACCTTAAAATGTTTAAAATACTTAAAGAAATTCAGTAATTAAACTAATCTTTTCCAAAATGTGAAATCAAGACCACCTGATGAGCCATTTCAGTACAGTTAAAAGAATAGCACATTTGCCAACCCTCATGTTGTTGCAAACCTGTCTGACTGACTTCTGTGGACCATTTTTATATATATATTTTTTTTTTTTCCTCATTATAATTAGAAATTCTATTTTCTAAAAACATGGGATAGGGAAATTTGGGAAGTTATGACCTGAATAATAGTCAGCATTTTCGTTTGCGCTAAAATCAATTTGTTTGCTATGTATTCGCATTGGTATAGAGAATTCGGTTGAACCGAGCAGGGTTTAACTAAGAAGTCACTATAACAGTGACTTAAATGAATCTAGTCTTTACTGATTCAATAACCATTTACACAACTATTTTCACAAATTATGAAATAGTTCAATGTTATTTTAAGGCTATACTCTGTTATATATATATATATATATATATATATATATATATATATATATATATATATAAACATGTAAAACTAATTGATTAACATGATTATTTTGTAACTCTTAAGGTCGTACATTTTTCCATTTGTTTTTACCTGGCACCTCATACACAACCAATCAAGTTTGGGGCCGGCAAGAATTTAAATTTCTTTTTCTTTTTTTTTTTTTTTTTTAAAACTCTTTAATATTAATAGTAAAATTACAAATTTTCTATTTTAATATATTTTAAAATGTAAAATTACAAATTTTCTATTTTAATATATTTTAAAATGCAATTTATTCCCGGAGTGGAGTCTTCAGGGTCTCATGATCTTTCAGAAATCATTCTAATATGCTGATTTGCTGCTCAGGAACATTTCTCATCAATGTTAAAAATGGTTATGCTATTATTGTTTATTATATAATTTTTTTTTTTTTTTTTTTTTTTTTTGGTGTGTGGAAAACATGATACTTTTTCAGGATTCAGAGTTCAAAGGAACAAAGTTGTAAACCGTAAATGGTTTAAATCGTACTGACCCTGAACCTTTGAATGGTAGAGTATTACTGTACATATTTAACAAATAAATTGTAAACTGCAGTCTCATGTGTCATGTTTGGTTTTGTCATGTAGATTGAGATTACAAGTGGGTGTTATATTGACTGAGAATCCTTTTTCATATTAAGAGGTGTGTGTGGACAGCCTTCATTGGACTGCCAAGACATTGAGGATGTTTTCATGTTTAGAAAATGCTAATTTTTCTATGAAACGTAGAGTTTGGCCATTGAACCTCAGTGTCTTGCTCTGTAGTTTGAGGTACAGTTCATATGGTTTGCCGGAGAGCAGCAGGTCTGTGCTATTCTTAAAAATAGCTTCTCTGAGCTATACAGACAACATTCTCACACAGTGAGAACTAACAGACTTTAGAGGTGAAAACCACACTGCAAATATTAGATCAAAGAGATCAAATGAAATACTTCAGTGTAAAGAAGAATGCAGTGAAACCCTCTGTGCTGATTGTCATTTACTTGGCAGCACAATTGTTTTTTTTGGTACAAGAGGGTTGTGTAGGTGGTTGTGTAACATCAGTTGTTAGCCAAAAAAAAGTGTAACTACTTCCTCTTAAGGTGTGTGCACTCGCTGTCTGTCCTCTAAATGGGACAACATGAAAAGACACATTAAACCCTTTTAGAGCTACACATGCACTCAGTGATGACCTTACCTTAATGGAATAGTTCACCAAAAATGAACTAATGACTGTTTCTTCTGTAGATATTTTAAGAAATGTCTTAGTGGGTTTTTCTTTTCTCCATACAGTGGAAGTCAATGGTTAACAAAATGGTTTGTCCTACTCTGTCCTACTGCCCTTTATCAAGTCACTTTTATTTATATAGCACTTTATACAATACAGCTTGTTTCAAAGAAGCTTTACAGTGATAAACAGGAAAATGATCAATGATGCAAACAATTCAATTCTGCTGTAAAGCATCTCTGAAAAAATTCTGCTGAAGTCAGTTCCGTATTGACTGTAAAGTTAATAAATTATGAAATTCAGCTATAGCAGTTCTACTGAAGACAGTGTCTTGTTTGTAATGCAAAAAATGGAGTTTGTAGTTTGAGACCACTTTTCTTTGAACTTTGCTTCACTAGTTCCCAGAATCAAGCTCTGAGACTGTTAGAGTTTCTGTACTGTAAGACAGGTTTTTTTTTTTTTTTTTTGCTTTTTTTAAAAATTAATTTTAAATATTAATTTTTACTAATGTTTCTGTTCAAATGGTTTGCATTTTAACAAGACTTGTGTGTTTTTATCTGTCCAATGATAGTAAACAACAGGGCTGTGTATGAAAGTTGATCTCACCTGCTGAACTGGTTTTGTTATTTTCCACACAATGTGCCAAAATGTATGTCCTGGAAATTATGTTGGGCATTTAGCAAAAGAAAAAAGTGTTTTTAAAGAATTGTTTACTCTCTTCCTCCCACCAGTGTGTATGCGAGCAGAAAACTTGCTTGCTTGCATGTGCACTTTACAACTCAGACTCTTCAGCTCTCATGCCTTGAAAAATTATGCTGAACTGATGCTTTCTCTGACCACTTTATTTGCCTAGACAAGATGGCTGTTTTTGATTTGTAAGCCACACAATTTGTTTGACTTGTTTATGCCAACCAGTTACATTCTAAAAATAGATGGTTCTGAGCTTCTTTATTCATATGAAACTTCTATTTAGAACAGTATCCTCTCAAAGAACCCGTTATGCTGCTTGGGAAACTTATTACGTCACACATTCAAGTCAGAAACAGGTTACACTTTATTTTAGGGTGTCCTTGTTTCAGTGTAATTATACTTATAGTACCTGTCAAAAGTTTGGAAACATTACAATTTTTGGTATCACTTTAGAATACTGTTCCGTAATTAATGAGTAACTACACAGAACAAATGAGTAACACAATATTACAATTAACTAACAAGAAACTCTGATTAACGAATTAGTAGGTAATAGTGCTCAGTTGAAAGTGGTGGTTCACTATTAGCTAATCAATAACTGCTATTTTTTTAATACCTCCCAGAGGACTAAGAACTACCTACTGGTTCATAATTAACATGAATAATGCATAATGTATAATTCTAAAGTGAAGATAATGACTCAAATATTACAAAATCCTTCAGAATTATTAATGATTTGGATCAGTATTCTAAAATGAAAAACATAATGACTCCCTAGTAATGACTAAAGTCATTGTATTGATGTTTTCGTAAGCATTGTAATGAGCATTGAGGCTTTTGTAAGGATATGTTTTTGGATAGTAATTTATTTCCGATGGATTTGATAACTACTGGTGGGTTACCATGATCTTCATTTTAGAATACTGATCCATTTACTGGGGTAAATGTCAAACTGGTGCGATTAGATCCAGTTTCAACTTAATTTGCAACCTGACTGTGACAATCATGTCCTGAAAAAAGATGGAATCTTTTATTGTAATATCAGGTATCCATCCCACCTGTTGAGTCATTGCCTGCTCGGATCCCTACTGTAAATGGATAACCCCCCACCCCCACCGCCTGCCAAAAAAATCTAATCCATCATTTACTCACACTCATTGACTTCCATTGTTTGCACACAAAAAAAAAAAAAAACAGTGAGTCATTTTCAAAATACTTTCTTTTATGTTGCACAGAAGAAAATGTCATACAGTTTTTAAATGGCATGAGGGTGAGTAAACAATGACTGAATTTTCTTTTTTGTATGAATCCTTTCAAAGTGACACTGTCACACGCCCCAACCTCATCACTTGCCGAGAGGAACGTCTATTTTGTTATCAAGGAACTGATTTAGTTTTTTAGGATGAAAGAAGACCGTTAAGAGAATGTTGTTTCTGCCTCTGCTCATTCAACTGCGTATGCGTTTAACACACATTTATGATTTTATTCAGTTATAATTTATTAATGTGTTCAGTTAACAATTGCTGCAGAGCACTGTAATTTTTGCTACAATTCCCCAATGTAAAAGTAGATTATTTTCTAAGTCATTATCTTCTAGTCTTTAAAAATGTTACCATATAACAGCAAATGCAGTTCTTAAGAGGGGCATCTCATTCTATCTTCCCTTGTAGAATTCTATGTATGTGTATATTTTGTAATTTAATGCCAGGGTAATATAATGTACATTTTTTTTTTTTAAATGAAAATATATATAAAACTTAAGTTTTATAAAGAAACATTTACAAAAACTGGTGTGTGTGTTTGTGTTTCCCATCAAGTATTTAATAAAATTACCAAAATATTTTATAATAATGCTTTTTTATTATATTGATGGCAAAAGTCACATTGTTCCCTTTATAGATATGCTACAATACAAAACATTTGTAATACAATGAAAATAGAGTAGGCTATACATTTAAATATACATATAAATACAAAATAGAAGTGCAAAACAGAAGTCGTAGAAGTGACTCAAATAGTTTAGTGCAAAATACTTAATAACTGTTGGTATTCGTCTCTGTGCATCCATTCTTTAAAAAACTGCCAAATATTTTCAATTTGGTAATTTCAGCATAGTTCATAATAGTTGCTCACGTCACGTTCAGAGTCCATTAACAGGAGGATTCATGTGCTCGGGTTTTATGAAGCTGTATGGGGAGTAATCCTCCTTCTCCACCTGGTTGTTGAACCACTTGGTAGGCACCTGGTATCTGTTCTCATCTTCGAGCTCCTCATCGCTGGACGTCTCAAACTCGGGTTGCATTGGTGAGTCCTCTACGGAGTTCTTCTTCCAGTGTTTTACCTTTTTTCTCTTCCGTCTCTGCTCCACTTGTGTGCTACTCACGCAGTGCTGGCAAACTCTCACCGGCTTGGAGGAGATGTTAGGTAGCAAGGCCCGGCTCTTCGAGCAAGCTCGACATACTATATAGCCGCATCTCCGACAGTGGTGCCTCCGAATGGCAACGTTGAAGCGCTTTGAGCAGCGCATGCAGATGGCTGAAGCCATGTCAGGGATCCAGGTAGCAGCAAACTTCTCTGCATCATTGTCAGTGGGGAGGCCCTTAGTTTGTACGTGGAGGGCCTTGCACTTCTCAATGTGCCCCATCCATGCAATTTTTTCCTCAGGCGAGGCCGCCGACACGTAGAAAGACTTGTGTGGCATGCGGATGAGCCACTGGTTGGCCATGGCCATTCCGTCTTCCAGATCTTCCTGCTGCACCTCCTCCAAAGGAATGATCTTCTGCTTATTGTTCCAGCGACCGGGCACCATGATGCTACCATAGACCAAGATGTCATTGAATAGGAAGAACACTTTGGGTTTGGGTCCACGCCTGCACATCTTCAACAAGCAGCCCTCTCCCACAAGAATACGCCCGGGTTTTAGAAGCATCTTTCCAGCGCGGCCAAAAGAGCTCGCCACCACCCGGATTCGCTCACGGTTCTGAATAGTAAAGGTCAGATGTTCTGCCATTGCTGCTGCCTGTAAAATGTCAAGGTCAAAAGTCAAGGTATTGACAAGGTCATATTGATTTCAGTGTACTGCTGGAAGATTTTTTCCCCCAGTGCTTTCAAATCAGCACTTCAAGTCATGATTTCACCCCTGATAATGCTAATAAATTAAATGATACAATATAGACACAAAATAAATGTTTAAACATGTTAAATATTAATCCACAAAGGAGCTACCAAATACCTGATTGCTGTGAAAAGCAGTGAATAATCGTTGGGTAAACAGACTTTCTATCTGTTCGCAGTTTCTTCGTAGTTTGAGCTCCAATAGAAAAAAACGTTATGAAAATACTCCTGTGTTCAGCACTACAAATCACTTCTTTCACTTTACAGGTTGGTTGAGACAGACCTTATATACAGTGTCATAAACTTGTATTTCCTGTTTGAAAAGGGGAAATTCCAGGACTGCGCAGCAGGGCCTCTACTATTTTAGTAGTGTTACCTTCCTTGTTCTTGACTGTCACAAATTCAGACATGTATTCAAGACATACTAACACAAAATAAAATGTTTTGAGCGAATTACATGTCTCACTAGTTGCACAGAGTCCTGAGTGTAGAGATAATTGATATATGCTGTCATGACATTTTATAGACCCCATGTTCATCAAACAGAATGGAACATTTATAATAAATACTAGTATTATTGGTACTGTATTTTTGCTCACCTGCCTAATTCATTTCACAGTGATACTATTAAAATCACTTTCATGAACTCATATACACTGTTCCAAATTATTAAGTGACATATCAGTAGGATTTCAGTACAATAAACATTCAGATTTTAGTTTTTAAAAGCAAGTGTTTGTTTGGTTTATTTCTCATATCTTCTTAGATATCTGGTCTCAATCTCAGACAGGTTTGTTAAATAGTTTGCCAGGTCTTCTTAGGTAAATGGAAAGAGGTTGTTCCACATTATTATGCAAGTCACAGTTCTCATGCAATATGGGGAGGAAGAAAGATCTGTCTGAAAAGCATGAAATCGTGCAATGTCTTGCAAAAGGCATGAAAACAACTAATATTTTGCTAAAACTGAATAGAGATTATCGAATTATCAAAAGATTTGTGAGTGATTTAGAGCACAAATGAACCCGGTCAAAGTTTGTCAAACAAAAGAATTGTATTAAAAGGGCAGCTATTTATAATAAAAAATAAATAAATAAAAAAAAAACACTTTTGAGCAGAAAACAGGTATTTGAAGTATTAAAATAACACAGACAACTCATATCCTAGAATCGTCACTGACAGACTTCATAGCAACAAAAAACAACAGATATGTTCCTCATATCCCCTGTCACGGAAATAATACATAGCTAAGACTTTTGCACATAAACAGTAAAAAGGGGAGGGGGGGAACATATGCTTGAATAGGTGGAAATTATAGGCAAATGAGAGGAAAATATCAAAAGTTAATGTGGAAAACTAGGATAGATAATATGAGATACCTAACAACTGGCTGAAAAGACAAGGTATTAAAAAATGCAGACTGCTGTGGATGAAGTAGCAAAAAGTCCCATCTACTTTTAGTATTTTCAGAACAATGACATCGTCATTGACACACGGCACGCATCACATAAACACTAAAACCAAGAAAAGAGAAATAACTACATTCTGTACAAGGCTGCCATATACCTATAGATATAGAAGCTGTTTTGTATATTAAAAAGATATATTAAAAAAAATCTAAATACTACTAGGACCTGTACATGTGCACTTATGGCCCAGCTGTTTCATCTAAATTCCATATCACTGTCATTCTGATGCGCACAAACAAACCATGCTAACAAAACATTCATACAAATTATTAAAATATTACTATAGTGTAGTGTGTAATCATGTTTACAAGAACATGTAAAAAAAGAAATTAAACTAAAAGCATGATTATTTTCCAGTACAATGAAGGAAGTACCGTAGCCAAAAGTGATATTGGGAATATTTTTAAATGACCCTATAAGTTTTATTAAACCATCAAAATATTTTAGATAAAATGAGTGTAATAAGAGTAAAACACCAAACTTGGTTAAGGCATTTATCTGGCAAAAAAGGCAAACTACAGCTACACGTTTTATTTAACAGTATGCAAAAACGCATAGAAAAACCAAAAAAATTCACATGAACAAAAAACATAAATTGACTACAACTTAATCAGTTATTATTTTCTTGGTTCTTGGTATGCATAATTTCTGTGTGACAGCCTGTACAAAAATGATGTCCGCACAGTTTGGCATGCTTTATTGCGTTTTAATAATATTTGAATAAAGGGTGATGTCATCACTTTTGGCCACTGCTGTATGTGAAGACGGATATTATGATGAGTCATTTTTAAATAATTAAATGTTTATGAACGTGATTAAACATGCAATTCCCTTGACAATGTGCAAACTATACAAGTGTGGACTTAAGTGAACAACACTCGTTGTTTATCTGATTTACAGTATGGGCTTAGATAGAAGGGAACTCCTTATCTGATTCATTAAGCAATAGCTTCATAACAACAACAGAACTTTGGCCCTTAAACCAATCGAGTGGCATAGCCAGTCTAACAAGGTTTTTTTTGGGTTTTTTTTTTTTTTTACAGAAAAATATCCAAACTGACTGCAAAGAACAGGCTTGTTATATGAGCATGGCACATCCGTTTAATACCTGAAATTTTATATGTGACAATTATTAGGCTACATAATATTTTGTTAAATTGTGATTTAAAGGAAATGCACACCCTTATGATGCAACACTATTTAAACATTGACCACAGCAGAGGAGATATTAAATGTAAGGAACCTCTTTTCTCATAAAAGACATTGCACATCAGAATGATGAAAGGACTTCATTTGTATTTGCAAGAATGGTGACATCCACGGATGTCGTTTTTTAGTACATAACAAGCAGTCAATGTTTTTTAGCTTCCTTTAACTCAAACACTGATGCCAAAAACTCACTAATGCCAAACAAACTCTGACGTACTTGAATCGCAAAACCTGTTCTGTGTCTAGGATGGTGGAGATTCCCTGGCATTACCAGAAGAGGCATTGATAGGTCACTTAACAAGGAAAATACCATGACCAAGCCTCCAAGAATCAGGCCTTGTTTCACAGAAGGAAACATTTTTTTATTTGTTTTGCAAGCAGGCAAAGATTTAAAAATATAAAGCAGTGAAACAGAACCACATAACTTTAAAATCATACCAATTCCCCTCAGTATACACTTTGAACTGGAGATCATGTGCTCATTCAGGTACGCTGAAGATACTGCATCTAACAATACTTTGCTTATTTCACACTTTAACATTTTAGAACCTACTTAAATACCTCCCACCATGGGAAAAACTATCAATGTCAAGATTAATTCTTCATAACTTCTCAAAAAAAAAGGGTCTCCCCCTGGTGGACAGTCAAGCGCAACTACTTTTCCTAAATGGCCAATATAGTTTCATGCTTGTCCAGATACAAGGTATTTAAACAAAATAGAATGAAAAAAAAACTAAAACAAAAAAAACACATAACCATCTTTGCAAAAAAGTGCACAAAAGGAGTAATAATAAAGTGAAAACAAATCCATAATGATTGAGCATCTGCTCTTCATAGTCTCCCAGGCTCCAGTATCAGCCCGCATTTTAAATAGACACAATGTTTAAGACTTTCCATTACAAGTCAATAGTTCCTTTTACTTTGAATTTTTTTGCTGACCGCTCACTGGAACGCAGTTCAAACTTGCTGCCATAGATGTAAGTTACGAAAGCACCAATCTCCACACTGAACACACTATTCCTCTTAGGTATTACTGTAGAGAGACAAAGAGAGAGGAGGGAAAAAATGTCAGTAATCCAGAGGGATTATTTCAGAGAGCATATTTCTACAATGAATAGGCAAAACAATCTGAAAGGTTAAAGTGGCCCCTGTTAAGCAACTGTCAAACAAAATGGAGCTACAGATCTTTTGACACAATATCTGTAACTTTGTTCTCAGTTTCATTTGTTAAACGGGGTTCTGAGAGGTGGCTAATGACTGTTGTGAGGAAGAAGTTAGAAGTGTGCTCAGTCGTGATTTGACTTCAGTCTGGACAAGGGCTGTCATGATATCAGATTTTCACAACACTATTATCGAAATAATTCACAATGACAATATTATAGTGATATCTATAGAAATGTTGAAAAAATTAATTAATGCTATCAGTCAAATTCATCTTTAACTTTGTTTATTTTGTGTTTTCTCTTTTTAGAAAAATCACTATAAACATGAGTGTAGGGAGGAGGAGAGAGAGTTTGTAACCATAACTGTACAAAAAACACAGTTGTTGATCAGTGACTGGGTTGTCCATTTACCAAATCCAAAAAAAATTTAAAATAAATAAAAACTCCCAAACTAACCGTACTATGTTGGACTCCACCACTACTATGTTGGAGTGTTATTTACAATATTAAATGGGTCATATGATGCGATTTCTTGTTTTCCTTTCTCTTTAGTGTGTTATGTAGCTGTTTGTACATGTATAAGATCTGCAGAGTTACAAAGCTCAGTCTCAAACCCAAAGAGATATTCTTTGTAAAAGTTAATGCTCAGCCACGCCTTCCTAAAACGCTTCGTTCAAACACACCCCCACAAATCTACGTCAGTATGTGGGGGCAGAGTTTCATAACATCGCCCAAATGTATACGCAAAGAAAGAAGGCGTAACTTTGTTTTATTCTCGCTGTAGTATTGTTGCCGCCGGCGCCGTCATGTCGTGGAGACGCTGTGTTTTTCGTTGTGTGTTTTCATTTAAGAATTTGCTACGGACTATCCAAACGCGAGTTGAGCAGTATAGAGTAGCGCTTGTTTGTCGTTTCTACTAGGGATGTGACGGTGAGGAAATTTTCCCACCGGTTAATCGACGTGTGACAACACCGGTAATACCGGTATCGCCGGCGGGGGCTTTTAAAATGCTAATTTCAAACCGAAAGTAAAATGTGAACGGCCGCACTGGCATTCATACCGGTGCGGAGCAAAGCGAGTGTTTTCAATTAATTTTTTCAATGAATTCAATGAAGCTTCCATAGGAATGTACTGAAAAAGCGCCAGTGGACACGCACGGTGAATGAATGTTAGTGCGGCCGTGCTCATTTTACTTTTGGTTTGAAATTAGTGCCAATTCGGGGGCGGGCTGCTTGAATGGTGGGTTTATTAGCCTATTATTCTTAATGAAAAACACAACAGAACAGTACAATGATAAACTCCCTTAAATAGGCGCTTTTACATTTCGCTTTGAAACCAAATCTTCCACGATCATCTTGTCATTCAGCTCACTCTCGTGATGAATGAAATCTGACTCCTGCTGCGACTCATTTGGCTCACGCTGCACGTTCAGTTTTTTAACTGTAGTGTCTGTACTCTAACTGAACTAAATTATTTTATTACTATAAAAAAAAAAAATCAAGGCGACGGTGGGGGCGGTGCCGTGGTGGGCAAGTGACGTAACCGGTGTTTCGCCTGAACACCGGTAACACCGACTATCACAGCAAGCCTAGTTTCTACGATCACAAATGCAGACATGGTTTTATGTTTACATAGTGTTCTCCCCCCGTAGGGCGGCGTGACGCGTAAAAAGACAGTATACGTCATTATAATCAGTAATTATTGCACTCACGGGCTCCTCCTTTCTTTATCCAGTGGACAGAAGCTTTCTTTGAGTACCGACATGCTCACTCACATTAGTGAAATGCTGTGAAACCTATAATTTATATTTACTCATACCTTTTAGTTTGTCCTCTTTTGTAATGATTTTGAAGATGTGCTTCATTTCCTGTACCAAGATGCCAGTTAGACCCACGTACGATGGGCATTTTGATCTGACAACTATGAGAGATGGGCGAGAGAGAACATGAGGTTCCACTATACGCTCAAAATGTCACCAATAAATCGAAAATCTGGATATACTGACACTAAACCAAAAATGTGTGCCTTTGTGTGCAGACATTTTTAAATGTGCATGACGTACCTGTTAAGACAGCACCATGAAAATCAGCTTTCAAGAGCTTCTGCTGGATCATCTGTGGGTTGCTGTATTCAAAAGAAACAGGCAGCACATTCATGGATCGTTAACAAGAATGGAATTGAAATTATACACGAGCCAGAAATTCTGAAGAGCATCTTCCTAAAATTATGACATGCATCTTACCTTTCTGGTTTCAATCCATTGCATATATCCACAATGTACTGTTTCCATAGCTTGTGCAGAGGCAAGAAGAGCTCGTATCTACGATCATATTCATAGACAAAGACATATGATTTTAGTGATAAGCAGAAGTTTTACTGATATATTATATTGCATGATACATTACTATAAGGTGAAAGAGAGTATAAACATATAATGAAACCTCTAATACAGACTTTTGATGTTCAGGTTTGAGCTGGAATATTTTCAGCTGTCTTCTTTCTTTGGCGTTCAGTCCCTTGGCCTTTTTTTTCTTTTCCTTCTTTTTTTGTCTTTTAAATTCCAGTACTACCGCCTTGTGCGCCATCGCATCCTCAATGGCTTCATCTTTCAATTGGGGAAGGCTATTTTTCAGGAACGTTTTGGTGAAAGCCTCCGCTTTCATTTGATTTGAAGACTGTGAAAAGTGACATTCTGAATCTTATTGACAAGTTAGCAAAGTTTCTGTACATCATACACAGTGTGAGCCCATCTGCAGTAATGAACTGTTTCATGATTTTGAACATTTACAGATCCTTACAGTTGAAAAACCTGGCTCTAAAACACGGAAAAGCTTAAATTAAGAAACTAATGTTAATAACACTGAACACGAGTCACCTCAACTCCCAAAAGAGCGCTTTGCTTTGTTGGGATCCGGGATTGCAAAACATCTGTGAACGCGGAAAAAATATAAAATATATCATATATTACGCTTGTCCTTCATTTTGTTTTCTTTGATAAATTACCTTAATATTATGTATGGTCACAACTTAATGCATTAAACAATATAAGATTATTGAATCATGATCAATATAATACCCCCATCAAACTTACATTCCATAGTTCAAAACACACAGGCTCCGAAAGGAAAACGCTGCTGCTAGAATCACACGTCCTGACAGGACAGACCAGCTGATCACCGATTCAGACCGAAGAAATCGAGCATGGCATCATTCACCACAGAATTACAGTCATAACAAATGATACTGTGAAAATGAGGATTTATTCCTCGATTTCTCTTAAAGGGTTATTAAGGATTATTTATGAACATTTAATTATTCTTTTTTTTAATCTAGAGTAAAAAATAATAAATTAGCTAACAACCAAAGAGAATGTGAAGAAGCTAAAGTTCAGCTATGTTTTCATTATATTAAAATGCATTTAAATGTAGTTTGCAAATACATGTACATTTAAAGGTATTACAAGTATCTATGTAGTATGTCTTCATCCACCAGTTGCGATGAAACATGAAGACCTTTTGTCCTGTATTGTGATGTATCTCTGAGTGTAAAAAAGTAAAAATGCAAAAAATGTGCTTATACATGGTTGTATTGTTCATGTAACCTATTATGTTCACTTTTTGCCTACTCTTTTTATGAGTACTGTGAAATCGGACACTTCTTTTGTCTACTACTGTTTTTCATCTACTAGGCCTATATAGCAGGGAAGTATGCGATTTTGGATGCAGCCCTTGTAAACAGATGCTGCGTCCCAATTCGCCTACTTATACTACGCCCTAAAAGTATGTACACTTTGTGAAGAAAAAGTACATACTTTTGAGTGTGTAGCAGAAGAAAAGGGCTGCATTCCACTCCACTTTTAGACGCACTTGCGAACTTCCCTGAGGACTTCCCCTCGTGGGAATCCCCGCCGCCATTTTGAAGTGCGTTCCACTTCGTGAAGTGGACGAGAGAAGTTTATATGGACAGACCCTCGCTCCCTCAATTTTGACCGAGGGAGCGAGTCTACTTCACATTTACACTTCAGGCAGCTCCATATACCACAATACTCCACCACAAACAACTCTATGATATTTTAATTATTTTTTTAAATATTTAAAACAACCCAAACACACCTATATACATATAGAATGCTGCATTAAACAATTTCGCAAGGGGAAAAAAATAGATAATAAATCAACTCCATAGTGGATTCCAAGTGATCAAGGGCTTAGGACGTTCCAGTTCAGCCCATTGCAAAGGTTCCGCCAGTAGTGGGCACTCATGCAACGAGTGAATGAGACGGAGGGAAGTTAGCGAGTGAAGGGCATAATAAAAAACGAACTGGAAGAGTATGGGGTCTCTGCGCAACAAAAGTGGGCGTTTCTAAATTTGTGGGTGTTTTCAAACTGATGGGTGTTTATAAACCATGCAATGGAAATGATCCCCTTCACCCGAACCCACCCCTAAACCCTACCCACACTGTGACGTGGGCAAATCAGGTAACGCAGTGAAAAACGCCCCTCTGTTTATGGCCTCGCCCACTGATCTAGTAACTCCTATTACTATCCTGCAGAGACCTATGCTTGAACTGGAACGCAGCACAGGTAAGCTTTGGGACGTACTACTTCGTCATCTTTAACGGACAGCTCTGTCGCTTAGTTACGTGCATCCTGTCACCATATGCCCTGTCAATCATCTTGTCACAGTTAAAATCCTCCACATTCAATCTAATTTAATTTCCTACCATTTCGGAGAAAAATGTAGCAGCACGTTGATCTGTCAGTCGTGGGTCTTTCATGCGGAGACTCTCCTCATGCGTTTGCAATTTAAATATAATGATGCATTGGCCAAACGTATTATTACAAAAGTTCATAATGCTGCTGCAGATGAAATATAATGTGGTTAACACTGAATAAATATATTTTCGTCAGGTTAGATACTGATAATTAATCACTCAAACCCCTTTATGCAAACCTCTCTACATAACTGCCGGACTCGCACATCCTCGATGTCTGCAGTTTGTTAAGACTTTTTACTTGTGTTTGTAGTTCTAATTGAATCCTCGTCCAACGCACAATGGGTTGTGGGCAATATTAGCCGTTAGAGTGTGCATCGATCTACACTTCGGATTCTAACCAGAAACAGTAGACCATCCGGGTATCTTTGGAATACTCATTTCAACATACTACGATTTGGGAGTCTTGGGATGTACTAATTCTATTTTCGAATACTATTTTTAGGACGGATAGTATGCAAATTGGGACGCACCATTAGAATTTTCTAAGAGCTCTGACTTGTAGCTACCACGTGACCGCTGTACCACCTGAACACTGCAGATTAATTTTGCCATTGATAGTGTTGCCAAAGACATAATTCTGAGTCCGGGGACGTGAACGGCTCTGAGTAGAACGTCACGTGTAGTCATCTCATAATTATGGTAATAATTATGAATGTGAATGTTGTGAATGCAGCATGAGTTAGGAAGTTGTACTGTCAGGTGCATTCCGTCAGCATAAATTTTCTGCAAAAGATTCAACAATGATGAATAAAGAATGTGCATCGGGTGTGTTTTTGTTTGTTTATAATTCAACTTATAAATGTGCTGTAAATTGAATAAAATTAAACATATCATAATTGTACAATACTATGACATTTTGTACAATCAACTTAGATAGTTTTAATGTAAATTAAAAAAAAGAATAATTTTAACAAATTGACCATGAACTTGAGGCACAAATAAAAGTTTCCCACTCTGAATTGCGATTCACTGGTGATGTTCATGTGCGTTCAACTCCTGAATATGATCTCTTTAACATGACTTGAATGCATCGGTTGTTGATTAGATTTTGAAATGTGGCCGTTGCATTAAAAAAAAAAGGAGACACATGAATGTGATCTTGCAGGGGTGGGGTTAAGTCCTGCATATGTCACCAGAGAGAAAATCCAACAAAGGCTGTGCTCTCAGGAGGTTGCATATGTTTGCCATGTATATGTCATCGAGGATTTCAGAAAAGTAACCATTAGCCTATAAAATGACTGTTATTCCTCATGATCCGTAAATTATTGTAATTTATTTATAACTTTGCATGTTTCTAAAATGAAGCTGACTCATTTACAGTTGCAACCACAACATTAAAGTCGGCATGAAAAGAAATATGTGACAGTTTCTTCTTTTCTTCCCAATAGAGTGCTGCAGCTGTGACATCAAGACTAATCCGGAAGACTAATTTGCCACTGGTTACCTTGAGATTATCCTATGGGTTTTTATAATGGGGTTTTTCAATTTATGAGTAAACTTCTGAGGTAAACATAAAGGCTGATTTATACTTCTGTGTCGGACCTGCGCCGTAGCCTCTACATTGTCTACGCGTCGGTTTTCATTTATACTTCTGCGTCGTTGTCCGCATCGACATGCAATTACTGTACACATGCAGAGGGAGCATGATAACCCCTGAGGGAGGGGTTCTGGCAAACCAATCACAGCGCTTGCGGTCCGCATAGAATTGACACATTGTTACATTTTTGGAGAGGTGCACGCCAGGTTACCCTGTAGGCTACGCGCGCTACAAATCAGCCGTAACTTGACAATACTCGGATGCTTTGCTCTACGTAAATTACACACACCCATATCGAAAAGGCACATTTTGAAGCTGTTATGTTTATTTAAAAACAACAACAACACATGTTTCTAATAAGTAACGTTTGAAAGTTTGAGGTGTGAGTGTGTGCAGTTTACATTGTAGAACAAACTTTCCAAGTATCGTCAAGTTATGTTAACCACAGACTTATGTTAAATCATAAATATTATCAGGGCACATGAAAAAAAGATAATGCTGTACACGGATAAATGATTTATGATAAATACTGCAATATTCCATAAAAAAAAAAGATTGTCCATTTTGATTTCATGGTGACTTTAAAAGGGTTTAACTGTGCAGTGTCCCTTTAAGAATGTTTCGTTTTGCCCCGCCCTGTAAGTTTATTGGGCTCTTTGCTCCGCCCGGGTAGCGTTTGAAAATACAAGTGAAGGGAGGAGACCTACAGTCGGTTGGCTGCTAACCTAGTTAACGAAATATATATTTTTTTATATATCTATACCTCGTGTACTGTAGCTAGATTAAAGTTTTAAGCTTTAGTGATGTCAGAGGAGCTTGTGTGTTCAAAGCCGGAGGAGGTGAGAGACGCTGAGGCTGAAAACGGCTTTGAAATCATCATCAAACTGACCAGCGAGGATCCACTAAACGATCATGATCATAATGTCAACCATCAGACAGAAAGAGAGACAGAGAGTCTCTGTAATGAGATCAGCCCAAACCACAATCAGGTTTCTAAAGGTTTGTGATGTTTATACGCTATATGACTATGACTGTGTGATGTGTTGTGATTTCCGTTGAACTCTTCCATTATGTCAAGTTACCATCTCCCCCCAAAAAGATCGAATGTCACACGTTTGACTTTGAATTTGCTATTTTAACAATATCACATAGGACAAACATTTGGTTGTGTGGGTCGATAGGGCACATTACTGAACTGCCAGTGTTGATGTTTTCAGAGTTATTTCAGACAGAAGAAGAAGAAGAAGATGATGATGATGATGACGACAGTGGCACCCATTATCTGAATAGTGATGAAGCACCCTGTACTCATCTACAGCGAGCAGAGAGGCCAGGACATGGAAAACTGCTGGACACCTTCCAGACTGATCATCTTCTGTACTATGAAAGATTCAAGGCATATCAAGATTACATGCTTGGTAACCATTCAAACACTTCTGAAAGTCATTCACAACAATACATGAGTTAACAAGTGTATTTATAAACCTGAAATGTGTGACAGGTGACTGTAAAACATCTGAAGTAGAAGCCTTCACCGCTGAGTACCTGGAGAAGATAGTGGAGCCGTGTGATTGGCAGGCCATATGGCACACTGATGTGTTTGACGTACTGGTTGAAGTAAGTTCATTGAAGCATATGGTGGCAAGTGCTTTTTTGGGTATTTACTGTCAAGACACAAACAGTCAATGCATGTGATTGATGCATTCACATAAAAGGATGCTTAGAAAGCTATGGATTGTTGTTGTAGGTTGTTGACGTTGATTGTAAGGAGTTAAAGGCAAAGGTGGAGCTGGTGCTACCAATGGAGTGTGAGACCAGAAGCTGTGATCTTACTGAAGAGTCCATGAAGTCCCTGCTGGAAGCTACACTTCATAAAGTACCTCTTCTCGAGCTCTCGGTTGTCTACGATGAGTCCGGGGACTTTGATCAGACTGCTCTGGCCCTGGAACACCTCAGGTTAGTTTACCCATTAAAGGGGATTTTTTTTCTTTTCCTTTTCAGGGCTCATCAATAAAGAATGCCCGATGAATGCCTAAAAGACAGTTGATGGAATTGTCACTTGCCTGATTGGGCCAGTGCTGCCTTGTCACGAAAGTTTATCATTTGCACATGTTTTTAAGTCTGCAATTTAAACATCCAAACGATTTTTAACCATTCAGATTCAAGCGCTAGAAGACGCGAATGAGTGCATGCGTGAAAACAGTTTGTGAGTACTGAATGGAGTTCTCTTGCGCTTGAATCTGAATTCTGAAAACTAAAAAATATATTTGTTGACGTGCATGTCATGTGACCATTAACTGACAACAGAGAACTGTGAACTTCATTTTATTATTATTATTATTATTATTATTGACTTAGATTTTAAGTAAACTAGGTTAATAATAATATTAAGGGCTTACTTAAAGTAAATATATTCGGGCAAAGAGGTTCAGCTGACAGAAAATTTGTACACATTTTTATAAAGACAAAAGCATTTCAAAGACAGTAATACCTGGTAAAATGACTCACTGAGTGATAATTCAAATAATAATTAATGCATTTGTCAGGAGTTGATTAGATATACAGTGTTGCAATGTTGAGAAAAGACTTAAACGTGAAATGATTTCTTTAAATCCAGTGATCAAATACTGTGTGGTTCTCAATTTTCAGTGATCAGCTCATCACTATTATCTGGTCTGTGAGTGCAATTCCACAAATCTGGAAGACCTTATGAACATGTATCAGCTGTAAGCATTTTTAGAAAGGAAAATGCAAAGTATAACAAAGTAGAATCGGTGAATTATGAATAATTCACTGGCATTGTGAGAATAACATCTAATCACATGTAATCAAACTAGTTACTTTTCCATTGATTACAAGTATTTTAAAATGTAATATAATCTAATTACATGTACTTTAATATTTGGAATCTGATTCCAGATAACATGTATGGGTTACTACCCCGCACTGTTCATAATACATGAACTAATGTTAATTATATAGCTTGAAATGTTCCGATTACATGTGTGGTTTAATGACCATGAGTGGGTGAGGTACTGTACTCAAAAGGCACGGTTTCAATATTTAATGGAATGTGCCATTTGATATTCAAATCTGCCATTTTTTGATGCAGAAGTATACGAGTTTGGTTTGTGATTCTGACGCGGTTCCTTTGTTATGCTGAACTGACTGGTTAAGCAGGTTTTCCTCTCATTGTTACTTGCATTTTACTCTCATTGTTACACACCCTCCCCCACCCACCACTGTCTCTCTCCCCCTCCCCTCCCATCATTCACTCCTGCACATTTGTCTAATCTCCACAGGTTTTTTTATAAGCATATCTGGAGGAAGTGGGATGAGGAAGATGAGGATGATGACTTTGATTACTTTGTTCGGTGTGTGGAGCCTCGTCTTAGGCTGTAAGTGTCTTATGTGTGTCCTGTCTCTTCCCCTGAAGCATGAACCAACACCGAGTTCGAGGTCTGCACTGTGTTAGTTATAAAGGAGCTCCGACCACCAGGTGGCAGTGTTTACTCAGTAATAAACAGTTCATTATATGACAACACTATAAATTGCTTTGAGTTACTTTGCAATGTTTATAGTCAGTATGAAATGATGTTTCATTTAAGCATGGGATATCTAGTTTTAAACTCACATTGGCATAAACAACAGTGGAGAAGATGTCAAATTAAATGAGTCTAATGGCACCATTGTGACCTTTTTTTTTTTTTTCTTTTTTTTTTTTTAACTGAACTTCTTTTAAGTTTGAATGCAATTCTTTTTGGTGCCACTAGTGATGCAGAAAATGGTCATCACCTTTAATAAGAACAGGATTTTCTCCTCTTACAATTTTTTTTTTTTTTTTTTTTTTTTTCATCTGTCCCTTCATGTATTTTCCACAGTTACTATGATATCTTGGAGGATCGTGTTCCTGCTGGTCTTGTCGCTGAGTATCACTCAGTGCTGGCGCACTGCTCGGAGAAGTTTCAGGAGTTCTCCAACCTGAGAAGTGACCTGAACAGCGACTCCGAGTCTGAACAAGACAATGTGTCCATGGTGGAAGGGCTGCGCATGTACGAGCAGCTGGAAGCACTTAAACGCAAGCTGCGTATTATTGAAAACCCTCTGCTCAGGTTATTATTACTGCTGTGT
Organism: Coreius guichenoti; assembly: GCA_039654105.1. Taxonomy (NCBI): domain Eukaryota; kingdom Metazoa; phylum Chordata; class Actinopteri; order Cypriniformes; family Gobionidae; genus Coreius; species Coreius guichenoti. The sequence continues at coordinate 24,876,049 of CM077168.1, forward strand.
GTGTTTGAGATTGGTCATGTATATGCGTTCCCGCAATGTGGCTTTGCTTCTCAAAACCCCAAGTTAATCAGGAGAGTAACGTAATGAGTATAAAGATGATTAATATTGCTATCAGGCATTCATAGTTTTTGAAGTATTGACTTCATGTTTTCCAAACCTCTGGATCAGTACGCACTGCTCCATAATTAATCATCAGTCTTTCCTAGTTAGCTGATTTCAGATCCACTGGGATCAAAGAAGTGTTAATCTGAACAGCTGTGTCTGAACATGTGTGCCTGTTAGTTCTTTGGTTTGCTCACCCGCACTACCTGCGTGTCTATTGCAGGTATGTTCTGGGCTACAAGGTGAACTCTGGTCAACAGTCATGCAGGGCAAAGGGGCCACGTCCTGCCGGCGGCCATGTGGTCCACTTGGTATCTGCCTCGGCCACAGTTCACCAGCTTCAAAGCTTGATAACCGACAAACTGATGCCCCACTATTCGAGTGAAGAGTTTGAAGTGCAGGTGTATATATAACCCTTTCTCTTTTTCATGGCTCAGTTGCATGCTGGTCAGATGATATCCTTTTCAGGATAGTGGTATTGTTTTCAGCTGTACTGGCTTTGTAAATGGGGATTTTGGGAGGGGTTTATGACATCTGGACTGTGAAAGAATGGGAGAATCTCTTAGTTTTAAGCTATGACAGGACATTTGGGTGGGAAATATGGTATTTGAATTGGAAAAGGTCACTTCCCCTATTCTGAGAGCTGAATCTGGATGGGGGATGGTCTGATCGTTTTTAAATAAAGTAGTTTCAGACAAGGGAGGTTGAGCTCAAATCCTGCCCAAATGCTGATATTAATGCCCCTCTCTCCCGTTGTCTCTGATCACTGTCTTTTAATTTCCTGGGTTTACCTCCTAAAGGTTAATATCTGGCTGAGAGTGCTGGCAGCCTCAGAGCTCTTAGAAAAAAATCAAATCATCGATTTCACTCGTGCTAGTATAATTTTATGACTGCTAGGTCTCAGTGAATAATTTGGCCAGTAAAATCTCACATGCACTCGCTCCTGCACTTCTCCATCTTCTGTTCGAATAGTGAGATTAAAGAGCGGTTTGTGCGGAAAGAAGTTGTTAGGACGGTATGATCACTAATGTGTCAAAGTGCTGTAATGTAGGATTTGTAAAGCACAGTGTTCATGTACTAGCTCATGTTTGATCTCTCTTGTTCTGTGAGCCAGTTTATCCCTCAAGTAAATGGTGCAGATGTGTGTTCTCTGTTCAACCCCACTTAAATTTGTGTGTGTCAGACTGTTTTCACTCGGTGTGATTTGAAATTCAGTTTTCATTGCTTTCTCATCGGGATAACGATGAGTTGGATTAATGTGGTGTGTTTTGATCCCAGTTTCACAGTGACCCGGTGCTTGCAGTCAATGCGTGCTATGAGGGGGATGTGGTCATCATATGCCCGGGCCTTTACAGCATCACCAGCTCCATCAGTCTCGTCGACTCTATCGAGGTTGAAGGTAATCACATGACTCCCTATGTTATAGATCTTTTTGAAATGTATTCACAAATGAATTGTTCACATTTTTAAAAATGTACACAAGACATCGCCAGTCATCTGATAAGCTATATTAGAGGGTTTTTTTTTTTTTCTCTCAGTTTTTACTAGGGGTGTAACAATATAGTGTCACAGTGTATCGCAAAACAAAAATGCGACAATATGTATCGTGAATAGTGACAATCTGTATTGTGTATAGTGTATTGTTCACCCAAAATGAACATTTCTGTGTGAGGAAGAAAAATTCAAGTTTACAGCGTTTTAGTGTCAGTACTACATTAAACTACTATATATAATGTATAATAATGCAATGGGGCAATATTTGTGGGTCCTGATAATGCCAAATGTCTTATGTCACATTAATTTAAATATATCTAGTCAGTGACAGAGTGCAACCATATTCATCTAAAATAATTCTGTATTTTCAGCTTCAGAATCATGAATATTTTTATTCTGGTGTCACCGCTGTCCTGTGCATTGGGTTACCAGCACCAGCACCAAGTCCAAGTTTATTTATTTCCACCCCCAATGTAATACCAAATTTAGCATTTTAATAAACAGTAATTTTTTTGTTAACCATTTACCATATGTCTTGGAGTATCGCAATAATATCGTATCTTGAGTAATATTGTATCGAATCGTGACATGAGGGTATTGTTACACCCCTAGTTTTTACATGTTTCTTTTTCACAGTGTTGCCAAAAATGTTGGCAAATTTCATGGAAACTAATACGGGTTAATTTTACCCCTAACATAAACAGAGTACCTATTTTATTAACAGCAGAGTGAGCAAATTCTATTTACTTATGTTGTTCCAAACCTATGCCTTTCTTTCGTCTGTGGTAGACAAATAATCATTATATAATGAAATCAAATGAAAATCAAGTTCCAAAATGATAAAAAAAAGTCTAAAGTAATTCTTAAGACTCGTATCAAATTTCAAGTATTCCAAATCTATATGATATCTTTGTGTGAGGACAGTTACAAAGAAAATGTTAATTTATGGATGAACCACATTAGTGATGTCTAAATTATTTGGTTCACTAAATATTCAACTATATTACTGATCTGCCTGCATTGACACCACATGAGAATTGAACTGAGCTGGACGATGACATCACTGTTTTCTCCAGAGCAGCTGTACAACCGAATCAAATTTTGTTGTATTATTTTCCTGTTACCACTGTAAAGCTGCTTTGAAACAATCTGTATTGTAAAAAGCGTTATATAAATAAAGGTGATTTTGACTTGGCCCGTTTTAGCTGCAGTGATGTAGAGACATTGACCTTTATCATCCAATTACAGGAAATCACCTTTATTTTGTACTATTCTTTTCCCTTTAATAAAGCTTTCTGAAACAGCATGCTTTATAACAGTAAGTCAGTAGTCTGGCACCATACCTTGTTTGTCAAAATGGGTCCCTAGACGTGTATAAAACGAACCTCATTCGATGCATGATATTAGGAGGCCTTCCGAGGTAATTGAGCTCGATGGCACAATAACCATCTTCCAATGATGGGGGGCGGAAATTAATGTATGAGAAATGTGGAGGCAAGCGAGCAGAGAGAGCATGGGGTCAGGGTTGAGTCTCTGTATGCAAATGGATGACCTGCAAAGTCAGATAGTGATGAAGTCAAATGAGGAAGAGGAAAGAAGGCCTAGAGGCCGCTGTTTAAATATGGAGGTTTTGTGTGCTTGGCAGTCCCTCCTGCAGCGTCAGGGAAGCCCTGAAAGAGGAGATAAAACACAGGCGGCTGCTGGCTCTACTACAGGAGAAGAGCAACTCAATTAGACTACTGCCAGATTATCATAAAAGAATTCGGCTCCCTGCGCTAAAGGTCTTTGGTGTTTAGCGAGAACGTCACGCATGCCTCTGTCTCAGGCTGCGGCTTTATCGCCAAGATTATTTGAAGGAGCTGTAAATAGTTTTGCATGTTTAAAAGAGTACAAGGACCATTTTCACAGACTGTGACGCATTAACAGCGTTAATTTTGTTTTTTTTATAACACTATCTTTTGTGTATATTACCTTTTTTATATTTTGAATTAAAATTAGTTAATGCTGCTGCATGAGTGTTTCTAATACAACGGATGATGGAGTGATGGCAAATTTAACATCTTTTTCTTTTCTGGCCAACATAATCAATCTCTCTGTATTTTCTTCCTCTTTTGGAAAGTCATAGAAACGCCATTGTGGATTTTTTTTTTTTTTGCTATTGGAACAAATAGGTTAGTTGTAGTTTCCGTTAACCACTGTAGAAGTTTACCCAATTATGATGACTTCCGCTTCTTAGAACCCTGGAAATGAAATCTGCAACGGTGTTGCATTTTGGAGAGCAGGAAGTACGATGTGGAATTCTCTGTATTTTCCCCATTCAAAGCGTCCCACTGCTGTCAATTACGGTGAGATCTTCCAGCAAATCCACTATTGTTACCTGCAGGCATAGAAGTGAGGATGGTGCTGTGACCTTATTGGTCTATATTCAGCCTTTGGCATTTGAAAGAAGTGTGTGAGAGCTGACCAGGGTGCTCAAGTTCATCTGAGCATTGTTAGAAAAACTCTGGAAGAAACCTGCTTCAGGACCATCTGTCAAAGAGCAGTATGTAATGAAGCCGGGCTGTCAAACTCTGTGGCTTTGAACCACTGCTCTTGCTGACCTGCCACCACTATCTCAAACTGAGATGGTGCTAAGCTGACCTCTCAGTCATCAGTCTGCTGTAGACTCAACACGCTTGTTGATGGTCATTTAGCCACATTGTTACTTGGAAACCATGTGTCTAGACTGAGAGACGGTCTAATTTCCATAGAGAATTAGGTCCTTTATGGAGAGGCTTTGCTATAATGAGATGTTCTTTGCTGGATGGTAGGCATAGTGGTAAATGACAGTGATCCATCAGGGTTAAGGGCCTGTCAATTTCCCTTCTGCGTTTTTGTCATGCAGGTTCAGAAAATGTTTTATTCAAAGAGTGCAATTTTAACAGGTTCTTGTTACTGTCGAAATATGCCATCACTGGCCTGTTTTATAACAAGGGTATTTTAGAGTTTTTATTTTATTTAAATAAGACACAAACAACATTGAAATATCCCTGCAGTGATATATATATATATATATATATATATATATATATATATATATATATATATATATATATATATATATATATATATATATAATTTTTTTTTTTTCATCTTATTTGGATCTATTTTATTTTGTAAATACTTGCTTTGGATAAAAGTGTCTGCCAAAAATCTATGGGTTGGTCATAAAAGCACTTTTTCCAAAGCCATTTCTCTCCCTGTCTTCCCTCAGGATACGGTCTGCCGGACGAGGTGGTGATCGAGAAGCGTAGCAAGGGTGACTCTTTTGTGGAATCAATGGGAGCAAACGTCAAACTCTCAAATCTGAAGTTCATACAGCGCGACGATTGAAGGCATTTTGTGTGAGTCTCAAAGAAAATTGGCCTGTCCCTTGCCCCCCTTTCCAGCTGTTTGTCGAAGAGTCTTGAGGGACTCCTGCTGTTGAATGGGCAGCAGTATTTCCACCCGAGACCTGACGTGCATTTATTTGGCCAGTAACAAGAGAGTTATGTTATGTTTTCCTTGTCATTTCATTGGTGAGCCATTCTGGCATGTCTAGCCTAGGGAGCTTTTAAATCTGTATCCCCGTGTGCAGCTACACTAAAGGTTTTACTTCATGTGGGATTTCTGATCTGGTCAGAGCAATAGGTCTGTTTATTATTCACTAGATATCCTGCTTGCTTCCAAAACAATATGTTTCCTACTGTATTAAGGCTGGGCGACAGCTTAAAAAAAGTATCACACTATTTTTCAGACTTTTATATATATTTTTAATATATATCCTGATTTATGTGTTTGGTCTGCAATGGCTTAAAAGAGACTTTTATTTTGATCAAACAGACTTTATTGCCAAATTAGATTCAAAATATTTAATGCAAGAACTAAAATACAATAAAAATCTAGTTGAAAGTAATCAAGGCATGTTTGCTATACTGTCTATAATTGAATGAACACAAGGAAAATTATATTTAATATATTTACACTATAAGTTTGGAGTCAGGTGTGTTTTTTTTTTTTTGTTGTTGAAAGAAACAAATGAATACACAGCACAGCAAGGAAATTAATACACAGCAAGGATGCTTTAAATTTGTTCAAAAGTGACAGTAAAGACTTTTACATTGTCACATAAAACTTCTATAAATGCTGAATCAAATACATGCTGCTCTTTTGACCTTTTTCTCTATCCAAAAAAATCCTGAAATATATGTAATGTTTTCTACAAATATATTAAGCAGCAAGCAAGTTTTCAACATTGATAATAATAAGAAATGTTTCTTGAGCACTATTAGAATATTAGAATGATTTCTGAAGTATGTGACGCTGAAGACTGGCGTAATGATTCAGCTTTGCATCAGTAATTAGTTATATTGAAAAATATATTAAAATAGAAAATGCTTAAATTTTAATATTTTACAGTATTACTTATTTTGTGAATCAGTTTGAACTGATTCACATATATGAATAGAACTTACCATTATTGCGGCTAAAGTGTAAATAAAAGATGCAATTTAAGAATCTGTCTGAACACTTACTCACAAGTCAAGATCATGGATCTAATCTTAAACATCATTGTGATGTCAATGTTGTTCAATCTTATATTGTGTATATTCAATATTCTATTTTCAGCACTATTTTCAATCTTTATATGTGACCGGAAACCTTTCCTCTTCCTTGCATGTCCTGTCACCGCCCTCCAATGTCTTTTCGATTTGTCACCCTTTATCTTTCATCAGGTGTTCGCCAGGGGAAGCTGGAAATGGAAAATTGTGTGATGCAGTGTGAGACCACAGGTGTGATTGTGCGATCGGCAGCCCAGCTCTCCATGAACATGTGTGACCTGTACGGCTCCAAGGTAAGCTGCACTAGCACACGGTACCTCATGTAAATTATAAAAAGACTTCCATGAAATGGGTATTATCCTTTGAATGTATTGCTCCATCATCTATCCTTTACGATAGTTATTACAGTGGGAGAAACAGGTGTGAAAGATCTCGCCAGCAGCATTCTTTGACTGATTTACCACCAGCCATTTTACTAAAGAGCCTCTTCTTCATTTACTAATACCATTATCGTTTGTTCTGATGGTCGCTGTGTGCTTGCTTCAGGGTGCCGGTGTGGAGATCTACCCTGGGAGTGTATGCAGCCTGGTGGGCAACGGCATCCATCACTGCAAGGAGGGGATCCTGATTAAGGTGAGCAAGATGGATGAGCTTCTGCTCTTCTAAACGCCTATAGATTAGCCTGTCTAGCTCCTGGTTACTGCTAATCGTTGCCCAGGCAACAGCAAGTATCTTACCTGACCCAACAGAGGCACACTGTAGAGCTGTCTTGGTGTCGTATTAATGACCTTAGTGGATTAATGCATTTAGAAGACCTCCAGGGAAGTTAGCCCCTTTAGTGCGTTAGTGGAGTGGGACTTCACTGGCTGCCATGGGCCATCTTTGATGGTAATAGCTCTAAACTGTGTCACCAGAGGTCAATACGCTCACACAGTTCAGAGGAAAGCTCAGAAAAGCCAGTGAGCACCCGAGGAGAATTTTGCAGATCGGCTTCAATTGAGAGTTTCATGAGCTGAAGTATTATGTAATGGCTTTCTCAAGTCAGTGTTAGGGTTTCACCTGAGAGCAAATTAGATTCACACACAGGTAGCTGCATCCCAAAAGGATTTTTCAGTAATTAACTCATAGCATAATAATTGGATTTGATCTACCTTCCTAAAGCTTTGTGCATTTGTGTACACGCTGCGCCTCCCCAACCTCAGACTTTCATTCTTCCTCACGTTGCTTAGGCCAAAAAGAGATGTGAGAGTGTGTGTGCGTGTTCATTTGTGTAGGCATGCTGAGTGTTTACCACCCCCTGCTTCCCCTTTGGCAGGATTTTGCAGACGAGTTGGATGTCATGCCTAAAATCACCATGGTGAATAACGTGATTCACAACAATCAGGGCTACGGCGTTATCTTGGTCAAGCCAGGTGATGCTACAGTGGAGGATCTGCCCGCAGAGCCCAATGCCGCAGGTGCCCCTCTCTCCTTCTTCTTCTTCTTCTTCTTCTATCTGCTCCTGCCGCTTCAGTTCACCAGCAACAGGGCATATTCTCAAATTAACACCAGCTAGTTCATTAAGAGCGGTTATCTTGATGTACCTAGCAACACCTGAAGAAGTAGAAACACTAACATCTGCTCTAGGTTAAGCAGACAAATTGCTGCAAGCATTAAATGAAAATTTCCCCCTATTTTGGTTCTAAAATAGTATGTTACTTTTTCTTCTTTTTTTTTTTTTTTTTTTGAGCAAAAAAGGACAATTCTGAAGAATCTTCTCACAACTCTTTTTATACAGTTACTGTTAATGGTGATCACATTGTCAAGCTTAAAAAAATGACACAACACTGAATGATGCATGATAAATAGATGATATTTTAGTTATTAGCTGATATTTGTGTTGGTCAATATTGGATAGGCTTATTTAATAGTACACATGGTCATTTCCCCTCTTTTTGCATTTAATTACTTTTTCCATTATCAAAAGCTCACTTAAAGTTTAATCTTTAAAAACACTAATAGATAATAAATGTTGAATCTTTAGCAAATATAAAAATACATATCCAGTTTTCTTTTGTCAGCTGTAACCCCTTTGACCTAAAATATTGACTTGAAGCCCCCCTGAGATTTTAAGTTAATATTTCAATAATTAAACAACACATTTGCAAAACATTGTAACTGGGTCCTTGGGTCAAGTCCAGTTCGTGATCCAGATCAACTAGAGATGACTTGTATGGACTACTTTTATAATCAGTTTTTCGTTGACTGAAGTGGTCAGCATGAACTGTCATTGTATAGAGAATTTTTCTCATGTTTGGTTCCATAGAAAAAATATAACTGCATTTGATTTTCATTGAACATGAGGTGACATGAGTGAGCTATTTCTTTAAAGTGCCCCTATTATGCTTTTTTTGGGTATTACCTTTCTTTTAGCGTGTTATATAGCTGTTTGAGAATGTAAAATGTCTGTAAAGTTTCAAATATCAAAGTGCACTATAAATGGAGTTATTGTCTCTCAAAAGAATGAACCAATTCTGAAGTGCCTGAAACGAGTAATTCCATTCTTCCTGCAAGAACCTATGTAGTTTTGTAACAAATTTGCATAATGCCCGTCTATTTTTTTCATTGGCTGCCTGCGAACAATGTCTGCTTTGACCCGCCCTCAAACACTGCAGTTGAAGCTGAGGCCTGGAAGAGTTTGGTTTGGTTTGTTGACATGTTGAGAAGATGCTGATTGCTGCTCTGTGAAAGCAAATCCTCTTTGCTTACACTTCCAAAGGATGAGGACTCGGACTTGAATTGATATGAATTGACTTGAACGCTATCGTTACTGTTCGAAGCCTCCAGAGCTGAAATTTAGATATGGTAATGAGCGTTTCGCTTCCAAAACACTGTAAGCGGTAGACCAATCACAACGGACCATGCCATCTGACCAATCAGAGCAGTGTAGGCTCTCGGAAAGGAGGCATTTATCATTTATCGAACCGTTTCAGACACTGTGAGAAAAGAGGTGATGCTGCAAAGAAAATTAAAGTGTTTTTTTGACCTTGGATGCATGTAAACCTATTGTAGGAGACTTTTAAAATTGCATAACAGGGGCACTATTTGTTCACACATAATTTATGCAAAATTTTGAAATACAGTAATTCTTGTAATTTATTGGGAAATATACGAAAATATGCTTCAACTTGCAAATAATACAGTACATAAATAATACATTCATGTGTCCAGGGCCAGTCCACTTTTTTTTTTCTTTTTTTTTTTTCTGCTTCATGCCCTTGGTGTTTTTGTATAGGGAATACTGTAACCTTGATGTTTTTTTGCTTTCACACATCTCATTTTCTTTGCCACAAATTAAATAGGCCACGACCACTCTCCCCATTACTGTAAATGGTTCTGTGTGCCTGCATTCAAGGAACCCGCAGGACTCAGTCCGACTATGCGAAAAGTGCTCTACTTTCTCCTGCGGTAATATCTGTGAAAATATATTCGCTTGCATAAAATTTTTGTTAATAATGCCCCCCTGGGGCTGTTGGAAGGCCTGTCCGCAATGACTGCCATCCCAACGGTACTTTTCTTCAGCAGGATTGCCTTTTTTTTTTTTTTTTTTTTTTCTCCTCTCAGCCAGCTTCCTTTTGAGAAAATAAAAGAACGGAAATACTCTTGACATTCAGTGAAGGGCAGCTGTGAACGCAGTGTGCTTAATTTCTGAATTATGCTCCGGAGAAGGCATCTCGGCTTCAGAACACAAGTAGACCCTACTTTTCCCTCTGTTTTCTTTGTTTCCGCCTCTAACCTTTGTTTAATGGACACATTGGAAAAGTGACTTTCTGTTCTTCATTGTTTAAATGGATGTATTTCAGTTTTAATTGACGTGTGTGTTTTTGTTTGGGAGTTGGAATTTAGAACCTGTTTCTGCCTGAATTCTCTTTAAAACAAATAATGTAATGCATTTTTTATTATGCAGTTGAGATTGCACAAGTTGACTCTTAGCTATTATGTATGTGCAGAATGTAGAGCAAATCAAATTGGTAGTAAGAGCCTTTTTTATCTTATTGAATCCAGGGAATTGTATATAGAACATATTGGAAAGAAAATGTTATGTTATAGTTCATTTCTATCAGCAGGTCTCATAGCAATGCGTGAAGAAAAAGCTTTACACTGCTCGCAGTATAACAGTTGGCTTTCCTAAAGATGCTTTCTTTTTTTTTTCTCCTAGAATATAGGAAATTAAAGTCTCTCTGTCTAGTATTACAGTGCAATTGTTCCTTGCATCATTTGTTTTTTTTCAGGAACAGCAGGGTTCAGTTTTAGTGCAAAAGCCCTCCATTTAGGGGAGAGTCGTAGACGTTTCAAACACATCCTTTTATTGTACCCTATAATTTTCAGGCTGACTATAACCATTCATATTGCTCTTCGCTGTAAGGTTTGAATGGGAGCGTGTTGTGTTGATCCATCAGTCTGTGCTGCCTGCTTTTTGGTCAGGAATTAAAGGAATAATTTGGCCAAAAAGGAATGTTCTATCATTCACTCTCACTCATGTTGTTTCAAACCTGTACATTCTTCACAACTGAGATTAATCTCTATTTTTATTTTGTTCCAATTATATCTAGTTATGATTCACATTTTCTTTTAAAGGGATAGTTCAGCCAAAAATGAAAACTTTGTCATTATTACTCGCCCACATGCCGTTCCAAACCCGTAAGACCTTCGTTCATCTTCGAAATGCAAATGAAGATATTTTTGATGAAATTTGAGAGTTTTCTGTCCCTCCATTGACAGTCTACGCAACTAGCACTTTGACGCTTCAAAAAGTTCATAAAGAGATCGTAAAACTAATCCAAATGAATCAAGCGGTTTAGTCCAAGATCACTTTATATAATGAACAGATTGAATTTAGGCTTTTATTCACATATAAACATTCATCAACTCACAAATCAGTTTTGGTAAACGGAAGCTCAAGCATGTTCGCTTGACGTGAGAGAACCAATGAGAGAACCAATTCATTCCCCTGTGTTGCGCGGCACGTTTGAGCTTCCGCAAGAGGTTTGTTCTCGCACGTCAAGCAAAACTGTTTAATTCATATGGATTAGTTTATCTCTTTATGAACTTTTTGAAGCGTCAAAGTGGTAGTTGCGTAGCTGTCAATGGAGCGACAGGAATCTCTCAGATTTCATCATAAACATCTTCATTTGTGTTCTGAAGATGAACGAAAGTCCTTACGGGTTTGGAACGAGTAAATGTAAATGATGACAGAATTTTCATTTTTGGGTGAACTAACCCTTTAAGGTTTGAGGTTTTAGATTAAAAATGCTTTCACCACAAAAATTCTAAACCAAATCTATTCTGAAGCCTGTCTCTTCTGTTTTGTCAGATGAGAAAGAGGACGAATCTGAGGACACAGGAGTAAAACCAGAGACAGATATGGATGAGGATGATGATGTGCCCATCATTGTGGTGGAGGAAGAGTGTCCAGCTATCAAACACAGCCGCTCCATCCCTCCAGACTTCACTGAGGGAAATGATGCCATCAAGCAAGAGTTGGTTGCCACGTCGGCCAAGAAACATGGGCTTCATAAGAGCCGGATGAAAGCACTAGGGGCCATGCAGGCTGATGAGAATCTACTCTCACAGGAAATGTTCATTTCCATTCATGGAAATCAATTCAAGCACAATGGAAAGGGCAGCTTTGGTACCTTCCTGTACTGAAGGCTTCTCTACGGCAGGCATGCACAGACACACTTTACTGTTTAACTATTTATTCTGTTATTTCTTCAATTTTGCTACAAGTTTACTTTGTGAGCTTTTCATTTAATTTCATTGTGTGAGCGAAATGCAAAATGAATTAAACGTGTAGGCTATTAAAAATGTCTCTTTTTAACCTGTGCATTTTTGGATTTAATTTGTGTTTATCAAAGTTTTTAAACACTGAAACACTTGTACATATAATAACAACACAAAAAGAGCAGCACCTTGGAAATGTTATGTTCACACTATCTCATGTTTTATTATCATGTTTTTAACAAACATGTTCAAAGACAAAATAATTTTGTTGTTTTTCTTGAGTTCACACAGTTCATGTTTTGTCCACACTCTAATGGTTACTATTGTTACTAATAATCTCTAAAAAGCATTTGATCTCTGAAAATTAAAGGACAAAAGCAGTATTTTTTTTCTTAATTGTCTCATAACATTTTGTAGAAATAAAGTTGTATTGTTCCAAATGGCAAAAATCTGCTTAATGTATTCTACTTTATATAAAGAGTAAGAGTTTCTGGTTTTTGTGGTGTATAGGTTTGTTTTGTGACTCAATGTAATTCCCATTCATTTAAAAAAAATACTTTTAATAATTCTTGGAAAATTAAAGGTAAACCTTATTACAATGGTGACAGTTTGTTTAATTGCATAATACAGCCTGTCCTGTCAAAATTTGGGATTTAAGGAGCTACAGCCAAATGACCTGCGTTAGCCAAACTTGTTCCTCAAAACCAGCAGTGAGGCTAATTGATTTTAAATGGGGAAATAAATGAACCGCAAAAAAAGCATTATGAGATCTTTGAAGTGCATTAATGTGAAATATAACAATACAAATTCATTGATGAAAATGAGATGGAGAACAATTAAAGAATGTTAATGGTTTGTCTGTTCAGTTATCCATCCTTACACCCTCCTCTAGCACCATGTCAAATTCACTATTACACCAAATTCATTTATGAATCTTAATTAACTGTCACTTTAAACTGCAACGCACAAGCGTGTGTAGGGAAGGCCTATTCTCTTTTTAAGGAGACTTATGGGAAAAAATTATCTTCCTGTTTATTACCCATTTATACATTTTTCTTAGTTTCACAAGATGTCTGTGTTTGTTGGATGGGTCAAAGTCTTTGAGCGGAATCGATGATATACACACACACACAAATATATATAAAACACACACCTTTCTTTTTAAAGGAGAAAAAGGACCTGGGGGTTATTGATTTCTTTTTTTCCTTCTGATTCTTCTGGCATATTTTAGATGCAACAGAAATGGAGGGGAAAAGAAAAGAAGTGACAGGCTTCTTTTGTGGCGATTGTTTTATCTTCAAATGAGGTGTCAGTCTGGACAGACTAAAGCAAGAGCTTGCAGCCATGAATGATTCTGTCCCAAAAGTGTCCCATTTTGAAGCCGTGTCCTTCAGACCAGCGAGCGGTCCAGGGAACAATGGCAGCATCCATTGTTCGGGGTAAGGGTGACTGTCAAAGCCACTAAAGGTGCAGTTAGTTTGAGCGTTCCCTATGACTGTAAACACTCTCCTTGTTTTTCTCCTTTGTCTTCTGCCTCAGTACTAAGGTGACCTACAATATCTACCACTTGCTCATTAATTTATGACAATGAGCGTTTCACCTTCCAAAGTTTGTGATGCTGCATTTGAATGCTAGAGTAACAAGCTGCTCGTGTAGACTTTAAAAACAAGATAGTGGTGAATACAGTCTTGTTAATTAGCAGTGCTGTCTGTTAATTAAATGTCAAGGAGCACTGTCCTTCTCTTGAGGTAGTTTTCTAGAATACACTGTTTAAAAACTCAGTGAGAGAGGCTGTGTTATATACATTTTTGACCGAAATAAAGGTTAGTTGATCTCATCTTGACTAGCTCTGTGTTGACCTCTATTAAAACTGGACACAAGTATTGAACGGGGGCTAGAGCAAAGTGTGGATACGAGAGTGACAGATCTGAAAAAGTCAGAAGTAAAATTCTGTCAGATGGTTTTTGTCCCTTGTGTCCTTGCTTGGCCTAAATTGTAATTTGTCAGTCAAATGAATATTCTCACTCTATCTAATTATATGAAGCAGGCTAATTGTAAATAGTTTAAATCACATTATACAACAGTTAGTTCCAGTCCTCAAATGAACTGCTAAGGCATCACCGAATGTCTGTATGTGAGCATTCCAGACGGTTGGTCTGTAGTGGTGTGGGTATTTTCTGACTCTTTCTGCTGATTACACCGTTTCGCCAATAGGTGGCGAAAAGTGACAATGAATGGTTCACTCATATGATTCATTCGAATATTCTTCATATAGAAACGAAATGCCTCTAGGCCACTAAAAAAAAATATGCCTCTAGGCCTACTGCTGCAGGGAGGATCTTGGCGAAACACGCGACGGCTGCTCCTGCTGCGATTTCGTTTGGAAGTATTTCCTTTGGCAGAGCATAACCAGTGATATAATTTCTAAAATGTAAGTTACCCTGCATTAACATTGTTTATTGACTGTTTTATATTTTTTCACACTGCTTGTTGTCTGAATATCGGCACCGCTTTGATAACCTGCGGCCTTGTGCAGCCGGCCAATATTGCCAAATCATATTCAGAACAGTAGCCTAATTCAGTGCCATTACATTAAATAAAGATGTAACATTGTGCCTGTTTACAGTCACTTCATGTGTTTTTACGGATCGGATAGCTATCTGAGTTGTTAAACTGTACATTAACTCTTGGCCACAGACTGTGTCCGCAAAAGGAATATAAATCCTAATCCATAATCTTCGCGCTATATGCAAATTTAACAGAGTGAAAAGGCGATGCGTGTCGCAGTAGTGCTGTCATATCTGGCTATGTGTCATACCCTATATATTTACACATTTATTTTTTGACCATTTTTGGTGTAGTAAAACATATGTGTGACCCTGGACCACAAAACCAGTCGTAAGTCGCACGGGTATATTTGTAGCAATAGCCAATGCATCGTATGGGTCAAAATGATCAATTTTTCTTTTATGCCAAAAATCATTAGGATATTAAGTAAAGATCATGTTCCATGAAGATATTTTGTAAATTTTCTACCGTAAATATTATGCAGATACCGATATTAGGGAGTAAAAAAATTCCGATATCGATATATCGGCCAATATTATTTATGTGTATATTACAGTACAGTACCAAAAGTTTGGACACACTTTCCCATTGATGTGTCCAAACTTTTGACTGGTACTGTATATATAATACAGTATATACATAATATACATACATTGTACATAAATACAACCGAACAAACATACAAATGAAAAACAATTATTTTCAGGTTTTTCATAGGTCAAAACTAGATTTTCAGGTAGGCTACAGAAATAGTGATCAAATGTAAAATATCACTTCATAGTCTTCACTGTATAAATATAGATTAACCCTTATTACATTTATTCAGTCAAGAACAGCGAGCAATTTTTTCTTTTCTGTCTTTTGTTATCTCCTCTTTTATGAGAAAACGCTTCCCTGCCAACATGATGTTTTCACTGTTATACGGTAGGGCTATTACACATCTCCTGAACGAGTACAGAATGTCCTGATCAAAACACAGGCGAAGAAGAAGCAGAAACGAGTGATCTCATATAAGCAGATGCATATGTAAACATATAATTCAAAACAGCTATGTTATTGAATGAAATGTGGACCTAGGATGAGCTATAGGACTGTGAAGCTTTGGGGGTGTTGATGGACTCGATCTACTCCATTTGTGTTTTGATCATCGTTATGAATCCCATCCGTATGTAGTCTTTGACAAAAAACGTGATTTTCTCAGCTTTTTGCTCAAAATGTTTCTTTTTTTATGAAACTGACCCACATTCAAGTGTTGATAAAAAAAAGAATGCATGAAGCTAGAATAAAGCAGAGGATCTGTTCTTTCTTTTGATATATTGCATGTTCAGATATTCACACAAGATATTCTGTGGGCCATGAAACTTGTGAAAATGACCAAAACGCTGGTGGTGACTGGCAAATTTCATGTTTACATTCACTTAAGACATAACCGACTATATTTACGATGATACTCGACAAGACAGGCATTTTGACATAATTTTGTGTGAATATTCGCGCGTTGAGACGCATGGGCGCGCGTTCATATCGGTGGCATATCTATGGCATATACGCCGATGCCGATATATCTGCGACAGGCTCATATCAGCCGATAAATCGGTCGGCTCTAGTTAATATATCAAAAATGAATTTTTGTAAGTAATATGCGTTGCTATAAGGATTCACCGTTT
This sequence comes from Coreius guichenoti, assembly GCA_039654105.1. NCBI lineage: Eukaryota > Metazoa > Chordata > Actinopteri > Cypriniformes > Gobionidae > Coreius > Coreius guichenoti. Next base: position 24,892,223 of record CM077168.1, read on the forward strand.
GCGTATAAAAGCCATAACTGAAACCAAGTAGTTGGCACAATAATTCTTTTTGCATACAAAATCAGAGACTTTACACGTTCAGATCATGCCTCCAACATGCTTCTGCTGCGTTATTTTCACCCTCTAAAGAGTCTGCACAAATTGAGTTTACAACAAAAACAGCGCACATGCGATAACTGAAAACAAATGTAGATTTCACATGGAGTTTTTTGCTCATAACTTCATGACAATTGCACAGATCATAGATCATGGCACATCACCATTTACAGCAGATTCTTACGATTAAAAAAGCAACATAATCCATTGTGTCTATCACGAGATATTACTTATGGAATGATGTAACATATATGGCTAAAAATATTCCTCTCGTTTTACCAGGATGCAATGTGTGATCCAATGTTCCTGGAACGTCCATGCTTGTTTTCCAACGTGGAATAACACAAAATAGGTATCATTTTAAAGCTTAGAAACTCAGCTTTTAATCCATCTAACCATTTTGATCAACTCTTAAGGAGTGCAGAGTAGTCCCTATAAACCGGACCACCCGCCGGCGCCACCTAGCAACGAAAACATTAATAATCATATTTTTCAAAACTACTGCCTTGAATAGGTGTCAAAATAGGTGTCATTTGAAAGCTTAGAGTCTGAACTTTACAATGCATGTAGCCAATTCGATTAACTCCTAAGTAGTGGTGAGTGATTTGCTGATAAATAGAAAAAAATGTTTTCATAATTTATTTAACTAAAAAGAAATATGTAGATTTCAAGTGGCATTTTTACTCATAACTTCATGAAACATGCACAGATCGTAGAAAATGGATCACATCATTATTTAAAGCAGATTCTCGCGATTAAAATGAGTCCAAAATTCCCTTGCGTCGATCACAAGATATTCTTCATGGAAGAACGATTTTAAAAATGCCCATTAAAAGGCTACATTTGTTCCAAATGCTGTAACTTTTGATTACTTTATGCTATCACCACAAAATTTGATCCAGATGCAGCGCACATGTAGGAGAACTTCATCAAAAAATTTCCTCCTATCTTATTGCCTTCCTGAATTATTGCACGTAAAATAAGAAAGATATGTAAAGTTATAATAAAAATTAAATATATTTGTTTGTTTTTATCAGTAGTTTCTCAGCATGAGAATGTCCAATTGTAATGTAATTTATATTTTCATATAGTGTTCTATCAAACGATACCTACCTTTTGACTCTCCTTGCTATAGTTCTGGAGTTATGAGTCTTTACTTTTGTGTGTGTCACTCAGAAAAAAAAACAACTGCCTTTAGGTCTTTAAAGGTGATTTTCTCAATATTTTGATTTTTTTGCACCCTCAGATTCCAGATTTTCAAATAGCTGTATCTCGACCAAATATTATCCTATTCTAACAAACCATACATCAATGGAAAGCTTAGTTAGTCAGCTTTCAGATGTTTCAATGTTCAATTTCAAAAAATGGACCCTTATGACTTGTTTTGTGGTCCAGGTTCACACATGGTTTCAACAACCAGATGCATTTACACTTGTCCATTTTCGTTTGGAATGTGTCTCAAAACACCTTCTGAAGTGGTTTGAGTGATCGGATTTATATCTCGAAAGCGTTTCGGAGGGCATTTACACCTGGTCTTTTCATGGATAGCTATCCGATCAAAGAAAATGCATAAAGTGACCAGGTGTGAAAGCTAACAGGTGTTAAAATTTAAATAAAAATCCTGGCTGTTTAACTACAGCAGAAAAAAAAATACCACCGTGTCAGACTCAGATCCTGGATAACAAAATAACCTTTTAAACATCATACATAGTATAAGTGCATGGTGTACGTCATTTGAGACACGACTTATGTATACTACTCTTTTTTCACATACTGTTATAGAACAGAAGTATGCATATTCGGCAGGGTTGGCACCACAAAAAGTGGTGGGGCAAAATTTGATACTTTCAAATGTAATAAATTTTGAGTTATCGATATTAATTTAAACTAAATATTATGTGCCACAACAAATGCAAGTAGAACATAAATTAAGCAAATATTCTTGAAATAAATTTTATTATGCAGTAAAGAACCCCGGTGTCTCAGAGTTTGCTTCCTGCAATACTAGGGTTGCAGTTATTCCACTTATAAAAAATTAAGGTAACACTTTATTTTGATGGTCCCTTTTGAACATTCTGTTGACTAAGTAACTTTCCAACTACACGTCAACTAACTCTCATTAGAGTATTAGTAGATTGTCTGCTTAATATCTGCTAACTCTTTATTGTGATGATGATTGAACATTCTTCTGACTATAAGTAACTTTGCTTATTCAAACTTTGCTTCACGTCAGCTTATTCTAACCCTAACCCCACCAGTCTACCGTAGGCGTAATTGACGGGTAAGACATGTCCCCGCCACTTTTTGCCTTTTTGAAACATCTTGCAGCACGGATGTACTTAATAGAAAGAAACATCTCCATTTAATTAGCAATGCGTTCGTTTGTGTTAAAGAAGAGGCGATCTGGCGCTGGAAAGTGTTGTTTTTTTCGAGTGCTCGTTGCCGCTGTTATCAGTTCTCTCTCGGGCGCTCGTGCACACTGCGCAGTCTTCACACAGACGAGCGCTTCCATCTATCGCTTAATAGCGTTGCGGAAACTCTCTATTCGTTCCGGTGAAATCACAAAACAAAATGCACACAAACGTGTCCCTGCTCTTGATGAACCTCTTTGGTTTTAATGATAAAAAAAACTATACAAGGGCGGATTACAACCTAGAACCTCTGACACACCTAACAAAATTTCTACCACTAGACCATTAGGGTACAAGAGCGTTCCATGCGTATCTATGTATTTATTCACTGATGTGAAGAATCTCGGGACTATCACGTTAAACATGACTTCTGTGACGATTAATTAAACTCATGTATAGGGATGGGACGATTACCGTGTTCATGATAAACCACGATAAAATGTACGGACAGTTAGTAATATCGTTTAAAATTTAATTATCATTAAAACCATGTTTGATTATCACGATTTTGAAAACTCGCGGTAAATCCTGTCCAGCCAGTATCGCAATGTTGTTTTTTGAACGAGAAGAAATGGCAGAAGGCAGTGACAGCGCTCGGGAGATTTTTCAGCCTTCTAAAAGGACCAAATCTGAGGATTGGACATATTTTGGCTTTTACAAAAGTCTTGAGGGAAATTTAATCGAAGATGGTCACCCTGTCTGCAGAACATGCAAAAAGAAAGTCGCTGCAATAGGGGGAAACACTTCAAATCTGCCGAGTCGTCTTCGTGACCATCACACACTGTTGTATAGCGAACGCAAGGTAAGTTAACTTTGAACTTAATACCAAAACTACGTCTGGGAAATAATTGGACACAAAGTTTTGAGTTTAAATATTTTATCTCACTCGCTTGAAATTAACGTGAAGCTTCCGCGAAGAAAAGTTCGCAAGTGGCTTTGAGCCAAAGATGAACAAACAAGTTCAAATAAGACTATTATGAGTGACATTTAAGGGATAATAATGTATATTTATTGTACACTTATTACACAGATTTTCTTTACCACATAAATAATTACGGGAACATAATGAATTGAGATTAATGTTTTAAAGCTTACCTGTTTATAAATCCATTTTGTACAGTGTACAAAACAATCGTCCAGACAAGATGATCACAACAAGTTATAGTAATTATAGTAATAATTATAGTAGTATTAATAGTAAAGTCCTCTGATTTCATTTTCAATACAATCAAAAACAGAGACGCAAGTTGCATTTGAATGAAACGAGAGAGCGCAACCGTTGTGATACGTGGATGTGTGCTGTTATAATGCGTTGCTACTGACGACGGTCATTATAAGGAAGGAAATGCCACAGAATAGAATCTTGCTTAAAAAAGTAAATAGAGCTGCTTGTTTTATTTGTTGTTCGTTGATTTTCAAATATAAAACTTGTTGAAATGTTTTCAGTCTGTGCATGAGTTCTTTTTGAAAACTTTCATCTAATTTTAACAAAACCGTGATAATACTGATAATCGTGATAATTTGGGTCACTATAATCGTGATATGAAATGTTCATACTGTCCCATCCCTACTCATGTACTATTGAAATTGATTTCTAGACATTGTATTGTTATTGTATTGTATCCTGCTCCTGTCCCACCCACTTTTTAAAACAAAGTTACGTCACTGCAGTCTACTAATACTCTAACACTCTAATGAGAGTAATATATATGTACATATTAGATGATGCTTAAACTGATCCTACATGCATACCTGTCAGTTTCCTGGGAACTTCGATCTTGGGATGCTGGTCTGTCATCATCTTTTTGTCTGAGAGAAGGTGTACATTTGTCATTTGTCTAAAAAACAGCCTAAAAAACTATGCAGTTTGCTTTTAGCGCTATATGGAGCCAGAAACTGATTATCACACAACAACAGGGCACAGCACACCTTTTAATGAACATTAGAGTAATGTCTGTTTCAACCTCACATGTAATAGAACGATGATTAGTTATTTCTGCTGCGTGTATGCAAAAAATGGTTCACAAAGTTAGAGAGCAGTAATTCTAAAATATATTTTAAAAATCGAAGACGTTCACATTCCGCTGTGTCACTTTAACGGTCTATTCCATTTACTATTCCTGACGAATTTTATTTAAGGAATGTTCTTGTAATTGATTCAGAATGCAGAAAATGTGAATATATCACATAAAATGTTGAAAAGTTAGCGCTACTAATTCAACGAATGGATGATTACGCCACTGAGCATCAAAGCCCACCTCCTAGCTGTACTAGAAGTTTTGCTCTGTTGCTCCGGCCCTTGCTCCGACGGCCCTGATATTCGGACACAGAGACTGTATACGAAAACTTAGGCAGCTGACTTGTTGCCTCGCTGCCTTATCTGGCAATGATTTCGCAGGCAGCGTTTGTGCATAATGATACTTCACGTAACTGATTTCAGACAGACTTATGAGGCAGCATAACACTTTAATGATCTAAAACAAAATAGAGAGAGCTTTGGTGATAACCAAGTAAATATTTAATTACTACAAATACAATAGTCATTTCTCACTAGAAATTACATAAGAAGTGGGAAAAGTAGGTAAAAAAATTTACATTTACACACAAACTGACCACCAACTGCAGTTTTCAGACGCCATTTTTTTTTTTTTTTAGCTCAACTGTCACAGAATGGAACACACAGGATTGTGGTATATCAAAGGCAGTGAGGGATACATCCATGCTGCCTTCAAAAATTCATCAGATGAAGGTTTCTCAGTAGACAGAATGTTACACAATCATTGGATTCGGATGCAGCATTTTTCAGCTTTTGGATGCAGCCAGGGTGTGTCTACACCGGGCATTGGTCAAATCGAAAGTTCCAAATCTATTTGTCCTGTTGTTGAAAGTGGCACAAGCATGTGGAATATGCCTGAAATAAAATGGGGCATCAGTTCCTCATGTAATGTTTAGGTTTTCTCAGAGCTCAAAGCTGATCGCACTGTCACAGATGGTGGCCCATTATCTCCAGGCCAAAGTGGATGAGTGGTTTGAGTCCTCTATGGACTCCTTCATTTAAATATTATTTTAATATTGGCTCAAGCATCCAGTCAGAAGACTGTTATTGCCAAATCTGTAAAGGAGCTAGCCACTCAAGATAAGTGACTTCACTCCATTATAATGAGTTTATTTTCAGAGTACAAGACACAGCAATAACACCATTGAATGTCTTGAAAGAAAACGTTTCTCTGCCACCCTAATCTGCCAAATATCTGATCTGAATATAATACATTTCCAGCTAGAGAAATGTGAACAGCAAGAGATAATACTAAATTGATGGCTTCATGAGAAACGCGAGTTGCTCTCCTCTCATGCCCTCCATCACCGCTCACTCTCTATTATTAGATCAGGGGGGTCAGGTGTAAGGTGTCAAGGCTGAGTTTGTTGCACGCGCTCAGATCAATGAAGTCTGTGCACACTTTGACGATCGCTTTGCCAGAGTTTCCGAGCTTTAATGACTGCAATATCTCACACCATCTGTCACTCTGCGGCACGAGGCGGGAGGTCCGATTCTGTTGTTCAGGATTAAAGGCTATAATTGTCAGCTAATATTCTGCATTTCTTGCCAGTGTGTTTTGGATGCTATCGACATGCACACCCCCTCAACACTACCGCCCTGACCATTCTCTCCATCAGCCCTCTCTTCATCATCTCCGAGGTGGGACAGCAGCCGGGGATGGGGGGGAAAATGTGTATACTTCCATTACTGCTCACGCTGTGAGTTCAATGACTTTGGCTCTGGAATCTACAGTACCCATTCTGCCACAAATTACTGTTTTTTTCCCCTTGAAAGGCTGTTTTGAGTGCTATAAAGTTTCTTCAAGCTGACCCCTTTTTAAGGTTTTTTGGATTAGATGACTTTGTTAGTCTGTCAAATTCCGGGTCCTAATATTTTGTAATGAAAAGTTCTTGTATAACTTATCTTTTACCGATTTTCTGTCAAGTCAGTGTGAGTTTATAGTCAGTGTCAGGTCTAAATTTGACAAGAATATTGATGGGCTCCTGAGAGATTCGATGCTTGTGCTCACACATTTGTAGTTGAAGCTGTGACTTTTTTTGTGAGAAGTGCTACAAATGTGATCTAATAATTTAATATTTGAAAGAAAATATGAGTTCAAGAACTCCCAAACATTGTGATTTAGCAAGTAAAAACATGACTGCATACAAAGATCCAGATCTCACATTGTTCAGTGTTTCAAAACAAAATCTTTTTATTGGATTTTGGATGTTGTACACTAAACCAAACCTAATCACTTGCCCTTTATCTTCATTCATCTCATAGCTTTGCGAATTCTTTCATTCTCATCCCTGCCTTGCTGTCTGAATAACCCAAATACGATTTTTGATACATATCAAATAAAAAATCGATGTTGTGTCTCATGCTCTTTGAAGATCTAGCCTCTCACTGTTGCACCATTTTTTACCAGGTTTATTCTGTAGGCCCTTTTCTTCAAGATTTCTATAGTTATCACGATATGTCGTTATTAAAAAAAATAATCATAATGCTATCAGTCAAATAGAAATGAAAAATAAATTGTATCATATACAGTGATAACGGCTATTACGGAGATTGGCATTGCATTATACATTATCCTTATGAAAATACCCGAGATGGCTTGAAGAAGACAGATAAACCATAATAATGCTGTAATGGAGTGTTAATTCTCATGTTTAATCAGTCAAAATCAGTCTCTATCATTTTTTATTTTTAATAAATTTGCAAAGATTTCAAACTTATTTCACGTTGTCATTATGGGGTATCGTTTGTAGGGATGGGCAGACCGAGGCTTCGTGAAGCACTGAAACAGTTGAAGCAAATGTGCCATATTGTTTCGAAGCTTCGAAACAATCCGACACCCGTCTCTACGGCGACACCTAGTGGTCACTTGCATGTGTTGATCTGAAATAACCTTGACAATGATCCATGTAAAAAAAATAGTTTTTAACATCTGTCTGACAGCTACATGATCTTGGTTTTGTAACCTGTAGCCTCCACATTGTGAATAACTATGTATTTTTTTTTCATGAGAAATGAAGATTAATAAAATAAATACAGCCACAATGTGTCACATTTGTTACATAACATTTTTATTCAAAAATATTAATTGCTCTGCTGTTGAAGGACTTAGCCGACTTCTTTTTTTACATATAATTTCTCCAGCCTTTGAAAAAAATCCTCTCACAAGGGACACTTGTTGGTGGCATGCACAAATTTTTTTTTAGCAAGTACATACAAATGAGGGAAAATTACTGCTCTCTCTTTCCAGTAAATTAATGGATCATGCGTTCTGGGCAAAAACGCATCTTTGAGGTACTTTTTCACTTCTACTGTCGCATCAGCTGTAGCACTGTGTGTCATCTGGGTTTCACGGATACGACTATCAAACAGTTCCCATAAACTGTCCTGGGTTTCTGCTGGTGTTGTTGTTGATGATGATGATGATGATGATGATGATGATGGGCCTGATGTTGACATTTGTGGCTCTGAATGAAAATTAAAACAACAATTAGTTACAAAGCATAAACTGACAGCATATATGAAGTTAATAATATAGTTAATATAATTTAATGTAATAAAGTTAATATAATAAATAATAATTAAGTTACATAATTATTCAGATGACCTATCTCCATAAAGTTAGATGAAGACTGAAACTGCTCACCAGGAGTTGCTGTGTTTGAACGCATCAGCGAAGCACACTCCAGTGTGATGTTCTTTTCAGCCTCCTGGGCTTTGGCAGGATTTCCAAAAGCCACATTTTTGAACCTTGGGTCCAGCAGTGTAGCAAGTGCCAAGGCTCTGAAGGACTCATACCCCCCACATCTGGAGTGCAGACCTTCTTGCAGGTGTGAGCCTGTTCAAAACAGGAGCAAACCATATTAATTATATTAAATGACAATAATATGACATTTATAGCCAATTACATGGGTAGAATGGTCATTGTGGCCTACCTAATTGTACAGTTGATTCCTGTGTTGCATGTCCTTTTTTCTGTGCAAGCTTGTGCTGCAACATCCTGTACAGTGGTATAAGTTTTGAAGCTGACACCCTCTGTTCCTCTGACAACTCTGTTGTTGCTAGTTTAAACGGTTGCAGTAGTGACAATGATTCTTGAATAATGTCATACTCAAAACTTGTCAGCGGAGCAATATCACTCTTTAAACTGGAAAGTGCAGCACCCACTGGCTCTCGTTGCTCATACAAGTGTTGCATCATGTCGAAAGTGCTGTTCCATCTCGTCTCAACCTCCTGTATCAGTTTCAGAGTTGGTCTGCCCATCAAGCCCTGCATCTCCACAAGCTTGTCCTTTGCTTTGCAGCTGGATCTAAACAACCCCACAATCTTTCTGGCTTTCTGCCGTATTTCATCGATGACTGGGGTTTGATCTAGGGCATTCTTCACAATCAAATTAAAAGTATGGGCAAAACATGGGACACGGCGAAGGTTGAGTAGCTGGGCACTTAGGATCATGTTGGATGCATTGTCAGTCACCATACACTGAACTTTGGATGTTATTCCCCACTCAGCCATTAGCAAGGATTTAGCCTCCATGAGATGCTGGGCTGTGTGGGTTTGGTAAAACCTCCTTACACCCAGTACAACAGTTGCCAGCTTTGCCTCTGGTGTTATGTAGTGGGAAGTTACACCAAGGTATCCGTCCATATTAATGGAGGACCACATGTCAGCCGTAAGGCTAACAAATTCTGCCTTTTTTTAGGTCCTCCATTGTCTTCTCCTTGGTGTTGTTGTACCTTTCGGTGACCATTGTTTTAAGCGCCTTCAGGGATGGGAGAACATAGCTTGGATCAAGCTTGTTCACAAAGGCCATGAAACCCTCATCCTCCACGACGGTGAAGGGCTGCAAATCCTTCACCACCATATTAACAAGAGCCTCATCCAATTCCCTCTGTCTGCCTTTAAAAGAAGATAAAGATAAATGATGAAATCTACTTTCAGACAGATACATTGAAAAAAAATATAGAAATAGTGCACAGCTATTTAAAGTAGCCTACAGGTTCATTATTTGGTAACCTTTCTAAACAAACAATTTATGTTTGGTAAAGTTTATGCTCAGACAGAGACAGATCAAACTGAATTTAGAACTACAACAATTATGAAAACCAAGCTGATGTCTTCACTGGCTGTCGATGGGTTAATCATATGTAGGCCTATCAATGTTTTTCATTTAAAACAGTGGCTAAGTTTGTGAAGTGTTATATTTAAATATTCACAGTGAAGCGGTGTTTAACACGATTGGGAGTTGTGATTGGGACGTCAGTTTTTAGGGGTGGTTGACCTATTAAAAACTATAGACTTTCTAAACAGTGTCCCAACACTTTGTGATTTTATCTGAATTATTTTTCAAACAATGCATACCTTGCTTAGACGGCCCAGCAGTGTCAGTAGCAGGCCTAGGTACAGGGGGAATGTTACCATCCTCTGCACCCTCCAAAATGGCAGGATGAGTGCTCCTCAAATGGCGCATCATGGATGATGTATTGTTGCAGAAGGCTAGCTGCCTATCACAATACACACATCTCACTTTATTTGGTGTCTCCAAATGGAAATGCTCCCACACCACAGATGTACGGCATCTCTTATGTGGAGCCTCCATTTGTATCTATTCTATTAATATATCTATCTATATATCACCTATGAATCTATATCTATATAATTCTATATCTCTAACTTATGCTGTGCTATCTGTCACTATCTAACTTAGCCTATATGAATGTGTCACTATATCTATCCTATCTGTCACTGTCTATACCTATCAGTCAATATATCTAATTTAAATCTAACCTAAATATAACTAACCAAAGCGCACTATAAATCTCACTTATATCACAAAATCACTGCTATCACAAAATCTCTGTCCTCTCACAAAAACCCACGAGGTGAAGATGGATTAACTTTACTTTTAAACTGTGGGGAATTAGGTTCATACAGATGTGTGACTGTGTGGTTTGTTCCCGCCCCTTTCAATCAAACGCAGTTTCGACAGACGCCACCTGATGAAACACTTGAAGCTTCATTTAGCTGTAGTCACGTGACATGGGTGTTTTGAATCACAGTTCGGAGCAGTGTTTCGAAACATCTGCGCTTCGGGATCTCGACAAAGCTTCGAAACGTCAGTTTCGTGTCAGCCATCCCTAATTGTTTGTAGAATTGAGGGGGGGAAAATAATGAATTTAATAAATTTTGGAATAAGGCTGTAACATAAAATGTGGAAAAAGTGAAGCGCTGTGAATACTTTACGGATGCACTGTATCCATGTTACCCTCGATTTTCCTAGAAACCATGGAATCACCAAATACACTTTAATATATTATGTGTTTTATCAGACAGGTGAGCAGCTGTTTGGATACATTTATCAACAGAAAACTAATCATTGTTATATAGCTCAACATGGTTAGTCATTGTTTGAATCGCTTGTTTTCTTGATTTACCATTAGTTTCTACCATGTTTTTACCATGCCTCAGAAACAACAGTATTTTGTCAAGTGACTAGCTTTCTACATCATATAACATGTTTTAAAATTAATTGCATGTCATTTAGCAACACAAGTTGTCATCCAGTTTTTAATATTAATATTTGTTCTAATATCGATCTAGATTACTGCAAAGTGCAAAAAGTCTCTCGCATACCAGCCACCGTGCGAACTTACAGTATAGTATAGTAACATTATAACAATAACTACATTTGATACACATTTGAGTGTGTTGAAAAATAACTTTCAACACACTCAAATGCATTTATGATTGTTTTAACCATGTAAAACAGCACTGCCTTAACCCACCGGAAGACCGGAAACGGCTGACTGCAGCATAAGCAGCCTTGTTCGGCTCACGCGGCTCTTGGCCCGCCCTGCTTTGATACCACAGTAACGTTAACAAAACTTTAATACATTAGCTCATCCATTAACATGATTTCTGCCCGGGTCCGTTGGATTCCTTTCCATTGGCTGTGGAGGTGAAGACAACAACTCCCATGAATCCATGCTCATTCACTGCATCATCAAGCTACACCTTTGTTTTGAATAAGCGACCTCTAGCGCCGAAAATTACATATTGTGCCTTTAACAGGTTAATGTACCATTTCCTGTTTCAGGACTAGCAAAATAATGGCAACTTAATCTCTGTACAGTGGCCAAATCTGTAGGATAACGGAGGCGAAGGTGGGTGAAGAGGTTGGTGGTATTGCCCCCTTTTGCACTCACTGTTGATTGGCAAGTCCCGCAGACTGGGCTGATTGAGTCATTTTTGCGGAATCCAAAAAACTTCCACACTGGCGAGCTAACTTTCTTGGAGTGCGGGTAGTGTCTCGTCTGTCATATTTGACAACATGCTTTTAAGCGGCAATAGCAGCTGCGCACTGTGACTGCTTGTGTTTTATAACACATGGCAACCAGCGTTAAGGTGCAATACCGCCACCTACTGTATGTTGGGATGTCAACCAAATACTAGTGCTGGATAATTTACATACCATATTATCATACATGTACTATTCATTTGAAATATTACGGTTATCACCAATAGGCTACCGGTATATTGCTTCACCCCTAATTAACACGGTAACCATATTTCCTTTTTTAAATATCACAGTTATCGCCAATACAGGTATATCGCGACACCCCTACATAAGTGAGTCTGGAAGCTGTTAAGTATAGGAGGCGGAGAACCTGTATAAATATTACGCTTAATAGTATCAGGAAAACAGAAGGTAACCAAGAATACTTTTGCTATAGCTGATATTAAAGTGTGTATGAGGTGACCCTCTTTAGGGTTTACAATAATTTAAAAATATATTTTGTAAACTTGTTTGTTCTGCTTGCTTTGTGTTTGCATGTTTTCTTTAGAGGTGATATCAAACCCAACAGTATGGCCTAGACACATTTTACACATAATGCACAATATTAGTGACAGCCAGAGAACTTATTAGTTGAATATAAAGTGAACACAAATATAGTAACAGCGTAAATAAAAGCAGCAAACTGTGAAACAATAATAGTAAGACAGAAAACTGTATAATGTATTCATTCTACACCATGGGAACGCTTTGCGGTAGTCTTCTTTACTGTTCTTATTTTTAATGGTATTAATGGCAATTTTGCATGGAAGAAAAACAACTTGCCAAAGGTTAAAACTTCTCAAGAATAATATACAGGAATAAATCTAACACAACATGCAGAGATGCAAAGAAGTCACACACAATTTAAAATGTGAGCAATTAACCTTTCTGTGAAGATTTGCTCTTTAAAAGGTCTTTGTATATAGCTAATTCTTTTGTCATTTTACCTGATTTAACTGCGTACTTTTGTTTACTTGGACAAAATCGTTTTTCATCGAGGCCTTTATTCTCTTTTGTGCATATTCCTCAATTATTGTTTGTTTACACTGAATCTGTTGAGCTGAATAAACTTTTATGCACCGTTATGTAGAGTTATCTACCAGTGGGACCCATTTTCATGATCTCGCCTAGGGTCCTAAATACCCACGGGCCAGCCCTGGTGACAATTATAGTAAAACATTTACTTTACCACCAAAAGGACATTGAATATATCTAGGCCTGCAGAGCTGCTGATAAAAATCCAAGTTTGCTGGGTTGGTGTCTGTGCGTTTGGACTTTGGCCACAACACATGCAGTGTGGGGAAGCTGTGAGCCATGAGATTCTTGTTATGTGCAACTTATTGCAGGCCTCTTTGTCTCCGGTGGCATTCAGAAATATTATACAATAACCTCAGGATTGTGTTCCTTTTTCACAGTGTTATTGCATTACTGTTATTTAATCTTCTCTGATCAACCTAAAACAACATGATTAACTCTTGAAAAAGGTCAAATGTCTTAGTTTCTGTTTATTGAATAAGCAATGTGCTATTCTTTCAAACCTTCTAGCTAATGTTTTTTTTCTTCTGCAAATTGCCTTCAAGCAAGGACCACTGTGGCACAAACACTCTATTCCAGGCTCTTTTGGTTCTGATTGTTGCAGATTGTCTCCTGGCAGGGTTTTGTGTTCCCGCTGATATTTTCCTCCATTTGCCCTCATTAAGGTGTCAACACCCTGAGTCCTTCACCATCTGCTGGATCTAGACTCAAAGGCCTGAGGTAGACGACAGCCACAGTCCCCTTCTGAGGTCAGAAAACCATCACCTTCTGTTTGGACATGCCCTCAGGACACAATAGTGAAATATGAGCCTTGAGAGAAATTAAAAATGCTACCAACATGAGTACAACTTCTTGGTTTTTAACTTCAACGCGTTCAACCTTTTGTTCCATTCTGACACATTTTGTGCTCCTTAAAGCTAATGCCTTTTCCCCACAGCATGTGAAAGCAGAGCATATTTATTTTGGTACACATATTAACAAGCAGTGCGGTGCTGCATGGTCCAAGTAGAGTTTCAGCACTGAGCCATAGTGCACTGAACTCAGCAGAAAATATGTTGAAAAAGCACTAGAAATTAATTTATCAACACACTCTTTTGAAAATTAGGTTTATTATTATAAAGTAACAGAAAATACTGGAGTGAATTACTTATACATTTTTTGAAAGAAGACACCAGCCTGATGCAAATTCAACATGCTCACAGGCATGTTAACACTTTCTATTCAAGCCATTTACTTTGGGGTTTTACTTTGGGGTTTCCTACTGTCCAAACTTTTGGGGTCAGTAAGATCTTTTTTTTGGAGGAAAATAATACTTCAGCAAGGATGTGAAGTGAAACTTACATGTTACAAAGGATTTAGAAGAAATGCTGTTCTTTTAAACTTAATTAAATAAATTACTTTAAGACAAGACCCCAGGTGAATAGGGTAAATAAATAACTAATAGATATCACCATACTTCCCCAGTTCATTGATTACATTAAGAATTGCAAACATTATTTGTATTACAAGATTTCTGATAAATGTTGTTTAAATATGCAACTGAGGCATTATCTAATTAAATATGCACTAATTTGCATACATTTCTAGAACAAAAATTATTGTTCAATTTTTTCGACATATTAGAGTCAAAGGCTTTTACAGAGGGGATTTTGGATATCTCTATCACCACATACATCAGAAAATACTGTCAACAGCCAGAACATTTTTTTTTTTGGGAATAAAATGTATAAAATCAGGCAAATTATATATGAACTCTGTAAAAACTTTCTATGGATAGGAATAAAACTAAAGTTTGGTGTATGTAAGTGCTGCTGAAGTGGATATTTCTGACTCAGTGCAGGAGGAAAAAAAACATTTTGAGAAAATGGGCTTTAAAGGTATGTACTGTAATTGAAATCTACTGATAGATAAAGTGCTATAAAAGATACACTTAAAAGTTTTCCAGTTTGAAAAAACACCTGAAAGGTCAAAAAGCCCAACATCTCAAAAATGACAGATTCATGAAAAACTGTTTTTGCCTGTAGTGTCTCGCCTTAAAATATATTAAAATAGTTCATTTAAATTGCAATAATAATTCACAATATTACTGTTTTACTGTATTTATTTAGTGTATATGTGGTCCCTTTCTCACGTAAACGCTAATTTGTGAAAGCGGTGACGTCATGGGCATGCTGTGTTTCTTTACAAAGTGACATGGCAACTACTGGCCTGGCATGCATAATATGATTTTAGTCATTTTCGCGAATCCGTGTGAACTTGAATCATTTTGACAACATTGTCGTATGTATGCGTAAAAATGCAAAGGAAAAACTTTTTCGTGTTTAGCGCATCTCTGTCTTTTAAACGTACCCTTTAGATTTCACCGTTATTTCACAAGTTCACACTTACATTTAATCATATTATATATGATAATGTATGCATTTTTGGCGTGCTGTCCGAGGGGAGGGGTCTGAGCTCAGAATTTGGCCCGAACCCAGAGAACTCCCCCCATCCTTGACTGGGATAGGAACCAGCTAAAGTGAGGCATTGGGGTGGTGGAGCGATGCTGCAAAACTGTCACAGGACAGAGGTGAGGAATGGCTATTAGGGAGGTAATGATTCACTCTGAGCCGGTTGAAAATCGCTTAAAATGTGTGACGATTCAAGTCGGTTGAGATGTTAAACGAATCGTGATACACATTTTAAACAGCAGGGACGCTGAAACTGTATAGTTACTGTGACCTCGCTTTACAGGCACGATAGCAACGAGCAAGTTGTAGCTAGCGTTACAGACTGTGCGTGCGCACTGGCGCGAATAAGAACGAATGTTTTCAGTTCATTCATATGGAATTGAACGCAAACACGGCTGTGTGCACACCGTCAAACAGAAGCATGGCGATGGCAAGTGCATAGATGTTGATGTTAACTCATTCAAATCGGAGGTGTGGCGGCATTTTGACTTTCTGAAGACAAATAATCAACACACTGAGAGGCTCCAGTCACCTCTGTCTATATGTAAAAAGATAATAGGCCAAACCACTCACCGGCGGATTTGCAACCCCACTCGCGACGTCGAGGGCGAGAGCCACGGAGATCACAAGGTGCATCTGTGTTTTCATAGCAAAACATATGAGGCTGTTTTCTGTCGTAGTAAATGCATTCCAGGCTCATCAAGAGAAAGACCAGCGCGAAGATGTATTCCACAGACTGAAGGAGAAAGCTGTTGCAGAACCAGGTGTTGTATTTATCTCTTTCTCTAAATGTGTACATGGATTTTTTTCCTCAATAATTTGAGTTTTTCTAAGTCTTGCAGGTGTAATAATACAAATTATAACAAATAATATTAAAATCTTGCCTTATAACAATGTAAAACCTGTCACTGTTGTACTTAAATTTTACTTAGACTTTTTATTTCTGCTATTCCTCTGTGCACAGGATGAGGGTGAAGGAGGTGCCAGTATCCAGACTCTTGACCAGACAGATAGAAAGACTGAGCTGAAACAACCTCCTCCAAAAAAAAAAAAAAAAAAAAAAAAAAAAAAAACATTGGATCTCCTTGAAGGGACTTTTTTGGGATTTGTTTTAAAATTTCAACTTAGTTATTATTTGACATAATAAATTTTACAAATAAATATGCAGCATTTTGTCTGAGAAATAAAAGGACACTTTCATTTTATAATTTGTCTTAAATCTGATTTTGTTAAAACAAATTGTGAGAGAATTTTATCATGAAATTAGTATCGTGAATCGCATCGTAAGTTGAGTGAATAGTTACATCCCTAACGGCTATATATACAGGTCTCTTCTCGCACTGATTGGTTGAATTACCTGAACGTGAATTAAATAAACTTCATCAAGTTTTGTAATAATTGCCTATGGTTAACTCCGAAAAAATACATTTTATTATTTCTGGCCGTGACTCTAGGATACATTCAATATAGTGATCCAGTAATTGATTTTCACACAGCCCATGAAAAATCCTTCAGTGTCTCAGCTTGGATGTTTGTTTGCCGGGCATAGAACAGTGTGGAACCACAGTCATCTCAGCCAACTCCTGTGTAGTAGTGCTC
This sequence comes from Coreius guichenoti, assembly GCA_039654105.1. Lineage (NCBI taxonomy): Eukaryota > Metazoa > Chordata > Actinopteri > Cypriniformes > Gobionidae > Coreius > Coreius guichenoti. Next base: position 24,909,206 of record CM077168.1, read on the forward strand.
CACACACAGCATCCAGAATGAAAAGAGAAGCATGTAGGAGTAATGCAAGCAGCAACACATAACATTCCGTTTTGCAGATTCTATAAAATCTAGTAGTCTATTTCATGAACTCCCAGTACAGGGGTCCATCTAAAATAGACAGGAAAAGATTGTGAATTGTGAACAAATTTCTCACCAAAAACCATGGCCAAGTGATACAGAACCAAATCAACAACAGCGATACACTTTATAATTGATGTATTGTTTTGAGTTGGACTCTTTTAGTGATGCTTTTGAGCATGTAAAACTATGTACATATATTTTTAAATGAATGTTTTTTATCTTATTGTGAACAAGTCATCCATTTTGTTTTAAACAACAACCTTCTCTCTGGAAAATGCCAGTCATTTCGTCCACGTACCTCTCCTTAAAATTGACTGCAAATTCACATTCAGATCTGCTTCCATCCAACATTTGTTCCCCCCCCCCAGATAATCACTTTCACTTGGATGCATGTTCACAAAAGAAAGATGTGTTGCTACTTCCATTACATCGTGACTATAAATTCCTGCTGATAAAAACAGTGAGTTATTCATAATGTTTAATATGCACATACTGGTTATTATTGCATAAATAAATGCTGTTTCAGCCATATTAAGAGTAATTATGCAAAGTTTATGAAGTTTAGTGGAATTATTTAATTGATTTTAATAGCAATTGTTTTCTTGTAAGTGATTTTTCACTGCTGTGGGGAGTCTGTGAGCAGTTTGGCGTCTTTGGATGAAAATGTTTCACATGTTCTCACCTTCCGGACTGAGCAGACTCTGGCCTGGTGTATGTTTAACTATTCTGCTTGCCTCTTGTAGTCCCAGTGAATCCAGGGCAGACGTCCCCCTTCTTTCAAAGCTTATTAACACTGGGTGGGCAAACACCATGTTGAGCAGCGAGTGTGTATACCTGCATTAATTAGCCATAGTGTTCGGCTCCGGCACTCCACTAACCTTCATGCTGGTCTTACCCCAGTTTACTCTGTTCTTACCTCAAGGCAGTATACTGTAAGTGGCAAGAACATAGCTCTGACACTTTGAAAAGGAGACTTGTGGTGTGAAAGGTGTAATTATCATTATGAACTTGTGGTTTCTTCTTCTGACATGTGTATCTGCCAATAAAGAGACCTCTTTGACACATGCAGTGCTGCTGGATGTCAGGAATCAGGTTGCAGGCTTCACTATGCTGCTCCATCTACTTAAGATGAGTTTTTGATGCTGGTGGCTAATTTCACCATGCAGGTCTGAAGTGTAAAACACACTGGGTGGTTTGATCTGCCAGCTATATTGTCTATCTGTGTATGACAAACTTCTTTTGACAGGTCTAATAATAACCAGAAATGTCAGGCATATTGTAGAAGTAGTTTCTCCAGATTACATGAGATCATTTTGAGATGAGATAACAAAGCCAAAATTGATGGAGCACTTACTTTGTGATGCACTCTGTTATTTAGCAAGCTGTTTTTTTTGTGTCAGGTTTCAGATTGTCATTCACACTAAAAAATAAAAAAAAAATCATTTTGACATTCTTTAATGTGGTTAAACATGTACTGTATTATAAATGCATTGTATTTTACTTCAGTTTTTGCTGTCTTGACCAAAAATAGCATTTATTTAAAATATTTCTTACATATTGATACTGAAGTATTTGAACTATCTGAATATGAGTTTAACTTGAATTTGGAACACTACATGCTCCAGTTACACTTTTTTTTCACATTTGCACAATTTCTAACATTTTTGTGGACAGATGATTACATAATTTCACTTGATAATGAGAAACTTTTATAAACCTTTTGTCACAGAAACTTCCCTGCAGTTTTCTGTTTTTTGAAAAAACAAATGGGTTTATTAGGAGTCCAAGCATACACTATATTGCCAAAAGTTTTGGGACGCCTGCCTTTATATGCACATGAAATTTAATGACATCCCATTCTTAATCCGTAGGGTTTAATATGGAGTTGGCCCACCCTTTGCAGCTATAACAGCTTCAGCTCTTCTGGGAAGGCTTTCCACAAGGTTTAGGAGTTTAAGGGAATTTTTGACCATTCTTTTAGAAGTGCATTTTTGAGGTCAGGCACTGATGTTGGATGAGAAGGCCTGGCACGCAGTCTCCGCTCTAATTCATCCCAAAGGTGTTCTATCGGGTTGAGGTCAGGACTCTGTGCAGGCCAGTCAAGTTCCTCCACACCAAACTCGCTCATCCATGTCTTTATGGACCTTGCTTTGTGCACTGGTGGAAACCCATTCCATGAAGCTCCCTACGCACTGTTCTTGAGTTAATTTGAAGGCCACACCAAGTTTCTGCAGAACACAAGACTCTGCAGAAAGTTGCCGACTTCTGTGCACTGCACCTCAGCATGCACTGACCCCACTCTGTGATTGGCCTACCACTTTGTGGCTGAGTTGCTGTTGTTCCCAATTGCTTCCACTTTGTTATAATACCACTAACAGTTGACCGTGGAATATTTAGTAGTGAGGAAATGTCACGAATGGACTGCACAGGTGGCAACCTATCACGTTACCACGCTTGAATTCACTGAGCTCCTGAGAGTGACCCATTCTTTCACAAATGTTTGTAGAAGCATGGCCATGGAAGTGATTGTAACACCTGAATTCAATTATTTGGAGGGGTGTCCCAATACTTTTGGCAATATAGTGTATATATGTAGATTCCACATTCACACTGTTCATCACTCACACTAACAAATCAATGAATTTTCATCGAAAATGTCACAGCATTGTGCAGCCTATGGCTGTAAAAACCACCGAGCTATACATTCCAGATGGATAGAGGATAACCTTTCAGAGGTGAGAATGTGTTGGTTTGTGTTTTTGTGTATAACTCAATATTCTATATCCATATGCAGAATTATCACATTAATAATAAACTAAATGCTGTGAAAATCATCTGCTAAGGTCTATTGCAGATATAGATATTCATACATGTGATTAACTAGGTTGCAGATGCACAGTCGACTTGCTCTTGAGTGGTCATGGACCGGATTTGACCGTTCCAATGTGGTGGATGGCTTACGTATAGCAGCCCATAAACACAGACACTAATGAGGAATACGTGTGTGTGTGTGTGTATATATATATGGGTCCAAGCACCAAAGGTGCTGTAACCCTATTTTATTTGTACTGATGATCATCATCTCCTTCTTCTCCTAAGAACATTTAGTAATACATTGTCAAACATCAACGTTTACTAATACATTAAGTCAAAAGTTGTATTTGTTAACATTAGTTAATGCACTGTGAACTAACATGAACAAACAATGAACGACTGTATTTTTATTAACTAACATTAACAAAGATTAATAAATACTGTAACAAATGTTTTGTTCATTGTTCGTTCATGTTATAAAACAATTTAAATGATAATATTTCAACAACAGCTTGGAGAAACAATTAGAAAGACTATTCAGTGCATAAACCTCAAATGCGTTTCTGGGTCTCAAAATGATGGAGCAAGTCACATATATCCTTCTAGTGCTAAACCATGTGCATCTATTTTCACATCTCTCTATAGTGCACAGACACAAGTTAGCAGAAATATCAAAACAACATGCTTCCCCACTCTCTTTCTCCCTCTATCTCACTCTCTCTCTTTTTCCTGCTCTCTATCTCGCTCTCTGAAGCTGAGGCAGCCTGTGGTGGTGTTTGCCATTTGATGTGGCTCCTCTGTTGAATCGGCAGAGAGAAGAATTCTCCTTCCCTGCTGGAGCATCAGACTCTGTATGCATGGAGGAAAGCTCCAGCTGAGATACCGGCTCTTTGTAAAGAAAGCTGGGAAAGGAGACACATGCAGGAGGAAAAGAGAGGCGCAAGAGAGGCTTCCATTTCAGAGATGCAAATGTAGATAGTGTGTTATGGTTGGGAAAAAGACTTTGAAACTACTTTTAAAGGCAGTAGGAAAGGTGTCTTTATTTTAGTGGCCCAGAGGTTGGGGACCCATGATGTGAGGACACAAGAGGATGTGGAATGCAAAATAGTGTTTTATTATGATGTATTGTAATGTACAAAATACAAAACTCTCAATTTGTAACTTTATACAATTTGGCGAATTGGTGGCTAAAATCTTTTTGTATGATCCACTGACAGTGGACCTTCATGCTTGCAAAATATTCACAGTGTATATTGAAAAAAGTAGCATAAAAATTAAATTACATTTTAAGGAAATAAAGGTAAATATTGCTGATATTACTGATCTTGCACTCTCATTATTCGTATGCAGTTAAGTTCAGGAAGCCCAGACCTAATTGAAATACATAGAGAAGAAAACAGCACAACATAATCACATAACACACTCGGATTATGCAGTGTGTGTTTCTGCTGCTCAACTAATAGAGTATGGTGTTGGCAGTGCCAATATCATGGATTCGCAGGGAACACACATACTGATAAATGTATACCTTTCATGCACTGCATTGGATAAAAGTGTGTGTGTCAAGACCATGTAATAGTCTTTGTCGTCACTACACATCTTGTGACAAACTCTGCTGAAGAAAAGTAACCAAGAAAAATGGGCAAAATATATTTAGAAATGACCATGGTGCTCCAAAACAGTAGGATAGTGGAAGCATAAAAGTAAAATCCATTATCCAAGCATCCAACTTTAATATGCCTCAAAAACCTTTTTTGCCTGTTGAAAAATAGCACAAAGCTAAGAGCAAGCTGATTTAAAATGAAAGCTACCCTTTCTCTTTCCCTCCATTTTCTTGTTTACCCAGACTCAACAAAAATAGATTTTATAGCCTCTTTTGGTAGCAGCAGGAGGTAAAAAGGTTTGAATTCAGATCAGCTCATGGTCAAATAACAGTGTAATATTATTGACAGCTAAAATGGTGAACGATTTCACAGTCAGATCGACTGTTAGGTTCTTGCATCTGAAAAAGTACTGTTAAAAGTCATTCCCCTCCATTACCTTTCTTTTTTAAGTCAATTATTTTTCAAAGTGCACAGATCACCATATGCATAGTGTTTTACATGCATAGTCCTATCTCCTTAATGAATTCATTAGATACTGCCGGCCGAAGCGATCCTTCAGAAGGCTCGATGAGACACTCTCCGGTCACCAGGTCCCTGATGATTCCAGGGGAAGTCTATTCAGAAACGAGCGAGAGACCATTCGCCAATATCTCCCATCTGTGTGTGTGACCACACAACCGTACATGGGCTTATTTGTTTTCTTGTCATTGCTGAAGATAACGTATCACTGTACTGCTCAGATAATTACTCTTCTGTGAGTGTGAGGGGGGATAAAGATGTTTAATCTTCTAAGACTCATTACTCACTGCAATGTTAATGGGAATTACAGAGAAGAAGCGAATCGAGGCTGGGGACTTCAAAGATCAGCCACTGCATGTTGAGTGCTGGATTTGATTGTGTGTATGTGTGAGACGAGGCTGGTGAAGATGCACGTGATTTTGTCTCTTTTCTTTTTTCCTGATCGAATACAGCTTAAATTTCATTTGCATTTTAAAATCCACAATCATTCTGGACCCCACTTTGGTTTTGTTTTTTGAAGTATCCACATAATATTTTAGCATACTGTCTGCTGTTAGTTAAGAAGGCTGCAGCTGATTTTGATATTTTTTTCCCCTTTTAAAAAGCAAGTATAAAGTATTAAGTTCAGGAATGCTTGTGTCAGCTTGTGGACCTCCGCAACCAGCAGCATCACAAGGAATATTCAAACTGAAGTCTCTAGTCTCCTCATAACCTTAAGCAAGTAAATAATGAGACATATTTCTGAGTCAGCAGGAAAAAGGACTTTGGCCGCTTCTCATGTGTTTGAGGCCTAGCAGCTGGAAGTGAGACAAATTATCCTGGTGAATAGACAGTGACGAAGCTGGCTATTGTTTCATTGTAGTTTCAGATTGTTATTTCTCGAACGGTCTATTTTTAGCAAAGTCACTTATTCACACTCGACGGAGGGATATGGGCAGAGATGGATGGGACTCTGGCATGATGAATATGCCATACACATTATGTGTCACTCCCCATCTCTTCACCTATCAGTCTGCGTGTCTCCGTAGGCTCACAGCGGTATTTGAACACGGTTGAGCGACACTGGAGCCTGTGAGATGACCGAAAGCCACATTCCGAGCCGCTGTTTGTTTTTTTTGTCGCCCACTGGCTCTCAACCATCAGTCTGACATTCTTTAGATTGTCAAGGACATTTGAATAAATCTTAACAATCGGTTCTCACTTGAGGTGCTGTCATTTCTCAAGTGCAGCTGAAGGTCTTCCTTTTGCATGTCTGCTTATGGTAATAAAAATGCCAGTGAAATTGCACAATTCTTGACACCAATTTTGACGTTTAAAGTCGCGATGATACAGAAGTAGTGACAGATCTTTTCTTCTGTAATGCAATGTACACCCGAGTGATTTACAGCGGTAAGTCAATATAGGCTGCATTTGCACTGCATAATCTAATACATCTGCTTGGTCATTTAAGACTATATTTACAATAATATCCCATTATGAGCAGTACAGCAGCATCACCTCAAGATGTGAAAACTTTTCACAACAGCCACCTGTCAATCAAGTGTACTCAGTAGTATAGTATTTTTACAGGCACTGCAAAAATAATGGTATAGTTGTATTCAATCTTAGATCTTTTTAATCTTAGTTTTTCATTTTTCCACTTTGTACAGAAGTACTGTTTTTTGGCTCCTTTCATATTTTGGCAGAGGATAGATGGGTCTCTGCTAGGGATGTGTGCAATGACCAATTTCATTACCGTTTAGGCAAAAATTTTGCAACCGACTAGTCGACTAGTCCCTCGGAGACAGTCTATAAATGCAATCCATTTGAAATAGACTACTTAATCTATAAGAGTCAAATCCCATGCTGAATGCTGCTAAAAATAGGTCAGATACATGCAACGTGCTTGCCTTGCATTATGATCATTGCCCAGCAAGCAATAGCCGTCATTTCCGGCTATGAGTAACCCACTTCTAGCCAAAATAACCTTGAATTTGTTTACGTCATTTTTGCCAAAAAAACTTGCGAGATGTATGATATTCCATCATGTAAGAAAAGTCAACCGTGATTACAAGGTGTTTGGTTTCATTTCTTTGACATGTTCATGTTCTAGATGACTAGTCCATTCTTGGGCTATGGTTAGACGTCTATTAAATTTTTACTGTCAGCCCAAATTTTGCCTTGTTTTAGCCTAGACGTCAGGGCTGTGTTTGGACGGCTGTTAGACGTCTTTTAAACGCAAAATTGCTTGCTGGGTTGTATATTAAACTGGAGTGTTTATTAGCAACCTTAGCCATAGACATATTTATTCAAATCAACTGATTCAATAGGCAGAGCAGGACCAATAAGTTCAAACCCAATAGCCTATTATAAACTCATATTAAAATTAGTCCACATACAGTAAGTCAACATGTTAAGATATTGTTGTTTGTTACCACGGCAACAACTTGCATGTCTGGGTTTTAATGCACTTTTCGTGTATGAAAAGTATCTGTACATATGACGGGCGGCAAAATCCCAAGAAAAACGCATTGTGTACTGACAACTATACATTAAAAACATATTTTCTTCGTTAGGATGTTGATATAGCAACTGTTCAAGTAAGTTTCATTCATAATGTTTCTCCTTTAATCCGATATTAAATTTCATACCATATTGTCCCTCATAACTGGTAGTAGCTATAACAAGCCTATAAGCAAACTTAATTGTTATGTACTAGTTTGATATGACATATAAAGAAAACGGTTTTGTGTAGGCTGTCAAAATACTCCCTCACCTTGCTTATCTTCCGTGTCAACATTTCTCTGAACTCGCCGTGAGTGAAAACGAACGCATGAGGTAAAATAATGAAATGATTTTGTTTTCCATTGCAGTCTGCAGATATAGAGGAAGACCAGGGATGAAAGTGACACCTTTTGTTTGAGCATCGGTAACAGTGGTTGTTCGTGCTATATATTTCAAAATTTGATACATGGTAGCCACATTTGTCTGATACAAATATAATCAACTTGACATGTACAACACAATCACAGATTATGTGAGTTAATGTCAAACCTACCCCACTACTGGGATGAGTTGTAACACTAGCTGGGGATAGATGTAACAATGAGAGCTAATATGCTGAAATAAGATCCACACAATCTAAATTTATGCATGAGTGTTATTAAGGAACAAAGAATAATCAGTTTTGAATAAAGTGAACGATTTAAAGTAACAAAAACATTGTATTTTTTTTAAGGACTTTATATTTAGCACAAAAATTGGCTTGTGTGTTTTGTGTGTGCACGCTGTATTCCTGTCACATAACAGTTCAGTCACTAGCTATGTTGCCATCCACCTATTTTATGTGAATTTTGGAATATCACACAAAAAATGCTGGATGGAAATGCCGAGATGCACATAAATTCTAAAAATGTGCACGAAAAATTGTGCTCAATTAAGGTGGATAATGTTTTTATCTGATAAGACATTTGTGCATAAACTATGATGGAAACACATTTACCACATAAATCCCTCAATGCGCAACAAAAAACTCAAAACGTGATTTTGTCTTAACAGGGGATGTGATTGATAACTGGACTCATTGGATTCATTATAAGGGGTTGGTTGTAACATTTTTAATAAACTGTTACAACTATCCCAACCCTTAACAGCTATAACTTAGCTTACTGTTTTAGCATGTGGTTTTGAAGTTAGCATGAATGCAAAGCATCACATTAAACTAGAGAAATAGCTACTTTAGATTATGCAAGTCAAATAGCTTTATCTACCATAAAACGATTGCTAGTCAAAAAATAACCTTGATAAAAAAAATTTACTTTCCTTCCTGAAAATATTTTTTTGTTCATAAAATGTACAATGTTGCTCACAGTAACATGCCACTTCTCCTGTGAGCTCAAAAAGGTGATGTGAGCGTATGATATAGATGGCATCACCATAGCTCTTTTCTGCCTTGTCAAAATGACAATTACAACTGATCCTGTGTTACAACACTCCCCGGTCCCCCCCTACACTTTTCAAAATAATTTAGGCATATTAATTTTAAGATGTAACATTAACAGAATGGCAATTTAAATGTAGCCTTTGTAAAAATATATAAAGAAATGTGCAAAAAAAAAGTAAACGACTAGTATTTCCAAGTCGACTAGCAGCAGCAGTATCGCTTAATCGACTAGTCTCGCACATCCCTATCTCTGCTTGTACTGTACATATTCCAGTGTCCAGCCTTCGGTAGACCCACAGAGTAAACAGTGACAGCTGTTTACCGCCTCCATCTGTTCTCTCCCGCTCTCTTTGTCTCTCACTACATGGGGAAAACCGTATTTATTTAGCATACTATAAACTCATTGTGCTATGACACACTCAACCATCTGTGTGACAGTTCAACTCAGAGAATGGGACACCAGTTAATTCTTCCATTGGAGGGTTGTGCGCCTTCTTAGCCTGTTGACCTACCAGCTTGTATTTGCACGGCAGAAGCCTGCAAGGATCCCTGAGGTCCTGTGTGTTAATGAATGTGATTTATAGCTGGTTAACCAGTCAATCAAGCTTCTTAGTGTCAGCCATTCTTCAGCCTCTTTTAAGGGGTCACGTTAATTCCTGTTGTCATACGGCATATTGGGTTTGTTTTCCACCAATGCTGTTTTCTTCCTCCTCTCACCTCTGCCCATTTATAACAGTTACATCCCTGGTGTGCCACTGGTATGTTCAGAGTGACGCTAGGGTTGTGAGAAATCTGTAAGGCCTATAAATGTTCAAAACTTTGAAACAAAGCTTTGTCAAGCCAACATTCAAACATTCGTTTTGACAAACTTTGCATTTTTAGTTTAAAATAATTTTATTTTTTATTTTAAAGGATTTTATTTCTTATCTTTTTCTTTGCACTACCATTCAAAAGTTATGGGTTGGTAAGATTTTCAAATGTTTTTTTAAAGAAAGAAAAATATCTTATGCTCACAAGGGCTGCACTTTTTTGATCAAAAATACAGTGAAAAGAGTAATATTGGAAAATATTAGTACAATTTAAAATAACTTTTTAAATATATTTAAAAATGTAACTTATTCCTGTGATGGCAAAGCTGAATTTTCAGCAGCCATTACGCCAATCTTCAGTGTCACATGATCCTTCAGAAATCATTCTACTATGCTGATTTGGTGCTCAAGAAACATTATTATCATCAGTGTTGAAAAAGTTTGCTGCTTAAAGGGTTAGTTCACCCAAAAATGAAAATTCTGTCATTAATTCCTCACCCTCATGTCGTTCCAAACCCGTAACACCTTCATTCATCTTCGGAACACAAATGAAGATATTTTTGATGAAATCCGAGAGCTCTCTGACCTCTCCATAGACAGCTATTTAATTAACACTTCCAAGCCCCAGAAAAGTATCGAAGAGATCGTTAAAATAGTCCATGTGACTCCAGTGAATCAACCTTAATTTTATGAAGCGACGAGAATACTTTTTGTGCGCAAAAACAAACAAAAATAATGACTTTATTCAACAATTTCGTTCTAGTCTGTGCCAGTCTCCTATGCAGGTTACGTTGTAAAAACAGTGCAGCTCCCGCGTCATGCATCATGGTGCTCACATGAACAGCATCGGCTGCCGTAGAACTGGAAAGCGTTGCACTATTTACAACGTAACCTGCGTAGGAGCCTGACGCAGGCTAGAACGAAATTGTTGAATAAAGTCGTTATTTTTGTTTGTTTTTGCGCACAAAAAGTATTCTCGTTGCTTCATAATATTAAGTTTGAACACTGGAGTCACATGGACTATTTTAACGATGTTTTTACTACCTTTCGGGGCTTGAAAGTGTTAATTAAATAGCTGTCTATGGAGGGAACAGAGATCTTTCGGATTTCATCAAAAATATCTTCATTTGTGTTCCGAAGATGAACGAAGGTCTTACGGGTTTGGAACGACATGAGGGTGAGTAATTAATGACAGAATTTTCATTTTGGGTGAACTAACGCTTTAATGTTTTTGTGGAAATCATACTACATTTTCTTTTTCAGGATTCTTTGAATAGGCATTCTCAATTTAATTCTGAATGGTGCAAAACCCTGTCAGAAACACGACTGAAAAAACAAACAAACACCTGAGTCACATAATCTAGACTCCATCTGTAGAACACATTTTGGTGAATGGGCAGGAATAGTGGCCCTTCTGAGTTACCACAGATGATGTTTTCTTTATTATTATGTTTCTCTCAGAGAAATTCTGTGTGTGGAACAGAATGCTTTCCACATGGATGGGCCTTACTGACAGGACCGAAGTTACTGGAGCAGCTTTCTTTTTCTTTTGTCCTCTGTATGTCATTGTCATTGATTCAGAGTTGCTCATAGTTTCTGCTAGAAACCATTTTAATTTTTTAAATGTCCAGACCAATGCTAAGGCATTAATCTCTGACACTTCATTTTTGAAAATATAACACATAAAGGTCGTTCTTGCTCTTTTCCTGTCTTTTCTTCTTAATAACTGTACTGCTAGATTGTTCTTCCGAGGGAGAAGAGATGAAATGGCCAGCTTTTAATTGTTAATGTGGTGACAAAAGGGTTATAAAGCATGCACCAAAACTTTAACTTTACTGGGTTTATTTCTTATAGAGGGACACGCTATTTCTGTACAAAAAAAAAAGTTCGTGGAAAGTATTAATTAAGCATAGACCGCAGTGACCTGTCTTTTATAATGCTTTTGACTTCCTGGCATATGCCTTTATGAACCTCATCATCACGGTAAGAAATGAGTGCCAAAAGACATGCCCACTTCACTGATGCTATCATAAAAATCCATCTTTGCAATACAGGCACAGAAAGAAGCTTTCTCCCCTCCATTAAAATGGATAAGTCAGCGCCGGTCCACCTGGCCTCATTGCAGGAGAGATAACATTTTAGAGACTCTGAAAGAGAAGAGGGAATATGCTACAGCTGCAGTGTATAGTATGCTTTCTAATGCCACGTTCATTGTGCCGCTGTCAGCTGTCAGTGGGAGTCGAGCTGAAGGATGGATGTAAACACACAATGTGCTAAACGAGGGCATCTTACATGGTGTTATGGAGAGTTGTCATATCAGCGCTGTGGTGAGCCAGCACAGATCCAACTCCCAGTTCGCTTTTGTGTGTCAAATTGACAAAGAATTTAAGATGCTTTTTCTTTTCTCTGTGAACAACCTCTGTCGTTCAGCCTTCAATGGGAACGTGGGACATGAAAAAGCAGCCACCTACCCAGCATTGTTTTATGCTTATTTGGAAAACATTATGGGTAGAATGTTTTGTACATAATATGAATCAATTCTATTAAAGGCGGCATGACATATAGGACAAACAGCAGTTGGAGAACAACTTCAGCTAAAATAGATATTGACAGTGTGTTCCTTAGTGTTATTGTAAACACACAAAACACAATAGTCAGTTTGAGTGGGTTGAATTGTCTTTATCTGTTCTTGGAAAACCTAGTGAAGTATTTGAGAAGAGGACTAGATTTGAAGAAGTTTAAAACAGGAGCATTTTCTTCTCATCATCTATAGCCATCAACACACCTGTCAAATCGATATTGATACAACTATTATAGCAGAAAAAAGCCCATTGCACTGACTTGGATTTGACCTTTTTTGTGTTTTCTGCTTCACAGTTGTGAACTTGTTCCTTCTGAAGACAAGAAAAATCAACTCAAATATTTCTCACATAATACCGCAGCAAGCCTCTTGCTGATACTCATTTTAATAGTGTAGCACAGACTTTCATCACTCTATGATATCTTTTTGCCACAATCATTGAAAACATAAGAAACACATAGTATGCTACAGTTGGATTCTGGAGTGGTGCATTCAAAAGAAAAGAGAACTAGAGCAAAACAACAGAAAGTCCCTCAAAGCAGTGCATTGGAGGATGCCCTACTACTATACTAAATGTTCAGAGGCACTTTTTCTTTTATGCAGTCCCACATCAAACCGTTACATCTGCCTTTAAGATTTAATCTGAAGTAAATCTTTGGTTACTTTACATTCAACCAGGTGTCCTTTTCATTTTGAACATGCATCCCATGTCTCCCTTGCAATGTCTGAAATGGATGTTGCAACAAATTTGTCTCTGGGTTGTTGTTGTTTTATCTATTTATGGCCCTAGACAAACACTACAGGGCATGACTTTCTAGTCCAACTCTTCAGCTTGCTTTTATTCTGTATAGTTTTTCTGCTCATTGTATCTTTACAGTACATGGATCTATAATAACTGAAGAATGTCTTGCAGGCCTTTTCTTTCTCTTCTAATGTGTTAGATAACACAAAGTATTATCATGAAATCATGCTTTTCTTAACCACCAAGCCATTCAAATAGCAAAAAAACTGAATTGATATACATTATATTGCCAAATGTTTTGTGACACCTACCTTTACATGCACATGAACTTTAATGACATCCCATTCTTAATCCGTAGGGTTTAATATAGAGTTGGCCCACCCTTTGCAGCTATAACAGATTCAACTCTTCTGGGAAGGCTTTCCACAAGGTTTAGGAGTGTGTTTATGGGAATTTTTGACCGTTCTTCTAGAAGCGCATTTGTGAGGTCAGGCACTGATGTTGGACGAGAAGGCCTGGCTCGCAGTCTCCACTCTAATTCATCTCAAAGGTGTTCTGTTGGTTTGAGGTCAGGACTCTGTGCAGGCCAGTCAAGTTCCTCCACAGCAAACTCGCTCATCCATGTCTTTATGGACCTTGCTTTGTGCACTGATGCGCAGTCATGTTGGAACAGGAAGGGGCCATCCCCAAACTGTTCCCAGAAAGTTGGGAGCATGAAATTGTCCAAAATGTCTTGGTATGCTGAAGCATTAAGAGTTAATTTAACTGGAACTAAGGGACCAAGCCCAACCCCTGAAAAACAACCACACACTATAATCCCCCCTCCACCAAACTTTACACTTGGAACAATGCAGTCAGGCAAGTACCGTTCTCCTGGCAACCTCCAAACCCAGACTCGTCCATCGGATTGCCAGACAGAGAAGCGTGATTTGTCACTCCAGAGAACACGTCTCCACTGCTCTAGAGTCCAGTGACGGCGTGCTTTATACCACTGCATCCAACGCTTTGCATTGCACTTGGTAATGTAAGGTTTAGATGCAGCTGTTCGGCCATGGAAACCCATTCCATGAAGCTCTCTACGCACTATTCTTGAGCTAATCTAAAGGCCACACGAAGTTTGGAGGTCTGTAGCTATTGACTCTGCAGAAAGTTGTCAACTTCTGGAATATTTAGTAGTGAGGAAATTTCATGAATAGACTTATTGCACAGGTGGCAACCTATCACGTTACCACGCTTGAATTCATTGAGTTCCTGAGAGCGACCCATTCTTTCACAAATGTTTGTTGAAGCAGTCTGCATGCCTAGGTGCTTGATTTTATACACTTGTGGCCATGGAAGTGAGGGGTGTCCCAATACTTTTGGCAATATTTTGTATATCTCTTGACTTGAGAATGTTTCAAATTATTAATAGCACATGTGTCTTTATTAACAAATTTTTATCTCACGGCTCTCTGGAATACTTGATTCTGGTTGGTCAAACACAACATTAAGTGGTCAGAATATTTTCTGTTGTCCACTGCATATCAGACCACTCATCACTTAGGGGGCAGTTTAAACATTACGTATTTTTGCATTAAAATGACATGGGTAGTGGAATGAAAAAACTTTGTGGACATTGTGTCATGCAAGACAATACACGCGAGTGCAACGGCAAAAATACGGCGAACATATCCATAGAAAAACAATGGAAAAACAGTGCAGTGGAATGAAAAAATGCATTCTGTGTGGACGACCCCTAACTGAAATGGCTACTTTCATGTCTTTCATATCACATCACTGTCTTTTGTTTCATACAAACGCAACTGGTATCATCTTGCAGTATAGTTATTGATTGTAGTAAAAGACTTTGGAATACTTTTTTATATATATGTTCTACAGCTAAAGCTATAGAATTAAAATGATTACAAATTAATTCAAAGCATTTATTTATTTGGTCAGTTGTTGTGTAATAAGTGGGATAGTGTACAGTATTGATCACCTTCTCTGTGGATCTACAGATGGCAGGCCTCCCATCTCCCTCAACAAGTATCTCTCTCTTTTCACTGGAACCCATATTCAATGAAGCGGCATTAATCAAAGCTGGTAGAAAAAAAAATAAAGGCAAGACATAAATTAAAGTCAATGAGCAGAAGCGTCATGTAAAGTAAGCAGTTAAAGAGGTAAGATTAGATACATTTGAACAGCAGTGGAACCTCGGGGCTCCATTCTTGCAGCAGGGGGTACCGGCAGTCTTGTTCATTTAACAAGTGTTAATCTGTCTCTGTAGAGGTGTTAAAAAAGCCTCAGCACTTAAATAAACACTCCTCCTGCATCCCACAACATACGCTATGTGATCTGTGTGAATAGTAATAACAAGTAAAAAAATAGTCTTTTAAATACCCATAGGTGAGAACAGGGCTAGTAATTATTTCTCTGTCATGCGACAGGCAAAGTGAATTAGCAATATTAGACGTGGTATTTTTTTCTACCGTCTTTCATTGGTGCATTTGTGTGTTGAAATTGCTTTAATTGCACTGTTAGGTGGGTCAGACACAATGATGTGGAGGTCATGTTTGGCAATATTGTTCTTGTAAAAGCCATTATGCCAGGGTGGCAGGGCATGTGGGATGTGAGGTGAATATCTGCCGCTGCCCGCATGCCTGTTGAACCGTTAATAGTAGGGAATGTTGTTCCATCTCATTGGTTGATTGGTCACTGCTGCCTTTGTGTTTTTACTATGAAGATATACATAGGCATAGTATTAGCCCTTGTATATTGAAAATGAATTTAGTATACTGGTGGGATTATACTGAATATACCTCTGTGTCAGTGTTGCTATCGTTATAACCATAGATATTTCTATTACTTGAGACAGAGTAAACATGTTTTATATATATATATATATATAGTAGGAATTGAGGGCGCACCAGACACAAACAAATCATCTGGAAGATTCATTTGTGTCTGGTGCGCCCTCAATTCCTACATATTCCCCCCTTCGTTAGGCGATGTGTTGGGATGAAGACATCGGCGAACGCTGGAGAAATACAGGCAGAAGAAGCAGACACATACACAGCAAACAACAAGACAACACCTCCATGACATGAAGAACATGTTTGTTGAATGTTTTCCACGGTAGATGTGGTTAACTTCTGTATGTTAGCGAGTATGTAAGTGGTGTAGTGTAGTGTAGTGTATGTATGGTCAGATCTGTCTCAGTCTGTTTTGCTCCCCCCTTTTCTTAAAGGCTTGCCCACATGTTTCTTGGCATAGCTTTGATGAGCTTAGATGAAGATTGGCTTGTTGCATCTTTGCCTTGGACAAGGGATTGTCTGTGATCTGATGGGAGTCAGTCCAGCAAGGCAGGAAGTTCTTTGGCAGACGGTGGGAGGTAGTTTGTCATGGCTGTGTAGAGCTGTAGTGCAAAACTTTGTCTCCTACGTTGCATTCCTCTTGTGATGCTTTCTGGTTGTGACAGACTTTCTGACCTTCCGTGCTTACTGTGTTTGCTGTTGCACAAACATGGTTCTTGAGCTTGGAGCTTGTTGGGTGGTTTCTTGGTGAGTGATGGGTAACCAGGACAGTGTTTTCTGGTACCTCTGGGTTTTCGTCTGTAGTTGACTGTGAGAGACCCCTTTGTTCTGTGTTGTTGTAGAACAGGTGGTTGTTATCTTCATTGTGAAGGTATCCTGGATGATCGATGGCCTTCCATTCCATCGCTAGTCAGTGAGCATGATTCATCTCTGTGGTCATCCATGTTTACCTGGTTTTCCATGAACACTTTCATTTGCCTCATTAGTTGCTCCATGACTTCTGAGGGTAAACTGTCTTGTTCTTGGGTGTACTCAGTGCTGTGCTTAACTGAGTGGTGCCGAGGTGGGTTTTGTTGTCGATTACCCACGTTAAATGTTTTGAAATGTGTTGGATGATGATGGCCTTTGGTATCTTTTGGGTTTCTTGAGAAGCGTGGCTGGTCCCATGGCTTTTCCCAGCGGTTGGCGTGATAGCTGTCATCAGCATGGGAGTCGCGTTCTCTGTGCTCTTTATGATGGACTGTGGTGTTGTCATGCCACTGGGTGTCATCCAGTGCAAGTCTTGGGTCTTGGCTGATGGAGTTTGAAACTGTGAATGTTTTCAAACCTTTCTTTGAGGCCATCTTTTGTTTGATGTAGGCCTTGTGTGTCAGGTCATGTAGTTGTTGGATTGTCATTGTGTCTGGGCAGGCCATGACGCC
This sequence comes from Coreius guichenoti, assembly GCA_039654105.1. NCBI lineage: Eukaryota > Metazoa > Chordata > Actinopteri > Cypriniformes > Gobionidae > Coreius > Coreius guichenoti. The sequence goes on from CM077168.1 coordinate 24,926,512, forward strand.
TAAATGATGACTCAATCCAGGGTGCATGTTTCTTAGGAAGAGAGTTCTGAAGTTCACATCCTCTTCATGTTCAGGTTCGTTATGTGCACCAAAGTAGGCTTGTCGGAAACGGCTGTAGTAGGCTTGGGGAGTCTCTTGTCGACCTTGTTTGGTTTCCAAGGCGATTAACAGTCTGTGTTCAGACTCTGGGCCTGTAAATTCTTTGATCAGTCTCTCACGTAGTAGCTGGTAGTTGTGCTTTACGTGAACAGGTTGCCGGTCTAGAAAGCTTCGTACCTCATGACTGGATGTGGATCTGAGGAGGTATAACCTGTCTCGGTCGGTCACATGAGGTCTCACCTCTAGGTGGAAGTCAATATCTCGGAGGTAGTCCTGGATGTTGTGGCCCTCCATGGAGTTTGGGTTGAACTGGGTGATGTTCTTAGCCAGCTTGTCGAGATCTTTAAAGGTCATTTTCTGTGCAGCTTCGGAGTCTGCTTGGATTAGCTCTCTTTTGTTGTTAGCAGGGAAGAGTTCTGTGGTGAAGGCCGGTGACGTTTTGGGTTGTGGCCATTCACTTCTTCCATTGTATGGCAGTTCTTGGAAGGGGGACTTTGTTCTACTCAGCAGTAGTGATGCTGAGGGAGTTCTCTCCCTTCTTGGCTCTGGTTTCTGTTTGAAAGCATGCTTGAGTTCACCTCTGACCGTGTAGAGCTCGCTGTTGGCGTCGTCTCGCTGTTGGATCAGATGGTCCATCTCAGTGCTGTACCTTTCAAGTTGGTCTTCCAGAGCACTGATTTTAGAGTTCTTAAAGCATTGGCTTTCTCTAGTCGATGTTCGGCAGACTGGAGTTGGTTTACCAGGTGTTTATGTGCAGTCTCTAATTCTTGTTTGTCACGTTCAGCGACTGCAAGGGCTTCTTGGAACTTGTCAACTTGTTTCTTTGTTTCTTGCTCCACTTCGTCTGGCACTTTGAGTTTTTCTTGAGCTTTCGCTTTGAGCTGGTCTGACAGAACAATGATCAGAACAATGTCTTTGGTGTGAGGCAGTCTGTAATGCCCCTGAGCCAGGCGTCCATATCTTCCCCTTGGGCAGTGGGGTTTGTCGTCGTACGCTGGGAGAAGAGACTGACACAGATCTGTGTGGGGTACAAGCCTATGTGTGGTGGAACAGCTAAGTGTCGTTTCAGTGATTGTACACCAATAGTGAAGTGTGGTGATAACTAAGTGTTGGTCTCAGTGTAGACAGGTAGGCTAATGATGTGAAGACTCAACTAGGTAAGGAAAAGAGAGAGAGACAGGTTAAAACAAATCTCAAGAGATTGAAACAATTTTCTTTTCAAGTGGAGAATTTCTCTTTTTTTTTCCAAAAAGAATTCTATCAATGAAAAGCTGTTTTCAAATAGTAATGTGGGGACTTCGTCACTCCACTGAGTAAGGGAAAAAGAAAGAAAAGGTTAAAACCAATTTCAGTTGAAAGAAACAAAAAACTAAACTCTTCAATGGGAGAAATACTTTCTTCAATAACTACTTCCTATCAATGAAAAGGTAGACAATATTATTGTTTATGTTAAAGAGGAAAATAATACAATAATAATGCTGATACCTCTTTTCTTAGTCTGACAGTATTGACACCACACACCTTACAGGCGGACTGCTTACCGCAGGGATGCTTTGAAGGCGACGGTTGCTCAACACTTTGTCTCTGTTAAATTAACTTGGATATGATGTCAAAATTTTAAATTGCGTTTGCAAATGCAGGGAGAGTATGGAGAACCAAGGAGGGTTTGATTACCAATCAAATGCCTAATGATTTGTTTCTTTGGGAAGGATTTTTCTTTCTCTTTCTTTTAGAAACAATTGGTGGTTCTTCCAGGCTTGTTCCCTACAAATGTGAAGAATGAGATGGAATAAAGCAGGACAGAACAGGAAAGACGTGAGGAAAAAGAAGGAAAGGAAGGAGATCGGGCCCACAAATGGCTTTGAAGCCTTTATGTCTAACTGCGAGTATAGAATTGATAGTTGATGGCCAACTAATCACACAAAATAAAAATTTAGCCAAAGGGGATCGTCTCTGATTTATTTTGAAACTTGTAGTAAGATAGCACTGTCTCCTATTGAGTCTTAGGTGTGTCGCTCCCAAGCTAGGCTACAAGGAGGAAAGGAAAAGGTAAGGAAATAATAATGGATAAAATAAGAAAAAGGGAAATTAAATAAAGAGATAAATGAATAAATAAAATAGAGTGGCTAAGTGTATAACCACAACAGGAAGAAAAGAGAAAAGGAGGGTATAACGCAATAAAATAATGAGTAAGTGTGAGTCTTAAATATTTTGGTAATAGATACAATTTTGGTGGTTTGCTTAAACTTTCACAGTTCAAGACTTATTCATACCTAAAGTGATTAGATCTAAATGAGAAATTTCGAAATTCTGAAAATTAGGAAATTTCGAAATAATGAAAATAAATTTAAAAATCATTTGAAATGACTTTTGAGAAATCAAATTTCAAATAAATGTTTTTTTTTTCTTCATTAAATTCAAACTTGACAATTAATAATTGTAAACCAGTATTTTCCTTTTCAAGTAAAATGCAGGTGAAGTACAAACCCGATTCCAAAAAAGTTGGGACACTGTACAAATTGTGAATAAAAACAGAATGCAATGATGTGGAAGTTTCAAATTTCAATATTTTATTCAGAATACAACATAGATGACATATCAAATGCTTAAACTGAGAAAATGTATCATTTTAAGGGAAAAATAAGTTGATTTTAAATTTCATGGCATCAACACATCTCAAAAAAGTTGGGACAAGGCCATGTTTACCACTGTGTGGCATCCCCTCTTCTTTTTATAACAGTCTGCAAACGTCTGGGGACTGAGGAGACAAGTTGCTCAAGTTTAGGAATAGGAATGTTGTCCCATTCTTGTCTAATACAGGCTTCTAGTTGCTCAACTGTCTTAGGTCTTCTTTGTCGCATCTTCCTCTTTATGATCCGCCAAATGTTTTCTATGGGTGAAAGATCTGGACTGCAGGCTGGCCATTTCAGTACCCGGATCCTTCATCTACGCAGCCATGATGTTGTAATTGATGCAGTATGTGGTCTGGCATTGTCATGTTGGAAAATGCAAGGTCTTCCCTGAAAGAGACGACATCTGGATGGGAGCATATGTTGTTCTAGAACTTGGATATACCTTTCAGCATTGATGGTGCCTTTCCAGATGTGTAAGCTGCCCATGCCACACACACTCATGCAACCCCATACCATCAGAGATGCAGGCTTCTGAACTGAGCGCTGATGACAACTTGGGTTGTCCTTGTCCTCTTTAGTCCGGATGACATGGCGTCCCAGTTTTCCAAAAAGAACTTCAAATTTTGATTCGTCTGACGACAGAACAGTTTTCCACTTTGCCACAGTCCATTTTAAATGAGCCTTGGCCCAGAGAAAACGCCTGCGCTTCTGGATCATGTTTAGATATGGCTTCTTTTTTGACCTATAGAGTTTTAGCCGGCAACGGCAAATGGCACGGTGGATTGTGTTCACCGACAATGTTTTCTGGAAGTATTCCTGAGCCCATGTTGTGATTTCCATTACAGTAGCATTCCTGTATGTGATGCAGTGCCGTCTAAGGGCCCGAAGATCACGGGCATCCAGTATGGTTTTCCGGCCTTGACCCTTACGCACAGAGATTGTTCCAGATTCTCTGAATCTTTGGATGATATTATGCACTGTAGATGATGATAACTTCAAACTCTTTGCAATTTTTCTCTGAGAAACTCCTTTCTGATATTGCTCCACTATTTTTCGCCGCAGCATTGGGGGAATTGGTGATCCTCTGCCCATCTTGACTTCTGAGAGACACTGCCACTCTGAGAGGCTCTTTTTATACCCAATCATGTTGCCAATTGACCTAATAAGTTGCAAACTGGTCCTCCAACTGTTCCTTATATGTACATTTAACTTTTCCGGCCTCTTATTGCTACCTGTCCCAACTTTTTTGGAATGTGTAGCTCTCATGAAATCCAAAATGAGCCAATATTTGGCATGACATTTCAAAATGTCTCACTTTCAACATTTGATACGTTATCTATATTCTATTGTGAATAAAATATAAGTTTATGAGATTTGTAAATTATTGCATTCCTTTTTTATTCACAATTTGTACAGTGTCCCAACTTTTTTGGAATCGGGTTTGTAATTAATAATTGTAAAACAATATTTTTCCTTTCAAGTAAAATATAAAGTAATATATGAGAAAGATAAGTGAAAAGTAAGAAAGAAGAAAGACCAACAGTTGTACATAAAGTTGAGGTGTTTAAATGCTTAAATCACTTTAACGTTGCTCAAACAGACACTGTATTCACACTTATGTCAATACTGATGATACCTGTAACTAATGCTAAAGGCGTTAGCATATAGGCTTCAATGTAAACAACTGCTTCGATTAGCTTTAGCCACCATAAGGTTTGTTTACAATATGGCTTCAATGCACTGTGCATGCGCAGTTCAGAGTTCACCCGGAAGCGCTGGTTAAGACTTCCGTGCCACAGTCGTGACTATGGCGACCAAACAAACGCTAGTGGCAAACACGTGAATTGCAAACAGTTTGTATACGGTTAAGAATGTTACATGAAAAGTCGGCGCTTTTCACACTGTACAAATAACAGACTTACACGTGCAATCGAGCATATTACGTGACATGTCGGCGAATTTCAACACTGAAAATAAAAATAAGAAACACCATGCTCAGTTTGTTAAGAGTGAGATTAAACTTAAAGCAAGCTACAGCTTTGCGCTGTAGCAGATGGAACAACAATAGCGATCTCAGCGGATCGTCTCTCTGTGCAAGTTTATCTGGGCATGTAAAACAACAGGGTTTCTTTTACTGTTGATTCTTTCAATGTCAAGCTTTACTTGATTTTAAATCACTCCCCTTTAAATCACACTGGGACACGCAGTGTTATACGAGATGTGTTTACAAACAGGCAAGCTTTTAGCTGGTCAACACAGGGAGGATATAGCTTTGAATTGCAGTGGAACACGCACTCAATTAATAGCTATAAATAAAAATAAGGCCTTAAGAAATTAGATAGAGGAACACGCTCAATCTAATCGCGTTGTGAGGAGAATATTCGTCCTCGCAGGGTATTTCAAGTTCTGCAGTTTAATTTCGTTCAACTCTCTGACTGAGTGATATACGTATAAGTTAGCTATTGAATGACACTGGAACACGCAATGGCATCAATTCGGCTATAAACAAGGCATTCTAGAAATTGAGGAACACGCTTAATTCTTACCTTATCGTATAGTGTGAGATCTCAGATCTTAAATTAATTTACTTTCAGAATAGTGAGGCAGACTAGGGTTACAGCTTTCTCTGCATTCATTCAGCACTCATTCAAACAAGCCACGCAGCGAGCGCTGCTTACGTCACTCTCGAACACACACAGACGTGTCTAGCGGTTCTGATCTTTCATCTGCACAATTAAAAGATAAATAACTTGATATATATGCTTATAGGTTAAACTGCCCGCATCATTCTCCACCATAATATGTAGTGTATAAGGGAAACAGGTCTATTTAGCTCAAATGAATGAATGAATTAATTCATAGGCAATTTTGAGAAAGTCAATTATTTTACGCCCGAGCAAATGACTCGTCCAGCGTTCATTTGAACGGGCCGTAACTATCAACTCTGCAGCGGATATTAATATCCACACAGTAGTGAAACACTACAATAGCCAGGTAACATAGATCAGCAGTTTAAGACATTAAATCCATGTAAATCCAAATGTTCTTGTTAACACAAGAACACTTATCTTTAAATACAAACGAAACTTTATTGATTACTCTAACACATAAAACTAATATCTGTCACAAACACACGCACACACACATTCACACGAGTTGCAGAAAGGAGGAAAATGAGGAAAGAATGAGTTTTAAGAGAGTGAAATGATGAAATCCCAAGTTTCTAGCAAAATATGCATTTATAACACATGACCTGAACGAACCATCAATCATTAATTTAACCTTCCTATCGTTTCTTAGGCGGGGTTATTAAATTTGATATCAGTGCACCAGTTCAGTTAGAATCTGGAGGTATTACTTGCGTTTGTAGCTTGTATCGTCTTTGAATGGAGATTCCCTTTCGGTCCTGGCTTGAGAGGGGTTTCCAAGGTTCTTTGATTCGCTGACAGTCTTGTCGTGTCTTTGGTCGAAGTCTTGGGAAGCCAATCATGTGGCGTGTTGGCGGATGGATGGAAAGTCTCGTGGATGTTGTTTGAAGTTGAAGCGCGCTCGCTGTAGATTCGCCGAGCGAAACTTTACGGCAAAACTTAACTTAGAACACGAGACTCAACGGAAAGTTGTTCTGAGATTTTAAACTCAAATATTTGCCCATCCTTCTGGATGGGTTCTGACCAATTAGGTATCATCTTGGTTCAGAGGTGACTGTGTCCCCACCCCTCACCATAAATTATCTGTTATCTCTGGTCTCCTAACTTCCCGCTCTTAAGCAGATTACAGTTAGACATGATTTCTTATTATAAAAACACAATAAATTCTAAAAAAAAATTCAATCAGGCCATCTTTTGAATTATAAGGTTACAAAAATAAAGATACCAAGCAAGATACACTTTCAATCAATCATTCAATATTTATACAATTATATAAATTGTGAGTGATATATATGCATAATGTTCACGTGTATTGGTTATAGACATGATATAGAATTATGCAGTAGAAGGCTGTTTGAATGTAAGTCCGGCTATCCTTGAATGATTTGATGCAGTTTATACGTGACAACAGTTTCGGTGGGTTTTTCTGTGGATTTTCCGTGTCACTCAGAGTTCATCTAAAGGTCGTTGAGACAACGGGGATCTGGTTTGTTTCTTTGTCTTGTGGGTCAAACAACCTCGTCGTTATCTTTGTGTGGCTCGAAGTTTGCAAGGCAATAAAGTACTTAGCTCGGGTTTTGGTTAGCTTGGCTGCAGACAGAATGGAGCCTACGTCTTTTCGGTGATAGATGGTTGATTTTGGGGTCTGGAGTGTTGAATTTTTATTTTTGTGTGGAATTATGTTTGAACGAATCATCTGGAAGATTCATTTGTGTCTGGTGCGCCCTCAATTCCTACAATATATATATAAATAATACACTGTATATGCTAACAAAAACTATAATAGTTTATCATTGATACTAAAACAACACTGCTCTGTGTAAAGCCAAGCTATATATTTCCACAAGCTAAACAATTACAGAACAGAACAAGCATGCATGGTACATAAAATCATGCAAATTAGTACTCATTTTTCTTCATAATATGACTTGATTGGTTTTGCTTGGGTTGTGTGCCTCATGCATATTGTTCATTTCAGTGGATCTTCAAAAGACATTTTTAACCATTCAGGGTGTTATGTTACAGCCAAACCATCATAGATGATTACTTTAAACTCATTCTCATGATTCTATATGACTGTACATGTCATTGTTTTTTTTTTATTTTTGACAACATTAATTTAGCATGATTGTCCTTACCTAAACATCTACCACAATGTTTATTGCTCAACAATTAAACTTTCCCTGTCTACAAATTTACTAGGAGATTTAAGCATCATAAATGTTTACATCCACAAATTACAACAAGGCAAACTTACATTTTACCCTTCATTTTGTCATAAATTCAACAAACAAAAGAACATATGTTTTAATGCATCATTTTGGAAATATAAGTTTGGAAATGATTGTATTTTTTAAGGGAAAAAAACTATTATTATTTTTTCATTTGTGATTTAATGCATTCAAGGTTCAACAGACATGTACTAGGGATGCACCGATCCGATACTCAGTATCGGTATCGGCTCCGATACCGCCGTTATTTGGGTATCGGGTATCAGTCAGACAGGACCGATCCAAATCCGATACTGTGCGTATAATATTCTGTGTTATTGTTAAGCCCCAGTGCCCCACAAAAGGCACAAAAACATTATAAAGCATCATCAACGCTTCGTGCACTATATTAAGTGTTCTGAAGCCATTCCATAGTTTAATGTGAGGTACAGATGAATATTTAAGTCATTAAATTCAAGTTCATGTCAGTGCTTTCCTCCGCTGCGACTGTCAGTCATTCTCCATTCAGCTTTCAAACTGCGTGTCGCGTTCGTTTACGACAGTCAACACGATGAAACTCTCTCCAAGATGATTCAATGTTCCTGTTATTATGCTTGATCTGAAGATAACGGTCTATGGTTTCGCATAAAATGACTTTATCTTGCTGGAGTTTATTGCTGTAAATCATGTTATCACAACACTGGACTAGAGATTGTATTGTTCTTCACACACGGTAACTGAAATGTTAAACTGTTAAAAGAAACGGCTCAATAAAATATTGCATAGATAGATACACTACGCATCGATATATCTTCCCTTTGTGGTTTTAACTTTGCAATGCGGACGGAGCGATGCGCGCTCTGACTCCATGTTGCTTCAAGCGCATCATCCTGCGCACAGGATGCGCATACGCGCTTTGTGCCGCTCTGTATTGGAGCCTTTCGTATTATAATACTTTTGCTCTAAGAAAGATTATTAATAGCCTTTCTTGTTCTGCCCTATCTATAATATGTTGCTGCCTCATTAAAAAGCTGCGCTATACATTTAAAATAAATGTCTTTTAATTTCTTAGTATATAGGCCCTATTTCTATAAATATATTTACTTTTTTTTCATGAATGTATTTTACAACATTTTACCAGATTTAGTGCTACACTTATTCACTTTTTTTTTCTTTTTTTCCCACTAAATGTTTAGATTTTATACAATTATTGTGCACTCATGATTTTTCTAGAGTAACTTTTGCTGCTGAATTATCCACTAATCTAGTTTATCCACCATCTAGTTTACAGTAGTATTTTTGTCATAGATTGTGATTATTTTTTTAATTTGTTGTTTTTCTTTATAATGAAGTTGTCTGTATTTAGTAGATTGTGTTTGACTCACAAAAGAGTGATTATCAGTTCAACACACTGAGGTATAGAAATTCTACATTGAATTTTTAAACAAAACTGCATTGGTATCGGATTGGTATTGATATTGGCCGATACTCAGAATTTTTGGTATCGGATCAGATCGGTTCTGAAAAAATGGTATCGGTGCATCCCTAACATGTACAGTTATTATAGGCTCTGTGAGAAATGAGGACCATCTGTATGACTGCATTTTCCTTGAGACGCCATGCCTCTGCCTCTAGTGTAATTTCTGTGCACACATTATCTTAGATAAGTGCACTTGTTCTCTTTATATATCTGTCTCTTTGATTGCCTCCTTGTCGCTGTGGATGAATTGCAGGCACAGTGAGGTTGGGGCAACCCAAGCCGTCCATTTTGCATTTGAAATGAATCTAGGGAGAAGACAAACTGTTAGAAGATTAAACCTTAGAGAATGAAAAGGTTAGTGTAATAAAAGAAACCTGCTGAAAGACAAGCGGAAATGTTTCTATCAGACAGACGGTGATAAGCATTAATTGTGGCTGGTCTGATTGCAGTGAAGAGGCAAGGTGATAAAGTGCCTCCCATTTCTATATTTGGGTTAAAGATTAAATGGAAGGAAATTTAACCTTTTTGTCAAGCACTGTAGAATAGCTTCCTCCACTTATGCCTGGCAAACTGTCTCCTTCAACACTCCTTCTGTGGATTAATGTGTGTATGCATATCTGTCAGAGAGATCGAGAGGAGAGCAATTTGGTGTGTATTTAAGTCTCTGGGCGTGTATAACTGTCGGCTTCAGTGTGTGTCTGTAGAGGCGTAAAGCTGTTGAGCGTGAGCGTTTGTATGAAAGTGCAGTCAGCTTTCATTAGCAAAGACTCGTTGCTCTGGAGGAAAGCGTGTGCTGTAGAACCAGCGGTAACATCCGCAGCGGCTACGCACAGACGCTCTCTCCACTGGTTTGTGTCTGGGGGCAGGACCTGCATACTAATGGTCCTGTTTCAGGCTTGATCAATGAGCACAGATCAGACACTTTCTACCAATCTCTCAGTGCAGAAAGAGGGAGAGGCACCAAATACCTTTAAATGTAGGTCCAGTGAGGCTACTGATCTGGCAGCAAGGGACATTTCAAAATCTTTTTCAGAGCTCACATACATAAATCCATGTGGGACTTTTACAACATGAATTAGTTCAATTCAATTCAGAGTATCTTTTTGATTTGTGTCAGTATATTTGTTTCTTACATTACAGTAGTACAAATAGTACAGATTTGAAATGACCATTAAAGGTGGGGTAAGTGCTATTTCAAAAATGCTTTAGAAAAGTGTCTCAGGCCGAGTACCAAAACAAACTTGTAGCCAATCAGCAGTAAGGGGCGTGTCTACTAATGATGGGGAGAAGAGAGCTCTCAGTGCACGTCATTATTCAAAAGACATTAGCCGAGCATGACAAAAAGAGAGAGATGGCAGATAAAAAACAAAAAGTGGAAAATGTCTGTGGAACAAAAGAAGGCTTACGATCAGGCAAGAAGTACGACCCGTGTAAATATCGGATCAGCTTTCCAGCGCTAGAGAGAACTCAAGGAGCGGGAAGGCCTGCAATCGGACACCGAGGTTGCTTTATTTCTTCTCGATAGGTGAGTAACATTGGTTTTGTTTTGTTTCACAGAACTAATATATGCTGGCTTTTGCTTGAATATGCTTGTGTGTCATGTTCGCTTGTGTGTCCGTTTGCAATTGTATTGTCATTCACTTCAGCTATGATAAAGACCCATTAATTTCCAGACCCTATAAGCCTGGAGCGTCTAAACCTCCTCCACTGTCTGTTTCAAGTGTAAGCTCCCAAAGTGTGTCCGAAAAGTAAGATAATATACTCCTAATATATGTTTGTTTCCTTTGGGTCCTCTTTTCGTGATCGATATAACCCTCTAATCTTGTCATAATTGTAATATATTCGTTAGTTGGACTGTCGTGCTCGTGCTATCGAGTTGTTCATGAGAACTGTGTTTGTGTTTTTGGGATGGAAGGGATGACTTTTTCATTGAACATTCGACCTGGATTACCATAGTAACACACATTGCTTTCACTTATTGATGACATCATACCCTCGGCCGGCTGGCACAGCAGATTCCGCCATAGTCGTTGCCTGCGTTGCGTACGTATGTGTGTGGCGGAGCTATCAAAATAGGGTCGAGACCCTTTTGGGGTAGGGGCGTGTTTTTTTTGGTGATTTGAAATATCAACATCGGTTACCAGAAAGCGCTTACCCCAACTTTAATAATAATTAAGGTGCATTAAGGTGTGATCACATTTCCTCAAGCAGTTGAGATTTTGCTATATAGTATGTGTATATATATAAAAAAAAAAAATATATATATATATATATATATATTATACAGTGGGGAGAACAAGTATTTGATACACTGCCGATTTTGCAGGTTTGCCCACTTACAAAGCATGTAGAAGTCTGTAATTTTTATCATAAGTACTCTTCAACTGTGAGTGACAGAATCTAAAACAAAAATCCAGAAAATCATATTGTATGATTTTTAAGTAATTAATTTGCATTTTATTGCATGACATAAGTATTTGATACATCAGAAAAGCAGAACTTAATATTTGGTACAGAAACCTTTGTTTGCAATTACAGAGATCATACGTTTCCTGTAGTTCTTGACCAGGTTTGCACACACTGCAGCAGGGATTTTGGCCGACTCCTCCATACAGACCTTCTCCAGATCCTTCAGGTTTCGGGGCTGTCGCTGAGCAATACGGACTTTCAGCTCCCTCCAAAGATTTTCTATTGGGTTCAGGTCTGGAGACTGGCTAGGCCACTCCAGGACCTTGAGATGCTTCTTACGGAGCCACTCCTTAGTTGCACTGGCTGTGTGTTTCGGGTCGTTGTCATGCTGGAAGACCCAGCCACGACCCATCTTCAATGCTCTTACTGAGGGAAGTAGGTTGTTGGCCAAGATCTCGCGATACATGGCCCCATCCATCCTCCCCTCAATACGGTGCAGTCGTCCTGTCCCCTTTGCAGAAAAGCATCCCCAAAGAATGATGTTTCCACCTCCATGCTTCAGGTTGGGATGGTGTTCTTGGGGTTGTACTCATCCTTCTTCTTCCTCCAAACACGGCGAGTGGAGTTTAGACCAAAAAGCTCTATTTTTGTCTCATCAGACCACATGACCTTCTCCCATTCCTCCTCTGGATCATCCAGATGGTCATTGGCAAACTTCAGACGGGCCTGGACATGCGCTGGACATGTGATTTTTGTTTTAGATTCTGTCTCTCACAGTTGAAGAGTACCTATGATAAAAATTACAGACTTCTACATGCTTTGTAAGTGGGCAAACCTGCAAAATCGGCAGTGTATCAAATACTTGTTCTCCCCACTGTATATATATATAAAATATAACCTTTCATTGAAGTAAAAGAATGGAAAGTCGGGGGAAAATCACATTATGAAATAAATGTTTTTCTCCAAAACACGTTGGCCACAATTATTGGCACCCCTAGAATTTTTTATGAGTAAAATATCTCTGAAGTATATTTCCATTAATATTGACATTTTTTTTTAGCACACCAGGGTGACTAGGAACATGAAATTGTCCAGCTATGATGTCTTGTTCCACAGGAGTTTAAATATGAGGAAACACAAAGACCAGATTCCCTTAATCATTCATCACAATGAGTAAAACCAAAGAATATAGTTCTGATGTGCAGCAAAAGATAGTTGAGCTTCACAAAATAGAAAGTGGCTGTAGGAAAATAGCTAAAGCATTGAAAATTCCCATTTCCACCATTAGGGCAATAATTAAGAAGTTCCAATCAACTAAAGATGTTACAAATCTGCCTGGAATAGGACGTGTGTCTATATTGTCTTAATGCAAGGCGAGGAGGAGAGTTTGAGAGGACAATAACTCTCCAAGGATCACAGATGGAGAATTGCAGAGATCAGTTGAGTCTTGGGGTCAGAAAGCCTGAAAAAAAAAAAAACCTACATCACCACATGTTGTTTGAGAGGGATTCAAGAAAAATCCTTCTTGCTCATCCAGAAACAAACTCCAGCATATTCAGTTGTCAGACACGACTGGAAATTCAAAAGGGACCTGGTTCTATGATCAGATGAAACTATAAAAAGAGCTTTTTGGCAGCAAATCCACCAGATGGGTTTGGTGCAAACAGGGATAAAAAGTACCCCATGCCCACGGTTAAAAATACAGCTGGATTTTTTTGCTGGAGGTCCTGGACATCTTGTTCAGATACATGGTATCATGGATTCTAGCAAATACCAGCAGATAAAAAATCAAAACCTGACGGCCTCTGCTAGAAATCTTATAATGGGCCATGGTTGGATCTTCCATCAGGACAACGATCCAAAACAAACATCAAAATCAACACACAAATGTGTCACTGAGCATAAAATGAAGCTTCTGCCATGGCCGTCCCAGTCCCCTGACCTGAACCCTATAGAAAATGAGTGGGGTGAACTGAAGAGAAGAAGCACCAACATGGATCTGGGAATCTGAAGGATCTGGAGAGATTCTGTATGGAGGAATGGTCTCTGATCTCTTGTCAGGTGTTCTCCAAACTCATCAGGCATTATAGAAGAAGACTCAGAGCTGTTATCTTGGCAAAAGGAGGTTGCAAAAAGCATTTAATAAAAGGGTGCCAATAATTATGGCCAACGTGTTTTGGAGAAAAGCTTTTATTTCATAATGTGATTTTCCCACGACTTTCAATTCTTTTACATCAATGAAAGGTTAGATTTTTGTGAATTTTTTTAATGAAAAATAAAAAGGATAAACGATGCAGATTTATTTTTACAGCCATCTTTGATCATATTTACTAGGGGTGCCAATAATTCTGACCACAACTGGATATATATATATGTATGTGTATATGTGCGTGTATTGTATGTGAGCAGGTAAAGTTGAATATACTGTACTGTATATTCACATTTCACATTTATTTGTACAGCGCTTTTCACAATACATATGGTTTCAAAACAGCTTTATAGAAACCGCACATGTTTACATTACAATTTAGAGTGATCACTTCAACTGTGAATCCAGAAAATCACATTGTATGATTTTTAAATAATTAATTTGCATTTTATTGCATGACATAAGTATTTGATCACCTACCAACCAGTAAGAATTCCGGCTCTCACAGACCTGTTTTTCTTTAAGAAGCCCTCCTGTTCTCCACTCATTACCTGTATTAACTGCACCTGTTTGAACTCGTTACCTGTATAAAAGACACCTGTCCACACACTCAATCAAACAGACTCCAACCTCTCCACAATGGCCAAGACCAGAGAGCTGTGTAAGGACATCAGGGATAAAATTGTAGACCTGCACAAGGCTGGGATGGGCTACAGGACAATAGGCAAGCAGCTTGATGAGAAGGCAACAACTGGTGGCGCAATTATTAGAAAATGGAAGAAGTTCAAGATGACGGTCAATCTCCCTTGGTCTGGGGCACCATGCAAGATCTCACCTCGTGGGGCATCAATGATCATGAGGAAGGTGAGGGATCAGCCCAGAACTACACGGTAGGATCTGGTCAATGACCTGAAGAGAGCTGGGACCACAGTCTCAAAGAAAACCATAACGTAACACACTACGCCGTCATGGATTAAAATCCTGCAGCGCACGCAAAATCCCCCTGCTCAAGCCAGCGCATGTCCAGGCCCGTCTGAAGTTTGCCAATGACCATCTGGATGATCCAGAGGAGGAATGGGAGAAGGTCATGTGGTCTGAGGAGACAAAAATAGAGCTTTTTGGTCTAAATTCCACTCGCCGTGTTTGGAGGAAGAAGAAGGATGAGTACAACCCCAAGAACACCATCCCAACCGTGAAGCATGGAGGTGGAAACATCATTCTTTGGGGATGCTTTTCTGCAAAGGGTACAAGACGACTGCACCGTATTGAGGGGAGGATGGATGGGGCCATGTATCGCGAGATTTTGGCCAACAACCTCCTTCCCTCAGTAAGAGCATTGAAGATGGGTCGTGGCTGGGTCTTCCAGCATGACAACGACCTGAAACACACAGCCAGGGCAACTAAGGAGTGCCTCCGTAAGAAGCATCTCAAGGTCCTGGAGTGGCCTAGCCAGTCTCCAGACCTGAACCCAATAGAAAATCTTTGGAGGGAGCTGAAAGTCCGCATTGCCCAGCGACAGCCCCGAAACCTGAAGGATCTGGAGAAGGTCTGTATGGAGGAATGGGCCAAAAACCCTGCTGCAGTGTGTGCAAACCTGGTCAAGAACTACAGGAAACGTATGATCTCTGTAATTGCAAACAAAGGTTTCTGTACCAGATTTTTGTTTTAGATTCCGTCACTCACAGTTGAAGAGTACCTATGATAAAAATTACAGACTTCTACATGCTTTGTAAGTGGGGAAACCTGCAAAATCGGCAGTGTATCAAATACTTGTTCTCCCCACTGTATATAGATCTGTGATAATATAGTTTATATCTTGTAAACAAACACGAGTCAGTGTAAAGAAACATTGAGCTGAGATTTGCTAGTGTTGGGTAAGTTACTCTAAAAAGTAATTAATTACTAGCTACTTATTACATCTTCAACAGAGTAATTAGATTACTGTACTAATTACTCTTTCTAAAAAGTATTGCATTACTTATTACTAATTACTTTCTAAATCCCATATCAACCCCGACCTGATGAACAATACAAGGATATACATGAAACTGCTCTTTTAATTATTTCATATGAAGAAAATAAAATTGCATCAATTATTCTGTAACTGACCGAAGTATTTAAAGGGAGAAGGTTACATTAAAAACTTACATTGTAATATTAGACGTTAAATCCACTATTGTTTTATATAAAATCGTTGTATAGTCTATACAGTATTTAATGCAATTACATCAGAAGTAACTGTAATTATATTACAGAAAAAATAAGAGTAATCCCTTACATTACTTTTTCAAGGGGAAAGTAAATTACAGTAATTAATTACTTAATGAGTTATACCCAACAATATATATTGCTTTAGGTGAGTAATTGGGTAAAGTTGGATATATTATAGTAGTTGTAGGTTGGATTTATTAATTCGTTACATGGTTATATTGAGGATTAAGAAACCTGTAAGGTTTTTGTTCAGTTTATAACAGTGTGATTTAGTGACAAGCTAAAAAAAACCCAATGATGCTACAATGGGGTTTCAGATACAGCTACTGAAAGAGTGACTGTATATTTGACATTTCTCTTTCTTTGGACTGCTGTAATCCATCTCTCTTTATTTTTTCTTTTCCTATTTCAGAAAGTTGTACAAATGCAATCATGGACTTTTTGTTTTGTTTTTGGCGTTAAAGTAAATGGGAATTCAAAGGTAATTTTTGATCTCTTCCACTTTCCAATCCATAAATTGTGAAAAGAGTCCATATTCAATATTTGAATGCAAGAAAGCAGCCAAGGTCTTCAAAATGTAGATAGGCCTACTTCAGTTAAAAAATAAATAAAAAAAAAAAAACCAATCTTGTTCACTCTTGCTGTCTCTCACCTCTCAGTCCTTTTCTCTTAGCTCCAATTTACCACTGACTTTTCTTTTTGTGTTACCACTTCCCTTCCCAAGTTTTCTGCCCAGTCATCATGTCATAAACAGCGAGGAACTTTGTCCACATTTTGGTGAAAGCATCTCGCTGTTTGAACACTACAGTGTTGACCTGTCTCAGTTCCACCTCACTAGCTTATGGTAAAGTGTGCTGAAGGCTCCTCACAACAACTCAATGTTTTACTTTTCTTAAAGGGATAGTTCCCTCAAAAAAATAAAAATTCTGTCATATCTTTCCAGATTTGCATAATTTTCCTTTTCATGTGGATTTCATGTATATTTTGAAGAACACTGGGCCCCGTTGGCTTTCATAATTGGACCAAACAATCAAACAAACGAAAAGATTTTCTTCAAAATATTTTCTTTTGTGTTCCACAGAACAAAAAGTCATAGGTTTGAAACAACATGAGGGTGAGCAAATAATGACGGAATATAAATTAACTAATAAAGTGAACTAATCCTTTAAGATGCTTCTATGTACCTATACTTTGTCACATGCACTAAAATTTTCTTCCCATCTTGTCTCCTGTGGTTTACAGGGCAGCTTTTAAGTTGGTGTTGAGCGTCAAGCTTCAAATTAAATCAAATTTTCAATAAATTGCCATTGGCGTTATTATCCTTGTAGGTGAGAAGCATGTGCAGGAGCTCAAGGACAGCCATTGATGTGTGAGAACAACAGGCCAGGAGGCGCTTTTCCCTTCACTACCACCAGGGACAGTAAAGCACTTCTTTTTCCACCAACTTTTAGGTGAGGCAGTTGAGACTAGGTGTTGTCACTGTATCACAGGGGGAATTTTAGAAGTAATTGAGATAAAGTTCTGGCTGCATAAAAACTGTTGTATACAACACACACATTATAATGCATGCACCATTAGCACTGACGATTGTGGATCCACCGTCACACGATGCTTTATTTTACGCACTGAATATTTTGGCACACACAATGCTCGTCTCTGCCCTCAGAGTGTTTCTTTTTCTGAGATAGGGACATGTTTGCCTAACCCTGCTGCATCCCTCATGGCTTATTCATGAGGCTGTGTTCTGCTGGTGGTTAGTTGTGTGGGTTCAGATCCATCCATGCTCCTGCCACACTAAACAATGGCAGAGATCTCACCATGTTTATTTATCAGAGTCAGGGTGCCCGGTGATACGGGTCGCGCATCATTTATCCCTGCTATCAGTTCGGTCTCTATCTGCTGTAATGGGGCCTGCTTGGCCTGTCTTCAGAGAGACAGGTCCACAGCGGATCCTTCAAAGGCACCTTGTGGCTACTTTAATGGGCCTCTGGATCGTTCTGCTTTGGTTCTTAATTGGCACGTCCAAGTGGCTTGGGGTCGATGTTTGACCCCCGTGCTGGAAAAAAAAAACTAGAGGTTGTGAGTAGTAGTAAGACAACATGACTAATCCATGCTGGAGATGTATTCGGAAACGTGTGCAGTGTACACACACACCTAGCTGAAAAGGAGGTGAATGGGACAGCACCTGTAACTGTTAAGAGACTATTATATTATGTTTAGATGTGTCTATCTAGAGTAAATTTATTCTGAATAACAACAGACTTTTGATGTGAGTCGATATTGTATTTACACAGCAATCAAAATCACAGGAAATAGTTGATTGATTCACGTGCACAGCGGAATGTATACATGATGCATGCTGACAAATGTAGTTGCAGTATAAAGGAACATGTTTTTTTTTTAATATACAATATATTATATAAGTATATTCAGCTCGTTTAGTCAGTATATTCAGCTTGTTAAAGGGGATAAAGTTCCTAAAGTCTTAGTTTTAGGAAGAGATATACCAATGCACCCAGTATTTTTTCTACTTGATGGTCTCCCCTCAGATCAATTTAGTAAATCCCGCTTATTTGTATTGAATATATTGTTAATGGCAGCTAGGATGATAATCAATGTGAACTGGATAAAGGTGCACGAACTCACTGTGACAGAATGGACACAAAGACTGAAACATATATATATATATATATTTGAGAAAATGACTGAAAATGACTTGAAATCGGACATTTTTCGACAGAAGTGGGCACTAATTGAAACATATTTGCTTGAAGGAAATACAAACCCGATTCCAAAAAAGTTGGGACACTGTACAAATTGTGAATAAAAAAGGAATGCAATCATTTACAAATCTCATAAACTTATATTTTATTCACAATAGAATACAGATAATATATCAAATGTTGAAAGTGAGACATTTTGAAATGTCATGCCAAATATTGGCTCATTTTGGATTTCATGAGAGCTACACATTCCAAAAAAGTTGGGACAGGTAGCAATAAGAGGCCGGAAAAGTTAAATGTACATATAAGGAACAGCTGGAGGACCAATTTGCAACTTATTAGGTCAATTGGCAACATGATTGGGTATAAAAAGAGCCTCTCAGAGTGGCAGTGTCTCTCAGAAGTCAAGATGGGCAGAGGATCACCAATTCCCCCAATGCTGCGGCGAAAAATAGTGGAGCAATATCAGAAAGGAGTTTCTCAGAGAAAAATTGCAAAGAGTTTGAAGTTATCATCATCTACAGTGCATAATATCATCCAAAGATTCAGAGAATCTGGAACAATCTCTGTGCGTAAGGGTCAAGGCCGGAAAACCATACTGGATGCCCGTGATCTTCGGGCCCTTAGACGGCACTACATCACATACAGGAATGCTACTGTAATGGAAATCACAACATGGGCTCAGGAATACTTCCAGAAAACATTGTCGGTGAACACAATCCACCGTGCCATTCGCCGTTGCCGGCTAAAACTCTATAGGTCAAAAAAGAAGCCATATCTAAACATGATCCAGAAGCGCAGGCGTTTTCTCTGGGCCAAGGCTCATTTAAAATGGACTGTGGCAAAGTGGAAAACTGTTCTGTGGTCAGACGAATCAAAATTTGAAGTTCTTTTTGGAAAACTGGGACACCATGTCATCCGGACTAAAGAGGACAAGGACAACCCAAGTTGTCATCAGCGCTCAGTTCAGAAGCCTGCATCTCTGATGGTATGGGGTTGCATGAGTGCGTGTGGCATGGGCAGCTTACACATCTGGAAAGGCACCATCAATGCTGAAAGGTATATCCAAGTTCTAGAACAACATATGCTCCCATCCAGACGTCGTCTCTTTCAGGGAAGACCTTGCATTTTCCAACATGACAATGCCAGACCACATACTGCATCAATTACAACATCATGGCTGCGTAGAAGAAGGATCCGGGTACTGAAATGGCCAGGCTGCAGTCCAGATCTTTCACCCATAGAAAACATTTGGCGGATCATAAAGAGGAAGATGCGACAAAGAAGACCTAAGACTGTTGAGCAACTAGAAGCCTGTATTAGACAAGAATGGGACAACATTCCTATTCCTAAACTTGAGCAACTTGTCTCCTCAGTCCCCAGATGTTTGCAGACTGTTATAAAAAGAAGAGGGGATGCCACACAGTGGTAAACATGGCCTTGTCCCAACTTTTTTGAGATGTGTTGATGCCATGAAATTTAAAATCAACTTATTTTTCCCTTAAAATTATACTTTTTCTAAGTTTAAACATTTGATATGTCATCTATGTTGTATTCTGAATAAAATATTGAAATTTGAAACTTCCACATCATTGCATTCTGTTTTTATTCACAATTTGTACAGTGTCCCAACTTTTTTGGAATCGGGTTTGTAGATTTAATATATGTTAATGCTTGAACAATGCAGATAATGTATTGGTACTGTATGTTCTGTATTCTCTGAAGTGCTGTCAGGGACTTGGGACTTTATTTTAACTTTATGTGTTTTTTATGTTTATTTATTAATTTATTTACTTTACGTGAAACAGAACACTAAGAAAAATTTAAAAAGTTCCTAAAGTCTCTGCTATATTACACTTCTGATTGCAAATCATAACGTTATTTTCGTAGAGAACAAACTGATGGTGCTTTGGATGGTTCATAAGATGATTTCATGGAGTTCTAGCCCTGTTGGTAAAGGAAATTGTGGCTTGTGTCACTTTAGATGAGGGCTGAGATACAGTATGTGGTAAGAAAGACAGGGCCGATCAGGGGGACTCTGCTTTAAGCTGTCCCTGTGGAGGGGCGTCTCTTCTCACTGCCACAAGAGAGCGACCACTCAGTCTGTCTGAGTTTTGTCATTTCTTTCAGTCTCCTCTGCGCTGCCCCTGGGAGAGTGGCTAGGAGCGTCATGATGTCTGAAAGAAAAAGAGACATGTAAATGTTTCCAAGCTCCACAGAGGCCCATATCTTCCTCTTCAAGCCAGCTCACACAGCTAGCTATATTTTGGCCCAGAGCTTTATGGAAAAACATGAATGTTGCATGTTAACCATAATAAGTGCTGTGCTGTGTGGCTTTCATGAATCTAGTCACACGGACAAATACTTAAAATCTAAAAGCTCTAGGCAGTGAGATGAAATTAAAATGAGATCTAAATTAGGTCTATATAATGTAATTAAAAGGATTGTTCACCCCCAAATTTAAATTCTGCAATTATTTACTCACCCCTCACGTTGTTCCAAACCTGTATGACTTTTTGGTAACACTTTATTTAAAGCCTTTATTATAAAGGTAGCCTATTCATAATGTATAATCATTATATCTTTTCATAAATAATTGTAACCGAAGTTAAAATGCATTATAATATTCACAGGTTCCTTGTTACATCTGAAAATGGTTGTTTGTCCCGTTTTAATGCATTATACTTTCTAAAGGTGTATTATAATGTATTATAACTGTGGTTACAATTATTCATGAGACCATACAATGCATTATAAGATGCATTACAAGGCATATGCATTAAAATACTTTTATATTTTATATTTTAAAGAAAATAGTCTTTGTTCATTTAATGCCGTCAGTATTTCATTGTATGGACAAAAAAAAATCCACAGAAGAAGCAAAAATATTTGAAACAACACCGAGGGTGAGTAAATAATGACAATTTTTATTTTTGGAGTGAACTAACCTTTTAATATACCCATCTAAGCAGCACACAGTCCCATCATGCATTATTCTCTCTCTCCCTTTCTCCCCCCCTCATTTCTATGACTCAGCTTTTTTGTTAGGCCATTAGGTACATAGTTTCTCATTGCCTTTGCTCTGTGCTCTAGTTACTCATACTTCCTTTGATAAATTGAGATGTGAGACTGAGAGGCGAACTAGCCGGAGCGAGTGACACTCCTGCCACAATGCATTCTGTATATCTCTGCTCCAGCATGAATGAACGGCATCACTTCCTCTGTCGCAATGTGGCTAAATGCTCTAAAAGAGATTGGCTTTTCTGTTGCTGAGGAGTCATTTCCAGTGACTCACACAAGGGCTTCGCTGCATCAGAACACTCTATTACCTTAAGAAAGTGATTACAATCCTCAACTACCACTACCTCATGCTATTATTTGTCTGCCCCCACTTCCAGAAGGTGACCGTGGCTAATCTAAGGTGAATTTTACAGCAAGACCTGTAATGCCTGTGCTTTTTGCTAAATAACTCTTCTGTTGTGGAGTTTGATGACTGCTGCTTATGTCATGTATCATTATTGACTTTAGGACAGATTCTAAACTAACAAAATTAACTACGGTGTTTTAATTCTGAGCTTTACTTGCCCTGGACAACATTTTCACTGGCCCCATCAAAAAAAGAATAATCAGTTTCTATTTTAACAATTATTTTTTTGTTTATATTTTATATTTATATCTTTTATTAAAAATTTACTTTTTTTGTTCTGAAATTTGTTTTAAAAAATGGCATAGGATGCAAAACATACTGATTGGTTTGTAGTTGTTAACACATTCTTACGGCTGTTTTCAGCACTATCACTAAGCCATTTTTTTCCAAATAGACAAAACCTCATCTTTAACCAGCTAGATAACATTAGCTTGGTGACAAATAAGCAGAATTTGTAACAACAATGCAATATACACTATTGTTCAAAAGTATGGCGTCTGTAAGGTATAGTATTTAAATGTTTTTGAAATTAGCCGTATGCTCACCAAGGTTGCGTTTATTTAATAAAACATATAATAAAAACATGAATATTGTGAAGTATTGTTACAAATTAAAATCATTGTTTTTTTTTTTATATTAATATATTTTAAAAGTAATTTATTCCTGTGATGCAAAGCTGAATTTTCAGCATCCATTACTCCAGTCTTCAGTGTCACACGATCCTTCAGAAATCATTCTAATATGCTGATAGTGCTCAAGAAAAAAAAAAAAAAAAATATATATATATATATATATATTATTATCAATGTTAAGCAGTTGCTGATTAATGTAAACCTAGTGGAAGCATTCATCTGAAAATTTCTTTTGCAACATTATAAATGTCTTTGCTGTCATTTTTGATCAATTTAGTGCATCCTTGCTGAATACAAGTATTCATTTCTTTTTAAAAAAATCTAACTGACTTATGAAAGGTAGTGTACGTCACAGAAAAACAAATGTTTAAATTTGTAAGGCATAAAAATAGCTGTACAAGATGTAACAGTTTCAGTGACCGCTTCATCAGCTGTCCCAGAACCCTCTCACAGTGGCCTCGGGCCAGCAGGTAATCTTTATTGTTGAGCCCTTCAGTTAGTTAGTTATTAGATTATCTTTAACATTCACAACGTTTCAATGGTGCTTTTTAAATGTTAAATACAGTGCTACCACTAAGCGGCAATGTTGAAACTCAGAATGGATTTACACTTTGTTTAGATGCAAATAGTTACAAAAAGAATAATTGAAGACAGAGTGAAGTAAATAAAGGGAAAATGAGAGAAAGTGAGTAGAGGAGGGTGGAATGTGGAAGAGAGTATTATCCCTCAAGTTGTTGTCTTATAGATAAGGGCTCTTTGCTGATTGGAATTTACTGTTACATACAATGCAGGCAGTACTTGCAGCCTCTTAATATGCAGGATGATGTTCTGAGTCACAATCTGAAATAGAGCAAATAATGAAAATTGAGAGTGTGCGAGAAATATGTGGCATGCTTTGAATAAATGTCCCACTCATGGACGAATAGAAATTGTGACAGCGGTAGGAAAGCTCTCTTCTCATTTGACTCTATAAAGGGAAACTGGATAAAAGGAATTTGCATGACATTTTGGAATAATGTGTCTCATCTAGTCAAGGTGACAGACGCAATATATATAACTTTCTTAAATATGCATGGATGTGAGTGCTTCCTTATTACTCGCACGGACCATTTACTAGTGTACCGCTGAGAATTGGCCTCAAATCTGCTTTGTGGGAATAGCATGTAAGTAAGAATTATATGTGGGGCGCAGGCACATAATCGAGGTGTGGAAGGGAAGTCAGTTGCCCAAATCAAAGCTGTAGGTAACAAATGCTGTGTGCTATATTATGCACAATGACAGTAACATCAGTTAACCTGCTGGAAATTCAAAAGAATTCAATATTTAGTAATCTAACACTAAATTACTCTGTCAAAGACACAATGTCTTTCAATTTTTTTTAGCTGTTTTTAAGCATTTGTTAGTTGTGTTCATGCAAGGAAAACTTGTAGTGGTTGTGCATCATTATAGTCGGTATCAACTTGTAAGGAGGCATTCACACAGGGTGAACCCCCCCCCACAAGACCCCCCCCCCCCCACAAGTTGAACTGCTTTTAATTTGAGTGCTCCTAAAATCGCAAGATGGAAAACAATTATAATGGTAATCGTCAATCTTAATCTATCTTATATCTAAGAAGCTTTGGCTACAACATAAAGATGTTGCTTCCTTAAAATTAGCTCTTGTAGTTGTAGTCTTGAAGTTTATTTTCTTGAGTAAACAAGCATTTGTGACCTGTTTGACTGAAAATGCATTACCTAGTGTTACATTATTTGCAGTGTTGAATTACCCTTGGCAGATGTTTTCTTAACAAATTGAATTGCTGTCAAGCGCATATAGTAGTGTTACTGCGACAATTACTTCAGTTGGAAGTTTTAAGAGGCAAATCGATTATAAGTTTCCCTGACACAACGAGCACACCAACATTTGTATTCAGAAGCCAATTCTAATGCTTCCTAATACTAATAGGTAATATTTCTGGGAGTGAAATTGCCAATGTGGTGCAGATGGCTGCCAGGTAACATCTTAATTCACCTTTTTACTCCCACTATAACTAGTCTGTCCTCTTCAAATTACACTGCCCAACCGCTCCAGAGTTCCAGAGTAGCACTGAATAATGACCAGCCTCTATCACAGCCTCTCCAGACAGGAAAGGCTCAAATGATTCTGAAGTTTGACTGCTCTTAAGAGCGCCGTTTTTAATGCAGGATGCCCCCTGAATTGAGTAGCACTCTCTGCTTTGGGGGTTTAGAGGGTGATTAAATCCAGAGTATTTGTCATTGTGTCTTTGCACTTCAGAGTCAATATGAAGTATTGGTTTTGAGTTTAACACGAAGCAAGTAAATAGTGATTTGCATGTGTGTCCATATTTTACACATTTGTTTGTTCTCTGAAAGAGGTAATGTCTCTATTGCATTTCTTTGGAATACAGTTGGAGCTTAGTGTATGTTTATATCATTATCATTTCTTTTGGGCTGGAGAAACAACACATTATTTGCTGTTTAACAATTTCCAATGACATAAACCTATTATTATGGGCATATTCTGTTTTATTTACCAGGCAAATTGTGGTCAGGCATCAAGATTTCATCAACAATCATAGGTATTTGAGTGTGGTTCTAGCATACACACAATTTCGCAAGGCTGCATTAAATTGATCAAAATCGACATCAAAAGACATAACATTGCAAAATATTTCTATTTCAAATAAATGCTTCCACTATAATATTAAGCATTGGGAATACAATTTTTTTTTTATGAGCACCAATTTGTGAAGGATCATGTGACACCTCAAGACCTGATGGCTGTTGAAAACTCAGCTTTGCCACCACAGGAAAAAAAACAAAAAAATAAAAAAAAACAATTTTTCCTTCCGAAATCATTGTAATATTGTTACAAACAGGCAGACACAGAGAACAGATGATGGCAAAATGACAGTTTATTGAGATACCAGTTCGTGAGCGGGAGGAGGAGGAGGGCAGAGTCTCCTCAGACCAGACAATGGGGTTGACAAATAACTGACCAGGCAGGATGGGCTCAGATTCCTTGGTCTTCTTCTCGGGACTGTGGATGCGGGATAGGGCGTCCGCCTTGACATTCTTGGGCCCAGGTCGATAGGAAATCTTGAAGTTAAACCAGGTGAAGAATAATGCCCATCATGCCTGGCTGGGATTCAGTCGCTTGGCGTCTCGGAGATTCCAGGTTCTTATGGTCTGTCAAGACGAGGAAGGGGTGTTGAGCGCCCTCCAACCAGTGCCTCTACTCCTCGAGGGCCAGCTTGATGGCTAGGAGTTCCCTGTTGCTGATGTCATAGTTTACCTCCACTGGGTTGAGCTTGCGGGAGAAGGCACATCTGGATGCCACTGCGGTCAATGGAGTATCCAAGGAACTGCACTGAGGGCTGGTGGAACAAACACTTTTCAGCCTTTAGGAACAGGTGGAAGCTCCTCAGGCGTTGCAGGACCTCCGCAACATGGTGGCGATGTTTGGCCATGCTCCGGGAGTGTCATCAGGAGGTCATCGATTTAGATGAGCACGAACTTATGGAGAAACTCCCGGAGCACCTCATGGATGAAATCCTAGAATATGGAGGGTGCGTTGCCCAATCCATACGGCATAACAAGATATTCATAGTGGCCAGTAGGGGTCACAAAGGTGGTCTTCCACTCGTCCCCCTCACGTATCCGGATGAGGTTGTACGTGCTGCGGAGGTCCAACTTGGTGAACAGTGGCATCACGGAGATGTTCCAGTGCAGCCAGGACGAGAGGAAGAGGATAACGGAACTTGACTGTAATTTTGTTGAGGGCACTATAGTCTATGCAGGGCCTCAAGCCTCCATCCTTCTTTGCCACGAAGAAGCTCGAGGCAGCAGGGGAAGTAGACGGGCGGATGTAACCTTGCTCCAGTGCCTCTTTGATGTATTCCTCCATGGCCTTCTCCTCCGGAAGTGACAGGGGGTAAATCTTCCCATGGGGCACTGACTCACCTGGCAGCAGATCGATGGCGCAGTCTCATGGCCGGTGTGGAGGCAGCTTGGAGGCTCGTTTGGGGCAGAAGACGTCACTGAAGGGGGCGTAACAAGGAGGGACGTCCACCGAACGTTTCTCTACTGGACTCTCGATGGACGTGGCGCAGACAGGCAGGTCTTGAGAACACGGAGGAGGGATGACTGGAAGTGCAGAGAAACAGTTCGGGAAGCAGCTGTCACCCCACTTCAGGACTTCTCCTGTCTTCCAAGAGATGACGGGATTGTGCTGCTCCAACCATGGGCGCCCTAAGATGATGTCAGCGGTGGATTCCTCCAGAACCAGAAATTGTTGATGTTCCACATGAAGACCCACTTGAATTTGTATCGGACCCACGAAGGAGCAGACTCGTCGTCGACTGAGAGGTTTTCCCGTTATCGAGTGGATTTGGTAGATGGACGGGGTGGCTGTCATCCAGAGCTTGAGCTGACGGCAGAGGGTACCCGAGATGAAGTTGCCGGCTGACCCAGAGTCGAGGAGAGCGGTAACTGGAAGAGACACACCGGCAGCAGTAAGGTTTACAATCGTGGTGAGTGGTTGCGTCTTATTAAGAGAAGGGATGATGGCACTCACCATTGGACGAGGTGGACGAATGGGGCATTCAGTGATAAAATGCCCAGGGGATCCACAGTACAAACACAGATTCTGGGTCAGCCGCCTCTGCCGTTCAGCCATGGATAAACGGGAATTCTCTACTTGCATGGGTTCGTGGGCTGGTTCTGGAGGGCTGACAGATTCTGGTCGGTGGAGGGATGGTGAAAACAACGGCTGGCCCTGGTGTTCTTCAATACACGACTGCATACAAGTGGCGAAGCGGATGGAAAGTTGGATGAAAAATTCTAGCCCGATGGTATCCTTGTATGCAGCGAGATGCATCTCCAGGTCCAGCAAGCATTGTAGGAGAAATCCGTTGCAATCCTCCGCTGAACCAGAGAAGGGTGCCGGTTTGGCCATGGGACTGGCGTACACCGGTGGCGAAGAAGCGGTGTTGTTGTTTCCGGAAGTGCTCGCTGGTGAAGGTGCAGGCGGGTTGGTGGTGAGAGCTCGACGGAGAGCGTCAACGAGCTCTTGGAAGGGATCCGGGGTGCTCATCCTGGTGCTCTGCGGTGTGGTCCGGTCTTCTGTTACAAACAGGCAGACACGGAGAACAGGTGATGGTAAAAATGACAGTTTATTGAGATACCAGTTCCTGAGCGGGGCAGGTGAGTGGAAGGTGAGAGAGTCAGATGAATAATGAAGATGACTGGATAATACTATACTTCTTGGTTTCAGATGGCATTGGAGATTGGATCAAAGGAGACGCTGGAGACTTCAATACACGATGGCGAACAGGTAAGTATCGAAGGCAAGTCCTTGAGATAAGCATGGCAAACAAGACCAGACAGTGACTGAATGTGAGCGTGGTGCTTAAATGCTGGCAGTGATTGCAGTGATGATGGGATGCAGGTGCGTGTGATCAGTATTCAGGAGAAGGCATGCGCTGTGATTGGGATAGGGTGGAGCCTGGCGTGCTTGTAACAAATATATGCTTAAGAAATATATATTTTTTATTATTATTATCAATGCTGAAAACAGTTAATATTTTTGTGGAAATTGATGAATAGAATTAATGAATGGAAAGTCATTGTAAAATCTCCTGTAAAATTAAAAATGTATATTTACTGTCACTTTTACTGTCAATTTAATGCATCTTTGTCAAATAAGTTTTTTTTAGTAATTATCTTTTTATTTTACTAACCCCAAACTTTTAAACTAGAGTATTTGATTTCATTTTATTTTAGCCTCTAATCTTTAATATGTTAAAAATTAAAAAATGCTTAAAATTCTGTCATCATTCTGCTCAAAATATCAATTTAATAGTAAAATGTACCTATACATGTTAGGAGATACCAGGCTCAAGAGAGAGATGGGTGAATACCAACACAATGCTTTATTGAATTTACATATAATTAAATGGAGTAAAGGTTAATTTGGCGTGCTGTCCGAGGGGAGGGCTCCGAGCTCGGAATTTGGCCCAAACCCAGAGTACTCTCCCATCCTAGGCTGGAATAGGAATAGTTAGAAGATGGGGTGGTGGAGGAGGGGACAAGATGGGGTGGTGGAGGGATGCTGGAAAACTGTCACAACTGTGTAACATTGTTATTGCCTATTTTTGTAGTAACGCTTTTCGGGTTTTGCACTTTCCAGACGGTCCCTTTGGACTTTTCGTTTCCTCGTTTTGAGGAAAATTAGGTTGTAGCTCGTTGTCTATGTTAAAGATTTTGTTTACGTTAAAGATAGTTAAACAATTAGCTTATGAGTTATTGTATATATATATATATTGCCAACTTTACTGAACTCCTTGAACTACTGACTGTATTTCTTTATACTTAAGCCCAAGTTCAAAATAAAACTCTATGAACCGCTCAATTGTTAATGTACTGAGCTGTTTGAAACACTGCCAGCAGGACATTTTTGCATTCCCCAAATGTTTTGCGAGGGAACGCAAAGTTTCTTGGGGGAAAGCAAAAGTTTTTAGTGGGAACGCAAATCTCTTTGCGAGGGAGTGTAAAATTTTTGCGTGGGAATGCAAATATCTTTGCCAGGGAACGCAAAAGTTTTGCTTGGGAACGCAAGGTTTCTCAGGGGAACGCAAAAGTTTTGCATGGGAACGCAAATATCTTTGCGAGGGAACGCAAAAGTTTTGCGTCCTCTGAGAAGTGACAGTGGCAGGCTGTTTAAATTGCAGCACAAACAGAACACAGCAGAGACCATGACCACATGGGTCATTTAGAAATGGAGGAAAGCTGTCACAATTTTCTGTTATATCTATAACGCTACAAGAGCTACTAAAATCAGGTCCTATTCCACCGTGTTCAGTTGAACAGGCTTGAGTCAGATCTTTAGGAGAAGCAAGGTTTGTATGTGTCTGCTTGTCTGTATCAAAGTGGCATTTCAACACACATATACTGTTCCTAAGCCCATATTTAACAGATAAAAGCTTGTGTGTGTGTGTGTGTGTGTGTGTGTGCTGACTCTGAGAAAATAAGAAGTGTTTCCACTAACTCATCCTCTGACCTGTGCGCCATCTGACCGACCTATCCACCGGTGTTCTGCTTCTGAACATCATAAATCAGCATGAGAGGGCCGTCTCCTGTCTTCTCGCTCGGCTCGGAGCCGCTGCCTGCGCTGCTCACCGGTCCGTCAATGCGGTCCATGCCGCTGCCACCGATGAATCACATTAGGAGGATAATGAACCATTTAATGACCTGTGTGTTGATTTATCAGATGCTCTGGAGAGGGCAATTTAAAAATATAACGCCATAAGTCACAGAGTCGTCGGCCGACACATCTCGCTAAGCCTTTCATGGCCTCCACGGCCTCCCATTGTCCGAGCGTTAATCAGCGTGTGTTTAGGGGATGCGGAGCAGCGGCCCACTTCTCATGCAGGGAAGTGGTCAGTTTTACACCCCCTGCTCAGGCTCTGCTCTCCTTTTGGCGGTGACATATTGAGTACTGGCAGGGTGAGGAAGGGATATTTCTAGCTTCTGCTCAGAGCACTCAATGGACTGCTCATCATTAGGATGAGAGATCTGACACAGTATGTGGCTGCACTGGGAGATTTCATATACTCCTCAGGGCTAAGCTTACTAAATTGCCTCTGCCTGTTGTGCTTGTGGAATAAATACAGCTCTGCTAGACATATTTTTCAAATCCTAAAAGACTGTTCTGCACGTACCATTTTGTCAGGACCAAAATAAGAGCATGTTGCATTTACATACACATTTATGTTTTCTTCAGACAATTTCGTACAGCGAGTTTTGAGATTATTATGGAGTACTGAGACTGAACCTCCAATAAGAACCAATGCAACAGCATTGCAGTTATTTTAACACAGGAGGTGAGGGGTTTCGAAATGTTATTATTTGTGGTTTTGACAGTTTAATCAACTGTCAAACTGTGTTTTTAATCACATAGACACCACTGACTTTTATTGTATAGACAAAACCTTCTTCAAAATGTCTTTTATGTTCCACAGAAGAAAGTCATACAGGTTTGAAAAGATAACATTTTCATTTTTAAGTTTTTTTGTTGTTGTTAAAGTTTGTATAGATATGTACTTTAACTATATATCATCTGATTGTGATTAAGAGCTCATTTAGCCACTGAGCGATGAAGAGACATGGATCTTGAGATGTGGACACCTTTCATGTGAAGAGAATGGGTGAACTGGAGGACTGCATGCGGTATAGCCTTTGGTACAACCATGTCTTGTAAGTAACAGGGGGTGTTGGGTCCATCTAATGGCTCAGCCACTTTTTTGGCACCTAGCACAGTAGTCCGGTACTAAAGGGTGAAGCTAGACTCACTGCAGAACGTTGATTGGTTGACAGAGAATCGTCACTTGCGCGTGCTTTTTCGGCTGTGTTTTTCCTTGCAGCTTGCAGCCTTGGCTCAAACAAAGCGTTTATTCTTCTTGTGACAACAGCCACATGCCGAGAAGCAAGAACAAGATCTGCTGTATGTCATCCATTATTGTTTACTGTGTCGCTACACTATGCCAATCATAAGTGTACTGCTGGCAGTGGAAACGCAATCCGAATCAGGGTTTACGGTCCCGAATCATACTGTACTGTACTCAACCGTACCGCACCGTTCGGTGGAAATGAGCCATAAAGCATTTTTTTTTTTTAAATTTGATGCTGGCAGGAAACAAGAGTAGAGACATCCATTACTCATTAGCTTTATTATATTTTAGTTAAAGAAAAGAAATACTGTTTTATATAGCGATCATAAATAAATAATACACTTTACAAATGATCTTAATTATGAATTAAATGGATTATGGTCATCACATAAAGCCCTTCAACTGATTTAAAAGATACAAACATTAAAATTAAACATCTTACCTTAATTAAAATTCCAATTTAAGTTCATTCTAATTCAGGTTTTTTTTTTTTTCTCTGGTCCTATCAGTTTTGACTTTGATTGCAGCAATTTTTTTTCTTCTTTTTTGAGGTACACACAACAAAGATCTGAACAGATCAACACTCTACTACCTCAGTATGTATTTGATATTGTCTTGGTTTATCCTCAGGTGGATTTGAAAGACTATAATTTAAGATTGCCCTAGAAAATACATTAACTTCTGTTAATTCTCAATTTATTTTGTATTTTACAAAACATGTCTTGTTTTCTGCCTCTCATAGTAATTGCATCATGAGTGCACTGGCAATGTGTCGTTGTCTTTTAATATTCAGTGGGCTCAATGCTATTAAGCCTTTTAGAATGACTCATGCCCAGTCATGAGATCCCATCAGAATGAACTGGGTATAAGAATTTGCTTATAATCCAAAGGGTTATCTACGTACAGAAATCTAGTCATACGTGCTCTGAACCAACAACAAATGTGATTTTCAGATTTGCTTGTAAATCCATTAGGGAAATAGAAGAGCATTCAGTCTGAAGATTACACTCTTACACCTTTGTCTTTATGTTCTAGGGTTCACTTTCAGTGTCCACCCCTAAAATCTGATCTGAGTTCAAAAGAGGCAACCTGGCTTGCTGCACTCTTCTGCATAATGCAAATATTTCCAACTCAGCAGCACTCAGAAAATCAAATGTAATGCGTTTTATTCTCCATGAGAGATACTTTTATGATATGGGGCGTGTCTATTATGGGGAAAATGAGGTGATTTTTCACATTTTTCTTTTTGCCAGTGTCCCGCTGAGAATTCCATCTTGTGCAGGAGGACAGACCATCATTCCGGCAAGTAGCGTCACGAAGGCCAAACTGTAAAAAGACGTGGCTTACTGGTTGAGGACGAAAAAAATTTAATAAGAAAATGTGGCCTAACGTTTGTGCCTACTCTGACGTCGCTTGCAGCTATGGCAATTAAGTAAATATTTAAGCATAATGCACAATATATGATGAATAATTCACATGAATCAGCTAAAAATGACTCAGCCAATTAATCTATAGAAGCATTCAGTTCATAAAGTGAAAGGGAAAAGAGAAGGTACTCTCCTTGTTAGGACTGAACTAGATTGTGCATTTGTTCACAACATATGTTTATTTAAAAATAATAAAGCCAGGGGTTTATACTATATGATTAAAGGTCCACAGGAAATGAAGTAGGGTTTGGACACACAAACAAAGTGGTGGTGCAAGTAGTGCTGGCTTTACATTGATGTCAAAGAGGATAGAGCTTAAGTGCTTCTACGTGAGCTCGCTCTGTTTGTCCTGATTCACATATGCATGTGAACAAAAACTTTTTGATTTTTGGCACAGTGGGTAATGAAGTTCAGAGCATTCAACAATTCACCACCTCCTCCAAATTCTTGGTGAATCTACGTTACCCAGAGTCCATGTAGTAGTGAACGGGTACATTCATAGTATAACTCATCCATGAGAAATTTCTTAAGACTTCTAGGACATTCAGACCAACAGCACAATTATATGACATTGCTTTTATACAACATGTCAATAAACAAGAAATTAATGTTGAGTGAATTATATTTTAGACACAGTATTGCCAGTTATTTTGTATATTTTGCCAAACAAACAAATAAAACCACAACAGAATTCCTTTCTAGGGAACGGTAGTTAAGAAGGTCACTTGTGACCAAGGTGGTTATTATTAACTAACACCATAAAAAACATTTTTTGTTACTTTAAAGAGAATAAATATTAAATATATATAAAAAAAACAAAAAAACCTTACATTTATTTTATTTCAGCTAGTTGCCAAGGCAACATTTCTCATTTTCGTTTAGTTTAACTTGAAGTACAACAATAATAAACTAAATAAACTAAAACTAATAAATACAAATGAATCAAAATTATATATAGCCATATTTACAATTTTTTTTTTTTTTATAAAAATGACAATGTTAATTAAAATACATTTAAATAATTATATAATTATTAATATAACAATTCAATTAATTAATATATTATAATTAAATAATATAATTATTAATTGAAAATATTAGCAAAAACTATAATAGTGTATCAATGATACTAAAATAACACTGCTTGTCACCACATACTGGAGTAACGGTATAACCTGCAGAGACACTCGAACGAATAAACAGACAAGCAGAGTGATACAAATAGTGAAATATAAAAAAATATCAGGAACATCGCTCTTCCAATCAACCCAAGGACTGGAACTAACTGTTATGTACTGTCTTTTTTATAAGCTTAAACAGATGGTATGCTTGTCTTCACATCCCTCACAATCTGCAGGGACACAGAATGCAGCCCATTCTGCCTGGATCAATGTCCTGAAACATCACCTAAAAATCGATGAGCTTTCTCAGAGTGTTTCTGTCCGTGTTAATGTGCCCCAGGCCATTGACCCGAGAGGTGACAGAAACAGCATACTCCAGAGATGTCTGCTTCGCTGACACTATAAAATTCTACCTCCACAAATTGCTTCTCTCGTGGACTTTTAGATTCTCACACTTCTTAAAACATGCCAGTTTTGAAGAACATTTATTTTCAGCAGACCTCTTCCACAAGAACACAGCCAAGTATGAAATTGGTAGTGTATTGTTTAATAGTATACATTGTATACCATGCTTAAAGTGAAAATTCAACATTGTGGATCTGAGTGGGGTGACACGTGATGCTATACGCTGTTCTCTACATTTACGAATGGATGCAAAGACGCAGATAGTCATTAAAATGTCATTAGATGATGTAGGCTGGAGTTCAGAGGGTGCTCTTCTGATTCCCACAACTACTGTCTCCAGGGGGAGGCGAATGACTGAATTTTATAGACACGAGGATCGCAAAGGGCTGTAATCACATCTGTGTTGGGGCGTGGAGGTGGGAAAAGTATAGGAGAAGGCGGGCTCCTTTGACATGAGGTATTAACACCCTGCTCTCTAAGAGCCACTGCAGCTAAACAATGTTGAAGCAGCCTATCCCAAAAGTTTAAAGGTCCTCTCACTTCAAACATAATGCTAAAAAGCAAAATGAATCATGAAGAAATAAACAATGAATGTTTATTCAGAGCTATATATATCAGTGGTCTGCGTGGTGTTTTAAAATGAGGAGGCAAAGACCTCACATTTTTTAATATACAGTATATATCAAATGTAAATTTATGTCCCTATTACACTTTTTTTTTTGTGTGGTTAAATAAACATTGCATAAAAAAGAGAGACCAAATACAATTCTATTTTGTATTTTTACACTACGTAATGTATTTATTAAAACCAAGTATAAATTTAATCAAGTTAGTGTTTTACGCATTTTTACATTTATTCCAGAATAAATATTTAAACAATACAGTTTATTTGTGAACTAATGTTCAGCTTTTCTTTTTAATAGTCTACTTATTTTCAGCAGTCATCAAGCTTGTACACACTGGTCATAGACACACACAAAGATGTCTTTAATTTCACCAAGCTGGTTGCTCACTAACAAAACCCACAGTCATCATGTTTTCAGCCCATTTCAAGTTTGATTTTGACATGATGTAAAGCGGTAATATCTAAGTGGCTGAGTTGTTTACTTACTTTTTAATTTGCCTTCCCATTAACTGCATCTTCTTTCAGGCCGATTTCAGAATGCGTACAAAAACGAGGCGGGATTTATTGCACAAGCCAATCATAACGGACCATATCCAATCATAGTGCGATGGAGACATCGCCTACTCTCATGTGACTTTCCCCCATTCATTCTCAATTACTACCCACAAAACTCACCGCATGCTTTAGGGTATCTGTTTTAAGGCAATGGGGACAGAAGAGGCATGCCTCTTTTTATTGATGGTAAAGTGTGTCCAAACTTTTGACTGGTAGTGTATATATATATATATATATATATATATATGTCACAGCATCAGGGCTGTCACAGCATCAGTTTTTTTCTGTCATCCTTTGGCTACGCTACAGTATGATCACGCTATCATTCATTCAAGTGTTATTAAACCATTCAAGCACGATAAGATGCAAAAATAAGAACTTAAATCTGTACTGGCACGCGTCTCTGTGATTCTCCTCTTTGAGTGACACACCAACGCTATCTCACGACCAATTCGTACGTATTTGTACGAGGTGGCTAATTTGTACGAATTCGTACGACCTCACTCGTATGAATTGGTACGATTTGTCTATACTGCAGTGATGGGTAGGTTTAGGGGCAGGGTTTGAGGTTAGGTCATTCGTACGAAATCATACGAATTGACCAACTCGTCAAATACGTGCGATTTAGCAAAAATCGTACCAATTCGTACGAGTGCGGTTGTGCAAATTCGTATGAATTAGCCACCTCCTAAAATACGTACGAATTGCCGCGAGATCGGGTTGGACACACACAGGACTCATGTAAAAGCGACATGAAGGTGACGTTTTTATTACTCAACAGCTGAGTAAAAAATTGCCAGATAAATTTCCATTATGTAGCTCTCTAACAGAGTTCATAGTAAAGCATTATTATTATTATTAATGGGTATAGCTACAGTAACGTCTTCAGCTGACAGCTTGAGATCCTTTCCATCTAAACTGGTTATATCTCTTAAGCCTAGTACTGAATGTTTTATGAGCAGTAGCATAACCATATTCATCCGCACAGTCACGCAGGGCTGAAGCACAACCAAAACAATGCTCTACTGCAAAATGCATGCAGTTTTGTTTTTTTAACTGGTAGAGGGCCAAAAGTTACATAGTGTACCTTTAACAAATTTTTTTTTTTTTTTTTAAATTGTGATTATTAAACAGCTTTCAATGTGTAAGCATCACGAAATGTGCATAAGTGCAACTGCAGTGACTCTGGACCCAAAGCTCAAATCTTATTAGTCACCAAACATAGCAAAAAAAAAAAAAAACTATAAAAAACTAAATAACTAACTATAGTAACTTAAATAAATAAAAACATTGGCACTGTCTGAATAGCTCCATATGAATCCATAGTTTCTGTTTAAATTCTTTAAAATCCAAATTGCATTGAATATTCATGTTTGATGCAAAAGGGTCAAAGCCGTCCTTCCTTCCACCTACACTTACTACAGTATGTCACCTGGGTCTGATAAATCTCTATAAATCACCTACAAAACATTCCTCTTATTGGGATAATAGGTTGTCTGGAAAAAACTGTGATGGTGTGTAACAATTAGCATCCTAACCAGACAGTCAATCTTGGTTGTGAATATGATAACAGAATGTCTATGAAAGACTTTTGGGCCCAACAAACCATATGGTCTGTGATTTAGAACTCCAGTTCAGTCATTCTTTCCATCCCATTAATCCTAACGTGGAAAAATTAAAGCCATTTCTACGAATTATGCATGCCAGTTATAGTATCTGCATGCACAAGACACCTACATTTTATTGCCATATGTCTTACACCTTCGACTGCAGTGCAGCTGTGCTGCGTGTGAGTCATTATTTTGCTTTGTCTTAGCTCAGAAACTATCCTCACAGGAGTTAGTTTTGCGTGTGTTTGGGGAGCGTGAGGGTTTGGAGCGATGCCAGTGCTTCTAGAGCGCACATAATGCTCACATCTCATGTCGTAACATAAAAATGGCTGTTCATTTCTCTCTGTTGCTCCTCAAGATAATTCATAGTCACGTCCGTGCCTAAAAAGGCAAACAGGGAGACGGCGAGATAAACAGAGAAACAAGACAAAATGAAATCTCTTCTGTAAACAACGGCTCAATGGATACTGAGGCAGCCAAACACACACACACACACACACACAAAGGGGCTGGTTAAGAGTGTGACTCCAGTATGTGGATGAGACAGGAATTAACCTTTTGAATAATGAGATCAAGGGCTTTGAAACATTAAGAACCTGCCTATTCCTGCTGCTATTTGTTTATTTGGAAAATATAGGTGTTTTTTACTTTCAAGAAATAAAGGGTTTTTAACATGCTGCTTGTACAAACAAGCCCATAAAGTACTGTACATTTCCCCGTGTCCACATTATTTCTGCCAAAATGAAAAATTGTCATTTACTCATCCTCATGTTGTTCAAAAGTATACGCTTTTGACTTGTACATAAGCAAGTGCAGTGTTGTACCAGGTGAGCTACAGAGTAAGTTTACTACATCAGAAAAGCCATATGGAGCGGATCATGTGATGTATATGTCTTAATATAGTAGTACAAATCATACACTATAGTAAAAGCGTTTTGAAGTCATAACATGGTATTGTGCAAGGAACCGTTAGAAAATATGTCAAAAATAATTGATAATCTGCCCTTGTAATCATAATAGGAATAAAAGTTTTGTGTTTCACTGCCACTAGTGTTCATTTTAACTGGAAACTGCAGTTGCATAGGTAGGTTTTTTGGAATTTTGCAAAAATGTAGGTAGAGGCACATCTTTCCAATGAGCCTAGGTTGTTTCTTAGTAATATGGCTGCTAAATGCAGCCCCTCACAGTGATTGTGTGTGTGTGTGTGAACATAGTGTGTTTAGCTTTTCAGTTTTCATTCTGACAGATGGCCGAGAGTAACACAGCATAAATATTTAACAACAGTCCCAGAAGAATACTGTCTTTTAATCTCTCCACAGCACCTCACAAATAAACCTATGGATTATGCATAATAACAGGAACATTGCTTACAGCAGGTGATTTGAAGTCAAAAGTCTTATTGTCTTGAAATGTATTATTGAAGCCAGTGAATCTCTGCTTTGATGCCTATAGTGCTGGTGGTTAACAAGAGATGAAAATTCTTGGACACAGTTTTAACAGGCTGACTGTTAGTACAGCATGCAGTCAGAACACAAGCACTTTCCAGGAAGTCTGCATCTCTGTTGTTTGAGAAATGTTTTTTTTTTTTTTTTAAATGCCCTAACACATACTAAACTCACTATTTGTAACATTTCTGGTGGCTTTAATGACTGCACAAGGAGTATAAACACAACTTACTAAGTCTTTAATAATAGATTCAGAAGCAAACACGCAGGACAATAAGGGGAATAATATACACAACCACATATAACACAAACAAAGACTGAACAATGAACAGAGGAAACTAAGGGCTTATGCCTTCACATGCTATCGGAAATTTCGTACCTCCCACTTCTGAAGTCATATTACGAGCTCATCGCATTCAAATTTTGACTTGAGAGGGCATTCATGTCCAATCTTTCAACTAGGAAAGGCAGCATTAAGTACACAGGGTAAGATAATTAACTAGAACAGAAACAGGTACATAACTAATCAGAAACCATGGAAACAAACACAGAACCTGGGTAAACCAGGTCAGGGAATAGAATGAGAATGAAACCAAAACAGACCGTAACAGAACAAAAACGTTACACTAGTCACATCATCTGTCTGGCCCTAAGAATTATTTATTATTGTGAAATGCGAATTATTATTTAATTTTTAACGTCACATCTCAAACGATAAAAAAAAAGAAGAAAGTTTTCCTCATTAACCCCCAGTGTCTGACAGTGCATATGCTATAAATGCCTATGTCTGATGATGTTGGTCTGTACAGTATTTGTATCATCATATGCAATGCTTTCAGGTTACATACCTAATGAAAATTTGTTTAGTGACCAATAAAATGTTTATTTTGCATGTGTAACCCCTCCAGTTCTACTCCCCCTGTTCCGAGCAGGATTTGAACTGCCGTTTCCGATATGGGAGGCGGACATGCTAACAAGGACGCTAAAAGCCAGCCCGATCTCACTGGAATTCGTATGTATTTTACGAGGTGGCTAATTCGTACGAATTTGTATGACCTCACTCGCACGAATTTGTATGATTTTTGCTAAATCGTACGTATTTTACGAGTTGGCCAATTCCTCTGAATTTGTACGAATTACCTACCCCTAACCCTGCCTCTAAACCTACCCGTCACTGGGGTTTAGACAAATCTCATGAATTCTTCATGTAGTAATTTTGATCATGATAAAAGGATATTTTATTGTGATAATTTAGTATTTGCCACCTCATTTGTTTACATGTGAGTAATATCATTTTTTTTCCAGTATGCTCAGTCAGCAGTGCAATGATAAAGTGTTGCAACTGACAAACTGATAGTGCCTCTCACTGCAGATTTACTTTTCTGGATTTTCTTTTCAGCCTAAATATACAGCTATGTTTTATTTATAACATGATGTGGCAAAAGTGTTGCAGAAATTGAGCAGAGGAGCACTTGCCCAGCATATTGACTGACTTCACGATAATGCGTCCCTTCTAACCCATACAGTCTGAACTGAAGCCATCAATGAATTCTCTTCCTACAGCTAAAATACTGCATACAAATTTAAAATTGCAATGGCGTTGTACTGTTCACAGGTTTGGCATGAGAAATATAGCAATTCTGGAACCTTGAAAATGTATGTAACTACATACTCTGAAATGGATTAAAATAGTTTGTTGGTTAACCATTCCTGTCATTAATCCAGGCAAACTGTCAATCTCTGTGTTAAACTCTTTCTGCAGGTTACATCATAAGTGGCAAGAAGTGATTGTCTTTATGAGTGAACCATTGACTTAACAAATTTGTTAAAAACACTAATGTGAAGAACAAAAAACAAATGCATTTATGACTGTATGATTGAATGATTTACTCAACCAATTTGTTCAAAAACATCATTCAGGATTCACTAGATCACAATACTGTGTGTCAAAACTGTTCTGCTTTGGCTTTGTTGGGAGCTACTGTCATTGGTGAAACAAAAACAATATTAAGCAATATTGTTTCAAAATATAAATAACTAAATATTACTCAACTTGTTTAACTTTAGCAAAAAAAAAGCTTAAATCAGCAGTAATTTAGCTCACATTTATTTATATAAAAAGTGCACAAAAAGAAAATGCAATGCAGACATGTCAACAATCTAGCGTAATACATTTTGAACAGTTCATCTTTGCAGAATGCCTACTGTTTCACATATTATTGTTTTAAAATAACAAGCACGGTAAAGTATGTTTTGCACAGTATGCAGTAAACAGCATACTAGTATTCCATTTTGAAGCTATTGTGCTTCCTGGTGGGATTCAGAACGTGAGGTTGAAATTATGGTGTTGATTTCTCAAGGAACCATCTCTCATTTTTACAACAGAAATCCAAAATCTATGGATGTCTTACACACAATAATAGCAATAAAATATAAACATACATACAAATAATTAAAACTCATTTTATGTTGTAGATTTGGTACAATAGTCACATTTTTTTGTAAGCTATTTTCTGTGAATGTACAAGACTTCTGAATCATTAGCCACTATAGATAAATAAATAAATTAGCCACGCCCAAGAGGATAATTCACCTAGAAGTGTGTGGGAATAAATAAGGATAATAAATAAGGATAAGTTATTATCAGCGTCTCACTGTAGCAGTGCATGACATGCTCTCTCTAGATCAATGTTCTCTTTTAAGAACAGTGCAAAGGGTCAACCAATGGGGTTTGTGCCAATGAAGGCTTATTTATAATTTGAAATGCTCTCATGCTTTTTCCTTCTCACATTTGAAAAGGAGAACATTAAAAGAATGATTTGCAGTCTGATTTTGTGAGTGCCTTGTCTGAAGAGTATTCCTCTCAAACTGAAGCTTGACATTTACAGGGGCTTGTTAAAAGGTGAGCACTCTGTCTTCATGGTCTGGGAAGTAATGAAGAGCTCATCCGCCATACAGATGAAAAGGAAAAGAGAAAAACAGCATCTACCCACTTCCTAGCAGGTAGCAGTCCTGTTTTATATGTCCCCCCTTTAATCAGTGGGCTGACATTCATTGCCAGCTACAGCAGTAGAGCGAAGTTAATCATATTTAGATAAGAGTTTCACAAGGCAAAGCACATCCTTTTATTAGCCAAGAGTGTTTTCCTCTATCATTAATTTTCCGTTCAGACTGTTTGAAGATGTAAAAGGAGGAGGAAAGTGACCCTGAATTGACTATGGTCTTCTGTTCATAAACACATCCAATCAATATAGGGACTCTCTGAATTCAAAAAACAAAGTGCAACAGTATTTTTTAAGACATACTGAAGTAAAAACGAAATAATAATAATAAAAAAATCAATAGATTGATGTGCCCACCAAACTTTTCTTGGATTTTGAGATGCAGTTTGAGTAACTGATGGTTGCTACAAAGTTTCTGTAATTTTGACTAAACAATAAAATACTCCTGATGCAGAAGCTGAAGTTTAATTTAGGTTGACAGCTACATCATTTTCTCATAAATCCAATAAAGAGTTGAAACTGTTTGTTTACATGTCAAATTCCTTTACTTTTATTAGAGCTGTCTCTTAAAGTACAACTGGAAAATTTGGAATAATAATAATAAAAAAAACACCAACATATAAGGCCAAAACAACAAAATTATGTTTAGTTGATTAGTTGAATGTTGTATTTCAGGCTTATACATGTATTCAATTTATATCACATACACACAATGCAGTCCTTTATTTAAAAACGAGAGAAAAAAGGTCCAGCATAAAGCCTGCATGATATTGATACTGTTCAGAGGAATACTACAAGTGTCCCAAAGAAATCCTTTGGATTTGATGGAAAACTGCAGCAGAAATCCCAGATGCACCTGTAGGATTTCATTAGAAGTAAGACGAGAGCAGGGGAATTGGCAATTCTGCAAAGCCATTGCTACAAGAATCCTGTGAGATGAATCCATGCTTGATATTGAGTTTCCTGCAGAATATGGTAATTCTTCAGTACATAGAAACTTGAGCTGAGAAAAAAAAAACCTTTATTGCTGGTCTCATTTGTAGTATTGGCAGTTTCTGCTCTGTCACTTCATTTTGCTATGTGACCCTATGTGGTTTCATGTGAGTAGAAGTAAATACATAACACTCCAGATAAAATACAAACCATGAGGGTTATAAATACACAAGAACTAATGATTTAACAAGACACACTTGGACAAAAGGATCAGGGCTCAGAAGAAAAAGGTTGAATTCGGAATGGGATACTAGCACACTCTTACTATTACTATATAAGATATGGTAAAAATAGTAAGAGTAGTA
Organism: Coreius guichenoti; assembly: GCA_039654105.1. Taxonomy (NCBI): domain Eukaryota; kingdom Metazoa; phylum Chordata; class Actinopteri; order Cypriniformes; family Gobionidae; genus Coreius; species Coreius guichenoti. The sequence goes on from CM077168.1 coordinate 24,969,071, forward strand.
CATGTATGTGTTCCCAAATTTGTTTAAAGACTATAATAAAGCGCACAGCGGGGTCTTGGTTCTTGACCAGTGGGGTCAAGGTTCACCCAAACCCCAAATTAAATAGTTATGGTGTTCCCTTTGTCCTCAGAAGTGGGAAATCCCCTAAAATCCCTCAAGTCGGATTTGGGACTGGGTAACTTTAGGGAACCACAACAACCCTGACTTCAGAATCCAACAGCGCATCAACAGTAGTGAAACAGTAGTAATATATTGTTTATTAGCACTTCTGTTGGTCTGTATCTCAATAAACCTGAGATTTGTTTGTTTGTCAAGAAACCATACACTATTCAACCTCAATTTGTTGACATGATACTTCGGCATTATCTGTGCAAAATACCGCTTTTTTTAAAAAAATGAGTATTCCGAAAGAGCAAGCACAACAAAAGTTTGCCAGGACGCTTCCACCTTAGTTTTCTATATATAAAAAAATAATTATACATATTATTTGCAACACAAAAGGAAGTGACAACAAATATAGGTCTAATGACTAAAAATGAATCCAGTTTAATTTTCAGTTAAGAGTTTAACACATTTAACACTATTGTGCACCCTACACAGGAGCCACAGCCTGGGAACTAAGAAATAAAGGCCCACCTGCCACGCTCCTGATGAGATAAAAGAGGCTCTAATAACAGCTGTAATCTGTGCTGTCTCATGCCCCGCGTGAACTCAAAGAGGTTCAAGTCCAGGCCGAAGCTCCCGGGATACTGATCCAGTGTCCACACTTCCATTTTTCCAGCTCCATTTACAGTCAGGACAATGAAGCTCTGTGGGACTCCTTTCACTCAGCACAGGGCTTTTTTCTCACTTCTGTTTAAAGTGTTATGTTTTGACTGTGACCTTACATTGGTGGTTAAATAAGCACAAAAATCGTAACCATGCCATCATAGCATAACTAGTTATAAAATTACAACCCTAAATCCAGAAAATTGTTAATTTTCTCTCTTTAACTGACAAAAGTACAAAGAAAAGATTTTCAAAGTTTCACTGACCAACTTAAGTCTGTGGTCATCGTTGTCTGATTCTCCTTTTCATGATGGGCAATACATTTTCAATAAGAGACAGATCTAGCACTCTGTTTTAGCATGTCCAGAATGAGACCCAGGAAAGATGTCATTTGATGCCATTAAATGTCTACAATCCCAATATATGCCTCCATGTCAGTGGTACCTTTACACACATGCAAGTCACCCATGCTGTTTACACTAATGCACCCCATACCATGGCAGATTTTTGATTTTCTATAAAAAGTGTCGCTGATGAAAGACTGATGGTCCCTTTCGTCTTTGGGACTGAGAACTTGACGTCTGTTTTTTCCCAAAAACAAGCTGAAATGTGGACTCATCTGACCACACCAGATTTCCACTGTGTTTTGGATCATCTGAGATGAGCTCGGGCCAGAGAACTAGCCAGCATGTATAGATTTCTCCTTGCGTAACAGAGATTTAAGAGGCATTACTTGATGCAGCAGCAGACTGTGTTAAGTGACAATGGTTTTCCAAGCCCATGTGGCTGTATTTAAAAGAGTAGCATTGGGGTTTCTAATGCAATGCCATCTGAGGGCTCAAAGGTCACGCACATTCATTTCTGCCTTTCTCTACTGAGATTTCTCTGGATTCCCTGAATCTTTTCACAATATTATGTTTGGTAAAAGGTGAAAGACCTAAATTCTTTGCAATCTTGCGTTTAGAAATGTGATGTTTGAATTTTTTGACAATTCTCTCATGATATTTGGCACAAAGTGATCAGCCATGACCCATCTTTGCTTGCAAAGACTGAGACGCTCCTTTTACACTCAATCACGATACGTTCACCTATATTACCAATTCACCTACTTATTGTGGACTGTTTCAAAAGAGTTTAACTCTTTCCCCGCCATTGACAAGATATCTCATCTTTTATGAGAAAGCGTTTCCCCGCCAAAGACAAGTTTTTCCGGCTTTCTGTGTTATAAGCTAGGGGGTGCTTTTACGCATCTTCTGAAAGAGTACTGAATCTCCTGATCAAAACACAGACGAAGAAGATGCAGAAACTAGCGATAGCATATGTAATCATATGCATATGTAAAATAATGCTATCATCAACATTAAACAGCATATAAATCAATCTGAATCTGATCCAGCCTTTGACAAAAATGCGATTTTCTCAGCATTTTGCTCAAAATGTTGCTTTTTTATGAAACTTACCCATATTCAAGTGTTGATAAAAAAAGAATGCATGAAGCTAGAATAAAACTGTTTAAAAGCAGAGGCTGTGTTCTTTCTTTTGATATATTGCATGTTCAGATATTCATACAACAAAATATTCTGGCGGCAATGACATTTTTATGAAAATGATCAAAAACACGGGCGGGGAAAGGTTAAATAAAGGTTAAATATAATTAACAAATCACATATTCTTGATTTTATTGCATTTTACAAAATATCCCAACTTTTTGGGATTTAGGGTTGTAAATTTTTGTAAACATTTTAAACATTTTTTTAAAGAATGCATGTATATTTCCTTCTTAAAGGACAAAAAAAGGTTAATTTATTGTACCATTTATTGTCAAAACCACCTACATGGTTTTTATACTCTATCATTTGTTTTGCTCAGTCATGTTTACTAGAGAAAGTTGGAGAACCTCTACCCACCGTTAAACATCTCATTCTGTAAAAGCAGATAGGACAATTCCCCTGTCTCACGTCAGCAGTTTAATAGCATCACAGCAAATTGAGTTTCTGTTACTCCCTGGTTGATTGAATCAAAATGAAAACAGTTTCACAGTTTCCACGGTCAAACACAAAGATTGAATAACACAACCTTGAGATTTTAGAGCCAGTCGCTGCGGGTTAGCATTTATTTGCTGTCTGTCAAACAAGAGCAAAACTTAAACTCATGACATTTAAAACCAGCTGTTTTTTGAACTGTTGAACTCTGTCTCAAATAGTCTCACTCGAACCTACAAAGGTCTCAGATTAATTCAGCTCATGCCACCATTTTGCAAACCTAGTAGTCCAGAAGCAGAAATGAACTTTACTCATCTGACTTGCACATGTAAATAAATAAATATTCCTCAAAATGAAAACACACAAATCTGCAATAATTTAATAAGTAAATTATACAAATAGGCTACTTTATGGATTTAATCTAATTTTATTTTATTTTATTCACCATAGTTTATTTTTCTGCTGACCAAATTATCAAATTTAACTAAAATAAGCAAAATGGCTTTACTTAAATATCACACCTGTGTTTCATTTTTTTTTTTATTGCTGAAATGATTTGTGATGTGTTCTTCTGTTATGCGGAATGGCCTACAGTAAGCTGAAATGTGCTGTTGTCGCGCCAGCTATTATACGCACATTAATATAAGTTTTCTTCAGTGGCGTCAGCGATTTGAACTTTTCCCTCATCACGTTAGGTATGCAAGTTCTGTTACGTAAGCTACGCAGTCCAAGTTCACGTGTCTTTACTTCCGTTCACCCAAGTTCGGCTTGCGTTCAACATGGGAGTCAAGGCACGAAAATTTTGTACTTGTCATTCATTCTGTTTTGTCGTGCATATGTATCCCGTCAATATTATCAAACACGCTATGTTGAGTGTATTTATTTGAGGTTTACAAGCTCATAAAGACATGATTAAATGTGCTTATTAGAACCGCTTATTAGAAGCTGAGTTTATTTGTGCACTGCATAGATTATTATATGTTTAATAGACAGTGTGTGTTTGTGTAGTATTACGTTCCAGAAAATATTTGCATGATTGCAGATTGTATTACTTTGATATGTGCTTATTAATGTTTATTCTTATGCTAAGTATTGCTGGGTGTGCTAAATAAGGACAGTATGGAGAAAATGTGTATATATTTAGGCTATATTGTTTGTTTATTTATTTCAGATACAAGAAATGTTCACTAGGCTAATGTTTCGGAAATGTAGCAGTAATGTTGGTTACATCTTATTTGTGTGTGCGCAGATATTATTAGTTTATTCTTGTGTCTTGGCTACTCTCTTACCAACACCATAGGGTAGTCAGTTCATTTCAAAAAGATTTTTTTTTTGCATAGTGCTTGCCAGTTTTATGTGCAATATGCATTTGAACAGACATGTCCAGCTTGAGAGGTCTTGCAAAGAAGAATGGGAGAAACTGCCCAAAAATAGGTGTGTGAAGCTTGAGACTTGAGGCTGTAATTGGTGCCAAAGGTGCTTCAACAAAGTGTTGAGCAAAGGCTGTGAATACTTATGTACATGTGATTTTTTTTTGTTTTTTATTTTTAATAAACTTTCACGTCATTATGGGGTATTGTCTGTAGAATTGAGGAAAAAAATAATGAATTTAATCCATTTTGTAATAAGGCTGTAACATAACAAAATGTGGAAAAAGTGAAGCGCTGTGAATACTTTCCGGATGCACTGTATAATGTATCTAAACAAATGCTTATACTGGCATATCTTTTTGGCACTGTGGAGAGCTGCTTAACACTATGAACCTTTTTAAAAATATATAAAATAATAATAAAGGCAAGCAGTCCACTTTCAGTCTGTTTGTTGTGCATATCATTGGTGCATGTTACACTGGATTTCTTGCCATGTTAATTTAAAATGTTTTGAAAGTTGTGCTGTTATCTGTCATAAAAAATATATATACACAATAATATATATACAATTAGTGGTATATTTGTCTATGTAGCAAATATGTGTATAATGGCGTGAGGCATATTATTATCCTATTAAACTTTATTATTTTTAAATAAAATTATTTATTTTACAACAAATGTAATGGCATCATATATCAGTAAGCCAAAATCAAGCTTATTTAAACTTCTATGCCATATGGCATATGTGAAATAAAGAAATAGAGATTGCCCGTTGTTTATGTTTGGATATGGCTGTGGACCTCTTTTGTCTTTTTCCTCCACTGAACATTCTTTGAACCAAAAAAAAAAAAAAGCAATTATGCAGTTGTAAGTCATTTCCATGGTTATACAGGGTTCAAAAGCAGAGGTCATTAAGCTATTTGATAGAGCCAAGCTAGTGTTATTGTACTTTCCATTTGGTGGGATGAAAAATGAAATCACGTTCAATTAAACATTAGACGGGGATAAGCAGACTTTGCATTTTATGCACTTCAGGTAATTCCTCACCCATCTGGGCTTGTAAATTGTTAGAACCCACAAAATAAAGAGAGAAAGCAAAAATCAGTTAGACTGCAAAGCCTATTAAAATGGCTTGATGTTATAGATACTGCTGTAGGCCAGAGAAAGAAAGTCATTTCAGGTTGCTCTGTTCTGTTTACATCAGTTATTTCCAGTCTCTGAAAATATCAAAAGAAAGTACACAAAGCTGTATAAGGAACAAAATCTTTAAAATCTTTAATGACCTTTGTGTTGTCATCAGTACATTTGCTCTGAATAGCTAGATCTGCCCTTTAAAAGTTCACTGTGCATTTCCTCCTTTTAGCAAAAGGCTGGGCTGCAGTGATAAAGAAAAAGGTCCTGGTCAATGCTGGTGGTCGTCTGAGAACTCTGGGTAATGAAGGCCTCCTCTGCACTGGGCAAAGATAAATTACAGTGAGGTGGCAAGCACAGAAAATCACTGGGCTGCCAGCACATTCCCCTACTTTTGTAGTCACAAGGGGTCACACAGACGCAGAGCATAGAGAGGTCAGGGCAAAAAACGTTTCACACTCTGCATATCAGAACGAGGGAAGCTTTCTTTCCACTGCACTTTCCAATTGTCTTTTACACCAGTGGCTGTGAAGATGATGAGATGAGAGTGTTGCGGAAAGGTTGGGATGTAATGTGAAAATAGACGCAAACATTTCTTAGTGGAATCCATTTATCATACATCAAAAGTAGAAAAAAGGGCCTTTGGCCTGCAGGTTTCAATGCATTTTTCAAAATGCCAGTGTAGCATGAAGGGTTAGACCACTATCCAGCCCCATTTTCAGCAAATATGAGAACCCAAGGCCTCTGACTTCTCTTTTTCATATTGTCGGCTTATGCGTTCTCAGCTTCTCCTTTAGAGATGTTTTCATGCATAAAATTTTTGAATGCACGTATTCAGGGGGCAAACAGACTGAGCTAGGATAAAAAGAGGTTATGGACGGTATTTGGAGGAGAGGTGTTTTTTCCCCTTGTTGGGAATTTCTGGCAGCATCCATTAAGCATGTCAAAAAGTGTCCGATAAAACCAGGAGGAGAAAAGTGAGCGAACACACCATGTTAGTAAATCTCTGAAATGTCAAACTTGTATTTTGAGAGATGGAAAGTATTCGGTCGTGCCCACTTGAAGAGATCTTCCCATCATCAAATTGGATCTGGGTTTGCTTAGCTCTGAACAGAAATTGGTTTCTGCCTACAGGAAGATAGTGTCACTGCAGGGGCTCAACTCTGATGCTCACGTGATCTCGCTGGAACGCAGGAGACAGATGAGCAGGAGGACAACACAATCTGTTTATCCCTCTGCCTTTTTTCTCTTTGATCATCATTTGACACCGTTTTATGTGTCTACAAGCCCATAAATGATTGTTCCTGTGCGTAGGGTTAAGATATTCTTAAATGGTATTCAGGAATACATTGTTTAACAACAACACTTATTGATCATTTAAATTCAAATGCAGCATTAAGATCTTGTAAACAAAGTTCGAAGACATTAGTGTTACGTTAACTACCATAACTATCACATTTTATGAGACTTGCTGTCATAATGTTAGAGTGCTGTGGGTGTTAATGCCAAGGTTGTTCTGGGTCATTACTAAACTATTACTAAAACATCCCAACACAATTGTGGTTGCCAGAAATTCACCAAAAAGTACTGTGACAAATATTTCCAGTGTTATGGGATGGCATATTGGTGCCTGCATATTTTACAACAACTGTACATTTCATTAAAAAATATAATGTCAATTTAGCCTATCAATATACTTTAAATAAATGCTTTTTAAAAACAATGCAATAATGATTAACTCAATAACGGAAATTGTAAACACCCTAATGTACATTACTGATAAGTGATCACAAAAATAAGAACAAACAAAACTGTATTTAAAACTATATTTAATAAATAAAATATAATCATATTTGATTTTAATGCCAAATTTGACTGTTTTTCACCATAAACTATACGGTAATTCATCGTTTTTATTTTAAAAAATGACAGTATTACAGTAAGATTACATATAATGTGACATTAAATGTTTTACAACATTTCACTGTACATTCTTGAAGGTAACCAATTAATGTTTTCTGTAAAAATTACATTTATTTACAGTGTTGAACATTATTAGGTGGTTGCCATGGTGTTTTGAGTGGTTTCTTACTGTTTACTTAAGAGCAGACCCTCCAAACCCTCTGTGATACTTTGATCAACAGATATAGCTTGAATTCTTCCATCAATGTAAGTTGTTTATTCATGCATTTTGTAGTTCTATAGTAAAAATTGCAAGACATGCATGCCTTTGCGATATCATTGTTGCTTATATCCTGCCAATTATGCAAGAGAAAACATACCAGGCAATCTGTCTGAGTAATGCATGAGGCAGTAGTGAATATTTGTTTTGTACAAAGTCTTTGTTTCGAGTCTGTCAGTGCACCAGCTAATCAAGCATTATTTGCTCATCATACTCTCACAGGGTTCATGCTTAGAACCGTCACATTAAATACAATGCAATTTCCGTCAAATCTGGAAAAACAAGTTTATTTCTGCAGTAGATTCCACATCGGACACATCGCAAATGTAAAATTAATTAAATTCTATGAAATGCTCATTCGTTTATCATACAGCGACACTGTGCCGCCAAAATTGCATTGATAAGGCTTTGTTATATTATTCAGTGTTAATGTAAATGTTTCCATTCCTTTCAAAATTATCTTAAAGGGGTCTGCATCATACAGACCTCAAGGTTAATTGTGATGGTGGTCCCTTGGTTGAGGGTATTTCAGACTAACAGTTGGACCTGGTTTTATGTGTATTTTCTGTGCTTTTAAAATCTGGTGCATATTAAGCAGACATTTTTACAAATTGCAAGACAGTATTAATAAGGAAATGAAATAGTTTTTTATTTTCATTAAAAGAAATAATCTTTATTATTGGTTTTATTTTATGTAAGGTTTTCCTTTCATTTTTTGGGTTTGTCATTCTTTTACGAATAGGAAAAAGAAAAAAAAAAAAACATGGAGAGTGCAACTTTCAAATTATTTATCTGTAGTCCATGGTGATATTGAATAACATTTGGCTTTCATCACTAGCACATATTTCAGAGGGCAATGACCTTTTGTTTAGTGCAGCTAAATAGGGGAATTTCACAGCTTGCCGCTTAGGAGTAAGTGGTTGAGAAATGTGATAAGGCCATTTAGTCCCAGCATTACTTGGGTTTGAATACGCAGAAGGAGTGTGGGTTGATGTTAAAACATTACGGAGACATGTGAGCAAACACTCATGCTGTACTTGAGCACGAAAACTAGACTAAAGCAAAATGCTATGAGTGCTTGAATGCTTTGTCTTTATAGGTCTGTTTTTGTTGTTGTTGTTGTTGGCATTTGTCAGTTGCTGTACAGTGCAACGATTTGTCATTTAACACTATATGTAGAATGATAATTAAAAGTTCAGTGTGTAAATTTTAGCGACATCTAGCGGTGAGGTTGCAAATTGCAACCGTCCATCGTTCACCCCTCCCTTTCGAAGCACATAGAGAAGCTTCGGTGGCCAACACAGGACAGATGTCGTCATCTGAGACAGCAGAGAGTAGCTAGCTCTCTGTAGAGCAGTTTGTCCGTTTAGGGCTACTGTAGAAACATGGTGGCGCAAAATGGGGCCTTCACTGTAAGGGGACCTGCGGTGTATGTAGATAGAAATGGCTCATTCTAAGGCAATAAAAACATAACTGTTCATTATGTAAGGTCTTTACCATACACCACTGAAAACATAGTTGTTGTTGTTGATACTTTATTGATCCTTTACAGGAAATTACATTGTCACGGCAGCTTCAACACTCAAGTCTTTTACGATCTACAGTACAAAAAATTAAAAAGAAATAGTACCTAAAAATTGACATGAATAAGATAAGTAATGAGCACTAACATACACATAAATACACCTATATATGCAGTTCCAATAATGAGTCCTGTCATATTCATAGCACATTGAACAATCTGATAGCAGTTACAGTGGTGGTCAGAATTATTGGCACCCCTGGTAAATATGATCAAATATGGCTGTAAAAAATAAATCTGCATTGTTTATCTTTTTGATCTTTTATTCAAAAAAATTCACAAAAATCTAACCTTTCATTGAAGTAAAAGAATTGAAAGTGGGGGGTAAATCACATTATAAAATAATTGCTTTTCTCCAAAACACGTCGGCCACAATTATTGGCACCCTTTTATGAAATACTTTTTGCAACCTCCTTTTGCCAAGATCCTTCAGATTCCCAGATCCATGTTGGTGCTTCTTCTTTTCAGTTCACCCCACTCATTTTCTATAGGGTTCAGGTCAGGGGACTGGGATGGTCATGGCAGAAGCTTCATTTTGTGCTCAGTGACACATTTGTGTGTTGATTTTGATGTTTGTTTTGGATCGTTGTCCTGATGGAAGATCCAACCACGGCCCATTATAAGATTTCTAGCAGAGGCCGTCAGGTTTTGATTTTTTATCTGTTGGTATTTGCTAGAATCCATGATACCATGTATCTGAACAAGATGTCCAGGACCTCCAGCAAAAAAATAGGCCCACAACATTAAAGATCCAGCTGTATTTTTAACCGTGGGCATGGGTTATTTTTTATCCCTGTTTGCACCAAACCCATCTGGTGGATTTGCTGCCAAAAAGCTGTTTTTATAGTTTCATCTGTTTCCAGTCATGTCTGACAACTGAATATGCTGGAGTTTGTTTCTGGATGAGCAAGAAGGATTTTTCTTGAATCCCTCCCAAACAACATGAGGTGATGTAGGGGTTGTTTGATTTTTTTTTTTTTTAGGCTTTCTGACCCCAAGACTCAACTAATCTCTGCGATTCTCCATCTGTGATCCTTGGAGAGTCTTTGGCCACTCAGGCTTTCCTCCTCGCCGTGCATTAAGACAATATAGACACAATATAGATTTGTAACATCTTTAGTTGATTGAAACTTCTTAATTATTGCCCTGATGGTGGAAATGGGAATTTTCAATGCTTTAGCTATTTTCCTATAGCCACTTTCTATTTTGTGAAGCTCAACTATCTTTTGCTGCACATCGGAACTATATTCTTTGGCTTTACTCATTGTGATGAATGATTAAGGGAATTTGGCCTTTGTGTTTCCTCATATTTATACTCCTGTGGAACAAGACATCATAGCTGGACAATTTCATGTTCCTAGTCACCCTGGTGGGCTAAAAAATGTAAATATTAATGGGAATATACTTCAGAGATATTTTACTCATAAAAAATTATAGGGGTGCCAATAATTGTGGCCAACGTGTTTTGGAGAAAAGCATTTATTTCATAATGTGATTTACCCCCCACTTTCAATTATTTTACTTCAATGAAAGGTTAGATTTTTGTGAATTTTTTAAATAAAAGATCAAAAGGATAAACAATGCAGATTTATTTTTTACAGCCATATTTGATCATATTTACCATAATTCTGACCACCACTGTATGTATATTATATTGCATTTCTGTCAATAGATCCTCCTAAATATTACACAGTGGACCTTTAATGCCAAAGCAATTTGTTTTTGAACTGAGATTCCTTACATGCATCCATGACACACATAAGTGTGTGTGTGTGTGTGTGTGTGAGTGTGAGAGTGTGTGTGTGCGTGTGTGTGTGTGTGTGTGTGTGTGTGTGTGTGTGTGTGTGTATATATATATATATATATATATATATATATATATAGGGGAGAGCGGGGCACAACCTAACGCGGGGTTAGTTGTAACACACATGGTTTAAAACTTTCCACACATGCCAGGATGACGAAACTTAGTGTATTTACTAGTTGCCATATCAACATTATTTAGAGAAAAAACTGCGCCAAAATTAAAAAAATCTTTAGAAGATATCGCTGAACATTTATTTTACCATAGCAAAAGTAAATTTCAATTTTTTTTGTGTTTATTTAAAATGAGACAAATCTGATAATCTTATATCTGTTATTTAACAGTTGAGATAGTTCTTTAATGCTGATCTAACCAGCAGAAGACACGAGCCGGGTTTAAATCCCAGTTGCGCAGATGGGGCATGTTGTAACACATGTGCCCCTATTAGTACTATGCTATTCTATTCTATACTTTTATGCATTCTTTTGAGAAACCATGAGAAAGAGTCAATGTTCAGAAATTATTAACTATTATTATGTTTTTAACTAGCTGTATTTAACGATGTGTTTGTTGTCAAACTCAAAAATTTGTATATTTTTAATGATTAAAAAATGCCATTATTTTATTTAAAAAAGTGAATAATTGTATTTTATTGACAAAATATTTTAGTTTGTCTTGGATATTTTTTTGATTATATCAGGTAACATTTTAAGCTGTTACAATGTGCCCCTCACATGTTACAATGTACCCCACATATGGGGCATGTTGTCACATTTCACGTCCATTCTTTCAGGGTAAATCAAGAAAAAAGTATACACTGTATTAATGAAACAAAACCACATAATTGTACTAGACGTGTGAAATTAATGTGGGAAAAAATAAATACTCTGAACCCCAAGTGGATTTACACAAACTGAGAAAGTCAAAAAGCGTTAGGTTGTGCCACGCTCTCCCCTATATATATATATATATATACACACACATACACATCTTAGCAAAGTGTGTATAGTGCCTAGTGCCTAGAGGTTGTAACATTTTAATATATAATAAGTAACAGTTTTTTACTGTAGCATTTTTACAGTCTTTTACCGTTAAAACCACAACAATTTTTTACAGTATAAGTATATAATAACTACTAAACAAGATTCATCACCTCTCTTTTCTTTTTGCAAGATACAGTATGCTTCTATTGCATAATTCTTAATGCACTCCCTGCGTCGTGCTGAGTTCTCTGTCACACTTTATATTAAGTGTCTTTAACCATGTAGTAACATTTAAATGAATAATTAAATTGTGTACAAGTTGTGTACTTATTGTGTACATGGTTTACATTGTACGTATATTAAAAAATGTTTGCATATTACATCTGTAATTAATTTCTCTAATGACATCTATAATCACACTGTTGACCCTTCCCTTACCCCTCAATCCCTTAACCCTCCTTTAAACTCATACCACCAAATGTATAAAAAAAAATTATGAAAATAATTGAAAGTGTAAATCATCTTTAACTTAAAACTAACATTTTAGAACAATAATAAAAAAAATAGAATAATAATAGACAATTTTAGCTTGTTTATTATTTATTCAACTTAAATTATGTTTTTTTTATTTTTTTTATAGGGATATTCATTGCAGTTGCATCACCCGACTTACTGGTTGTGCCCCCTGACTTTTGCAACTAATTTTGTACCAAACAGGCTTCTTGGATTTATTAGCTTTTGCCTATGCTAGCAAGTTTGTACAAGTATAGAATTTTTCAATAAAGAAGTTTATGATAAAATAGCATGTTTTTACATTGGTTGTACCACCTGACATGGAAAGTGTACCAACCTACCCATACTTGAAAGTAGCTTATTTGTATCAGTATTTGAGAGAGATCTATAAACCTTTTCACTTTGCCACAAAAATGCACATCATGTCATTGACCCATTGGCAGGTTTTAATGTTATTGGTATAGGTATCTGTCTGATATGTAAAAAGGCTGATATGTTTAAGCCAATAAATCACAAGCCAAATGATCTTGGGAACCCACATTATTTCAAGATTTTTTTTATTCATATTAAATGGATTAAATTTATCCAAGGTGGTTTGTGTCATATTTCTTAGTTATTTTAAAAGCTATTACTATTACTAAAGTTAAAAAAGATGGCCATTGAATTGGCATATATATTTCTTTATTCCAGTGGTTTATAGTGGCCCTACATTTTGTTAAATTATTTTAGCATAAGAAAGCTTTTGTCTAATAAGAAACATGATCTGGTGCCATTTTAATCATGTAGAGACTTTTAAGATGTGTTTTGAATCAGTACATTGATATTCATCTAAAATCAGCAAATACAGTATATTAGTTATTAAATCAGTAAATATAATTATCAGTTATCAATATCAGTATCAAATATTATTTAAATACTATTTACTACTTCTGGTATTTATTTATTATTTTTCCCAAAATATTACTTAAAAGTCACTTAGTTTGCAAGGCTAAATAAATATATAAAAAGCTTTACACTAAAGCTGCCTTGTAATGATCTCTGACACTCGACAGTCCAAAGTCATTCATTTTCAATGGAGAGTAGTAGAGGAGCTGCATGAGTTCTGACCATATGTTTATGTGTACTGTTTGGAGCCAATTTGAGCTTCCGTATGAAGACTGTATGCAACTGCCAGGCCAGATGTGATGTATTCTAATTAAAACTATGACTGCTTCAATTTGACAGTTCTGTGTAACTGCCACTAGGGGGCAAAATGCGACAGTTGTATGCGAATAATTGTTTTCTAAGTAGACAGGGAAAAAACGACGTGGTAAACTTCTCTGACGTGAAGTTCAGATCTTAAGACTAAATCAGTTGACAGTCCTTTCAGTGCATTAGAGTAATGTCTCCTCGTATACATTCCCTCATCTCTTGCCAACAGACATCAATCGATAAGTTGTGTTCTGTATGAGTTCTCTATTCCACAGAGCTCCTTTAAGCATACACTGTATGTTGGAGGATGTGTCTTTGTCTTTGGAGGAGAGATCTAAAGTCGAATCTGAATATCAAAAATAACACACTGATTGCTGGGAAATCTTGAGTGTGGTGATGCCATGGCAGCTTGCATCGTTCTGTATACCCGAGGAAAAGATAGGAGGCAGCTGACAGGGCTCTTTGGGTGCTTTTGTGGCCATTGAGTCTAAACTCATTGAGTCCCTGGCTCTGCACATTAACCTCTGGCGAGCTGACAGTAATGTGCCCTGAAGGAGAGATCAATGCATCTCCAAGCTTTGGCTCTCTCTGGATCTCGCTCTTTCAACAGACGCTTTCTGCTGCTTTTGGCCATTAGCAACTGACATCTCTTTCCTCTCTCGTCCTCCACCCCTCTCACCATCCGTGCTGATGATGGGTTAAATGAGAATGTGAGCCAGTGTACATAACAGGCCTCCATTTCAGCTTTCTGAGTGCACACCTGCTGAAGAAGAGTCAAAGGCCAAAGATGAAGCAAAGGAACGATTCTAGGATCTCTGCATGCTCAATGAGCTCTCCCGTAGATGCTGTGATTCTTCTTCAGCGAGCAGGTTGTTGCTGGGGATCAGAGGCCAGATGTAGATGAGACTGGCTCTGGTTAAATGTTTAGGAGTTGAAAGCATGAGGTAAAGGGACCACCGGTGGGGTGATGAAATGATGTGTCTCCTCTAATGTGATGGCAGAGGGGCAGGAAAGTGTCAGCAATTCATCGTCCTGCTAAAACCTGTCTGGCCCTTGGGGTCCGCGTGCTGCTTATTGGTCTATACTGAGGGGACAATGCCAAAGGTCCTGTGTAATATAGAAAGGTGTGACGGTGTTGTAATTAGTTTTCTCAGGGACATACTCTTTCACCAGATCTGGTGCTGCTCTTAGTGTTATTGTGCACCTGGGTCTCTGTTAAAATCTGAGCACAGGATGTTTAGTTGTTAATACGGTCATTGTTCAGTGGATATCGTGAAGAATAGGCCCCATTATCTTTTTAAGTGCTCATGAGTGTTTTCAGCATATTTGGTGGGATTTATTTGAAACATTTTTGTTCAGTTTACCTTGGCTTGTTTCAGAGGCGTCTTTTAGACCCAATCCGCAATTACGACATTTGCCATTAGAATAAAGGTTTGCATTTACGGCACTAAATAATTATGCAGGATCCAAACATCAAAGTTTGACATTTATAATACATGATCTCCATTTAAAAAAAAAAAAAAATGACATTGGCTGCTAAATTTAACAATTGCATCAAGAATAACTCAGAATAGAGTATCCTGAAGATTTGTCAGGAAGGACCATCAGTTTGCGACTGTGATGCAACATACCATGACTTAAACATAGCAAGTATAAATGCATTGCTAAAGTCCCTCTAAAGGAAAATGTTTTCTCAGTGGCCATGCTGTTTCGGGAATGCAAGATCAACTCCTATCTACTTGATTAGGGAAATGCTGAAATTTAAAAAAACTGCTTTTCAAACTCCAATTCAAATAACAATTATGTGTAATTTATACACCCTCTTGTCATTTCAAGCCCATAAGGCTTTGTTTAATCTTCGAAACACAAATTAAGATGTTTTTAATGATGCGCAGTCCTAAGCGTGCGTCTCAGGACACTGACTGTTTCCGTGGTTGGGAACTGTAGCTGCAATGGTGGTACATTCAAGTCATGATGGAAAGATCAGATTTTACAAATGAACATGAACATCACAACAAAGAGTAATTACGAGCGAAAAACTCTTTGAGACCCAAATTTCCAAGGTTGGGATGTGTCAATGAGAAAACATGGCAGACGAATGGATGTGCACCGTCTGTATTGATGGTAAATTTGTTGAAATGAATGAGCCAAGTTGCATGTACACCAACACCATACAATTGTATTGTACGATAAAATATGTAGCAATTCAGTTTACAGCACATTCATAACTTGAATAACAACATAAAAAAAGCAAAAACGCCTCATGCGCTTGCTTTATTCATCATTAATTTGTTAAACAGAGTAGAGTTAAAAAACTTTTGCAGTTATATCGCCATCTTGCTCCAATCAAAGTGATTTGAATGCACCTGACATCGTTATTATGGCTTCACAACTCATACATATAGACAGTCTTTAACATTGCCCTGTCGTCACAGTAGTTAAAAGAGTCAAGTTCATCTCCTGGCCCTTCCATATGATTCACTAATTAGAAACCATACAATAGATGTACCTTGTGGAATCTGTTGTAGGCTCATGCTTATCAAAGTTGGTCTCAGCTTTCTGTATTTTGTCACATTCTCTCTCTCGTTCTCTCTCTCTCTCGGGACTGCAGCTCTGTTTGTTTAGGCATAGTGCCCTGCTTAAACAGGCTTGTAATTAAGCCCTCTGTCATGTCTCCGTTCTCTCCTCGTTTCCGCCCTCTTCTCCTGTCAGTATCTTGGCCTGCACCTTGTGATGTGGTTTTACCGTCTTACTCCGCTTCCTCCTTGCTGACACACATTTGCCCATCCCACTGCACTCCCTGTCATGCTCTGCCTCCTGTTTATTAATTAATTTTAAATCTGTCTAATTAGTGGCCCATATTTAACAATTTCTTCATTCAGAGACACATGGATAGTAGCTTGTGAAATCGTTTGACCTCTTTGAAATTGCTCTGCCAATCACGCTGGGGGTTCAGAGTAACATCAGGTTGAGGGATAAATGCAAAAGTCCTGCTGTGTAAAGCCAGTTTTCCAAATACAGCTGCCCTTGTATTTTTGGAGAGAAAGTGGACTTGCCAAAGATAATATTGCTCTGTAATAATGTGGCTGGAGATTTGCCTGCTCTTGTGTGTCCTTTCATCAGTTTTGCACCCATATACCTTCAGTTCTAATTACATATGAGAAGTAAAAGGAAGAGAACTGAAGTTTTTACAGTTACATTTTTAATTGTGTTTATCAAATATACAAAGCCTCCTCTGCATATTCTAATATCAAGTTATTGCTCAGGACAGATACTATGTTTTATTAAAAAGGTTTCATTAGAAAAAATAAAAATGACAAATCTAATTAGGGCTGCACAATTAATCTTTAAAAGACAGCAATCTTGCTTCAAACACCCACACAATCTTTTTCATAAATTACGATTCAGCTGTGTCTATTAAATCTTTAAAACGTACAAACATTCACAGCGAACATTCAAATCTGCATTGGCGCTGCTGCTGACCCAAAGAGAGCAGTTGTTTTGTATGAAACAGCTTCACAAACAGTCTTTTTAACCACACAGTATCATTATTTCTGTGTTACAATAATTCAAATTATCATAGTATTGGCATAAAAATTTATAGTTTGGATATAAACACAAATATGTACGGTAATTATCAAAATAGAGTAAATCACCTTTTAAACTTGATGCTTTAAATAACGACAAATGACTTAAAAATTATTTGTCATTGAATCATTCATTCAAGAGATTCATTCAAAAATGCAAATTCATCCAGTAATGAAGCAAGTGAAGTCTTTATGAGCAAGTCATTGAATCATTCATTCAAAACGATTTTAAAAAAAGTAATTCAAATTAATTAAATATTTTTTAAATAGATTGTTTTGTTTAGTTGTCTATTCAGAATTGTGGGAGAATTGTGATTTCTATTTAAAAAAAAAAAAAATTCTCTGTGATTCTTAATTTATCCAGAATCGTGCAGCTCTAAATCTAATGTTAGTACTACAAAAATACCACAAATGAAGGTGAATGATTGCTTGTCTTACATTTAACTGTAGGAAAAGAGCAAACGTTAAATACTTTCTTATATCATGCTTTTTTAACAAAACAATTGAAATTACATGACAATTCTGATACTAATTAGGAATAATTATTCCTTCCCTTTCAGAAAAAACTGTAGAAAGGAAAACAGAAAATAATGGAAAGATGTCACAGCTTCCTTTTAATGTCATGAGGGAATGTAAATGAGACAGTTTGAGAATTACTGAAACACGTAATGGTTAATTTATTAGATCCTGACAGATGTAGTGTTTTTTTCCAGATCAGAAATCTACAACACTGACACATTAAGAATCATCTGTGAGTGCAGCAAAAATGGAAATGCCACGTCCATTAAAGTAAATGCAATACATACAGTATATGCATTTCCAAAACAATACAGAGATGACACAAAATCTATGTACTGCAGAGGTTTGCTACCTCCTGTGCATGTCCCATACATATCCCTAAAGCCAAGCTTTTTAATGGTCCTTTAATGGTTAATGGTTAATGGTTTTAATTTGTTTATATTATTTATTCATATTATAAATAATAATTGAATAATGTTTTGTCTGTTTCTGACACATACACCAGTTAGGTAAACTCTCGGGCAAAAACAGTCCTGTAGAAACAGTACCCTGCAAGAACAGTATGTCAATGTCAGACTGGTCCTTACTATTTTTGCAATTTTTAAACTGACTGCCAAAACTGGAAACATTCACAGACACTCCTGCCTGCCTCATGTGGTGTTATCTCAAACCAGGGATCTGTGAACAGAAAACTTGTCCATTCTCAAAGGATTTCTTTTTTCTCTCCTCACACACACACACACACACACACACACACACACACACACACACACACACACACACACACACACACACACGCACACACACACACACACACACGCACACACACGTGTTGTGTTTCCATGTTTTATGGGGACATGGTTTTTATACTGTACAAACTGTACCCTCTACACTATCCCTACCCCATAAACCTACCCATCACAGAAAACCGCTATTTTAGATTTCAAAACAGATCATTCTGTATGATTTATAAGCTTGTTTCCTCATGGGGACCAAAAAATGTCCCCACAAGGTCAAAATTTAGTGGTATTATTATACTTATGGGGACATTTGGTCCCCATAGGGAATACCAGGACCACACACACATATACATTCCATTTTGCACACATTCCATTTCTGAGTCACGCTGTAGATTTTTTTTTTTCACCAGTTTTATCATCCACTGGGTGAAAATCGTACACAAGTTTTTATAATTCTGATGTACAGTACACATAGCTTAAGGGCCTAGTGGAAAATCATGTGCAATCAAGCTGGATCTGGACAAACGTTGATCTGAGATGTGCCAAGGTCATCTCTACTTGCTTTATTATGCTGAAGATTATGAACTACTGAGAGACTTTACATTGATATTTTTTTCTTCACTCAAAGCTATCATATGCTATTCAAATATAATGCACTTGAGTTAAACTTGACTTGACATAATAGTGCACCAGTCAAATGGACTATGGTAGTGATTTAATTGTGTTTCTGTCCATTTTGTCAGTCTTAGGAACACCCACTAACTAAGGCAACATAACTAATGGTCCGTCATTAATAGGTAACTATGCAGGAAGTAGTGCAGGACTAATGAGTAGTACTACATTAACACTTCAGCTACTACTATTAACTAATATAGAAACAAGCTTAACTAATCAGTGTGTAATATCGAATTTAGGGACTAAGATAGTTCCTTATTAGGTAATCAATACTTAATGAGATTAGCCTCATTAATAACTATTAACTAAGTGACAAACTATAAAGAACATTATCGTGTGTCTGAGATGTAATCAGCCATCATTTTTACTCTGAATAAAGTCATAAAATGCATCACTAATTTCTCAAGTGTTACCTAGTCACTATGCAGGAACTACTAGTGATCTGGACCATTATTTTCAAGTGAAAAACATCTGTTACAAATGTTATTTTATTATAATTTGTCATAGTTACCTATTCGTTCTTAATGATGCCAATCCCATTCAGTAATTATTGGTTACCTAATAAGGAACTATCTCCTAAATTTGATATTACTCACTGATTAGTTAAGCTTGTTTCTATATTAGTTAATAGTAGTAGCTGAAGTGTTAATGTAGTACTACTCATTAGTGCTGCATTACTTCCTGTATAGTTACCTATTAATGACGGACCATTATTCTGAGTGATTTGGTGGAAGTTGACGCCAATGAGAAAACCTCTATAAAAACACCAAACACTAACTTGTGGAGTTGTTTCGAGTGCTTTGTTCTTGGCAACAATAAATGTTTTTAAAAATACAGCAGCATGCTACATTTTTATAACCTTCACGGTACAGTACAACTATGAAGTTCCAATACTAATATAGGGTGATCTTAATTTCTTCATTTTCAAATAATAAACTATAGAGCTTTTATTTTGGTGGAAAACCACTGTGAGACCTCAAGCTTCTCTTTTGTTAACAACAGCTGGTTTATAAGCACTTCTCATTACAAGTATGGGAATATGGATGTTGTGTTCCCAAATTCGTGTTATAAGCGACTAAAAGATGCAGAGATGAGTTCATGTGGAGCAGCATTTACTGCAAACAAAGCCGGATCATGAGCTACTCACATGAAACATGCAGTGCATATTTAATTAAATTGCAGTCCTTCCGATTTGATAACCCATCTAAGCCATATTACGGTTTTGGTTTTATTTTGAATAATCATACAGCCATATGACATTTAATTGGTCACAATGGGATTGGAAGGTCATATTGAGTGCATCATGTGAGACAGTATGCCATGCCATGTTTGTATACTGAATTTTGGCTGAGGTAGAAGGTCCTCTGTGTTCTATTATTATGCCAGATAGACAACCAGGAGAGGAAACTCAAAAGAACCTTATAGATAACCCCAAGTTCACCTTTGCCAAGAGGACGGCCCTCAAAGTGCTGCCACTCTCTGACTTGAGAGTCTTGAGAGCTCCTGAATTCATTAGTGACAAGATGTATCAGGCAGACGGACCAGATTGCAAATATTTTGCAATATGTGAAGCTCTTTAAAACATATCTACTATGAAAAAAGCAGTTTGGCTAAAAAGGAACAGAGTACCCTCTTTCACAACCAGGCAGTTTCATGCTATTAGTCATTAATGGATCGCTTTAATTGCAATTAGAGTCCTCGTGACATAACCTTTCGTATTTCTCTGGTGCATCCAGAAGTTTGAAAGGATTTTTTTTTTTTTCTATGGGCACAACAGGGGACAGGTTCTTTCAGATTGCTTTCAACATGGCCTAATTGGCTAAATGAATAATGGGCCTGCTCTCCCTTTCACTGTCAGAGGAACAAATGAATTTGAGTCGCTCTCTAAAGAATTGAATCACTGACCGGCCATCTTAGAGACTTAGAGGCACTTATTATTTTGCATTCATTTTTTAAATTACAGAGTTACAAGGTCACCTCTGTACATGCACCAGTGAGTGGAGTCCTGTGCTGTTCACAACACCACCATCTAATCAATGCAGGCGGGACAAATCTGCCCACTTTATTCTCCTCGGGCAATTAAGGTCACCGGGTCAGCTTGCATCACAGTGTTATGGCTCATACCTAATCTAAACAGAGGAAATGGCAAACCCTTGATTGTAATGCAAATAATAAAATCATTCATCATCTGTCGGATTGCATCTGCAAATGCCACAGACACGCTTCAATTATTCTCTTTTGTTTTTGTGTTGGCTGTAAAATAGTTTATTCGTTGAACAGCTGTTTTGTCTAATGCAACAATTTCCATCCACAAATCCATTTAGACATCCCCAATTACAAGCAAGCAGATAAAAGATTTGAAAAATTTGACAAGTGATCATAAAAATTGGCGGCGTTTATTGGCAGTGTAAAATTTTAGGAGAGGAAAAATGCACTGGCATTTACTACTATTGAGATTACAATGTGTTTTTTTTTCTTCAGTTATTTATTTGCCTAAGTCAGGGGTTTTCAAACTTTTTGACACTAAGGACCCACAGTTATGATTATTCCATTGCCAGAGACCCCCCTTCATAAAATATGAAAGCTGCCAGATATTCTAAGTTATATAAAAAAAGGACTGTTTTTACTGTATTTTTGAGCAAATGATAGCAGCCTTGGTGAGCATAAGAGACTTGTTTAAAAAACATAAAAAAACTATTAAACTATTTAACTATTAAAAACTATTCCAATTAATCTCATGATTTCTAACTATAGTCTTTTGAAAACAAAAAGAAATGGGGATATTACCAAATACGATGAATAAAAAAATGTTACATTTTAAATCCCAACTTGAAAGCTCCTGCTCCAGGTAACAGCAGAATATGGCAGGATTAGTGTGAGGAGAGAAGTCAAAAATGTTAAGGTTTGTGAGGTGTGAACAATCAACAAGTCACAAATTCCTAACCTGCAGCGGGAACGAGTACAATGAGTTGAGTTAATCCATCAGATTTCCTTTAATTGCTACACTGCTGTTTTTATAACGAGGGCCCATTAAGTTGTCACCCAGTGATAACATGTATGACCCTGGGGCATGAAATGAGATTAAGCCTCACTGGCATCCCACCCTCACACTCTCTCACCTCCTGTCATTCTTTCAGCAGGGCCGTACGGAGAGTGACTGAAGAGCACTCTGGCTAGAGAGGACAGGTGTCTTTAAGCTGAGCAATGATGCCGGGTGTGAGGACACAGTGAGGGTGATTCATTTCACATTGTTGTCAAGGACAACAGCTTCCAGGGTCGCTTCTTTTTGTGTGTTTTAAATGTCACTATGATGATTTTTATAACAGCGATTGATTGTGGCTAATTAAGGATGAATCCTAATTGTGCTGTTCACCTTGACGGTAGAATTCATCAACCAGGCGTTATTTTAATCTTCCTCATAATTCATAATGCACCGTATGCTTTATCCAAGCACTCTGATGCTGGATCGATTTTGCAGAAACGTTGCAGTAGTGGCACATATGCTTGTAAACTTTGAGGGCGAATGGTTCCTCCTCTCAAGAATTATGAATTTCATTTTTCTGTATAGCTAAAAGTGACAAGCCAAGGGGAAGGAAAAAATAATGTCCAAAGGGTTATTAAATTTCATTTTCTTATTAAGATGGCTGTCTGCTAAGCTTTTACTGAGTATGACTTCAATGAACTGTTTATTGACTTTGAAACATTCACCATAAAAATATTGTCTGCTTTGTGATAAATTTTAATCTGTCCATTTAGATAATGAAAAAGAAGAGGCAGTTAATCCAAATCCATAAATATAGATCTTAATTTGGCACAGACATGGATATATTAGATGGAAACTTGTTAGTCTTGTAATTGCAAACAATATCTATGAAAAAAAAAAGGTCAACCCACAAAAACAATTTTTTTTAAATGTATATTCACACATATTCACTCTAAGCAATCAAGTTATCATAATTTAACATTACTTAAAATACTATGTTTTGGAATCAAATGTATGTTTAACTTATTTGGCAGCAAAGACTTTCAAATTATTTTCAATTTATTTAAATTATTCACTCTTTCTCTGCTTAATCTGATTGGTCATGCTACTGATTGGTAGGTGGTAAATATTTGGGCTTTGAGAACTTACACAGCGGCTCAGGCAGACCAGCGTGGAACAGGCGGGAAAAGTCACTAGCCGCGTTTCTACTGTCGGGCCAGTGCGAGCCAGGGCTTTCTACCTCAGTCGTATTTACCATGTTTACTATGGTAATGGTTAGCGCAAATAATCTATTGCATCACTATTTCTGCCTTATAGCCTACAGTGGACAGAATCCACATCGGATCACAAACAGAAGTTATTTCAAACACTTGCTGCTGTCTGAAAGTGAGTTTTGAGCTAAATCACCGGAAGTGACAGTGGAAACGCGACTGGCCCTGGCACGCACTAGCAAGCCCCCTTTTGGCCCGACAGTGGAAACGCGGCTACTGTGATAAAGACCTTTTCCCTTACAGCACATGGTTTTAAAAGTTTTAAGAGTTCTGACTATATGTAGTCACTGTTTATTGTCGGATACTGTTACCACTTATTACTAAATTATCTGTACATACATATTTACCTTAACTCAATGGGAATACCACAGTAGGTGA
The DNA here is from genome assembly GCA_039654105.1 of Coreius guichenoti. Lineage (NCBI taxonomy): Eukaryota > Metazoa > Chordata > Actinopteri > Cypriniformes > Gobionidae > Coreius > Coreius guichenoti. The sequence goes on from CM077168.1 coordinate 24,992,730, forward strand.
ACTTGATAACACATTTTCCTAGGTGCCATTACAAAATTAAATTGGGGGAATGAGTTTCCTCAAATCATTTGAGTAAACTCAACATAGGGTTTACAGTGGAGATATTACAATTACATTTTCAGAGCAACTTTAATGAAGGGTCATTCTGTGTCAACCCTGGCTCAAATTTTTTATTTTGTTAATATTTTTCCTGAAGAAAGACAAAAATAAATAATAATAAAAGCCAAAATATTAAATGCCATGGGTAAATATTTACTGAGTAATCCATTATTTTATAGAGGATGGTCAAAATTACAATTTTCACCTAAAATTTTAAGCCAAATTACAGGGGGGAGAAAATGACTTTAGAAATGTACTGTACCTTGTTTGCCTCTATCAAAATAATTGTATAGAACATATGAACTGAGTACAAAAAACATCTTTTTCCAATGTTTGTGTGACTGTAACTCAAGAAGTATTAACGATATTTCAGTATCCTTTTAGATTCTGGTTCTTAACAAACTTTTCTTTTGGTTCATTTTTAAGGGCCTATATGCTTAAAGGTAGGGTAGGCAATTTTCGGATCGGCTAGCAATAGCAAGCTAGCTTTGAAAGCATAAGGTCCCACCCTCCCTTCAGAGCGCTCTCCAAAGCCACGCCTCCTTCAAAACACATGAACGCACATAGAGTTTGCAAAGCATCACGAGACGAGAGATGCCGTTAAACTACCTTGTGTCTCAAAGCACATAACATTACAATAATAATGAACATAACTTAAAGAGCACTGACCTGTACCACCTGACTACAGAAGATTCATCTTGGCGTTTATAGTGTTGCCATTGAAACGCATAAATTCGAGTCACGAACCACTCCAAGTATAACGTCACAGATTTCCATCTCTTCCAAATTACAATAGTTATAGCGTGAACGCAGCATAAGCTCCTTGTTTTGGTTCAGAAGGAACTGTAAAAGGTGGCTGCTGTTTTGATTGGTGCTCGGTGACTGACTTCTGTCTAACTCTGCATATAGCATGAAATGCGCTGATGGCGTGTGATGTCTGCGCGAGCAGGGTGCGCGGAGGTATGAAAATACATACGTTGACAGGCAGGTAGGACATTTTATCATTGGATTCGGACCAAATGCAATGATTGGATGAACATTTTATGGTCGTACGCCTTCCACAGACAATATATATATATATATATATATATATATACACACACACATTTAGACCACTTAACTTAGTGATTGCTATCAGGATGTGAAGAGGCTTTTAACCAGCATAACAAAAAATGTTTCTGGAAAAAATCGCCTACACTGCCTTTAATTGGTGGAGATATGGTGGATATGATTCTCAATGTCTGGAGAAAAAAATTATGTTAAAAATGAAAGTGTGCCTATATTTATTCACATAAAAACAAAAGTGTCAATATCTTGATTTTTGAGAGTCCATCATATACTGTTATGAAGAATAAGGAAAATATGACTATTTAGCTGGTGCAATACTTTTATTTCACTTTTGTATTTCATAAATGTACTACAAATCTCTGGAAGTTAATGTGCCTCAACTTGACCATTTCAGTGTATTTATGTTCGATGCAGTTGTTTTGATAGAAGGAAAAAGGATACATTTCTAGTTTTAACATTTGTCCTTCAGGCATTCCTTTTTAAATACAAAAAGTATCAGCTGTATGCAAAGTGACTCACTTTTGCTTTTTGACCACTAAAAATGTGTAGAATTGAGAATTTACTTCAATTTACTCATGGAGCCACATTGAGATCCCCATATGCAAACAAAAAAAACAAAACAAAAAGCCACCACTGGTATATAATGCAACACGGATTGCTTAAATCAACAGATTTTACTAATAGGCCTAGCTACTGTATAATTTGGCTGCAAATCTCAGGAGAAAATTGTCATTCTAACCCACCTACACAAAACAGTGGACGGCATTTAATATTTTGGCTTTCATCATTATTAATGTTTGTCTTTTTTCAGAAAAAAAAGTTAACAAAATCTACAATTTTAGCTGGGGAAGTTTCTAAAATGTACATGGAATGACCCTGTAGCTGTGTATATGACTGAGAATAGCAGATGGAGTATTGATTTTTGTGACTCTTGCATGTTGAAGAGCATCCTCTCAAAGCTGTCCATAATGTTCTGTGCTCACAGTAGTCATTCTACACTGACTAACTTCCTCTTCCTTTGTATCATCATTATAAGAAAGGCTGTAGAGCTGTTTTCACGTAAGAATGTAGTATCTGTACTGTTTAAGAACTGTAGTTTTAAATTTTTATGTTAGTGTTTTGAGGGACTTGAGACCAGTATTTTCACACTAAAAAAAGCTGTGTAAGTAATTGCATCTTAAATTATATTAAAATTACTTAAAAATTAGTTGAATGTTGTATAACTTATACAAAATAATTGAAAATGGCTTAACTTATTTTGATGAGTTAAAGTAATGTAAAAACAAATGCTGTCATGACATATTGATCATATCATTTCACAACCTAGTTTGCACTAGGGGTTTAGTAACTACTAGTTAGTTTAGAACTGCTTGCACCCTTTGTTAAAGGTGCTGTATGTAATTTTTTTGACTCTGCTAAAGCATTAAAATACCATAATATGTTTGCAGATTTAGGAAATATGCTAAGTTCACATAATTGTTTCTCTGAAAAACAATGCAACAGCCAGTTATTGTACTTTGAAATGTGCATTCCGTCTCGGAATGTCTGTTTTTGTTTTGATCTGTGTGATCCTGCCCACTGCCAATTTACCCAATAGTATTTTCCACATAGTCATTGAGGCGGTCTCATTTGATAAAAGTAACCATTATATTGCAAAGTAAAGTGTTTTACATCTCATGAGGAATAACAGTAAATTTTTACTATAGTTACTTTTCATAAATGAGAACGCCTCCAAAATGAGATGCAGATGCAGAGTTTAAAAATCCACATGAGCTGGTTTACAATTTGCAAACAACAAAACTTTGCAAACGTACACATTATTTTCACAACTTAGTGTGTAAGGCTCGATGCTTTCCATTGTCAATTGTGCTCGTTCCTGTTGCTGTCATCAATTTGGCAACCTGCGTGAGCGTAGAGTCTGAGGAGGACTGGGCAGGGAAAAAAAAACCTCTCCATATTTTGAATTTAGACTGCAGTACCCAGTTCAACCACTAACTGTCAATATTACATACTGCACCTTGGTTGCCGTTTCACGCTTATTTTGCTTCAAATAACTGTCAATGCATATGCAATTACCATTTTATTTTGATGCATAAATCACAAGATCTTTTATAAATTATATTATAATCTAAAACGATTGTCTGTCTGGTAAACATTGATGCAATCCAATTGCTTTGCCATTTTATGCTGTTGCTTCTGGTTGGAGGTGTTCATATATTTACTTTATACGTTTACATTTAATGGTGCAATTCTCAAATATTTAGTAGTGCAAAAACTTTTTCTTTTATTTACTTTTATTTTCAGGTATTGTGGCCTAATATAGAACATGAATTGTTGGACAACCACGCCTCACTGATCTAATTGATAGCGCTGTCATGACACTGTGTTTCTGAGCAACAGCACTGCCACACCTCCATATGTCCTCTCTCACCAATGATAATATGCTCCCAAAGCAAAAGACTATTTTTCAAAATTAACTCAATTATTTTTGACAGGTTATTACCATACATGTTAGCATATTACTCCCACCTCATCCCTTCTCAAACGAGGTGAGTTTTGTTTAAGCCAATTATACAACTCTTGTTGAGAGGCAGGACTTTTGCGAAGTTCATCAGCAACATTAGAATGGCAATATTGGTCAAATAAATCCTTTATATATATATATATATATATATATACACTCACCTAAAGGATTATTAGGAACACCATACTAATACTGTGTTTGACCCCCTTTCGCCTTCAGAACTGCCTTAATTCTACGTGGCATTGATTCAACAAGGTGCTGAAAGCATTCTTTAGAAATGTTGGCCCATATTGATAGGATAGCATCTTGCAGTTGATGGAGATTTGTGGGATGCACATCCAGGGCACGAAGCTCCCGTTCCACCACATCCCAAAGATGCTCTATTGGGTTGAGATCTGGTGACTGTGGGGGCCATTTTAGTACAGTGAACTCATTGTCATGTTCAAGAAACCAATTTGAAATGATTCGAGCTTTGTGACATGGTGCATTATCCTGCTGGAAGTAGCCATCAGAGGATGGGTACATGGTGGTCATAAAGGGATGGACATGGTCAGAAACAATGCTCAGGTAGGCCGTGGCATTTAAACGATGCCCAATTGGCACTAAGGGGCCTAAAGTGTGCCAAGAAAACATCCCCCACACCATTACACCACCACCACCACCAGCCTGCACAGTGGTAACAAGGCATGATGGATCCATGTTCTCATTCTGTTTACGCCAAATTCTGACTCTACCATCTGAATGTCTCAACAGAAATCGAGACTCATCAGACCAGGCAACATTTTTCCAGTCTTCAACTGTCCAATTTTGGTGAGCTCGTGCAAATTGTAGCCTCTTTTTCCTATTTGTAGTGGAGATGAGTGGTACCCGGTGGGGTCTTCTGCTGTTGTAGCCCATCCGCCTCAAGGTTGTGCGTGTTGTGGCTTCACAAATGCTTTGCTGCATACCTCGGTTGTAACGAGTGGTTATTTCAGTCAAAGTTGCTCTTCTATCAGCTTGAATCAGTCGGCCCATTCTCCTCTGACCTCTAGCATCAACAAGGCATTTTCGCCCACAGGACTGCCGCATACTGGATGTTTTTCCCTTTTCACACCATTCTTTGTAAACTCTAGAAATGGTTGTGCGTGAAAATCCCAGTAACTGAGCAGATTGTGAAATACTCAGACCGGCCCGTCTGGCACCAACAACCATGCCACGCTCAAAATTGCTTAAATCACCTTTCTTTCCCATTCTGACATTCAGTTTGGAGTTCAGGAGATTATCTTGACCAGGACCACACCCCTAAATGCATTGAAGCAACTGCCATTTGATTGGTTGATTAGATAATTGCATTAATGAGAAATTGAACAGGTGTTCCTAATAATCCTTTAGGTGAGTGTATATGTGCCTCTTCACTGTACTGTTTTACAGTATTTATTTACATATTTTTGCACTTCTGTCCTCACTATTGCATGTTATTAATGATTTTGTTTTGCATGTAGTAGGTACAAAATGCAATGTTATGTAGAGGCTCTTCAAATTCTGGAGTAGGAAGCTCATAGTGTGTACTTGAATGTGCATCAGTGACCTATTTGCTGAGGGAAGCAGTGTGAGGTGTAATTAATTTGAATGCCTTGAAAAAGTTGCCTCGACTTAAAGAATTACCTCTCATGATTAAGAGCCCTGCTTCTCATAAACCCCGTGTCCGGCCTTGGTGAGCTCAAAGGCACAAGAGTATTCTCATCAGTCTTGCTCGGTTGGGATGGGGGTTGCTTGGACTTACCATTTCTACTCTTTTCTGTGGATTTAAGGATTTCTGAAGCGTATATAGTTCTAAACCAGACAGCCTGGTGTTTAATTTTAGTTCATGCATCCATGTGATATGATTTAGAGAAAAATATTATTAATTGGAGGAGGACAGCAGTATGTTGTTTTTTTACATTTTATTCCAATCTAAATCTCTCTCACACCTGCCTGGGCCCAAAATGATAATAGATTCCTCTGCTTTAAAAGCCCTAAACCATTTGTCATTGTTTCCCTGTTGTGAAAAGACACAGGCATTTGGAGACAGGTGGTTCTCTCATCGATGAAGACATGCACTGAGACTATATAATTAATGTGCAGCTTCATCTTTCAAATATATTTACCAAGCCCAAGTGAACGAAACATTTTAATAACAAGTGCAACATTTTCCTACTACCATATGTTTACAGGTATTTTCTAGACTGTTTGATCAGTCTCATGTCCATTGGAGTGTGGAGATTGAAATGGTAAATACAGAAGGTAAGCAAGGTAAAAGAGGTTTAAAAGCACAGATAGACATGCTGTTATTCTCTTGAGCTACATGGGCTTTAGTTTAGCCATCTGTAAGGCTGCAATGAGGGCGAGATAGCGAAATGCAATATGTCCTGCTGAGAAAGATGTACTTTTTTTTATCTTTGCAATTGGAGGAATGCATAGAATTACTAGTTTGTCTCTGGTGCATGTTAAACAATCTATTATGCATGTTCACTACATATATCACAGCTGGAGTTTTCCATTTAATGTTTATTTTAACATAATAAATAGGACATTGGTTTGGTAACATATCATGTTTAATGCAAATTCACATATATAGAAACACTTTGACTGAAAAGGCAAAAACCACATGCTGCACACACATACACTTCTATAATTTGAACATACAGCAACAAGATTAATATAAAAACAAGTCTTTAGACTTTGACTTTAGATTTAGACATAACAGGAAAAAAGATATAAGGCTTCAGTGGAATTGATAATGTGAGCTAAATAGATTATGAGCTGTGTGGCACCATATTGTACATTGTGGTCCTCTGGATAGTGCAAACATGATATAGTGACTCAAGTGAAGGAAGAGAGAAAATTATGTTAACTATCATTATGGATGTGTCTTGATGTAACGTTTAAGAGTGTAAAGGGATAGTTAAAAAAAAAAAAATTCTGTCATCATTTACTCACCCTCATGTTGTACCAAACCTGTATGAAGAAATTTCACAAAATGTCCTAGTCAATGGTGTCCAATGTTGTTTTGGACCCCAGTGACCGTTTTTGTCCAAACAATGAAAGTCAATGACAACATTATACCCAACTGAATTGGACAAAACACAAAAAAGGCATTTTCTTCGGTGTACCACATAAGAATTAAAGTCATGCAGGTTTGCAACCACATGAGCATGAGGTAAATGACAGAATTTTTATTTTAGATTGAGCTATCCCTTTATGAGCTGTGAGGGGAATCTGCTATGAGGGTCTCAGAGGATAACAATGTTAAAATGGAACAATTTAAACCTTTGACTTGGTTAGACAGATGTTCTTCTTCTCTCACACACCTCTTTTTCCGTGCCTCTATTAGAGTGATGCTCTGAGCCTGTGGTCTAGACACATTATTCCAAATTTCCCCTGCTGCTGGTGTCTAAACCTCACAGCCTCACATTAGGCGGTCATTCACCCAAAGAAAGTAATGAATTGGTGAACTGTGTAATTACCGCATGCACAATACAGGTCACTTTAATTAGCAACCCATGAGATATGTGTGGTGGTCTGATGGCCCAGAGCAGCTGATGAATGCTGCAAGATGTAATTTATGAGATAATGTGGCATGATCACTTCTTTATGCGTCCTGGACTGCAGGTTTTGACTTGACTTTATTACAGGGCCACTGTCTCTTTTATGTCAAGCTGCGGTTTGCAAATAAGCTACTACATTTAGTTTAATGCAAATGACCCCCTCTAATGATCACATTAGGGATTTTCCAACTCCGTTTAGGAAATGATTAGTATAAATAGACATGCCCATGTTTGAATTTTAATGACACACATTGTCTTGTCGCTGCGCAGAACATTGTTCAGACCGTCCCGATGTTATGTTGCCATAACCGGAGAGATTTATTCCTTCATAATGACCTGACAATTAAGAGAAGTTCTATGCAATGACCGAGCAATTATTGTTTAGCTGCTTTGTCCCCCAGACTTAGTGAAGGTTATTGTCGTTGCATGCCATTGCCTTCTCCATTGTCCCTGTTTACTACTATTTACCAGTTGGTAAGTCTAAAATTGGGTCCATTAGGTTTTCTTCCCTGAATTTTGAACCTTTAATGGTTGTCAACTGCTTTTTGTTTCACAAACATATTACAACCCAAGTTAGTTTCTAGTTCATGGGTTTGAGTTAACCATCTTGACATGGTTCTGCTATCATGTTGTGCTGTATGCGAATGAAGAGACCCACCAAACAGTGCCATTTTCTGTCATTTACTTGGGCTTAGAATATTTGATGGAGCTGAAAAAGCCCTTAATGGCTTCTCAAAGAAGTTCTTTACAATCAAGACTGTTGAGTGTACATTTATTGTATGAGATGTTTTTGTACTAGCACAAGAGGGAATTTTCCCCTCCATTTTGGAGAGGAAAATAGTAAAACAGCTGTTCAGCAAAATATCAAAACATTACTTAGCCAATGTGCTTTCCTAGCCCACCCTCTTGCTGAAGCCAAGGCCTTGTCATTATGACCAGCTGGCCTATAGAGTTGATTTATGACAGAATCTGTTTTGTGTTTTACCGTGTGCCACTTCTGCCAGTACAACAACCTGTATGCAGGTGGTTTGATTTGAGCACATGAGATGAAGAAAAAGTAGAGTACTAGACAGCAGGTGTTTTATTAACTGTTACATAGATAGAAATGTAACCTTTTGTCCTGATATATTAATTTAGAACCACACTGTTGGTGCCTGACAGTATAGTACAGCTATAGTACACCAAATTTTTGGCTTAGTATTAGCAGATAGGAAAAATAGCAGCTGTAAATGTCTTAATATAATTTTGGATTGGGATGAATTACTGTATATCACACTTAAAGCTGTATTGATACATTTGAGAAAATCAGTTCCATTTACTTTTTTTTCCCACTAGTAGCACCTTAGAGCCTGTTGTGAATTGTTTTTCTTAGATTTCTTCACTTTTAACTGAAAGTGTTTTGGATAAGTTTCAGTCTGACTTTAGAGCTTAAAGCAGAGAATGAGCCATTTTTAAATGTAGATGTGCAATCACAATTTTGCTTGAATACCTTGTTGATTTCGACTGAGTAATTCATACAATCCTTCTCAGCTTTTGAGTTAGTGTGAGAGTTCTTTGTTTGTTGGTTGTATCTTGCGTTTTTCTTTGTTTGGTTAATTATATTTTCCGTTTAGTTTATTCTTCTAATTGCATTATTATAAGGTATAAGGTGAATTCAAAAACCAGGGATATCAGGATCCAAATGCAGATAAACCAACACGCATCAACCACGAACAGACAAGACCTCACCAAGAACACAGGAAACACTAAGGCTGCAACCAAAATCACATACTTCTCTACTCCATAGTAGGCACAAAACAGTAGGCTATGTGATAAGCATGTCTGAATTCACAGTACTCTTAAAAGGCAAAAAGTACCCGGATGACCTACTGCTATTCAGTAGCTACCTATTCAGAGAGTATTTCGTACTCAGCCATCGGTTACATACACAGGGTGTGCTTCTCAATACTCAAATTGATGCTTCCTTGTTTCCTCACTGCTCCGTCCTCCAGCCTTTGACCCGGAAACCGATCAAAGAGAGCCATCTTGAAAGACATCTCAATACTGCAACTGCACAGTGAGGAGGAGAGGAACGAGGAGTGAGGCAGCTTCCAGAGGAGCTATGAGCGAGGATGCACTGGTGTATCTAAATGTCTGGTGTCTAAATTCTCCTCCCGATTCACATCTGTCACAATAATTTTAATTTATGCTTTTCCTTTGCAGTTTAAATCAACCATACATCTCACATATTTCAACAAGCTGATGATGCTGTGAAGTGATGCTCAAGTGATCAAGAATATTACAATGTAATAAGATGTAAAATAAAATGTAAAAATCAATGTAATAAGATTTTCTTCAGGAAAGGAAGCGAGGATGGACGAATAAGAAATGAGAAGCACCCAGGGTAATAAGACAAACAAGACACAGGTGCAAACAATCAGGGGTTAACAAGGGGTACAGGAAACTGTAACAAAAACTACAAACTACAAGACCACATTACAAAACAATGGCACAAAGAATACATAATTATAAATGTTAATTCTTTTCCCAACAGCGTTTTTGATCATTTTCACAAAAATTTCATGGCCCCCAGAATATTTGTCTGTATGAATATCTAAACATGCAATATATCAAAGGAGAGAACAGAATATATATATTTTTTTTTATTGTAGCTTCATGCTTATTTTTTTATCAACACTTGAATGTAGGTAAGTTTCATTAAAAAATTCAACATTTTGAGCAAAAAGTTGAGGAAATCAATGTAGTAAGGTATGTTGTTGTGGGAAGAAGGAGGAGGGAACCGGCGAACGTTTAACAACTTTAATAAGTAAACAAACAAAACGAAAATAAAAGTGGCAGCCCCTCACGGACGACTGTCGCACACACATAAACAAAACATAACATAAAGTCCAGGCCTGGTCCTCTCTCGTCATTCACTGTCGTTGCTCCTCCTTTTATGCTTCCGAAGCTCCTCTGTGAGAGATACGAAACCATTGTGGCACGAAGTTGACTCTCATTAGAAATCACGCACCGCGCTGCTTGCCACATACCCTCATCACCCCTCGCAGGCCGGGGGTACTCCCGAGACTGCGCTCTACACCCCCCCACCCCCTCTCAGGGAGCCAGTCACGGCGGCCGCAGCACCTCGGGGTAAGGACAGATGAGGCGAGAGAAAAGGAGACGGAAGCATGAGGAGTGACAGAAAACAGAGAGGGGAGACAGGAAAAAGAAAAAAAAATCTTGGTCCAGTTCTCGGACACACTGCCGCTCGGTCCTCAGCCAGTCAAGAGGCTCTCACTCGCAGTGCCATGCGATAGTACTGGACGCTGCTTGGTGGGCAGCTGGCAACAAGTCCCCTCCATTCCCTGCTCCTCCCCATCGTGGCGGACGGCAGCAGGCTCCAGCCTCAGCAAACAGGAGTGAGCGCTCTACCCCACCTGTTGTTCCATCGCTCCAGCACCACCGCCTCGGGCAGCCACTGGCAGTCACCACTCCTTCGTGCAGCCTGTCCTCCTTAGCACCGCGATCCCTCTCAGCAGCGAGGGCTCTCCGACAATGTGTCCCTCCGTCCTCCTGGGCTTTGGCAACAGTGTAGTAAGGTATGTTGTTTTGACCACATCTAGATCGGATTAAGAACTATGATCAAATGGAGTAGATCGAGTCCATCAACACCCCCAAAGCTTCACAGTCCTATAGCTCGTCCTGGGTCGACATTTCATTCAGTAACATTAGGCAGTTTTGATATATATGCTGTTTAATGTTGATGATTGCGTTATTTTACATATGATTACATATGAGATTTTTTCACATGTGTTTTGATCAGGAGATTCAATGCTCTTTCAGAAGATGTGTAATAGCACACCTCTACCGTATAACAGTGAAAACACGGAAAGCCGGAAAATTCCTTTAATGGCAGGGAAGCGTTTTCTCACAAATGACGGAAATATCTGTCAATGGCGGGGAAAGTGTTAAGTGTTTTAATTGTACATGTGATAAATGCGCTTTTAATGAATTTCAATTTACTTGAGACCACCTTCGAACTCCCATTCTTGTACTCTTAGGACAGGGATGCTCAATTCTGTTCCTGGAGATCTACCTACCTGCAGAGTTCAGTTCCAACCCTGCTCCATGCAGTTTATGCGGTTTGGCCGTTCATTTACATGACAACAGCATTTTTGGGGCCTGAAAACGCAAGCTTTTGAACACGGTTTCAAAGTGCCAGGTTTTGAAAATGATGCCTTTACCGTCTCCATGTAAACAATTTGTGAAAACGGTGACGTCATGTGTATGCGTATTACATTACGTGCTCGCGGGGTCAACATCGGCAACTTCTGACCTGGCATGCATAATACAGCCTTTTTAGTCATTTTCCAGATACATGTGAACGAGGATTGTTTAGACAACGTTGACGTCTATTTTTAGTACATCGTTGTCATGTAAACATATACCCTTTTTTAGCTGGTTCTGTTGCATTTGATTTAGGTTGGAGTTGAACTTTGCAGGAAGGTAGATCACCACGAACAAGATTGGGCAGCACTGCCTTATGATAGGAAGCTATTGGCAGTGGGTTGTGGTGTGTGTGTTTGTGTGTATTTGTGTGTGTTTGTGCGTGCACCATGTAGTGCAGAGCAAAGGTCCAGCAGCATCTCTAAATCGATGGCCAGTGTTGTAATTGTAACTCATGAGAGATGACATGGCCAGTTTATTCATTTTTGTAGTCTGTCCTCAAGTAGAGTGGACAAGACTGGATGTGTCAAACACAGAGATAGGAAGACAAATTAATTGCCAATGATTGTTTGGACAGTGGATGGTAGAACAGTAATAGAGGAAACTGATTTCATATTACCAAGCTTTCTGGGTCAGTGGAGACTGCTGACCCATTTAGCTCTCAGTAATAGTATTGCCTGCCTTGTAAGAAAACTCTGTCAACACTCCATTCCTTCACTCCATTTATTGTATTTTTTTTTTTTTTGTTCCTTTAATTTAATTTTGTAATTTACCTTGTTATTTTCTGAGTCAAAATATATGTTGCTTTTAAGCCTTATGTTTCTTTGTGAGCATCTGTGCCAAAAGTAAGCGTATAGAAAACAGAGTATTCTAATGTGGCTTTTTAGTACTTGAAGTAGGCCTACATTGAAATGAGACATTGTTAGTTAGTAATTTAATTATAGAAACAATCAAAAATTGTTCAATCAAGGATTGCCAACTTTGGTTGCCTGGCTGGAGTGAGATTTTGATGACATTGGCTGAATAAATGATACGTCCCTATTTGAGACTAATTCATTTGAAATTTTGTCATAATAATGCAATTTACCCGAATATTTAATCCTAATTTAATCCCTATTAAGAAATTAGTTTGGTGCAGAATCTTGCCACTTTAGACCAGCCCAGTGAAGAATATCAATGTTAGACCAAACACAGACGTGCTGGTTGGAAATTCATATGAGCGGATTTTGTGATTTATTTTCAATTGTCTTGTTTTTTTGGCGTGATATTTAGTTGGTTATAGCGTGAGAGCCTGAGTTGGCAACCCTGCTTTTATGACTGTAAATAATGCATAGGTATTTAAAATTATTATTTCCAAAATGAAATGCACTTATTTTAACAGTTATCATCTTCATTTCTTTGTAGTTTTGATCTTTATTCTGGTATTGTAATTTATAGAACGTTCTAAGATGCTCACTCATTTATTTGGAAGTAGAATATGAAGTATCTGCTCTTCTTTCTAGAACAAAGATGTCTCTAAGATGATGCATATTCATATCATTATAAATAATTTACTAGAAACATTACTTCAAGGAGAAGTCATTTTCTCCACTTGGCTATCAGGTTTTTTTTTCAGTTCACTAGTGTAATGCTGTAGTAGCACATGATGTGGCCTGAGGTGATGATCCTTCTTTGTGTGTATGAACCTGATACAAATATACTGTACAGACAAAGCATGCCGTGAGGTATAAGTTTATGACATTCTGGGCTATATAAATTTAGATTAAGCAGTAGAAGACATGAAAGCATTATTGCAAAATGCTGTCATGGAGACATTTTTAGATGGGTTGGTTGCATGAGGTTGGATGAGTTGTTACAATACCTGCACTCTTAAGAAAAATGTTTCTAAACGGTAGCAAATTAGGGTTCTTTAGCTTGTAACAATAGCAGAACCCTTTTTGGTGATAGAACCCTTTTTATAAGGTTCCATACAGAACCATGCTTAATGGTGTTATAAATAACCTTTTTAATAATGGTTTATTTTCATTAATATTAGTATATTAGCATCTTCATATTATTAATATTAGTATTATTTTTATATATTATGTATTAATATTTTTTTGTATTCTATCTGCGTGGTCTCATAATATCTTGTTGCCTCTATTTGGGTATAAAATAAAATAAATAAAATAGCATGTTGTGTCAATTAGGTACTTTTATCTTTTTATTGACATGGCAAATTGTAGCAAAAATGACAGTTCTCTAACAACAGTTGTTAGCTGAATACATTAATAAATAACAATCGACACCGACACTGAACATGATATAGATGCAATGAAGACCAAGTTCCAGTGAAATATGTGATGTCTTTACATCCTTCATTATGTGTGTATTCTGAGTGGCAGTTTCTCTCTGCAGATGATGAGGTTATGGTACAAACCCGATTCCAAAAAAGTTGGGACACTGTACAAATTGTGAATAAAAACAGAATGCAATGATGTGGAAGTTTCAAATTTCAATATTTTATTCAGAATACAACATAGATGACATATCAAATGTTTAAACTGAGAAAATGTATCATTTTAAGGGAAAAATAAGTTGAATTTAAATTTCATGGCATCAACACATCTCAAAAAAGTTGGGACAAGGCCATGTTTACCACTGTGTGGCATCCCCTCTTCTTTTTATAACAGTCTGCAAACGTCTGGGGACTGAGGAGACAAGTTGCTCAAGTTTAGGAATAGGAATGTTGTCCCATTCTTGTCTAATACAGGCTTCTAGTTGCTCAACTGTCTTAGGTCTTCTTTGTCGCATCTTCCTCTTTATGATGCGCCAAATGTTTTCTATGGGTGAAAGATCTGGACTGCAGGCTGGCCATTTAAGTACCCGGATCCTCCTTCTACGCAGCCATGATGTTGTAATTGATGCAGTATGTGGTCTGGCATTGTCATGTTGGAAAATGTAAGGTCTTCCCTGAAAGAGACGACGTCTGGATGGGAGCATATGTTGTTCTAGAACTTGGATATACCTTTTAGCATTGATGGTGCCTTTCCAGATGTGTAAGCTGCCCATGCCACACGCACTCATGCAACCCCATACCATCAGAGATGCAGGCTTCTGAACTGAGCGCTGATGACAACTTGGGTTGTCCTTGTCCTCTTTAGTCCGGATGACATGGCGTCCCAGTTTTCCAAAAAGAACTTCAAATTTTGATTCGTCTGACCACAGAACAGTTTTCCACTTTGCCACAGTCCATTTTAAATGAGCCTTGGCCCAGAGAAAACACCTGTGCTTCTGGATCATGTTTAGATATGGCTTCTTTTTTGACCTATAGAGTTTTAGCCGGCAACGGCGAATGGCACGGTGGATTGTGTTCACCGACAATGTTTTCTGGAAGTATTCCTGAGCCCATGTTGTGACTTCCATTACAATAGCATTCCTGTATGTGATGCAGTGCCGTCTAAGGGCCCGAAGATCACGGGCATCCAGTATGGTTTTCCGGCCTTGACCCTTACGCACAGAGATTGTTCCAGATTCTCTGAATCTTTGGATGATATTATGCACTGTAGATGATGATAACTTCAAACTCTTTGCAATTTTTCTCTGAGAAACTCCTTTCTGATATTGCTCCACTATTTTTCGCCGCAGCATTGGGGGAATTGGTGATCCTCTGCCCATCTTGACTTCTGAGAGACACTGCCACTCTGAGAGGCTCTTTTTATACCCAATCATGTTGCCAATTGACCTAATAAGTTGCAAATTGGTCCTCCAGCTGTTCCTTATATGTACATTTAACTTTTCCGGCCTCTTATTGCTACCTGTCCCAACTTTTTTGGAATGTGTAGCTCTCATGAAATCCAAAATGAGCCAATATTTGGCATGACATTTCAAAATGTCTCACTTTCAACATTTGATATGTTATCTATATTCTATTGTGAATAAAATATAAGTTTATGAGATTTGTAAATTATTGCATTCCTTTTTTATTCACAATTTGTACAGTGTCCCAACTTTTTTGGAATCGGGTTTGTACATGACAGCATCTGAAATACACAATTGAGTTTAGAGTCTCTTCCATTTGATTTTGTAAAAACGGTTATGTTTATGAAGGCCAAAATTAGCAAAAATGGACAGTATGTGAGCCTGTGTTAAAAAGAAAAAGTGACTGGGTATGTTTAGGCATAAAGTAATAATTAAAAAAATCTAACAATATGGATCATAAATTCAATATCTCTGTTACTTACTTTGTGGAGAAGAGAAGTTCCCTTTCGAGGGAACTCGCACTGCGTCTAACGACACTTTGGGGATGAGCCCTTAGCATAGCGCATCTGAAGCATGAATGAAAACTAATCCAATCCTGATTGGTGTTGCGTCATGACGTAGTATGTGACGGCATACACGGAAGCTACAAAGGGGAGGCCGGCACATAGTACAGACAGCTTTCGCTCTTCAGCAAGGCGCTCTGTGTCAAAACTGTCTGTCTATTTGGTGTTGTTTGTATAAAATATATATATACTGTGTGAGAATGGCGAGTGAACATTTTAGAAAGTGTGTTCATCCGTGCCCGCGCTACATCTCGGGCACGGATAAACATCAGTTATGCGTGCATTGTTTGGGTGTGCAGCATACTCGGGCAGCTCTCGAGGGGGCTGCCTGCAGCCAATGTGATAAGCTGCCGCTCAGGGTGCTGCGCTCGCGGCTGACCGTGTTCGATGAGGCCGGCCAGCCTTGCGAGCCCCGTGGTTCTGGTCCCGCGTCTGCTGAGGCCCGCGCTGCGGCTTCTTCCCCCGGGGTGGAGAACCCGATGTTGGAACTCTCTGATTCTGAGGAATTAGATGAGCTCAACATCGAGGCGGGTGAAGCTGAAGTTCATGACTTGCCGCTTCACTCACCCGCTCAAGAGGAGTTGGTTGAAGTGTTGACCCGCGCTGTCCATGTCCTGGAACCATGTCCTGATACGAGCAGACAATATGTCAGTGGTCTCGTATCTAAATCATCAGGGGGGTCTGAAGTCGCGCCCTCTATGCAGACTGGCGCATCAGATCCTCCTGTGGTCCCAGGGGAAACTGTCGTCTCTCAGAGCGATGTACGTCCCAGGGGACCAGAATCAGGGAGCAGACGTCCTGTCGAGGCAGGGGCTGAGGCCCGGGGAGTGGCGACTTCATCCAGAGGTGGTGAAGGCCATATGCAAGAGGTTCAGCCCAGTGGAAGTGGATCTATTAGCGTCTCGAGAGACGTCCCACTGTCCACTGTGGTTTTCCCTCAAGCATCCAGCCCCCCTGGGGTTGGATGCCATGACACAGACGTGGCCGAGGCTGCGTCTGTACGCATTTCCCCCGATCGCTCTGCTCCCAGGAGTCTTGGAGCGGGTCCGCCGGGTTTGCCCCTGGCGGAGTTAAAGCCATCTTACATCCAAGGCTGGGCTATGTGCCCAAGGTGCCATCGAGTGTGGCACCGGCAGTGGTTCTTCAGGCATTCCATCCTCCACCTCACGTGACGGCGGAAGTGGGGAGACTTCATCTACTCTGCCCAGTCAGAGCACTGAGAATTTTCTTAGAGAAGTCTTCGCAGTGGAGAAAATCAGATCAGTTGTTGGTGTGCTTTGGCTCACCCAAGAAAGGGCTGCCTGCATCAAAGCAGACAATCAGCAATTGGATTGTCCAGGCTATAGCCACGGCTTATCAGCTGCACAATCTGCCTTCACCTATAGCCGTGAGGGCCCATTCCACCAGAGGCATGGCATCCTCTGTGGCCCTCCTTTCTGGAGTCCCGAGGCGGCTGGGTGGGCCACCCATGCCGGGTGCCAGGGTGCTCGTGTCCTAAGTGTGCCTGGACTCCAGCTTCACACTAGGACAGGCGTGAGCCTCGGTGTGGCATAGTGGGTACTCGTTCCCCAAAGTGTCGTTAGACGCAGTGCGAGTTCCCTCGAAAGGGAACGTCTTGGGTTATGACTGTAACCCTTGTTCCCTGAGAAAGGGAACTCTCACTGCGTCTCATCGCCACACCTCGTCACGCCTGGAGCGCCTGCTTCATTGCGCAGCTGTCTGTACTATGTGCCGGCCTCCCCTTTGTAGCTTCCGTGTATGCCGTCACATACTACGTCATGACGCAACACCAATCAGGATTGGATTAGTATTCATTCATGCTTCAGACGCGCTACGCTAAGGGCTCATCCCCAAAGTGTCGTTAGACGCAGTGCGAGTTCCCTTTCTCAGGGAACAAGGGTTACAGTCGTAACCCGAGACGATCTTTGTGGAGAAGAGTATCTCTAACTGAACAGAGCAGCTCACACTTACATGTTCTGTTAAACAAAACAGAGAAAAAGACATGATTGGTAGAAAACCAGTTATAATTTGAAAGTTAAAATGTATAAATATTTTAAGAAAGAAATAATTTACCTGTCAAGAGTGTGTTGACATTCTGTGTAGTTGTATAGCTGAGCTCCAGAAAATCAGTAATGAGGTGGCTTTGACAGTTACAGATTTGAAAAACAAAAAGGCGGGAATTAAGAACCCTAAACTCTTAACACAAAGAACCATTTCAGCATATAATAACAGTCGCATTTCTGTTTTCTTACAGGTTCACAGAAACTTTTCAAAAAAAGCTCAAGCGTTTATTTTTCCATTTGGTATAATGATGTTTTTGGCTCACTTCTTTTGCCACAAATCAAATAATCAAAATTTGATGTCATGTTCAACATTCTTAAAGAGGTACATTCAAGTTTTTTTTCTCAGCCAAGCTGACTTGCTGTTCTGAAGAGAACAAACTGATCAAGTCCTTTAATCAACTTTTCCCTCAGTTTCTGACTTCATCCCCCTATGCATTGTTATTTTTTTCAATCTCTTCATTTTGTGTTCCACAACCCTTAAAATACTAAGTAATCATGTTATTTACAAACCATACCCCTGGAAAACATTAAACAGATGCAGAACTGTGCAACTGATGCTCATAACTACCTAAATGAATGACTATCAGACTGGAAGTGATATCTGTCAGTTGTATGGGCTTGTGGGATTGTTCTGTCTGTAAATGTGGACTCATTATTGGCAGCCGGTCCATTGAGCTTCAGTGCAGTTGTATTGATTTTACAGCACAGGGAGACGCTTAGAAAAACGTACCTGCTAGGAAAAAAAAAAAAAAAAAAACATTTTCAGGTAGGAGAGTGGGTGGAACTTATGCACAATCCCGTAAAACTGCTGCAGATCAACGAGTGCACTTTTCAGGGACAGCCTATGTGTAAAAGATATTTATTTAGAAGTAATATCCATCAGTTGTGTGGGCCTGTGGATTGTTCTGTCTGTAAATGTGGACTCGTGATTGGCAGCTGGTCCATTGAGCCTCAGTACAGTCCTATTGATTTTTCAATAATCGTCCACAATTTAGCCAGGTGTTTAGTGATGACAAGTATGGATTTGTACTCTAGAGTGACATGCTGCACTCTAAGATTACTAAAACTTGATGCTAGTGTATTGAGCATGCTGGACACACTAATCAGGAAAAGAATATGCACCTTATGCAACTCATTCGTAAAGGTCACCTGAAGGATTATGGTAGTCTTGTAATAATCCATTGGGTTTTTAGTTGATTGTACATACAGTGGGTTCCAGTTTTCAACACTCATGCTTAACAAATTTGGCCTTTTGAATCAAAATACTATTTTTAAAAAACCTAAGAGAATCCGAGCTATAATGACATTCACTTTGACTTGCAGTAGTCATATGTCAGACTTATTAATAGTCTGGGAACGCCTCTGCAGCACTAGCTTCTCTTTAATCATCTCCTCCATCAGCACAGCAACAACGAGGGCCTGACTTCATAACATCCTACATCAGACATTGTGCTGGAGATATTCATTTTTCCTCTCTTATCTGCCATAGTCTTATGCAAACTGATAAGGTTTCGAAATGAATGGATGAGATTAAAAGAGAACCTAAAAATGCTTATTGTGTTTCTGAACTGAACAAGTTGCATTTGGATGAGCCCCTCTATAAGTAATACCTAGTATGGTAATCCACTCAGGAAGAGAAATAACAATTTTTACAATAAATTGCATGCCAGTCACTTGGTTAATAATGACTAAACATGCATTAATTATGTTTAATTATTTAAAGTTCAAATGGAACGGAAGCAGCGACAGATATTTTTGTCTATATTGTGATGTACATTCAAGTGAAATGGATTATCGAAAAATAATTAAATGTGACTTGGTTTTGTCAGTTGTTGATTGAATGGAGGAAGATCTGGATGCAAGTTTGCAGTCGATTGTAAAAAGGGCTGGTGTTTAAGCAGACTGAATGATTAGAGATATCATGATTCAAAAAGGGTGCTTCGATCAGGATTTTTGGAGCCGATCGTCGATCACAGGAAGCAATATCTGCAGATAAGGATCACCGATACCGATCTATTTGAAGCCTTCTTTTTATCATGTAGAGTTATTTATAGGGATGCTCCAATCAGGATCCAATCATTCAAGGCCTGAATTTCATTTTTGAAAATGGGAGGAATCCCCCCCTTAGTGACCATTTAAAAAAAAAAAAAAAAAAATTTATATATATATATATATATATATATAATTATCTCACCTAAATATTTGGTCATGCAGTGCATTTTTTTGTTTTTACAATGGGGCAACTGTTGCACAATAGCTTACACACAGCACAAGCCTGATTTCAAACTCTGAATGAAATTCACAAAAAAGACAAGTAAACAGTCAGTAATATATTAAGAACAAATAAACAATTTACAAGCATTAGCACAAATAAAATAAACAGTGCTTTAAGTTTTTTTCAGGTAGGCCTAACAGTAGTATTGAGGTAAGAAATACTAAAGAAATTAAATAAGGATTCAAATGTAAAATAATATTGGATGGTCTTCCCTGAATAAATGAAATACAGATTAATCCTAACAGTTAAGGTTACAAAAGTTAGTCATCCAAGAGCAGTGAGTGTCATTAATGTTAATCAAACAACAAAAGACAAAGAAAAAATCAGAGAGAGCAGCAGGTTTATTCAACTGCTGTCACTTTAAGAGCTGCACGGATCCAATCTGTTCTCAACTGTATACATTACAAAAATTTCTCGTAAAAACGGTACAAACATTTTGTAAATACATTTGTGTGTATTTGACCATTTAAGGGCAATTTGGTACTCACAAGCTGTTTGTGAGGCGGCCTATGTGTGTACGCTTTGAGTGTGCATGAGCGTGCCATCTCAGAGCATGCGAGTTCTAAATGTGGTTTAAACACTGGTAAGACTAAAAAAGAAATACAAAATCTAAACTTTAGTGACTATTCAACGGTGCCTTGGTTGTGCAAGTGACAAATCAACTGCAGTTTGCAGCTTGCTTATACAAACCTGATTCCAAAAAAGTTGGGACACTGTACAAATTGTGAATAAAAAAGGAATGCAATAATTTACAAATCTCATAAACTTATATTTTATTCACAATAGAATATAGATAGCATATCAAATGTTGAAAGTGAGACATTTTGAAATGTCATGCCAAATATTAGCTCATTTTGGATTTCATGAGAGCTACACATTCCAAAAAAGTTGGGACAGATAGCAATAAGAGGCCGGAAAATTTAAATGTACATATAAGGAACAGCTGGAGGACCAATTTGCAACTTATTAGGTCAATTGGCAACATGATTGGGTATAAAAAGAGCCTCTCAGAGTGGCAGTGTCTCTCAGAAGTCAAGATGGGCAGAAGATCACCAATTCCCCCAATGCTGCGGCGAAAAATAGTGAAGCAATATCAGAAAGGAGTTTCTCAGAGAAAAATTGCAAAGAGTTTGAAGTTATCATCATCTACAGTGCATAATATCATCCAAAGATTCAGAGAATCTGGAACAATCTCTGTGCGTAAGGGTCAAGGCCGGAAAACCATACTGGATGCCCGTGATCTTCGGGCCCTTAGACGGCACTGCATCACATACAGGAATGCTACTGTAATGGAAATCACAACATGGGCTCAGGAATACTTCCAGAAAACATTGTCGGTGAACACAATCCACCGTGCCATTTGCCGTTGCCGGCTAAAACTCTATAGGTCAAAAAAGAAGCCATATCTAAACATGATCCAGAAGCACAGGCGTTTTCTCTGGGCCAAGGCTCATTTCAAATGGACTGTGGCAAGGTGAAAAACTGTTCTGTGGTTAGGGTTAGTTCTTTTTGGAAAACTGGGACGCCATGTCATCCGGACTAAAGAGGACAAGGACAAGGACAACCCAAGTTGTTATCAGCACTCAGTTCAGAAGCCTGCATCTCTGATGGTATGGGGTTGCATGAGTGCGTGTGGCATGGGCAGCTTACACATCTGGAAAGGCACCATCAATGCTAAATGGTATATCCAAGTTCTAGAACAACATATCTAGAACATCCAGACGTCGTCTCTTTCAGGGAAGACCTTGCGTTTTCCAACATGACAATGCCAGACCACATACTGCATCAATTACAACATCATGGCTGCGTAGAAGAAGGATCCGGGTACTGAAATGGCCAGCCTGCAGTCCAGATCTTTCACCCATAGAAAACATTTGGCGCATCATAAAGAGGAAGATGCGACAAAGAAGACCTAAGACAGTTGAGCAACTAGAAGCCTGTATTAGACAAGAATGGGACAACATTCCTATTCCTAAACTTGAGCAACTTGTCTCCTCAGTCCCCAGACGTTTGCAGACTGTTATAAAAAGAAGAGGGGATGCCACACAGTGGTAAACATGGCCTTGTCCCAACTTTTTTGAGATGTTGATGCCATGAAATTTAAAATCAACTTATTTTTCCCTTAAAATGATACATTTTCTCAGTTTAAACATTTGATATGTCATCTATGTTGTATTCTGAATAAAATATTGAAATTTGAAACTTCCACATCATTGCATTCTGTTTTTATTCACAATTTGTACAGTGTCCCATCTTTTTTGGAATCGGGTTTGTAAGACGCGATATGGTGATGTGAAGCCATTTGTGCATTTTGAGAGTGAAAGAGCGTGTGCGGTGATTCACTCATGCTGTTTGTGAAATTACATCTCACAGAAAGTTTTCAAATTACTTTTTAAGTTATTTAATAAAGAAATATAAATTGTACCTGCACCTTCAGCATTATAATTATTTTACCCGTGCCGGACAGAGATTGAGACTGCACCGCTGTATGTCATGCCGTACCTCTCACGGCAGGCGCGCATCTTTATTGTCATCAGCATGAGGTTTTTGAGATCGGCCTTTATAGAGACCGCCGATCAATCTTCCCAAAGCGATTATCGGCCCATAGCGATCGATAGCCGATCAATTGGAGCACCCCTTTGTGCCAGACATTCCATTCCATTTCATGCAGATATTATTTGTTGTTAAAACGTACATAATGCTGGTTTCTAGGGTCTATGAAGGTCATTCAACAGCTTGAAACATGTAATGTATACAAACAATGCAAGAGAGTACGCAACCCATTCTCACTCCCAAGGCGTCAAAGTCTGAAGCATGGTCAAGTGCCTTTCCACGTCACAATGAAGACGCTAAAGGTACCCCTAGGCGTCATTTCTCGACACGCAGGGTACTCTATTGATTTCAATGAGAAACCTTTGGCGTCATACACAGACGCGTTGGGCATGGGAATGTTATCGTCATGATGAAATTATATATTGGGTTATGATTTTGCCATTATGACGTTGGAGTGTGATTCTCAATTTAATCAGCCAGCATAATTTTATTTACATTTATTTTATTTACGCTATTTAGACACGTTTGAACATGTAACCCAACCCCATCCCTAAACCTACCCATTTGTGTATTATATGACATAAAATACAGGATATAACAGGCAGATATGACTGCATGCACAATTTATTCAAAAAATTACAAATATTCCAAGTGTTCTGAGGCCAAACGATTGATTTGTGTGAAGAAAATCCCCAAAAGCTATCAGCGTCTCCATTCACCGAAGATCATGCACATATTCAAATTTCAAAAATTGCCCCCTGAAGAAACGTTACGTCAGATTTCATAGTGAAATTGCATTGGCTCTCGTATGTCTCGTGAACAATTGCGTCATTACGTCAGCTTTGATTGTAAAATGTCATTGGCTCTCGTGTGTCTCGTGACCGATTGTGTCATGCTCAAGAGTCGTGTGTATCATTTGAATGAGATATGACTGTGTGTGTGCGTGCTTTCACGGAGCGGCGGAATCATCATTTCAGTAAATAAAACAATAAGATCAACTCTGTTCTTTACATGAAGATATCATATGACTTCAGAAGACTTGGAATGCAACATGAGTTAATACTTTTATACTGTTTTTGGTCAGTTTTTGCAATAAATACCTGTGACTGTACTTTTATTTGCCTGTTATGTGTTTTATATTTTTTAGAAGTGGGTAGGTTTAGGGTAGGAGTGGGGTTAGTTGCTCCAAAATATAAAAGTAGCCTATAAATATTCATAAAATCATGTCTGCTTTTACAAATGCAAAGAATTAAATGCGTCTTGATCTGACACATTGGCAAACAACTGAAATCAATGGAGTACCCTGCACGTCGATATAGTGACGCCTAGGGGTACCTTTAGCGTCTTCATTGTGACGCAAAAGGCACTTGACCATGCTTCAGATTTTGACGCCTTGGGAGTGAGAATGGGTTGGAGTACAATATACTAAAAGGGAAGGCTGTCTGGCAGCATTTGGTGCTGCAGGCTGCAGCTGTGATCCTGTAATAGGAAATGGATCTTATTCACTGACAGACCTCTTGAGTAATATCTACACACTCTTTTGAGTACCAGTCATTCTGGAATCGAGTTTCTCTATTTCTTCTTCATGACCTTGAAAGTTGTTGTGATTACTCCAAACTTGTTATTGTAAGGGATGTCCTCTATGGATTTGCTAATTAATTTTAGGTGACTAATAGCTGAAGAAGACTTAGAGAACCCTCTGTGCAGCCTCAGTGATGAATCTGTATTATAATTGGAAGGTCAAGCCCAAAGTCCTGGAACTGGTGTTAATGATAATATCTATCAGTTGCTCTTTACCAAACTAACTTGATCTCAACAGCACAAAAGTGCTGAGAGTTTAACATGGTAAAACAAGCTTTCTGATTTGTACATTTTCAAAAATCTGTCTTTTTGCCATCCTAGTTAGATTTGTAGCTCATATTGGTATTGTCTGGCTTTTATTAATTGAGCTTTATTCATTTAGCTCTTTTAAATATGAAAATGGTTCAGAATAGCTTGTGTTAACAGTCTGCTAGGTATTACTGAGGGTAAGCAAGAAATTCAAGAATCAATACTGATACCTACTAAAATTTACCTACTAAATTTAGCCACAAACTATTATTTGTGGGCAGGAGGTTTGCGCAGTATGCCAAGTACTAAAAAAAAAAAAAAAAAAAAAATGAAACTGTACAGTATCAGAATTGCACAATTTTAGTGCATGGACTGACTTTAATCAACAAATACACTTCACTAATAACGGAATAAAACATTTTATTAGTTTTGTTGTAAAAAAAAAAAATGGAGTATGGTCAGCTGTTGCAAAAAAGGTTTCTAGATCAACAAAGTATTGAAAAATTTCAGAGAATTATATTTTTTAAAGTCATGGAATTCATTCAGAAGGCTATTGCTCTGATAACAAGGATATAACTTGCTATACATTATTCATTAAGTACTGTCAAATTGGCACTTTTGTTCCATATATTCAGAGTTTCATTCCATATATTCACACTTTCATTCTATATATATATACACCGATCAGGCATAACATTATGACCATGTGAAGTGAATAACACTGATTATCTCTTCATCACGGCACCTGTTAGTGGGTGGGATATATTAGGCAGCAAGTGAACATTTTGTCCTCAAAGTTGATGTCTTAGAAGCAGGAAAAATGATCAAGTGTAAGGATTTAAGTGAGTTTGACAAGGGCCAAATTGTGATGGCTAGACGACTGGGTCAGAGCATCTCCAAAACTGCAGCTCTTGTGGGGTGTTCCTGGTCTGCAGTGGTCAGTATCTATCAAAAGTGGTCCAAGGAAGGAACGGTGGTGAACCTGTGTCAGGGTCACGGTCAGCCAAGGCACATTGATGCACATGGGGAGTGAAGACTGGCCTGTGTGGTCTGATCAAACAGATGAGCTACTATAGCTCAAATTGCTCAAGAAGTTAATGCTGGTTCTGATAGAAAGGTGTCAGGATACACAGTGCATCGCAGTTTGTTGCGTATGGGGCTGCATAGCCGCAGACCAGTCACGGTGCCTATGCTGACCACTGTCCACCGCCGAAAACGGCAACAGTGGGCACATGAGCATCAGAACTGGAACACGGAGCAATGGAAGAAGGTGGCCTGGTCTGATGAATCACGTTTTCTTTTACATCGTAGGATGGCCAGGTGCGTTTGCGTCACTTACCTGAGGAACACATGGCACCAGGATGCACTATGGGAAGAAGGCAAGCCGGCGGGGGCAGTGTGATGCTTTGGGCAATGTTCTGCTGGGATACCTTGGGTCTGAAGTTGAAACGTCAGAAGTTGAAGCTTTATTTCTTGTTAATTTAGCCACTGTATCAAATAAATACCTAGGGTTGTGTCTGTTTTCGTCTAAGAGAGTCGAAAAATAAGCAGATCTAGCCGTTTTTAAGGCCTTTCTCTATGCCATTATGCTCTCTTTCCACGAAATGCGAAAAACCGCTAGTTTTGTTTTCTTCCAGCTGCGCTCCATTTTTCTGGCTGCTCTCTTGAGGGCCCGAGTGTTCTCGTTGTACCACGGCGTTGGACTATTTTCTTTAATCTTCTTTAAGCGCAGAGGAGCAACTGTTTCTAAAGTGCTGGAAAAGAGAGATTCAATAGTTTCTGTTTCAGCATTGAGTTCTTCTAAGCTATCTGGGATGCTGAGGAGATTAAACTGATCAGGAAGATTATTTATAAAGCAATCTTTAGTGGTAGCTGCAACAGTTCTACCGTATTTGTAACAAGGAGATGGCTTTGCAGCCTTGGCTAAATGGAGTATACACGAGATTAGATAATGATCTGAGATGTCATCGCTCTGCTGCAGAATTTCAATGGCATCAGCTGTAGTGTATGTTGAAATGCTTGAAAAACACATAACTTACTGAAAAATTCTACCTGCGAACGTTAAACTGTGTGTCTAATAAAATAATTTTGTTTCACATCATCAGTGAAGATGTTGCCTAAGATATCAATTTATTGATATTGTTTTTTTTTTGTTTTTTTTTTAATACCAAGGTTAACTTTTGCTATCGATTCAACCCTGGGAAGCAGGAGTGGGGGAATGATTGGTTTTAACTCAATACTGACAAGAAAAACACAGTGGGAGTAAGAGAGAACTCATAATAAAGCATGATGTAATTAGTTTTGAAACTTGCCCATCAGTGGCAACAAAGCAGATAGTTCTTGGATCATGATAAATAAAAACCAAGGCTCTGCAAAGTTCTCCCCCACTCATTTGTTGATCTTTGACAATATGCCTTTGAACAACAGCGCTTTTAAATTCATCCACTGTAGCCTACGGTAGAATACAGAGGCAATGTGTTCTTTTAATCAGCTTTCTGTTTGATATGTGTACAGTTTGGGAGAGAAGGGGCGGGCACACTGCATCCTCCGCTATGTTACAATCTAGCAAAATAACCTGCAGATGCCCTGCAAAGAAACTTAAAAATTCAGCCCTGTGAAGTTCAACCGAGGGGAGCAGAGAGGAGCACACAGGTCTTATTGTGTTGGGAATTGAGCCAGAGCTTGAGTGGTTTTACAGCACATACAGAGTGAAGGCATTGGTTATCATGGCAGACATCCCTTAACTAAAGCTGAGAGGAGAGGGGCTTGTTGTGGCAGTGAGGTTGTCATCCCACAGATAGGTTTGTAATGCTCAGGAGAGTGGAGCGAGAGGAGGGAGTGTGTGTGTGTTTTGTGGGGGGAGCGTCAAGTAGCGCTGCTACATCTCATGTTGTCATTTCACTTATTTCATTTTTTTATTTCTTTTCTAACCAGCTTTGAAAAGTATGAGATGAGCACCATGTTGATGGCTGCTGAAATGGTGAATACGGTGGGCGCAGGAAGATTCATTCCACTTCTATAATTTGCAGGAAAATTACTTTACTCCCCCGATGCTGCTTCTATTTATCTTTTGCTGGCTACATATGTAGGAAGAAAAATGCGCTGAGACAAAGGAAGCAAGGTCCCACATCTAGTTAACTGACGGATGGTGTCTGGACTGGAGTCCCATAAATGCATTAGCTATATCACAATTAATGTGCTGTAATGGACATGCAACTTGTTTGTGGTTGTTTACTGTGTTTCCCATTAGCAGGATCCACTATCATCAAAAATGTACAATAGGACCCCAGGAAGTTTAAATGTCCATGGCTTGCCTTCACGAGGTTTTTAAAGCAAGATCCATTACTGCAGACATCCAGCCATGTGGAACCAAGTCATGTTTTTATATCTTCAACCAAACAAGCTGTAAAAAAAGAAAGTTACTTAACCCCTTCATATTCTGTGTCCATTGGAATGGAGATCACATGTCTTTTGGTTTATACTAATACAATTTTATGTTTTTACAATATAAGTAATGCCTAGTCACTGACTGGTCCCTGATCAACAAATCACAATGAAGATATGATCTAATCTGATTCAGACATCACAAAATAAAGGCATGGCTAACCGACTAGAATGAGTAAGCCCCTTTTTGTACCTTTTATATGCTAATTTATGTTCATGGTAGCATCATAAACTTGCATCTATTATAATCTGATAATATTCAAAGGTAATTTGATGATATTTCAGAGTTGTAGAACAGAAAATGATTGGACTGATTGGAATGATTGGACTGAAAGACTATCCCAGTATTCAGACCCTATATGAGCAATGTACTTTGAATGAGGCTAAAAGGATTTTAAGTGACCTGTCTCATGTACTCTATCCCTGTTATGAACTCTGGAAGAAGGTATAGAATTATAAACAAAACAAGTTTAAAAACTCTTTTATGCCGGTATCAATCAGACTGTTGAACATGCATTAGCGAAGTTTACCTATTCTTATGTGTATGTGTATAAATATTGTGTATACTTTTTAATGTATCAGGTTCTGTCGAAATGCTGGCTATTGAGTCCATTACACATTTCCCTATCAGGGACAATAAAGTATATTTCATTTCATTTCATTTCAAAAACATTTTTTCATTTTTTTTAGGGTTGTATGTCCATCACGTAGTATGTACATCAGGCCTTGAAAGATGTCATCAGGAACACATAACACTTTGTGTCCCAGGTTGTGAAATTTGTGCAAGCATTTCAAAGCTAAAATACAGAGCAACAAATTCTGTTTTATGAGCATTCATGTTTATGAATTATTAATATTATCAATATGATTTTATTTGTCCTCAAAGCAAACTTTTTCATTAGTTTTAGTGTCAGAGAGAGACAGTGAATGTGAAGTGAGTGAATACACAGCAACAAACACACACATACACACACACACACTCACACACACACACACACATACACACACACACGCTCACTCCCACACACACACACACACACACACACACACACTGATACCTTGAGTGGATAGATTTTTATTTTCTCAGTGAAAAAAATTCAGGTCTGAAGTTGCTAAGATAATGGCGAGTCATCTGAAAATTCTGCATTGTCACAAACGAAACCTGTATCCTATACTTGTTGCTGCCTCTTGAACTAATACCCACAATCTCCTAAAAGTTTGAAAATATACCTCACAATAGAAATTATTCAGTCATGATGGAATTATAAAAGAGAATGAATGATGGAATCATTACCAGTTGTAGCATACAGTCACAGGTAATTGGGCCCTTTGCAAATCATATTCAAGACCGGGATGGGAAATCCTCAAAACAAAACATACGGCCTGTCATTTCCTTCTCCGGCTCACTGTTCGTTTAGCCCTCTTCTCCCAGCTGAGAGATAGACAGTGTCTTGTTTCCTTTCTAGCTCCCACGCCATCTGGAATATTAAATGGCAGACTCACCCAGAAAAGGACAGCAGTGAGGAACAGGGGAAACAAAGGTAAAAGGGAAGTTAGTGGTCTGACACTACACCAAGGAAACCAAGGTCATAGATTATCAAATACTTACATTAAGTTTATCCATCTGTATTTTTCTCTTTGTCTTTCAAATGCATTATGGCCATTATTTAACATTACCATCTAAACATGGCAAATCTCCGTCATCACAGAACAATTTGGACCTCTGTCCCAGTCTTGCTTATCTTATGTTCAGGACAGTATCTCTTACTGAACTTATGATACATCTTGACATACAGAGAATATATTGTAGCACAGATTGTTTTTGTAATATTGAGCTCAAATCAGACCAGAAGATAACTTTGACGAGACAAAAGCACCTTAATATGAACCTCAAAGTAAGCCACTTGCCTAACTCATGCTTAACTCAAAAGTTTTTTTTTAATCTATGTCTAATGTGAATGAAACTGAGTGTATTGTGGTGTAAATTAGTAACACAGTAACAATTAAACCACTGTTCAAAAGTTTGGACTCAGTAACATTTTTTTATGTTTTTGAAATAAATTTCTTATGCTCACAAAGGCTGCATTTATTTGATAAAATATACAGTAAAACAGTAGTATTGTAAAATTTTACTACAAAAATTATTTTCTATTCTAATATATTTTAAAAAGTAATTTATTCCTGTGATGGCAAAGCTGAATTTTCATCAGCCATTACTCCAGTCTTTAGTGTCACATGATCCTTCAGCAATCAGTCCAATATGCTGATTTGGTGCTCAGGTAACATCTCTAACATCAATGTTCTTACTCTTGGTTGTACTTCAAAGAAAGCGTTGTTTGCTATGGCTATATGAGTTAACTAGTGGATCTCAAGCATGCTACCATTGGCTGTCCATACACTACTTTATTCACAGTGCACACACAAGTCAAGTCAAGTCTAGTTACCTTTATTTATATAGCAATTTTTACAATACAGATTGTTTCAAAGCAGCTTTACAGTGATTACAGGAAAATAATGCAACAAAATTTGTTTTGGCTGTACAGCCGCTCTGGAGAAAACAGTGATGTCACTCTGGAGAAAACATTTGTATATGTGGTTGTGGTTTGCGGGGACTCTACATAGGCATAATGGTTTTTTATACTGTACAAACTGTATATTCTATCCCCTTACACTATCCCTACCCCTAAACCTACCCATCACAGAAAATTGTTCGCATTTTTTGAATTTCAAAAAACACAGTTTAGTATTATTTTTTAAAACCATTTAGTTTACAAGACACAGGAAGTGTCCTCATAAACCATGTTTACGCTGTAATACCCATGTCATTATACACATGATACACACATGTGTCCTCATAAGCCATATATACAAGAACACACATACATCTCTTCAGCTTATAAACCCCCACAGCAGAGCAGGCATGCTCAGGCACACAAGCGCACAGCAGCAGAATTCAATCACATAATCTTTGATTGTTTTGGTTTTCTGCTCCAGCTCCTTCAACTCAAACAGAAAACAATAAAAAAAGTTTTTTTTTTTTTTTTTTGTCAAAATGATCCAAAATTGAATTCTTCACATTTAGTGGGACTTTTCTAAATGTTAGTCAAACTCTTTGTTCTCATTTCAGCTACAGTCAGCTACCTAATCCTGGGTTGCTTCAACCCACGTTTGAGTCAAATATGGACAACCCAACTGTTGTTTTACATTTTTAAATTATATTTATAAACTCAATGGTTGGATTTGTCCATATTTGACTTTGTGCCACTCTGTGTTGGAGCCTTTCATATTATAATACTTTTGTGCAATGAAAGATTATCAATAGCCTATTAATAACTATATTCTTGTTCTGTCCTATCTATCATATTTTGCTGCCTCATTAAAAAGCTGCACTATACATTTAAAAGAAATGTCTTACTGTTGTATATATATATATACACACACGCTATATTGCCAAAAGTTTTGGGACGCCTGCCTTTACATGCACATTAACTTTAATAACATCCCATTCTTAATTCGTAGGGTTTAATATGGAGGCGCACCTTTTGCAGCTATAACAGCTTCAACTCTTCTGGGAAGGTTTTGCACAAGGTTTAGGAGTTTAAGGGCATTTTTGACCATTCTTCTAGAAGTGCATTTGTGAGGTCAGGCACTGATGTTGGATGAGAGGGCCTGGCTCACAGTCTCCGCTCTAATTCATCCCAAAGGTGTTCTATCGGGTTGAGGTCAGAACTCTGTGCAGGCCAGTCAAGTTCCTCCACACCAAACTCGCTCATCCATGTCTTTATGGACCTTGCTTTGTGCACTGGTGCGCAGTAATGTTGGAACAGGAAGGGGCCATCCCCAAACTGTTCCCACAAAGTTAGGAGCATGAAACTGTCCAAAATGTCTTGGTATGATGAAGCATTAAAAGTTCCTTTCACTGGAACTAAGGGGCCAAGCCCAACCCCTGAAAAACAACCTCACATCATAATCCCCCCTCCACCAAACTTTACACTTGGCACAATGCAGTCAGGCAAGTACCGTTCTCCTGGCAACCGCCAAACCCAGACTCGTCTATCGGATTGCCAGACAGAGAAGCGCGATTCGTCACTCCAGAGAACACGTCTCCACTGCTCTAGTGTCCAGTGGCGGTGTGCTTTACACCACTGCATCCCACGCTTTGCATTGCACTTGGTGATGTAAGGCTTGGATGCAGTTGCTCGGCCTTGGAAACCCAATCCATGAAGCTCTCTACGCACTGTTCTTTGGCTAATCTTGAGCTAATCCACACGAAATTTGGAGGTCTGTAGCTATTGACTCTGCAGAAATTTGCAACTTCTGCGCACTGTGCGCCTCAGCATGCACTGACCCCGCTCTATGAGTTTACGTGGCCTACCACTTCGTGGCTGAGTTGCTGTTGTTCCCAATTGCTTCCACTTTGTTATAATAACAGTTGGAATATTTAGTAGTGAGGAAATTTCACGAATGGATTTATTGCACAGGTGGCAACCTATCACAGTACACTTGAATTCACCATTCTTCACCATTCGAACCATTCTTTCAAAAATGTTTGTAGAAGCAGTCTGCATGCCTAGGTGCTTGATTTTATATCGGATCGGTACTCTGTATCGGCCAATACTAAATCCCAGGTATCGGAATTGGTACCGGAGGCAAAAAAGGCGGATTAGAGCATCCCTATATTTGACCCAAACATGGATCCAGCATTTTTTATAGTGTACAATGATCAGGAAGCATATTCTGATAGATTCTGAAGATAATAGGTACTTAAAGCATTTAGGAAGTGCATGCTTTAAGCATTGCACTTGAAGTTTTTAGGAAGCATAGAGGGACTGAGAACTGGAGGAGTTTAAATTTGGCTCTGAAAGCTGCAATGACAGCTTTGTGAGTGTCCTGCAGAGTGTCAGAATGGCTTTGATCTTCTCAAGCTATTGCTTGAAAGCTAATCAGATGAATAAATACTCCCGTTATAACAGCATAATGATCATGTCTTGGATCAGATTGTTCGTAGTTTTATACGATTACACGGCAGCTTGTGCTGTATTCAAAAGCTCTAACGTGGCAGTTCAAATTCTCATAGCTCTAGATATGAGCTTATTATTGTGCGCTTATCACTGTTGAGCTCCTCTGAACTACATATTCTGTGTTAACAGCACTTGGCGGTACAGAAAAAAATGAACTCCAATGTTCTGAGGTTGTGCTCCACTACACAACACCAGACAGAAAACTTGGAGGGAATAATAAAGGCTACATACACCTTTCTTCTTTCCTCCGTTTCTTTTGGAGGTGAATTGACCGCATTTCATTTCAGTTTGGTTTAGGAGGCTAAAAGCCTCAATGGAGTTATAGGGTGAATGGTAGGAAAGAGCCGGGCAGACTTAAAAGGAATACATTTCCAAACTCTGCAGGAGAGCTCAGGCGTAATCCTTCCTCCACCTGCCAATAACCCAGGTGGGGTGACAGAGACATAACATCAGTGCATTATTGAGCCAACCTCTGGAAATCGGGTCAATGGACAGTCTATGTCGCTTGAATGGACCTATGATTTGGAGGTCTGAGATCGTTCTCGCTCTTATTCCGTAGGTTTGGTGAACCTCCTCTCCTCACTTGGCCTCTGGGGCAGACAGAGCTAAAGGGCTATGATGGTTCAGTGTAGCTTTGGCCTAATCAGATTGCTCTGTTTTCTTCAGAAAGGTAAAATATAGCCAAAGTAGAAAGGAAACCGAGAGAGAGAGAGAGCGAGCAGGTACTCAATGTATTAATGTGTTGTTCACTGTAAATAGAAAAAAATAGGTTTAGTGATATAGCGTTGATGGGAGACGCAGACTCTTCCTTTATCTGTTTATTGTTTTACATCAGATTAAACAGTAATCCATGAAAGTGTTTTAAAGCTGTGACATGCATATCTCATTTAAAATATTGAACACTTTTGATGCATTCTTGTGTACATTTGTTTCTTCACTCAATCTTCATGAGCTGTCGTTTGTTATGCTGGATTTCAGAGGCCCTGGAGCAATTGATGTCAGTTATAAAGATGGAGAAAACAGTGATTTTTCTCCTACAAAGAAAAGCAATGGAACTGGCTCAGCGGGGAATTTTGTATCTGAATCTAGATTCTGTATGGACAGAATGAAACTCCTGTGGTCTGTGCTTGCTTCCAAAACATCCAGAATTTCAGAATCATCCCAGGAAATTCAGATGCAACTTTTGGAATATGTAGGCACAGATATTTTCAAGACATTTCAGGGTAGATTAGTGAAATAGTAGTTTGACAACTATGAATGTGTGAGAGCCACAGTTCTCCATGGTAACAAACTCTGTTTGCATATTAGGTACACAGAATGCAATGTATGTCACCAAATACATAAATGTCAATGTATACATTTAGGTAATACGTGTTTCCTGGGAATTGAACCCATTATCTTGGCATTGCTTGCAGCAGTTGAGCTAAAGGAACACCACAGAATCATTAAAAGCCAATGAGGATGTTAGGTTGCTGGTTCAATCTGGGGACTAGTTCAGTCAAAGTGGGGTTACCCAGGACCCAAGAAGTAGAGAGTTATGGGACTGGAGTTTGGGCTTTGGGAAGTGTGAAAAGTCCAAATGGCTAGTCACGACAGAACTATAGCTCTGTAATTTCTGCTTTAATATCTTTTCTCTGACACTTTTTTCTCCTTTCTCTTAACACCCACAGTTGAATTATTAGACACACTGTCTACAAGCATTGACCATAACGTTTGAACACTGTGAGATTTCCCATTGGCATAAGAGGCTGTAAGAGGCTGAGAGAGATAAGAAGACCAGCAGAGGGCACTGTGACTCTTAACCATGGACACAGCACCTCTGAGAAGGTTTTAGGATTGGCAGGACCTATACCGAATGTGTGTCTCTGTATATGAATCGCTTCCTGCTATTCGGGATGTTCTCTTTGTGACTGACATTGCAATTATAGGTTTTGCATTCGCAAGGCTTCTGCTTGGTGTAAGTGCAACTGCAAAGGACAGCCAGGCTGCCTAGATGTGTGATTATTACACCTTTTCCTGTGGCCTCTCAAGTCATAAAGATTTTCCCTGTGTCCTCACATTCTTAAATATCATCATAAGACGTAATCAACAGTTGGACATAATGCAATTACAATCAGCTGTGGATTGGCCCTAACCTTCACGTTTAAAGCGGATGAGACGAGAGATTGCCTTCTCTGCTGAAAGAATACAGAATGCGGCTTTCACTCAGCCCAGGGGAGGGGCTGCACTTCCATAAAGGAGCACCTGAATTTAAATTTCCACCAAGGACGCATCCCTCCCTCTTGTGAAATAACATCACACCCAAGTGTCAACTCTCAACAAATCCCACACACAGTCCCTTCTTCTCTCCTGATGACTCATTTCAATATTTCAGTACTGACTAAGGCCTTAGAAAAGCCACCACGAAGGTAATCCACTTTACATGTGGGCTAATAAATGAAGCTTGCTTTCTCTCCCTGGATCTGTGGTGAAGAGCGGTTTTATTCGGATATGAGCAATGCTCAATCCTTGTGTCTTTTTTTTTTTTTTTTATGTTTTAGTCCAACCATTAATTTTTTCCATCTTTTGCTCATAATTACATTTAGCATTCAAGGGATTCTGCTGTCCATGGCTGTCAAATGCTTGATTGTCTGCAAGTATGTGTTTGTAATGCTAAAACTATCCGATGATCCTTTTATCTTTTGGCAGAACCAAAATGCAATAATAAAGAGTGTTTTACTACTACTGCAATCAAATCTTTCCTTATTTTTGACCATTTCTCATACTGGAACTCTCTCCCTCTTTCATTGCTTGTCCTCCCACATTCTCATTCTTTTTTTTCCCCTGTATATCTTTAGAATAGCAGTGCAGCATTGTGTAAATGCAGGGAGACATCTGGATTGTGTATATATGTTTGTGTGTGTGTCGTCACCTTTATTTATATAACACTTTATACAATACAGATTGTTTTAAAGCAGCTTTACAGTGATAACAGGAAAATTATTCAATGATGCAAACAGAGGCTGTACATCAGCTCTAAAAGAAAATAGTGTCATTGTTTAGCTGATGTCAGTTCAGTGTTGATTCATTTCCGTTGTAAAGATCATCAATTATTAAATTAGTGCAGTTCATCTATAAAGCAGTTCTGCAGAAAACAGTGATGTCATCGTTAAGCTCAGTTTAGTTCTCATCCAACAGTGTAGTGTTGTAAGGGTGTTTCGCCTACAGTGGTTCAGGCTGCAGGGTTGCCGAATGACTAAAGAAACGTTATCAGCAAGATTGTAGAAAACTGTACATTTCTCGTCTTTATCACCCACTGCAACTTATACCAACGACGGAAATAAGCGCAGTTACAATAGCAAAATATGCGGGAGAGCGTTGCTATAATGTGACGATATTGTATTGCAATAGGTAGCACTTCAAAGTCAATACCGAATCAAAACTAGTTAGCACATCATTTGTAATAGAAGGAATTTAATGACAAAATCTGGTTATGGTTACACTTAAAATAGTTACAAAATGGATGTATGAGATGATAAAAACGTATACCATTAATTGTGCCCAGCATAATCGTATCCAGCAAATGTATGTTACCTGAGGGATAGAAAGAGAGAGAGAGAGAGAGAGAGAGAGAGAGAGAGAGAGAGAGAGAGAGAGAGAGAGAGAGAGAGAGAGAGAGAGAGAGAGAGAGAGAGAGAGAGAGAAGAGACAAAGAAGAGAGCAAAGAAGAGAAGGGCCAAAGAGCAGGCTCCAAGAAAGGAGAGAGTCAGAGAATAACAGAGCCAGAGCAACAGTTGCAATATTCCTTGACCATGTGACTGAAACCTAAATGTGAGACATTCAAACCGACCAATCAGATCATTTCAACTTCCCCCACTGTACTAAAGATGTGACACACCTTTTGGCCTACAGGCCTTGAGGACTATCACCACCTCTGTCTTTAGAAATTCCAAATGGCCCTTGTGGGGGTTGAAACAGTAAAGCAAATGTCTTTGTTCATTTTCAAATATCTTTGATTATTTTCAATCCTACAGTGTCAGTGTAGTTAAATCAATAATATTGTTGAATATTAAGTGTCCCCAATTAAGCAAGCCAGAGGCGACAAGGAACCCAAACTCCATCAGTTGACAGAATGGAGAAGAAAACCTTGGGGGCCAGTTCTCCTCTGGCCAACGAACGAACACGGCGTGATTATGATTCAGGCTGCATCACAAGTCAGAAATCCGATTGTGGATCGGTAGCATTCAAATAAAATGTGTGTGTGCAGTTGCTCTCTGCAGCACTGAAATTCAAACTACAAGGATATTGTGACTAATATTTTTATTAAACTTAATTATCTGTCCAGAATTATGGGAGATCAGGGTATAACAATGATACAGACTATATCAAATGTTAAAGCTGTAATTTTTTTTTTTTTTTTTACAAATTAAAATCTACATGTTATCGGAGCTGATAGCCTCATGGGCAGTGTTCAGACATATGGTGCAATTGTACCTTTGGCGACCCGAGTTCGATTCCCGGCTCAAGGTCCTTCGCTGATCCTGTTCTCCTCTCACCTCCCTGTGCGTTCCTGTCTGATCTGTAACTGTCCTATGCATAAAAGGTAAAAATAATATCACTTTAAAAATATGTACAATAAGTGTTATTTCTTTATATCATTATAATTGTGTACAGACATCAGATCAGTGTTTGAGGAACAAAGTTGTTTTATTCTACAGTCCTCATACAGTTGGCGCTGTCATGTTGATTTTACATGACCAGTAGTATCATGCAATTGACAATAAATAAAATAAAATAAAATACATTTAAAGGCTTCTGTGTGTAGCAACAGTTAGAAAACAAAAGTACATGCATCCAGCCAGACAGGAGTCAGCATAAAATCCAAACCCACCAATGCTTTAATGTGTTTGATCAAGACTGCATGAGGAACAGGTGAGTGCATGAGGCACTGAAGAAAATGTCAATTGTTAATTTGGTGTGTGTCTGTCTAGCCTGAATGGAGCACAGCCAAGACAGTCCAAAAATTTACAAATCACTGCTAGATATTAAAGGGATAGTTCACCTAAAAATGAAAATTTGATGTTTATCTGCTTACAACCAGGGCATCCAAGATATAGGTGACTTTGTTTCTTCAGTAGAACACAAATGAAGATTTTTAACTCCAACCGTTGCAGTCTGTCAGTCATATAATGCATGTGAATGGTAGCAAAATCTATGAGAGTAAAAAATACATTAAAAAAACATGCACAGACAAATCCATATTAAACCCTGCAGCTCGTGACGACACATTGATGTCTTAAGACACGAAACGATCGGTTTGTGCGAGAAACCGAACAGAATTTATATAATCTTATTTATAATTTATAATATCTTGGATGCCCTGGGGGTAAGCAGATAAACATACAATTTTCATTTTTGGGTGAACTATCCCTTTAAGTGAAATTTTGCCTGAGACCTGGAGGGATCTGATATTGACTGTTGCATGAAAGATTATCAAGTGGGCTCTGAAATGTAGTTTCATTAACCATTGCAAAGCAAAGTCAAAAAAAGCACCAATGAAATTGTTTATATTTAGTTATGCATTTTTCTATCACAAGTTACCGGTCAGTAAGAATTTTATTTTTAATCTTTAATCTTATAATTATTTATTTATTTTTTTTTTAGCAGAAGGACGGTTCAGCAAGGATGCATGAAATTGAACAAAAGTGCGGGGCCAGTTCTAGGCATGGGCAGGGGTGGCATGGTTCTAGGCATGGTTCTAGGCATGGTTCTTGCCTTGCCCACCCAATCAGAATTTAGGAACAGATGGTGTTAATCTGTTATTACAATTTGTGCTAATCTGTTATTACAATTTGTGCATTATTAAAAACAATCTGAGGTGGCCTCTGTGTTGAAAGGTTTAATGAATGGCTGTAGAATACCCCAAACAATCACAAAAATAACACCAGAAATTATTAACTGAAAGTAACGGCACGGTGCATTATGCGCCTCAGTCTGTAGCAGAAAAGCAGAGGTTGACAAACACACGAGCGAAAATGGGCAGAAATATTTGCGTGCTATTAAAGTGTGAATTACGAGGAGTTGTATTCGTGAATATGTATCTTGTAAATATTAATATGCAGCTCTGATTTGATTTTTGATTCATGCCAAGTTGAAATTAGCTTAAAAAAAATAGGCTACTCGCTCTTATAAGAACATGCATTTATTGCATGGACAGAGCTAGAACATAATGTAAGTGTTTAAAATGCATATGCATGGGCTAGTTCAGTTGAAACCTTGCCCTCTTTTGCTTGTTAATGATGTTAAACTGAATGTACAAGGCAAACTGTCTGCTTAAATAACAGCACTGAAATAAGAATGCACTGTTTATCTTTTAATCAGTTTAGGGCCATTCATGCAGGACGCGTTTTGTGGTTAAATGAGGTTAAAGCGAGATGCAAGTCAGTGCAGGTCTAGAGAAGCATTTTTTAAAAGTTATTTTAACTTGAGCGCCCCGTTTATAGTCATGCACGATACTCTGCAAAAGTATGGATGCGAGATGCGAGCGAAACAGTCAAACATGTCTAGGGTGATGTTAACATTAAACAGGATAGAACAGTAGCGCAATGGAATGAAAAAAAAAACATTTAATTATCAAAAGCATTTAACTTCCCATTTCCACGCAAATAAAGTTGCATTCATTGCTATAGTAACATATAGGCTAAGCTTCCATTCTGTTTTCTTTCCAAATTATCACTGGACAGAAAAGTGAAAATGTTAGCATTTTATTTAAAGTGAAAATAAGATTAAAAAAAAGTCATGGAGAGGTGTGTTATAAAATGTTATATATATATATATATTAGTAGTCAATAATTCACACAGGACGCATTTTTGCGGTTAAAAATGCAAGACGCAGGTCAGTGCATCTATCTATCTATCTATCTATCTATCTATCTATCTATCTATCTATCTATCTATCTATCTATCTATCTATCTATCTATCTATCTATCTATCTATTGTATACCACCCCCACCCCCCGCACAGAAAAAAAAAAGCCCACCTAGGATATCTGCCAGCCCACCCTTCTATAGGTGCCTAGAACCGGGCCTGCAAAAGTGTCATTAAAAGGCAACAATGGCAAAATAAGGTTTCAAATAAATTATCTTTTGAATTTTCTAAACATCAAAGAATCCTGAAAAAGATCACGGTTTCCACGAATCCACAAATTTTCCCTGGCGAAAATTTCCATGATTTATGAGACAGCGTTTCCCCACCATTGACGGAAATTTCCAGCTTTCCTTGTTTTCATTGTTATACGGTAAGGGGCTCTATGACACATCTTCTGAAAGAGTACTGAATCTCCTGATAAAAACACATGTGAAGAAGAAGCAGAAACAAGCAATAGCATATGTAAATATGTATTGGCTATTGGATGTAGAATATTGGCTGTTTATTAATGCCTTATTCTGTATGACCATATTCTACATCCCTTAAACCTACCCAATACCTTAATTTAACAACTACCTTACTAACTATTAATAAACAGTAATTAGGAGTTTATTGAGGCAAAAGTCATAGTTAATAGTTAGTTAGTTAGTGAGAATTGGACCCTGATCTAAAGTGTGACCGAAAAGGCCGAAAATTTAAATCGTAATAATTTTTCACAATATTACTATTTTACTGTATTCAAATAAATGCAGCCTAAGATCCCTGAGCGTAAGATACTTATTTCAAAAGCATTAGAAAATCTTACAGACCTCAAACGTTTGAATAGCTTACAGTATATTATGTACATAAAACATCCACATTTCACATTTTCTCATTATGTTTAATTTTTCCTATACGTCTTTCTCCTTCTTGTCTTTTTAAACGGTCATAGGCATCATGGGGTAATCAGCCCTCATAAATTTTTTGCATTTCTCATTAGTATGCTGCTCTGAGAGTGTTCCTTTTGGGTAGCAGCACAGAGTGGTCTGATCTTCCCCTGACGCAGGCCTCCCCGCAGCTCTTTTCTTCCCCTCATAGCTCTTTATATCCTGATATGCGCTGGCTACTATATTTTCTAAAATATCAGTTTCATTGGCAGAATAATACCATTGTCTGAGTCAGGGGTTAAATACTAGAGGCACTGGAGGGACTGATTGGTGGATTGAGAGGTTGTGATTGAGCTCTCATTTCTTCTTTCTTTTCTATACCTCTCTTGGTGTGTCTGTGTGAGGCAACTTTGTGTGTATAAAATGTCACCCACCAAACATTCTCTCTCCTGGATGAATTCAGGCTGGATTAAAAGAGCGCTCACCCACTCTCTGCGCTCTTTTTCCTTTTCAGGACCTTAATTTGCTCTTCACCTTGTTTGCCTACAATCTATTTTAATGCACTTTCTTTTTCATGCTTTTTCTGTTTTTCCATGAATATTCATGATTCTATTTTCTAAATGCAACTTCCATAATAAACATTAGTCAGAATGAATAGTGTAGGTCAGTATTTTCGAAAGTCTCCACAGGAGCACACTTGATCCTCACATGCCCTTAACAGTGGGGGAAAAATGCTAACTAAATGGAGGCAGATCCGAAATGCAAGATTATAGTTAGTTGTGGCGTGACAGGTTGCTGGAGGGAAAGAAATGAAACACATTTGCCCATTTGACAACCTTATTGCCCAGAGCCAATGTACATGTCATCAAGGAAGAGAAGTCGTTGGGAGGGGATGTTAATGTTTTTGATGAAAGATTACTGAATAATATGCAGTATTTAGTATAAATGATTTCTCCATGCACATCATGTTTTTTTGTTGTTGTTTTAATTAATGTGCCCTTGTGAACTTAATCAAAACAACTTCCCTCCCCTCTTGCAGCAAAATCTGTTCTCTGATGATGAGAGTGGGACAAACTGTCACTCACATGAGATCACAGTAATAGCAAATGAAAATAATCCAATCAATTTACAATGGATAAAAAAAGTCCTGCCCTACATTTTTTCTTGTTTGAGAAGCCGTTTCACTCGAATATACTGTATGCACAATAGGGAGGAAAGAGAGCTTGCCAGTGCCGACAGCCCACGGCGGAGACGAGGGAGGGAGGAGTCCAGATGGTGACGAGGCTGATGACAACTGGGGGACAACCGACGGAGACAGAGCCGGTGGATCCGATGGCGCAGACGGAGGATCAAGGGAGCTGAGCGACATCGCTGGTTCTGGAGACCCAGGCGATGTCACGCTGACGAGCGTTGAAGGCGCAGCCAGAGTACCCGAGGGCTGAGGTGGAGCCGGTGGGACTGAGAACAGAGGTGATGCCGAGGGGAAGGAGGAACCTGCTGCAGACGTAGGGGTGGAGGGACGGAGTGCAGCGGATGGCCCGCAAGTCTATGGCAGAAGTGGTGTGACGACTGACCACGGGGGAACTGGCAGGACGAGGGAGCCCGGAGGAACCGCAAATCCGAGGGTCTGAAGGTGGGAGGAGCCAAGACGAAGCCGACAGGCCGAGATGGAGCGAAGGTTGATGAAAGAAAATCATAATTCATGGTGCTGTCTAGAAACAGTGATGATGAAGGTACCGGGTGGCATAGGGTGGGAGTCGCTAGTTCCTCGCTGAAGTTTATAAGCCAGTCCTTGTTGTCCAACTTCACTCTTCCCTCGTCCGCTGATGTCGTGGGCTCACACCCCTGGTCAGTCTCATAGTGGAGCTCCACTTCCGGGGTGAAGGTCGGCTCTGTCCTCTTTCTCTCGGACTCTGACACAAACATACTGAACATAATGGTGACAATTGTAAAGTGTTACGACAATATAACTGTATACTTTTTGTTCATACAACAATTAACGAGTGCTCAAAAACTTAGTCTTGTCATTTGAGCTGAGAAGTGCAGTGAGACAGAAAGATGTAAAGTGATGACTTTTGAGTAAGATTGGTGGGACAAAGCCTTTGTTTTTTGTCTCTAAATGCTAGTGACCAAGCCAGGCTGATGTAAATGCTGGATAGGGTGAAATCAATGTCCAATTCAGCAAGAACTGATAGAGCCTTCTTGTCACATGCTGACAATTACAGCAGTGTTTTCCAGTAAATTACTGAATCAATCAATTAAAATCTATCAAATTATTTTCAAGACTCTTGGCCCATATATATAAATTAGCATTTGCTAAGTCTTGTAGCATGATTTGAATGAGGATGAAGAGCTTTAAATTTTGCATGAAGACAGCCTGAAGTAGCAATTACTCCTCAATATCTTAATGGAAGACTATTAGAATTCAGTCTGTGTAAACTGAAGCCTCGAAAAAATGTAATGTCTGTTGCTCTTCTCTCGATGTGGTAAGCTTTACTCATGTGGGGTGATTACCCAGCTTGCAGTCCTGTCAATAAGAAAACAGGGTTGACAGAGCTCCCAGTTTCCAAGGCAACCGCACAAAACATAAAAAACTGATTGGAATATGTCTGCAAAATATATTCTCAAAGCAAGAGGAGGATGCGGCAGTACCGGTGGGATTGATTGACTGATTGTTTGATTTATTGATTGAGTTATTGATTTATCCTTTGCATGGTTATTGTGGATGATTTCATCTTAGGAAAGTGGAAAGAAAAATTCCAACAGTAATCAAGTTACAGTTGAGTGATGTCAAGAGAGGAAAAAGCTAAAGCCCGGCAGCACGCAGGTCAGGGCAGGACTTCAAAGAGCATAGCAGATGGCTGTCACAAGAGGGGTGCGTGCAGGTGATGGGAGAAGGACGGTGCCAGCACTCATAGATGTGATGACTGTGACATGGTCGATAGCTGTCACTTAACCTTATGAAAAACACTGTTTGAGAAGGGCGAAAGAAACACGCTCGCATGCTTGTGGTTTCACTGAAGCTGATTGACAGTTCACATTAGTCATGCAGTTCTGTTTGATGATGATCTGTAAGAATGGATTGGACTAAAGTAATGTAGTGATTTAATTTATGGTATTGATTACTGCAGGATTGTTCACCATTCAAAATGGAATTGAGAATGCCTTTCAAATTCCAATTAAATTCCTGAAATTGGATTGAGGTAGTAAATAGGATTCAGAATTGCCATTCAAATTTGAAAGAAATATAACTTGAAATTCATATAACTAAATTGTAACTATAGAAAATTTGTTAAAATAAACTAAATATTGGCTTGACAAAGTTGTTTGAAAGTTTTGAAACGTTTTAAAAGCCTGAGGTTTATAGATAATGTAAAAAAAAAAGTCATAAAAAGTTATTATTAAAACTTTTTAATAATATTTAGTTCATAAATAATAAAAATTTGGGAAATATGGTGGTCTATAAATAATTGTAACGATTATGCTGTTAGTTTCTCTTTTATGGACTCATAGGCCCCGTCCACACAGAGAAGCGTTTAGCTGTATACGTAAAAATTTTGTATCGTATCAGCGTTTCATCCAGACGGATCC
Source organism: Coreius guichenoti (assembly GCA_039654105.1). Taxonomy (NCBI): domain Eukaryota; kingdom Metazoa; phylum Chordata; class Actinopteri; order Cypriniformes; family Gobionidae; genus Coreius; species Coreius guichenoti. The sequence goes on from CM077168.1 coordinate 25,037,047, forward strand.
GGCATTTTAGGAGCCTGAAACCGTTATTTTTTGAAACCAGGTCCCAGAGTGGATAAATCTGAAACCGACACCCTTGCGTTTTCATGTGTACAGCCAATCCTTATATTTTGTGAAACGGTGATGTCATCACACCCCGTCCCACACGGTAAAGACTAGGGCTGAATCCGAAATCGCCCCCTAAACCCTCATTCACTATTCCCTACGTTAGTCCACTAATACAGTTCACTTGAAGTAGTGAATGAAAACGAGTGAGTGAATTCGGACAGCCGTTGTGTGTACATCGGCTGTAAACTCGTTATTGCGGTGCAATGTGGAATAGAATGAGTGCACTCAATAACGTCCACTATGGTTTCGGACACCACTACAAATGGCTGTCCCCACTCCCCTCAAATAATGCCCTATTTGAGGGTATAGGGGGCAATTTCGGATTAAGCCTAGAAGGGATACAGCTACGGCCACTGGGCATGCGCACATCAATATTACGTCATTTAATTACTGTATTTGCATTATTGTAAGGGTAGGTTTAGGGTTGGGGTAGGTGTAGGCGTTAATAAAACACAATCTGGTAAGCAGCAAATTTATTTATTCTTATTTTATCGTGAGATTTTGCCTCACTTCCGACCATTGCTGTACCCCTTCTAGCCACAACTCTTCTTCTCTGTTTTTAGTGTATTTCTGTGACAGAATTACAGCGCCACATACTGGTCTGGCATGTATACTACATCGTTTTGAGTCGGTTTCAGTGGTTTCGTGTGTACGCAGATATTTCTTGAGGGAAAAAAGATCGGATAGGGAAAGCTCTGGCTTCGTGTGGATGTGGCCTTAGTTGTTTATCATCAGTCACCTGTCTCCTTTGATCTCTATCATGATCTCAGGACTCGACTCGACTCGACTCGACTCGACTCGACTCGACTCGACTCGACCAACACACAGAGGGAACATCAACAGGTAACATTCAACAGGTAACAAGCAACAACAATCCAGCACAGGACAGCAAACACAAGGAGAATAAATAGGGAACAAACAAGGCAGGTAACGAGGGAAGACAGGTGGGGCAAATGAACCAATAATTAGGTAACAAGATGGGCGGGGTCAAGACAATAGACATGAGAGCACATGGCACAAAGAAAACATACATGACATGCCATGTGCTCACACCAAATGTGACAAACACATGAGCACATGGCCAGCGAACACAAATCGCAAGCCACGTGCTCAAACAAAACAAGACATGAACACGCAGCCAATGAGAACACTCATAAGCCGCGTGTTCACACAAAACATAACATGAAAGCACGCGGCCGATGAAAACATGAACCATGTGCTACACAGAACACAACACACACGGACAGAAGAGCGCACGCCGTGCCCTCACAACAGAAGACAAACACGCGGAGCATGAATGTCCGAATCCCGACACAAGACTAGACCGAAGTGCCGGGATCCGAACACCACGCTCCGCACACAAAACTCACATGGACAGAAGAGCTCGCAGCTCGAGCACACTCGAAACTGCGCGCTCACACAAGACACACGATACAGCAGTGTCAGGGCTCTGTCACAAAAGTAAGCTAGACCGAAGTGACAGAACCCTGACACCTTGTTCATTGAAAGGGACCCAATTCTTCAATTCTGAAATATGGACAACTCTGGTGTACTGAAAAGGGATAGTCTACCCAAACATTTAAATTCTGTGATCATTTACCGTTCCAAACCTGTATGACTTTCTTTCGTCTATATAACACTAAAGAAGATATTGAGTATTCACAGAGCTCAATTCCATACAATGAAAGGAAATAGAGACACTGTAAAGCTCAAACAAAGACAATAAAACGCAATAAAAAGGGTCCTACTTTATATTAAGTGTCTTTAACTACTATGTACTATCATTTAAAATAATAATACATTTAAAGGGGTCATTAACTTTATTATTTTATTTTTTATTATTTTATAATGATTCCTGAAGTGCACTTATAATGTTAGTTTGATTTTTACATCAGAAAATGGTCATAATTTAGAAATAAGGCTTTCTATCCTGATTTTATCCCTCTGATTTGAATGCTCTGTTGGAAGGGGAGTGTCTGCTGTGCGATGTCGATGTAAACGGCCACTGCTATGATTGGCTAACATCTTTGCATATGAAATAAGTGTTGCGTGTGGAACTTTTACTACGATTTTAGTTACAGCTGTTGAGATTATCTCAACATGAAAAGTGTTGGTTATTGCAATATATTTAGATCTACTCCCGTCTCATGAAAGGTTGCAGCGATGAGCATTGTAGCCAATGACAGAAATGAGTGCATGAATGCAGTGATCTCATCCTTGCTCGATTTCTCGATTTCTGCACTCTCACAAACGCTTTTATCAACTAACATTGCAAACATGATGTAAATAAGAATTTCATTGTGCAGTGTAGACAGTGTCATTGATTATAACTGGAGTTTTGGCAAGAGTCACTGATAAACTTGATAAAATTACAGCTATAATTACAGTTAACCCTTCCCTTACACCTTAACCCACCCTTAAACCTAACCATACCAAGAAACCTGTCCCTAACCATAGCAGCAAAAGTATTTTGCAATCCAACATGAACACTATAAGTACATTGTACTTATAAGTAAGTACATAGTAGTTAAAGACGTCTAAAATAATAATTGTGAACAAAAAAAGTATTTAAAAATCATAAAAAATTGTCCATATGACTTGTGTGCTATATTGTAGTTAGAGCCTACTATCAATGATAAAAACAGCTCTTTTTGCCCTCATTCACATGAAACGTGCTACAAATAAATGAAATAGCCAATTCACAGTCCAACAAAATGCACCAAATCTCTTTGCCAGCTTTTAGGTAAATATTTCATAAATGCCATAGAAATGAAAGTGATTTTTATATCAGAGGACATGGACAGAACAGAGGATGTCAGATTTATTTATTAATTTATTTTACACAAATATGCTTCTTAAAGACACGTTTTGATTCTGTGCAGGTCTGGGCGATGCTCCAGCAGACCATCAGCAGAATGGCAGACTAATGAATACTTTTTGGCAGGTATCACTCAACCGAGAAAAGAGAGAATGAGGCAGTGAAAGGTCATAGGCACACTTTAAGTAGCATTGGTGATCTGCACATAAAGTTGCATGTACTTTACCTTAAATACAGTAAAATAACAGAGATTACAGAATTTGTATTAGGCCTACATTGTGGACTTTTTTCTTTTTACCATTTCCCATTTCTTAGAGAATGTGATGGAGTGAAATGGAGTTGGGGGTTTCAATGGATGATGCAAAAAAAAAAAAAAAAAAGCCTCTCGGCCAGCAAATCTGTTTTGCTTGATTGATTTTAGATTAGCAGTTTAATGAAAACAGACTGTGTTTGGAGAAAGTGCTCTGCTGCTATCACTCTATCAAAGGCACTGTCTAGAGGAAGCAAAATCACTCTGTGCTCCCATTAGACAAGGCAAAGAAAAGGTAGGATGTGCTGGGCTGATAGCAATTTCCCCTCATACAGATAATAGTACAATTATGTAGTTCTCCATCGCAGAGAGTATTTGTTTAAAGGATGCCCACAATGGCACACAATTAAAGGTTAACACTCGTGCACATGTGGAGAGAAATGTCCCGTCTCTGGTTGTTTGTGTGTGTGTGTGTTATGGCATTGCATAGTATTGTGTCTACATTCTGAGAGAAACAAATTCAAAGTGTTTAGAAGAACTGGTGTGCATGACATTCAAATCCAAACCACTTCGAATAAACAGTAAGGCACATTTTAGGTTCTATTTGTTAAATTGATAGTTCACCCAAAAATGCATATTTTTTTCTCACCCTCATGTTGTTCCAAACTTGTATTACTTTCTTTCTTCTGTTAAACATCTACAGAATAAAAATAAAAAATACAAAAACTCAGACTTGGAATGAGTAAATGATGACAGAAGTGTCAATTCCTATAACATTAAAGCATTAAGTATCAATACCTAACCATTTTTATTAACCACTTAGTTTATAATTGTTCAAAGTTCATTTGTGATACATTAATGTTGATTTGTACAAATCGAAAGGTTAAAATGCGTTGATACACACATAAAGTATTATTAACCTAGATTAAAAGAATGTTTCAGGTTCGTTCCTCATTTCCTTTAAAAAAAAAAGAAAAAAGAAGATTACGATGAGGCAAATACAATGAGGACAATTTTTTTTAACGATTTAAGAGCAGAAATGTGAAAGCAGAAATCTGGTGTCAATGTCATTGGACTGATTTCCAGGGAACATACAGTTGTGGTCAGAATTATTGGCACCCCTGGTAAATATGATCAAATATGGCTGTAAAAAATAAATCTGCATTGTTTATCCTTTTGATCTTTTATTCAAAAAATTCACAAAAATCTAACCTTTCATTGAAGTAAAAGAATTGAAAGTGGGGGGTAAATCACATTATGAAATATATGCTTTTCTCCAAAACACGTTGGCCACAATTATTGGCACCCTTTTATTAAATACTTTTTGCAACCTCCTTTTGCCAAGATAACAGCTCTGAGTCTTCTTCTATAATGCCTGATGAGTTTGGAGAACACCTGACAAGAGATCAGACACCATCCCTTCATACAGAATCTCTCCAGATCCTTCAGATTCCCAGATCCATGTTGATGCTTCTTCTCTTCAGTTCACCCCACTCATTTTCTATAGGGTTCAGGTCAGGGGACTGGGATGGTCATGGCAGAAGCTTCATTTTGTGCTCAGTGACACATTTGTGTGTTGATTTTGATGTTTGTTTTGGATCGTTGTCCTGAGGGAAGATCCAACCACGGCCCATTATAAGATTTCTAGCAGAGGCCGTCAGGTTTAGATTTTTTATCTGTTGGTATTTGCTAGAATCCATGATACCATGTATCTGTACAAGATGTCCAGGACCTCCAGCAAAAAAATAGGCCCACAACATTAAAGATCCAGCTGTATTTTTAACCGTGGGCATGGGGTATTTTTTATCCCTGTTTGCACCAAACCCATCTGGTGGATTTGCTGCCAAAAAGCTGTTTTTATAGTTTCATCTGATCATAGAACCAGGTCCCTTTTGAATTTCCAGTCATGTCTGACAACTGAATATGCTGGAGTTTGTTTCTGATTGAGCAAGAAGGATTTTTCTTGAATCCCTCCCAAACAACATGAGGTGATGTAGGGGTTGTTTGATTTTTTTTTTATTAAGCTTTCTGACCCCAAGACTCAACTAATCTCTGCGATTCTCCATCTGTGATCCTTGGAGAGTCTTTGGCCACTCAGGCTTTCCTCCTCGCCGTGCATTAAGACAATATAGACACACGTCCTGTTTCAGGCAGATTCATAACATCTTTAGTTGATTGAAACTTCTTAATTATTGCCCTGATGGTGGAAATGAGAATTTTCAATGCTTTAGCTATTTTCCTACAGCCACTTTCTATTTTGTGAAGCTCAACAATCTTTTGCTGCACATCGGAACTATATTCTTTGGCTTTACTCATTGTGATGAATGATTAAGGGAATTTGGCCTTTGTGTTTCCTCATATTTATACTCCTGTGGAACAAGACATCATAGCTGGGCAATTTCATGTTCCTAGTCACCCTGGTGGGCTAAAAAATGTAAATATTAATGGGAATACACTTCAGAGATATTTTACTCATAAAAAATTCTAGGGGTGCCAATAATTGTGGCCAACGTGTTTTGGAGAAAAGCATTTATTTCATAATGTGATTTACCCCCCACTTTCAATTCTTTTACTTCAATGAAAGGTTAGATTTTTGTGAATTTTTTGAATAAAAGATCAAAAGGATAAACAATTTTTTACAGCCATATTTGATCATATTTACCAGGGGTGCCAATAATTCTGACCACCACTGTATATACCCTGAAAAAGCTGTCAATTGCTTTGGATAAAAGCGTCAGCCAAATTTAAAAATGTTATGATGATAATGATGGTTAATTTCAGTGCAGAGAGTCAACCCAACTGTGCAGTTATGTGTTTGATCAGGACTGCATGAGGACCATGCGAATGGCCCCACAGTTTGCATGAAGCGCTGAGGAAAATGTCATTGTTGATTTGGTGTGGGTCTGTCAAGCCAGCAAACCAATCTCCAGAATGGAGCTCAGCCAAAACAGTCCAAATTCTCAAATCACCACATTGCCAGATAATAAGTGACATTTTGCCTGAGACCTGGAGGGATTCGAATCTAGAAGAGACCCTGAGATCCCTAACAAATGGGCCCTGATCTGGATAATCTCCTATGCTTCCCAAACAAATGGGTCCAAAGCTGCCCAAAAAGCCCTGTGCCTGTAACTCCCATGACTGTGGATTTGGGCCTTACAAGCTGTGTTTTCATAGAGAGAGATATTGGAAGACAGCGAGAGCATAAAATCTAATGGCAGATGCATTCTTTCAGTTATTTTAACAGGTTTCCTATTGAATTTGGCTTTCTTCTGCAATCTTAGGCCCTGTTTAAACCTTATATTAGGATGTGTTTTGGTCAATCGGGTGAAAAGTAGACAAGGCAAACAAATCAAACCAAACTTGGGTTTTCAGCCGACAAAGTTTAAATCCCATCTGTTTACGCATTAGATCAGTAGGCGGAGAGTAGGCGGTCTTTTGTGGCTGTTCGAACACATTCGACCACATCTACGTCTACATCAGGAAAGCAATCTGGTCGACTACCTCTGGAAGTGGACAAAAGTGGACAAGCTCAAAATTTTTTAGACCCCTTTTGCACCTGTATTTACAATTGTCCACTTGTGATCCAATCGAACAGGGCCTTATGTGCATTGCGGAAAAGTTTTTTGGTTAGTGATATATAGTATTTCCTTTTCTGTGTAAAGGTGATATGACTTTGAATGTGTCTAGCTTCTCACCTTTTAATGCGCTTTTGGACTATTTCGCCACCAAGCGTGTAATTTGAGTTCTGCCGCAAAGGGTGACATGGAAATATAAAATTTCATAGCACTGTCTTAAACACATTGTATCCAGTGAATAATTTTACACGGCTCTGTAATTTAGATGTATATAATTTCTTCCATACAGTTTATATGAGCAGCAAGCTACTGTATGATGGTGTTACCATGTGTTACATATGTTTTGCAGGGAATCAAGGCAATATTCAGGCAAGCCCACATTTACTTTGCGGCTCATTAAAGACTCTTGATTGGATCCCTATCTTCCTCTCTGAACAGGGCAACTCCAGCTCATCATTCTAAACTGTTTTCTTTGAGTCTTAATGTGTAATGTTTGTCACATCAATAAGTAAACAGAAATCAGAGTTGAGTGGTGCTTCAGAAACAGCTAATTTATTATTTACATGTCTTTCTGAATAAAACATGCACTAAATGGTTTTTATCAGCTTTACAACATCCATACCTGCAGAACTAAGCTCAGCACATTAGCTTCATAAACTAACTAATAGATTTGCAGCAGGCCAGCCAGTGGTTTAGTGATTTCGGTTTTAATTGTTTTATTATTATTGACTGTAAAGACTTAATTACCTTTTTTAATTAGCTTTTTTTTAACCACTGTTACCTGATTTTAAGAACAAAATGTTTAACTTGAACAAATATGTCCTACAATGAGTTTTATGAATTCAATTAAATGCATATAATTAAATTTAAGATGTTTATTAAAAAGTTAAGATTATTTGTTCTGTATATCCCCCAGATACACCCTGCCCTGCTATTTTATTATCAAAAATAATCCCACCTTCCTTATTCTTTTCTGATTTAATTTCAGTGTCCTATCATCTTTTCTTCATAATTGCTCTGTGGTGTGGGAGCTGTGGCTCACCAAAGGTTGTTTAATTGTTCCAGCAGGGACTAATTGTTTGAATATTTCATTTTTCCACTCATACTTTTTGTTTGGACTGGTTGGTCGAATACATTCATACCATCAGTCGACATGGACTGAGCTATGATCTTTAATGTGAATATCATGTATGTTGTTATATTGTTTGTTTTGCATGCCTTGTTTAATCAGAATAGTGTGATTAGCTTTTTACCAAATAGCATGTGCCCTGTATTTTTTTCACTGATGTTATTCAGAGATCAGACATATGTATAATGATGTCCATCAGGCTTAAAGAGCCCGAAGAGATGACATGCTTCAACCTGCCAGCTCAGCAATTTGTTCTGTAGCAACCACAGATGGTAACACAAGAAAAAAAAAAAAAGCTCTCCCAAATGGCCTGTTATCAATTGCACTGATTATCCATTAGATCAAGTGTACCTCAAGGGATCTGTGGGTCACTGGGATTAAGTCAGACATTTTTGCTGTATGAAAGAATAGTAGATGTAGAATATTCATGTAGATATTTCATGTAGAATATCTACATGAAAAAAAAAAAAAACTATACAAGCTAAACATATGATAGTCTTTTTATTCTGTACTAGCAGCTCATCTTGGCTTATTCATGCACTATAAAAAAAATTCCACCTGTATTTCGACTTAAAAACTTAAGTTCGGTTGCTGCCTTAACACTAGAACCGCCAGGGGTCGCTGTATACCTAAAACCGCCAGCGGGTAAAATTTACCCATTCAGATGATTACTGTTTTGATACGGCTGAAAAACGTAATATGTCACTGTATTATGCCACTGTCTTCACAAAGTAATGTATAGAGTCATGATTTTATCGGCCGATATTACACAGATATATCAGCATCGCCATATATGCCACCGATATGAACGATATGAATAGCTGAACATGCAATATATCAAAAGAAAGAACAGACCCTCTGTTTTATTCTAGCTTCATGCATTCTTAATTTTATGAAGAGGATACTTTTTGTGCGCAAAAACAAACAAAAATAACGACTTTATTCAATAATTTAGTTCTAGCCTGTGTCAGTCTCCTATGTTGTAAATAGTTCAGCGCTTTCGAGTTCTACGGCAGCTGATGCTGTTCACGTGAGCACCATGATGCATGTGTGTGATGATGACGTGGGAGCGGCACTGTTTTTACAACATAAACTGCATAGGAGACTGGCATAGGCTAGAACGAAATTGTTGAATAAAGTCATTATTTTTGTTTGTTTTTGCGCACAAAAAGTATTCTCTTCATAAAATTAAGGTTGAACCGCTGGAGTCACATGGACTATTTAAACAATGTTTTTACTACCTTTCTGGGCCTTAAAAGTGTTAATTAAATAGCTGTCTATGGAGGGGTCAGAGAGCTCTCGGATTTCATCAAAAATATCTTCATTTGTGTTCGGAAGATGAACGAAGGTCTTACGGGTTTAGAACGACATGAGGGTGAGTAATTAATGACAGAATTTTCATTTTTCAAGTTCAAGTTCAAGTTCAAGTTCAGTTACTGCCTTAAATGCAAAATTCTACCTATTATGCAAAATTCACTTTTACATGGTGTTTGTGTCGGCCGTGTGTACACAACCACCCTATAATGGTAAAACTCCACTGCTCTTTTTTTAATCCCCATAAATCATAAGCAGTGTCTCAGAACAAGCCAGATTCTAGCATTTGTGAAGTCACGTTGCACAGGCCCCGCCCACGACTGCTGGCGGACTCTGCACTATTAGCATAGACCCCGCCCTGAGTGAGCTGTACACGGTCTGCCATGTTTATCTCCTTGCCAGAGCATTTAACAGCAGCATTCAAGTAAGAAATGTATTCTTATTAAAGCTACTAAAGTTAATTCAATCAAGAGCAGTGAGTGATTTTCTGTTGTTTTTTTATTCATATTAAGCATATTTACCTGTAGGTACTGTATATTACGCTGCTTTCACTTTAATACACAGATCTAATATACACATGCAATTTCTTTACTTGCTGTTTACATTTACAGACATAACCGACTGTGTTTATATGAACTTTGTGTGTTTTTGGCATAATCATGTGTGTATTTGACAATTTAAGCGCAATAAAATGTGTAAGAAATTAGTTTAAAAGTCACAGGACGCACCGTCTGACATCCAGCTTTCCATGCACGTGCTTCGGATGTTTAAACATTTATATGATAATACTAGGTGTATATATACCCCTTATTTATAGCACATAACTGTGTTTTGTAGCGAATTAGCTCAAAGGGGAAATATTAATAATTATTCATAACTCATTATGATTATGCATTATGATTAATTATGAATATTTGAATCAGTTAATGAGATTAACTTGATGTAGCTACTGTAGGAATTAAGGGTGCTTCAGACACAAATTAATCTTCCAGATTATTCGTTCAAACATAATTCCACACAAAACCCAACTCAACCCTCAAAATCAACCATCTATCACGGGAAAGACCAGGCGCCGGTCAGTTGGCATCAAGTGACAGGAACCCAGCTAAGTGCTTTACAGCCTGACAAACTTTGAGCCACCCCAAAGATAACAACAAAGTTGTTTGATCACAAGACAAAGAAACAAACCAGATCTCTGCTGTTTCGGTGACCTTTAGATGAACTCTCACTGACACGGTTACAATCCACTGGAAAAATCCACAGAAATTGTTCAAATCAAATCACAAAATCGTTGATTGTCAAACTTGCATTCAAACAGCCTTCTACTGCATAATTCATGTCCTATAACCAATACACGTGACCATTATACATATATATCACTCCCAATTCATGTAATTGTATAAATATTGAACGAGCGGTTGAAAGTGTACCTTTCTTGGTATCTTTTTGTTTGTTTGTTTATATTTCAAAAGATGGTTTGATTGAATTTTGTCTAGAATGTATTGTGTTCTTATAATAAGAAATCATGTCTAATAGTACTCTGCTTAAGAGCGGGAAGTTAGGAGACAAGAGATAACAGATCATTTATGGGGGGGGTGGGAACACAGTCAACCCTGAACCAAGATGATCCCTGATTGGTTAGAATCCATCCAGGAGGATGGGCAAATTTTTGAGTTTTATAATCTCACAACACGAACAAAGAATTCAGTTGAAATCAGTTCAAGAAGTTCTAGAATGTTCAAGTCAGTCTAAAAGAGAGATAGACGATCAGACGATCGTGGCAGACCAAGATCTGAAAATGGGTTAACAATTTCATTTAAGCCATCTAGAACTCTCCTCTCACTTTCCTTTCTTTTACTTAAGTTTATTTTCTTTCCGTTGAGTCTATTGTTCTAAGTTAAGTTTCGCCGCAAAGTTTCTCTCGCCGAATCTACAGCGAGCGCGCTTCAACTTCAAACAATACCCACAAGACTTTCCATCCAGCCAGCAACACGCCACGTGATTGGCTTCCCAAGACGTCGATCAAAAGACACGACAAGGCCGTCAGCGAATCACCGAACCTGGGAAACCCCTGCAGCCAAGACCGAAAAGGGAATACCCAAGACGACACGAGATACAAACGCAAGTAACCTCCAGATTCTAAACTGAACTGGTGCATTGATATCAATTGAATAACCCCGCCTAAGCAACGATAGGAGGGTTAAGTTAATGATTGGTGGTTCATTCAGGTCATGTTTTAAATGCATATATTGCTAGAAACTTGGGACTTCATCATTTCTCTCTCTTAAAACTCATTCTTTCCTCACTTTCTTCCCTTCTGTAACGCGTGTGAATGTGTGTGTTTGTGTTAGATATTAGTTTTATGTGTTAGAGTAATCAATAAAGTTTCGTTTGTATTTAAAGATAAGTATTCTTGTGTTATGTGCTTACGAATTTAATGTCTTAAACTGCTGATCTATGTTACCTGGCTGATAAATAGTGTTTAACTATTGTGTGGATATTAATATCCGCTGCAGAGTTGATAGTTACGGCCCGTTCAAAGGAACGCTGGACGAGTCATTTGCTCGGCCGTAAAATAGACTTTCAAAATTCCCTATGAATTAATTAATTCATTAATTTGAGCTAAATAGACCTGTTTCCCTTATACAGAGTCCCTACACTACATTAACATTACAATCAATCAATCGGTTCATCCTGTGAACACTCAGTATTGATTATTAATTAATTTTAAGAAAAGGGTATTTTTCATGGCCACAGAAAAATAATTCTTCCTTTGCATTTACAGCACTTAGAGCGTGTTTCAAAATCCATCATTTAAGTGACAATTTGTTTGCAGGCAGGGAGTCAGAACCAGATATGTATTGTGCACAATTGTTATTAACTAAATCATGAACACAACTAAACTAAACAGAAACACATACACACAAAACAAAAACATACATGGGTAATATGTAGAGTTAAAGTGGTTGAAGAACCGGGTCAGAACAGAGGGATGAAGCTATGAAAACACCTGGGAGAACCATCAGTGACTACAAGCTCCTTTGTCTGAACAAAGGGGTTTACAGCTTTTACTAACTACACAGCAATTTTGTATATCGTACGTTACTTGCATTTGCCTGAGCTGCTGAAGAGCATCCGATGTACAAGCACAGGAGAAAGTCTTGATAGTTCGGTCCGATGGTGTTAAAGTTGTAATCGATTTCTTCTGCGTTGACTGAGGAAGATAAGATGAACTTGCAGTTATTTCGACTCCGTCGAGGAAGTTGTACGTGGCTTGCGGTGTTGGGCCTACCGGCCCGCGACCATGTGGTCGGATCGGGTTTCCGGTCACACACACACACATGGCTTGATGTGTGTGTAGGTCGTCGGTCCAGAGAGAGAGAGAGAGAGAGAGAGAGAGAGAGCCGTTGAAGAGTGTCTCTCTTTAAAGGTCTGGGAAAGGTCACACCTCTCAGGGTTGACTTGACCAATAAGAAAGGTTAAATTTCCAAGCGGGAAGATTCCTCTGTTGGAGATTTTATGGCTCTTTGTTTCAGCGTGCTCATTTGCATGTGCATCTGGATTGCTTGTCGATGAAGAAACTATTAAAGATACTATGTTGCGTAGTTATCGACACATCATATACATGATCATTTCAATCTTCAAAGTACAAATTTATAGAGACCAAACATGCCATACACATGATTTTAGTTAACCATAGTATGCAATTATGAAACATAAATCTAACAGAGACTGAATTAATACATAGGCCAAACCCTGTAAAAGAAAAATCATGAGATGGATATATGTTTCTATATATATTTTTCGATGGATATATATTTCTCAAGTATTTATACACTCACCTAAAGGATTATTAGGAACACCTGTTCAATTTCTCATTAATGCAATTATCTAATCAACCAATCACATGGCAGTTGCTTCAATGCATTTAGGGGTGTGGTCCTGGTCAAGACAATCTCCTGAACTCCAAACTGAATGTCAGAATGGGAAAGAAAGGTGATTTAAGCAATTTTGAGCGTGGCATGGTTGTTGGTGCCAGACGGGCCGGTCTGAGTATTTCACAATCTGCTCAGTTACTGGGATTTTCACGCACAACCATTTCTAGAGTTTACAAAGAATGGTGTGAAAAGGGAAAAACATACAGTATACGGCAGTCCTGTGGGCGAAAATGCCTTGTTGATGCTAGAGGTCAGAGGAGAATGGGCCGACTGATTCAAGCTGATAGAAGAGCAACTTTGACTGAAATAACCACTCGTTACAACCGAGGTATGCAGCAAAGCATTTGTGAAGCCACAACACGCACAACCTTGAGGCGGATGGGCTACAACAGCAGAAGACCCCACCGGTTACCACTCATCTCCACTACAAATAGGAAAAAGAGGCTACAATTTGCACGAGCTCACCAAAATTGGACAGTTGAAGACTGGAAAAATGTTGCCTGGTCTGATGAGTCTTGATTTCTGTTGAGACATTCAGATGGTAGAGTCAGAATTTGGCGTAAACAGAATGAGAACATGGATCCATCATGCCTTGTTACCACTGTGCAGGCTGGTGGTGGTGGTGTAATGGTGTGGGGGATGTTTTCTTGGCACACTTTAGGCCCCTTAGTGGCAATTGGGCATCGTTTAAATGCCACGGCCTACCTGAGCATTGTTTCTGACCATGTCCATCCCTTTATGACCACCATGTACCCATCCTCTGATGGCTACTTCCAGCAGGATAATGCACCATGTCACAAAGCTCGAATAATTTCAAAATGGTTTCTTGAACATGACAATGAGTTCACTGTACTAAAATGGCCCCCACAGTCACCAGATCTCAACCCAATAGAGCATCTTTGGGATGTGGTGGAACGGGAGCTTCGTGCCCTGGATGTGCATCCCACAAATCTCCATCAACTGCAAGATGCTATCCTATCAATATGGGCCAACATTTCTAAAGAATGCTTTCAGCACCTTGTTGAATCAATGCCACGTAGAATTAAGGCAGTTCTGAAGGCGAAAGGGGGTCAAACACAGTATTAGTATGGTGTTCCTAATAATCCTTTAGGTGAGTGTATATAGGATATATGGGTTTAAGATGGTTTATTTGTCCTTTTCAAAAAGAATTAAGTGGGAATCACAAGTCTCTTGCAAATTCCTTCTGGTCATAAACCTTATCAGTTCCCATGTGTCCTGTAACCAGAGGCCTCTTCTTGCGCTTAGTGGTCTTTTGGGGGATGGGTCCATAGACCCCAGAGTAAGTTTTAAAGATTATTTGTTAAATTGAACAAATATTTGTGTCTGATTTGTCTCAGTCGCTACAGTTTGATCCAGCAATTTCGAAATATTAGGCTAAATATATTTGACCAGAGACTAAATGCATCTTACAGAGAGCACTGCAATGAAATTCCCACCATTTTTCTTCCTCTCCACCATGGTAGCTATCGATCTGAAAAAACACCTCAGTATCTGTAAAATCAGCCTGGGAAAATCCTATTTTTCCTCAGCAAGGCTCCATTTCATATCTCAACAACCCCTCTCATTGATTGGAATGAGAAAATGTCTCTCTGAATGTCTTTGAAAAGCTTCAAGGCCCCTTTACAGACTCTACTGTGTCATTTTCTGCATGCAGTGTAACCAAGTCAGTGATTCCAGTCACACGCGCACCGACTGCGGCGCTACCCAGGGCCAGAATTACACTAATAATCACAAATCGAACGTGCATCTTGTTCGACAAGCGCACCTGTTGGTCAAAATTTCAGATAATGCTCTGTGCACATGGTTCAATGCACTGCGTGTTCCTCCATCAGGTCTGTCGTTTGCACAGTTGTTTGTGTTCTTTGGTTCCATATGTTGCAGTTAGTCACCACCTGCCCCCACAGAACTCTTAGGCTGGAGAGTGTATGCATATTCAGAGAGCTTGTCAAAACTGCATAACATTTAATGTAGGTGCCCTAAAACTTTTTAATTCAACAAAATGGACTGCCATTGAGGTTCAGTTCCTTGATTGGCAGGATGGTTTCTAACTATTGCACCTGGTTAGCTTGATAAAGACATCTGTCTATCCTGCAATTCAGTTGGGTTGTAGCTAACTAAAAGTTACAATTCTAACTATACTTAACTATATTTTTCAGTAATGTGACAGTAGTTAAGTTGCTTTCCTAATAGTGCAGCTTTCAAGTAACAAACTTTACTTTTTTCCCAACAAGTAGCAATAGTACACACATAAAAAATAATGGTTCTCTATTGGCATCTATTGTTCCATGAAGACACTTTAACATCTATAGAACCTTTCCAATGCACAAAGGGTTGGACTTTTATAGTGGAAAAGGGTTATAAAGATTATTAAAATGTTGACATTAAGAAAAAAAAAAACTACTGAAAGGCTATTTGGGAAACCCAAAATGGTTTTTCGATGGCATAGCTGCGGAAGACCCCTTTTATAGTCTTTATTCTGAATTATTTATGACAAAACGCTAACTGTTTTTTAATGTCACATAATAATTGTACACACAGCATTAGAGCCAAGTGAAAGTCTGATTTGTTGTAGTGAACCGTTTGTTCATGTGGTCCATGTAAAGCCAAGTTCAACATTTGTGCATTTATTCAGCAAGATTGCATTAAACATAAACATTATGTAATGCTAGAAAAGATTTCTATTTCAAATAAATGCTGTTCTTTTGAACTTTCTATTAAATGTATCAAAGAATCTTGAAAAAAAATGTATCATGTTTTCACAAAAATATTGATATAAAATTAATCAACATTGATAATAATAAGATACGAGCAGCAAGTCAGCATATTAAAATGATTTCTAAAGGATCATGTGACACTGAAAACTGGATTAATGGCTGCTGAAAATTCAGCTTTGCCATCACAGGAATAAAGTACATTTAAAAATATTTGGTAAAAAAAAGTTATTTTGATCAAATAAATGCAGTCCTGTTGAGTATAAGAAACTTTGGTTGTCTTCAAATTACCAAAAATGTTCAGTTCCACTCTGTACTTGAAAATGATAGCATTACTAAAAGTGTAGCTTTTGATATCTGCAAGTAAAGTTTTGAGACTCGTACTGAGATTCTAAAGATGGTGTTGATGCATTCCTAGAAAATATTTGGATTTGCGTCCATAGAGTAATTGAGCTGTTTTTAATTCACCTCTTACTCACTCTGTTCCTCTGTCTTTGTATAATTCCTGTGCAATCATGAATCCGTTTTTCTCCAGGTGTGAGGAGAAAAAATACGAGACACTGTCATTATCACCTGTGTGCTGTGAACTGTAACAGCTTACACAACTGTTGGCAGCTTGTTATTACTTTCAATAGGTCAATGACTTTTTAGTTTAAGTATACCAGTTAACATCAACCGGTGATGCAGTTCCTGTCAGAGGTCACTTGCAATGGCATGACTTTCAAGAATTAACCCAAAGGCTATTACATTTAATCTTCAGTACCTTTATGAGAATAGTCCTATTTTAGGTTGAATTAATAAACACTGGGTACCAGATATTTAATGTGACATCTGTGGTTATGTGTTGTCATAAGTGCTTTTAAAAAGGGTTGCTTTGATTTTGACATTTCTTTCTTTTTTTTTTAACATTTGAGAAAAACATTGTCCATAGAGGAGCAATCAGCCTGCCCTTAATCAGCTTCTGCCCTCATGCAGCTTTCTTACAAGAACACAGTACAAAATACTAATTGGGGTTCTGGGAAAAATGCCAGCAAATGTTGTTTGTTACTTGACTGTAATTTTACAAAGCTGAAAAGCTATTATGTTTATCTTTCATATTTACTGATATACTGTAGCTGCTTATTTAAGATACTGGGATCAGGCAAGAAAAAACAAAAAAAACAAAAAAAAAAAACACACTTTCCTACAAACTCATCCTGCAAATATCAATGAAGAAATTCATATCCTACTGTAAAAACAATAAATAAATCATACCAGTGCAAAAAAGAATTTATAAGGCAGCAGCTTTTTATACTTAGTGAGTTACTAGTGTAAATGCTACATGCTGTTTGCAGTTTGCACCAAATAGCATATTGTTACACAAAGTCAAATGGAGAGAGATTCTATTCAAACAAAGTGTAACAGAGGTAATATGCTGTTAGTAAAAATAAATAATAAATAAATTTAAATATATGACCAATGGTTGACAGAGCTTAGTAAAAATAGCCATTGACAACAGGGTTGGCTATTTAAACTTTTTTTGTGAATAATAAATACATAATTGTGCAGTATTGGTCATAAAAGGTTATTTTAACAATTGACAATTCATCCTTCATACTTATAACTTATCAGGACACAGGCGGAGCCAGAGGAGTAAGTGAACACAGAAGTTTATTAAAACAGAGACACGAACACAGGCAGATGATGGATGCAGGTGAGTAAAGAACAAGCACTTTGCAACCAGTCACTTAGCTGAAGGATAACAGGTATTTCTGTTGCAAGTGAAGGGATCAACAAGGAACAAAGAACTGGAGACAGAAGACAGCTGGATGACGACTCAGGAAACTCATGTAAGTAGCAGTTAAGGAGTCCAGGTATAGACAAGACCAGACAATGATGTGAAGGGAGTGAGTGTTCTTATAGTGTCCTAGATGATGAAGTGCAGGTGCGGGTGATTAGTACTCAGGAGACTGTGAACGAGTGGGTGGAGCATGGAGATCTGGTGACAATGCGTTCATGATGTAATGATTTTATATATATATATACATATATATATATATATATATATATATATATATATATACCTGCTTAACAGGTTTCTGAACAATCTCCATCCATCATTGTTTTGAACAAATCACATGCAAATGAAACACTATGGCTGTTAATGGACTAAAACGGATACACATTGTGCTTGAATACATATTGAGTGTGGTTGAAAGTCAAACTCTTTGAAGCGTATTTCTGTTTTTTTCTTCTTTTTCTAAATTTAAACTCCATGAGCAGGCAAGCAAGTGGGCAGGTACTTGTAACAGCGTTTATTGGGTTAGGTACAAATCCTAGCTGTGTTTGGCAGACAATAAATAAGCACACATCAGGAATTAGCCTTTGAGTATCTGAAGTGCAGTAAACCGAGAGAGGCTGCAAATGAGGTCTGTTCCACAGATCAGTGTGATCTGCAGTATGCAAGCTCAGATTATTGCTGCCAGAGGCAAAACACCCAGCTTTGATACTCAAGCTGTTCATGTGAAAGGGTGAAACGCCCCATGAAACACACTTTATGATATGAATTGCTCAGAGACAGTGTGAGAGCATTATTTTCTTTCAAATGTTTGTTTAGATATGCAATTTATATTCCTATACACATAAAGGGTTTTACTTGCCGATTCCACAAAGAATGTGCCAATACGCAATACGTGTCAGTTGAAGGCAGATAGTTAGATAGTTAGCCACACGTTAATTGCCTCTGCCAATCACAGGTTGGATCTATAGACACGCATAACTAATCAAATGATGCCACATGGGATTTAACTGACAGGTATAATTAATTAAGGCTGGTCAACTGAGTCAATTTCAGAAAAATACATTGCGTCTCACCAAATTTTGTCTTATTTTCTGCAGTAAAGCCCGAAAAAAGGGTTATGCAATACCTAAGTAAGCATGTGGATTTGTTTCTTCTGCATTTAGAAGAAACAGCTGTGATCTCTCAAACCATTGAGGCGATCAGTCAATATTTATTTCCTCAATCATGGAGAGTGTAGAGAAGTCTAAAAGAGGGATTATTGGCTGTTGTCCAATGTCAGTGTACCATCTTCTCCATTTCCAGAAGCCTCTTTTGCTATCAGCTGTGTCATAATCTGCTGTAGTCTTATAGGTAGAAAATAAGATAAACATAATGCTATAGCGCAAAGACATTCGGTCAGAATGAGAAAAAAACAATTCAGAGGAACTCAATTTTTTTTTTTTTTTTTTTTGGTCATCATTATTATTGATTAAGACATTATAATAGAGTTATGGCCAGACTGTCACAAGAGCTCTAAAACCATTAAAATAAATGAGACAGGAACAGACACAGGAACAGTAACAGGATAAAGAGAGGATATACAATACTCAATGCTTTGAAGATAAATGAAATTACCGCAGTAGAGCAGACCTAAATTTGTATTTAATTTTCATTACAACTACATTTAGCCCTTTTTTTTTAGCAAATGGAAGTTTTTCTTCATGGATGACAAGAATGGTCAAGACAAGTCAGGATGAACTGGTTATTAAATAATTGTACACTTTTAAAGTGTGATACAGTTGTATAACATTCTACATTTGTTCATCTCTATAATTACTTCCCTGGCCTTTGAGTTGCGCATAGAGGGGGTTTCAACCACATGGAAAAAATAGAAATCCCATTTACAGCTCTCCTCTGCTCCCTATCCCTTTGTATCTAGTTGGTTCTTATTAAGGGCATCTGACTTTCTGAGCTGTGAACTTCTAAATGAGAAATGCCAGCCTTCCATCCCACAAAAGCCTGACAGTGGAATTTTCTTTGGTTACCTGAGGCTTCTGCCTTGCCTGTGGTTACCTCCATGTGTTTATTTCACAGTGCTGGTTTTCTGTTGGACAAAATCTGCGCTAACAGAGTTCCATAATGTGACAGCTGTGTCTCGAGGTAGCAAAAGACAGAATCAGAGCCAGTAGTTGTGTCCTTGCCCACAAACCATTCTACATTACTTACTGTGAAGTAAATTAATTCCACGGACAAACCTCAACCTGGGTTTTGGATTTGAGTTGTCTAATTTAACAAGCAATAGTGAAGAAAACGACAATGTACCAAAAAATCTAAAATGAGATTGTTTGTTATAGTGTGTTCACTCCAAATGTCCAGTAAAGTTATTTTAGGTTTTTGTGTGGAAACAGTCATGTTGTGGCCATTTTCTCATTCACTCATTCATAGAATTGTAATTTGTGGGAAGATGTTTTTGGTAAATTTAGAAATAAAATTATATTGTGAGACTGGGGGTCGACACCTCTGTCACTGAGTGAAGCTTATTTATTTATTGATTGATAATTCTGCGTTAAAGGAAAAATTCACCGCTGGCAAAATGGGCTTTCAATAAAACTTAGGAGCCTATTGTTTTTTGCTACCTGACTAGAGAAAACAAAAAAGGCTGTTGTCTTCCCTTTTGCCAAATGGGTGGAAAAACTTCAACACCCATAATCCACTGGGCATGTTGCGGTCCAAGGCCACTCCCAACAGTCTGCTATGGATACGTTTGACCAGAGTCAAATACCGCCTTGCTTCAGTAGGGAATATTTCTCAGTTTCAAACTTTTAGTCACAATGGTGTCAACTTCCCGGGTGCAAGAATACAAAGAGTAAACATTTAGCAGGAGTGAATTACTTTTGGTTTCCAGTGAAGGATCCAGCACATTGTAGACAGTGGCTAAACTGTTACTACATGTTGACTACAAACACAGAGGTTGCTTAACCCCGGTTTTTGTTGTCAACATTTCAAACTGGATGACTACGAACACAGTGTTTTAGGCCAAACGGAGGGGAAAAACTTAAAGAAACTGCCGTTTAGTCCAACCTCACGAAGCAAAATGCTGTCACGTACAAGGTAAGAAAGCTGTTGCCATAGTGTTCCATATTTACCATATGCTGTTTAAAGAGTTGACATACCATTTTCATTGATATACCTCCTCTTACAATAACTGTTCTGTTAATAATAATTTGCCGATCTGACTGTCTGTGGGTGGGGATACAAAAAATATAATCTGTAATTTTCACAAAAGCCCTGGACACATAAACATGAATTTCTCAGTCCAGGGGCCCATTTCAATAAGGAGGTTCAACCAACTCTGAGTTCAAACTTGAACTCTGAGTTGACTTACCCTGAAATGGGAAACTCTGAGTTTTGGGTTTTAGAACAGCTGAATTGGTAGTTCAGTCGACTCTGAGTAGACTGACTCTGAGTTAAGCGCGTGCACCACGACTATGAAAAGCCATGATCAATGGAGCTCCGAAATTACGATTCACCATGGCAACAGCACCCAACAAAAAGACGTCTGCATACTTCCGGGTCAAACGTAAGTTTAATTCTTAATCATTCTTATAATATCAGAGGTGAAAACTTACCAGAATGGTAAGTTATTGAACTAATATTCATTTTCATGGTATCCCACGGGCAAAAAAAGAAGAAAAAAGAATGTGGTAGCAGCTAAAAATGAAGTATAAAAATATAATTCAATCAGGTAAAGCTTTAAGCATAAAAGGTTCATGGGTGTAGGTTTCATGACTTTTCAAACATTTGATATATTAAATAAATATCATTCAGTGTCTATTTCAATGTGCAGCAGCTTTTCCCACATAGTCTAATGCTCTTTTCACATAATGTTCTCTAATCCAACCTGTTACATTTCTGAATTAGGGTAATGAAATTAACATTTGACTTCTACTCAGGCCAACAGCAAGAAGGCAGAGGCTCACAAAACCACTGACAGAAGAAGAGGAGATGGAGGAAGAATATTAAAATCCAACAGGAAAAAAAAAGAACCTGTTGCTTTTGTATTTAGCAAATAAAGATGACCAAATAAATTGTGAATAATTTGTGTTTATTTAACAGCTGTGGTGTATGGCATATATTTCAGACTACCCTTCCATCTGGCATTCTTCCATTCCATATAGTAATCTGTTTCATTTTCGAAAGGTGCGATGATGGGAATATGCGTATCAATGCATCCAACCACATTGGAAATCCTAAAGGAAATTCTAACTATTAGGTTACTTCCAAAGGTTGCAACAAGATATCAAGTCATGAACGTCATTTAACCTGATTTATACACCACTGACCTGCAATCCTGTGAAACTCCTCTTTGATGCTCTCATGGGTTTGTGCCCAGGAAACAGCACAAACATATTCAGAAAGAGCTCACGTGAGAGTGAGGCAAACTTTCCTTACCTCTCTGCATACAGCGGCCTTACTAATATGCTCTGCATCTCTGATATTATATAGAAAACTATCATTAAAACATGGTACTGCTCAAATAAATATGCATATGGATATAGCAAGCAAAAAATAAATTCTCTCCTGACATGAATGTAACTCCCTACAAATTATTGCAGCCTCATCTACAGGATGCTATTTTTGTCATTTTGACAGTGTCCTCTTGATGAAAATATTCACAGTGAATGAATGTACCTGCACTGCAAAAAATGCTTTTCTTTTGTCTTGTAATTTCCTGTCAAAATATCTAAAGATTCTTAAATCAATGTGCATTTTCTACATAAGAAAAATTACAAGTATTTAGTCTTGTTTCCTGGGGGACAAAAAAAAAAAAAAGCTAATTGAAGTGCATTTTTCTTATTTTGCAAATTATCTGCCAATAGGGTAAGAAAAAATACTCAGTATGAAAAGCATCTGTGGAGCATGAATGAATGAATGAAGTATTTAAACACCGCTGGCGCTTTAAAAAGGGGGAGGAGACAGAAAGAAACTCTGGGTTTACCGAAGAAAACCTGCTCCCGACCAGGTTAGGTTCACAGAGTAAGTTACCCTGGTAACTGACTCTGAGTATAAGTTACCTCTCTTTCAGAAACAGGCTTGACTTACCCTGCTTTCTCAGGTTTAACATACCTCCCATTCTGAAACGGAAAACCCAGAGTTCCCCTCATTTCAGGGTTAACATACTCAGAGTTTTCACTTAACCTCCTTTCTGAAACGGGCCCCAGGTAACACAGAGAACACGTAAACATTGTTCATTTACACTACCAATATTGCAACAACAAGTGGGTTAAATCAGCGAATTAAGACTTTAACCGCCGGTTTCACAAACAAGGCATAAGCCTAGTCCCAGAATAAATGTTTGAGCTGTTTTAACTGAAAGCATCTTGCACTGACATATCTTAATATATGTTAGTGCCGTTGTTTTGTCTCAAGATGAACACCAGTAATGTTTTTTTTTCTTCTAAGGCACGTTTATGAAAGCTACTTAAATGTCCTAATTGCATTAAGGTCTAATCCTGGCTTAATCTAAACCCTGTCTGTGAAACCGGGCCTCAGTGATTCTGTATTTTACCGGAAATATCTTTTGTATATTGATCATTATTGTTACTGTTAAGATATATGAAAAATGAAATGGCAGATATTCATTTAATTAATTTAATCTGAGTGAAAAATTGATTTCTATTTTACTAAACGTTTATACCATAGACGGTAAAAAAAAAAAAACAGGTTTCTACTCATACTGTAGATACTGTAGTATAAAACAATACTTTTAATTTAAGCTGATCCAGAAAATAATGACATACTAAATTCATATCAGTGTTGTACATTTGTATTATTCATGTAATGACAATGCAATTTAAAAATTAGGGTTTTAAACATTAATTTATTTATTATTTTTTAACATGCAATTATTAGTACATTTATTTACATCCAGGAATGTTTGTATTTTGCAACATACTGTATATATAAAAAAATATTAATCTACTAAGTCCAAAAGTCCAGTATACTGAATGTTATACAGTATAGTAAATATTACTGCATATATGCTGCATATATTGATGCATATATACTATATACTATTATATACTGTAGTTCCCCCTAATACACAGTAAAACATAAATACTGCATTCTGCTATGAACAACCACATTTTTTGGATACAACAGGATAAACAAATAAGAAAACACTTCAGCTGCAGTAGCAGTTGCGCCGTTGCTTATAAATCATTTGTAGTCCTTTCTTGAAATAGTGATATTTCAATTACAGATTCACAGAAGGCACGTCTTCATGTTTTTTACTGACTCCATTTAAAGTTCCGATAACTCATTCTTATCAGTGGCGACTGCTTCATCATCACTTGTGCTGCCACTCTACAAAGTTGTTAGACCCTCCATAATTCCCCAGAAATGTGGCTGGCAGTGTTCTTATATTGGTTCTCATTTTCATGTTGTGTACTTGCTGTTTCACACCGTACTGTAATGAATCAAATACAAATCGAGAAAATTATTCTTTCTCCTAGTATTGAGCACTGCACACTCTTATGCAGAGTTATTCTGATCACATTAATTCTATTGGGATCTCTATTTGTCTGCTAAGTTTGCCAAATCTGAGTGGTTGTTCAAGTGTGAAGAAAGCCAATTAAACTAAAGTAACAAGTGTAAACACAGGTTACTCTGCCCTCTGTGAGAAATGACTTACATTTGCCTCTGTGAGAAATGACTTACATTTGCCTCTGTGAGAAATGACTTACATTTGGAGTCAAAGAGTCAAAAATAAAATAAAATAATAGCAATGTGGTGCTCTCAGGAACAGTTTACAGTTAATATGTCTTAGCCACAGATGTCACGCCCATGGACCATTGGCTGAATGTATGATGCATATTGCGCACAAAATTGGAAACACTTCAGGAGTTTCGTAGTCATCATCTAATTTGTTGAATTCTATAGGATTTCCGGGAGGCGTGTGTGTCGCGTTCTTTAACGGTCTGCCTGGAAACAAAGATGACGCCAAACCGCCTCGTGGAAGAAGAAAGCCGTCGTGTTTACAACTGTGACAATAAGTGCTTATCAGGAACAATTAAACACTGGATTTTCAAAAGTATGTGGCATAGATTCTTTAAAACATGTCCAAGTGTTTTACACACCGGTCTGTTATTGTAGGGACATCAACGTTACATTTTCACACCCTTAAATATGACACGGAACAAAACGAGCTGTGATTGGTTGCTTTACAGGTCAGTCAGACAGCCTCTAGGCGGTCCTTGGCCAATGAAAGCTGCTATGGAGTCCAGACTTTCTGCCGTCAGTCTAGTTAATATGTAATGCTGCCCCATACTTTTGATTCGCTGAAACAAACAAAGCCTATGGCAATTACTTTTGTTTCTTTCGCCATCTGGAGTGGTGATTAGAGAAACTGATGGACAGAGACCTGGACATTCCAACTTAATATTCCACACTCTGCAGCACCCCGAGGTTACCTTCTTACACTTTTCAAAACAGCCAGACTCTTTTGATATTCCTGTATTTCTCAATTTAATTTTGCCTGAGTTTCTTTGCCTCAGAATCAGGCTCAAAAGTAGAGAATCAGTGAGAAAAGTAAATAATAATTCCAGTGTTCATTTTGACAGCAAATTTTGATTTAGTTTTAGTCATAGTCTTTTGACTAAAATGCATTTTAGATTTAGTCATATTTAAGTCATCTGATTTGTTTTAGTCGACTGAAATCTAATGTGTTTAGTTAAATTGTAATGCATCAATTAAGCATTTCTCTAAAATTTCCAAAGTCATTATATACTCTTGGGGAAAACATCTATTAACCTGTCAATATGAATGATATTAAGGTTTGAACATGCAATACAGAAAAAAATGTAATTGCTGTGACATAAGTAAGGGATAATCCACGGCTAGCTGTGCATTGAACGATTTTTTAATGCATGACGTGGAGGCAAAGAACCACCTGACCACACTCCGCAAAGTTTCTTTGAATTAATTGTTCGTTCGTAAAAAGGGGATGCCCTGATGGGAGTGGAGGTCTGCCCGGGGGAAGTGGAACAGACAATGTTTTGACTACCTTTTCTAGGCCCCTCCTCATGTTAGGTGAGCAGTGCGGATCCTGAATAGGGCTGCTCAGCCACTTGGGAATCTGCCGAAGGACATTCTGTTCCTGTCCCAGGTTCCAGCGGCCATCTGACCGGAGCCGCCTGCGTGCAGATCACGGACTGGAGACTTCCAGCTCCATCCTGAGCCTGTCTCTGTTGCCCATGAGCACCGTCGCCACAGGACAAAACCTTGCCTGCAACCTCATCACAGAACCTTAAAGAACCTTTCCTTTTTGTTCCCACTGCATTCCCCTTCCCACTTTTTACTTGCATGGTATTTGCTATGGGGTCCTTTCAGACAGCTGTACAATAATAATTTTAATCGAAACATACTGTAATTACCAACACATTCTCATACCCAACTCGTCACATATTGACGCTTGGTCAGGACCCCTCTGCGTCACTTTTTAACGCACAGGGTACCCCTTTAGCGTAATTTTCCGACGTGCAGGGTACTCCATTGATTTCAGTTGTTTGCCAATGCGTCAGATCAAGACGCATTTAATTCTTTGCATTTGTAAAAGTAGACATGATTTTATGAATATTTATAGGCTACTTTTATATTTTGGAACAACTAACCCCACTCCTACCCTAAACCTACCCACTTCTAAACAATATAAAACACATAACAGGCAAATAAAAGTACAGTCACAGGTATTTATTGCAGAAACTGACCAAAAACAGTATAAAAGTATTAACTCATGTTGCATTCCAAGTCTTCTGAAGTCATACGATATCTTCATGTAAAGAACAGAGTTGATCTTAATGTTGTAATTGCTGAAATGATGATCCCGCCGCTCCGTGAACACACGCACACACTCAGTCATATCTCATTTAAAAGATACACCTGACTCTTTAGCATAATGCAATCTGCCACGAAACACATGAGAGCCAATGACATTTCACCATCAAAGCTGACGTAACGTTTCTTCGGGCAGCAATTTTTGAATGTGTGCATGATCTTCGGCGGATGGAGACACTGATCACTTTTGGGGATTTTCTTCACACAAATCAATTGTTTGGCCTCGGAACACTTGGAATATTTGTACTTTTTGAATAAATTGTGCATGCAGTCGTATCTGCCTGTTATATCCTGTGTTTTATATCATATAATACACATATGGGTAGGTTTAGGGATGGGGTTGGGTTACGTGTTCAAACGTGTCTAAATAGCGTAAATAAAAAACAAAATAAATGTAAATAAAATTATGCTGGCTGATTAAATTGAGAATCACACTCCAACGTCATAATGGCAAAATCATAACCCAACATATAATTTCATCATGACGATAACATTCCCATGCTCAACACTTCTGTGTATGACGCCAAAGTTTTCTCATTGAAATCAATGGAGCACCATTGGTCCTGACCAAGTGCCAGTATGTGACGAGTTGGGTGTGAGAACGTGTTGTAATTAAAGTACAGTGACACGAATCAATGATTTTTTTTTTTTTTAAATGTTCTTACATGAACTGTCCAAATGAACTGGTTTATTAAATGAATAAACTACATGAGAGTGAACAAAATGAATCAATTCACTACAATGATTCAGACTTATGAGAGAGAGAACTGTTTAGACAAGCACATTCGAATATTGCCTTACAGCTCACTTGGCAGTGAAGCTGTGTGCATAAACAAAGTAACATTAAAAGGAGAGATGTGAGCTTTCCATGCAAAAGCAATTGTTGGAAAAAAAGATTGTTATTGGAAAAACTACACTATTTTGAAAGCAACTGAAAGATAAGGAAGTTACAGTCCAGAATGGCTATCTACATATGAATTTGTGTGTTTCTTCCCCATTGAGGGCAATGTCAGAATTTCTGTTTTTGAGTGAAAGACGACCACAAAGACCAGCTGCTTCCAGTTAACCAGCAGACCATAGATATGCCTACAAGCCTGCTGGCTCTGCTTGTTGGCTGCTCGTTCATGGCTGCTTTACTTTGGTACTTAGCACAAAAACAAACAAACAAAAACAAAACATTGAAGTGTAGTTTCTGTTTGCTGTCAGTTTGTGAATCTTTTTCCATCTACTCCCCCCTTTCTCTTCTGCAATCTTTCAAGACTCATGCAAGAGAGTGCAAAAAAAAAAAATGGAAGTTAACTATCTGTTCACAGAGCCTGCAGTAACTGTACACTAACTATGCACATCAAATCCATCATCTAACTTATGGTTTGGATCAATAAATAGGTATGAACAAATAAAATCAAGATTTTTTTTACGGTTTTGATAAGTCTCTGAAAAAGCCCTTGAATTTTATGTTGCATATTTTGTGAACTTGATTGTTCTTTCTTTCTTTCTTTTTTTAAAAAAAAAAAAAAAAAAACCATGCCACCCCAGAGGTTCAGTATTGACGTTTATATTATTAGCTGTGGCCCAACATTCCTCTCCTTATTGGAAAGGCTGGTGCCCCTCACCAGGAGATTAGCTACTCATCACTGAAATGAGATCTTTCCCCATGAGGCTGGTCTTCACTTTTCATTAGTTTGGGGTCTGGACATACCACTTTACTCAGAGGGATAAAAGAATCTGACAAAAAGAGATAAAGAAAAATAATTAGTAATGTGCAAACTGAACACATCCGTTAAAAAAGAAAGTTGCAAAATTCCCTTTGGGGAAAACCCCCCCCCACAAATTTGTACTGCTGTCACACCTTTTAATGTTGAGCTCTTACGATATAGCCACTGGTGGTGTTAGAGGGTCGAAAAGGCTGTAAAAGTATTGTACAAATTGACATGTCTGACTTGTATCCACCTACTTGGGAAGTGCTTTTAAAACCATGAATTGAAGACTGACGCCAGACTCTGTGAACTTAGTAAGTGTAACTTAATCAAAGGCTTTTTGTTAAGTTTGTGCTTTAACAGGGTCATGATGTCATGGATTTTGATATTATTTTATTATATTCCTTGAGGTTCACATCCAGGGCCATAACAAGGAAAGGTGGGGGGAGGGGCGGTTTAGAAGGGGTGTGGTCCCCCCGGTTGAAATTGCGGTAGCCCTGAGAGTCTTCACTGCCTTTCTCCCCTCTGTTGACGGCCCTGTTCACTTCTAACGTTAATAAAGTTTTTTTTTTTTCTAACGTCATTGCTTAGGAAAAAGTATCAAGGCCCCCTGCTATTGCACATGAGTAAGTATTTTGAAAACAATATAAAATTACTTACACTTTGCAATAGCTGCTGCCAGATCCAATATAGTTAGCTGCTTCATCTTTCAACAAAAGTTTCTTTGTGAACTGTCCATTACACTGTGCCTAGTGAGGAGGATGTTTTAAGCTATGACAATTGCAGGATGTTTTATTGGTACAAACACCTCTTATATGTCAAAAGATTAGAGAAATTTTGATTTCTCATGTCATGACTCCTTTAAGCATGTAAAAAAATTTTTTTTCATTGCTGAGTGGAGAGAGGTCTGGATGCTTCAAAGGTCTAGAAAGACTGTGCTTGAAGGAATGACCACATTTTTTATTGGCAAAGAATGTTTTGAATGTGTTGTTTAGTTTGCACTGTTTTGGCTCCTCAATCACACTATACTGTAATTCACTTTCTCTCTGAGATTAATGTGACAGGCACACTGGAAAGAAGGCCTACCATTCTCAAGCACATTTGTTCTAAAGCTGTTTATTATCTAGGCAAACCTTAACTATTAGGACCCAGTCTAAATTACATTTCTATATGCAGAGGAGGCTTTGTAAGGACTATTGATTGGTTGTGACTGTGTGCACTCTGATGATGTCTCTTCCATGCAAAAGCAGGAACCAGGCATTGCATCTACCTTTGGTATGTGTTCTGCAATGGACAAAGTGGCACCTTTGGGGTTATCTCAGATCTATAGTATTTCATTACATATGAGTAGAGAAAGATCGATGCACACACCTCTGTTGACTGCACCTGAAACTCATGTGACTTTCTCTCCATCATTTCTATGATGCCTGCACAGGTTTTAAGGGAGCAGGGAAATGTACTGCTTTGTACCTATGATGCAGAAGTTTGAGCGGGCTGAGATGTGATGGCTCTGATTGCTTTGAGTCCTGGCTTCACTGTAAACTATAAAAAAGCAAATGGGGAATGTTTGATCCTCTTTGTATCTCATACCAACTGAAACCCATTTAGTACTGTACTTGACTGGGTGCCAATGTTCTAATGAATTAGAGTGAATCTACAAAAGAAAGAAAATTCAATAATTTATAATGTTGCTTTCTTCATCGTGAGATTCCAATTAACAAATTGACAGTTTCCCTATAGTTTCATTTGTGTCCACAAGAGGTGCTAGAACAAATAAACTAAATGATTATATCAAAAAAAAATACTGATGTAACTGTATGACTTTTCTTTTGTCATGTCTGTGTTGTAAATAAATAATAAAACAATATAAAAATGATTTGTAAATAAACTTCCAAATACTACTAAACATTATTAGAGATGCTTTTCAGGTTTGAAAATCAATACATATGTACAGTATTAAGTTGATGCAAATATTGGGTAAACATGCTGCCACAATCAGTGATAACATTCAATTAAAAATAAACTATTTATTGTTTTAAATAATGTAATCATTCATTAAGGCTAATATTTTCTCGGACATTGATGGAGATGCAATGTATATATATCCCTAAAATCAGTTAATATATATTAACAGGTAACAGCTGAAGTGTGTGAACTGAGATCTAACAAGGAAAACAAGGACAAAGAGCTCCATGAGAAATCAGAGCCTTTAATTGATTGCTGTTGCCCTGACAACAGAATTTCATTCCATTCCAGGCAGAGTGAAGGTGCAATTCAGTCATACCATGTGCCATCTCTCATCCTCTCTCTGCATTGACCAAAGAGCCATATCTGCAATAGAAGAGTTTTGTGAATCTTCTAAAATGAAAAAAATATATATATAGAAAAAAGGGATGAGTGCATTCAAAATGTTTCCAAAGGCTTTTATTTCGTGTAGTCTGTGTGCTCACATATGAGCTTGAAAGTACTAAAACACCATTGTTATTTCAGAACAATCTATTCAGTCTCATATGGTGTTTCTCCTTGGCAGTGACGTAATATTATGTTACAACGTTTGGGGTCAGTAAAATGTTTTTTAAAAACAGTCTCTTATGCTCACCAAAGCTGCATTTATTTGATCAAAAAATATGGTAAAAAAGTAATATTGTGAAATATTTTCTACAATTTACAATGACATCTTTCTATTTGTATATATTTTCCTGTGATGGCAAAATAGTTTACTATTTTATGGTTGCCAGGGCCGTAGCTAGGGAATTCTGGGCCCCCTAAAAAAACATTGGTGTGGGCCCCCAACGCCCTCCACTCATATCATATACGTTGGGCCTATAAGATATGGAGGCCCACGTCTGGTGCCATGCACCTAATAAGGATTTCTAACAAAACAGACAAATAAATGCAAATAAAGGTTGTTGCTTTTACTTATTTTATATGCAAAGTTGTATATAAATATTATATCAAAACAATGGCATTAAGCGACTAATAACTTATTATTGTGCAAGACAAACTAATAAAATAACAACAAAAGACAAGAAATTAGTAAAATGATAAAATAAACTTTTTTTAAAGTCTTTCCAGTCATTCTGATGTCTAACAGCTGAGATAAATATTCAGAAATAAAAAAAAATGCAGTCAAATGTAAAATAAAACCACTTCTTCTTCATCTTCACTGTCTTCATTTTTGATGAAATAATGTGCTATTTTATTAAATAAAGCTAATAAATGTATCCATCAACAGCAATGAGTTGTATTCCCGTTTTCTTGACAATAATGTTAAAAATATCACATCAGCAGCCGGCAAGTCTGTAATCCTTTTGACACGCATATCTATTTTTCTGCACGTTATACAAACCAACAAACTACATAATATCGCAAAAAGATGGGGACTTTGAGCGCGTGATCGTTCGGGCGGTGTGCACCGGTTGGTATAGGAGATGTATAGGAGATGGCGACTCTTATTAGGTGTCCTATCGGGGCACGGCACCCCATCACATTGACTCCCTGATTACAGCGCACTAACCTGTCTTGTTAAAGAACGTTTTGATAGATTGATTAAGCAATTTACCTGGCCTCCCCCTCCTTTTCATGATGTTACTGGTACCAGAATTTTCCTGACATTTTCAGTCAGTTTCACTTCCACTGTAACTTCTAACTTCAATTGTTCTCAGAGCAGCCTCAACTCTAAATGGTTCTGTTCACTCATTAACCATCAGACTAAACCATTTTTAGGGAGAGGGGAGAGAGATAAATTTGGAAAACCTCTTTAACTAGCCTAAATTGCATGTTTTTGTGGTTTTCATTGAACTCTCAGGCATAAAAATGTATATACTATATTGATTCATAAGAGTAGGGGAATATATATAATAACTACTGGATTTAGTGGGCCCCCTGGGCAGTGGGGGCCCCTATAATTGTCACCACCTTTCACCCCACTAGAGACGGCCCTGATGGTTGCCTGTCAGAACATCAATCAAAAATCGTAACTTGCTACACAAAACAGTTGTCACACCCACTTTGGTGTTTTGGTTCATCTGTATTTTGCTATAGAACAGCAATCCAAACTGCTGTAATTTCTATACCTACTACTACATATATTTCTATGCTGCAGCATTTTTGCTATCAACGCACAGCTGGAGGAAAGTCTCTGGAATAATGGAGGCAGTTAGATCATGTACTCCTTGCTAGATTGTGTCTGAGAACCTTGAAATAAGACCTGCAGTAAAGTGACAGGTAACCATTTGTGTGATATCATTTTGTTTGGCTCTGTAAAACTGATTTTAACTTTATACAGCTCACCACACCGGAAGAAAAAAAACAAAACAACAAATTCTCTGTTTGTGTCATACTGCTTTTACTATAGACCGTAAAGGTGAACGTCTTTTCACCAAGTAGATGTTCCTGGATTGATATCTTTGTTGATACTGGAACAACATTCCAATCAACCAATCAGATTTGAGGGACAGGTTTAGAATTAATATCTAGATTAGGCTTACAACAAGGGTTAGGGGCTTCTACACCATTTTTATTCACCTATCATTCACCCTCTGACTTTAGGGATAAGTTATGGGTAGGACTAAGTTGAGGGGTAGGGATAGTGTTGGAACTATGTTTTTGGATGGGAATGTTGTTCCAGGATCAACAAAAGATGTCTTACTTGGCAAAATCATGGTGATCATATAGTAAAACTGTATGCTAAAATTATTCCCCCTATGTTGTTGCTTGCATCTAGACCACGCAAGACAAAACTGTAACGCCACATTGTTTGCTTTTGAAGACCAGGATTTTTGTATTATTTAAAGAATGTAGTCATTTTTAACAAATACAACTCCAGACAGGTTACTTGAAGCAGGACAGTAGCTTAAGGTGGTTCAATATATGTCTTTGTTGAAAAGATGAGTAGGATTGTTCATTAGCACCACCATCCTCTTCTGTGTCACTGCCTCTAGTCAGTCCAGGCTGAGTCGTATAATGGAGCTTGCATTCCAACCCATTCTCACTGTGCATTCCTGACCAGTTTGTTCAGATGCTTAGGTCCCCCTGCAGACAACTATAAAGAGGAAAATAAATCTGCCAACCACACATTAGTAGACTATCCCTCACAACCTGCAGCACTTTGACACACCTGAGCCACTCCAGAGAGAACAGCATGCTCTGGCCTTTTTGTGTTATACCATACTTGGTACAGTACATGTAGGACCAAACTAATAAATGCTTGAGTCAGGGCACATAATTAGGTAACAATTTATTCAGAGTCCGTCTTGAATCAACAGCCCAAGTATCCATTTCTCAGAGAGAGAGAGAGAGAGGGGAGGAAAAAAATCTTTCCCATATGGCAAGTCAGTAACTTTAGCATCTGAGAGGTATTTCTTTACTGTCCTGTCAAAACATACACCTAGATGTATTGATAGCTTAAACAGCTATACTGCAGAAACCAGAATGTCACATTATCAAGAACTGTTGACTCACATCAGCTTAGTTTTTATAGGTATGCGTAGAATGTATGAGTTCATATTTCTCGCCTAGTATACTGTAAATGCCAATAATGTTGAAAACAGTTTTGCTGCTTATTATTTTTGTGGAACCATGATAGATTTTTTCAGGATTCTTTGAAATTCAAAGAAATACAAAGTTCTGTCATGAAACTCTAGATGGCACAGGTGCAACCGGTCCTACTCGACCCACTCAGAGCAGGATTAGAACCGGCGTCTCTGGCGTTGGAGGCGAGTGTGCTAACAAGGACACTAAAGACAGCCGCTAGCACACCTCTTGAGGTGAGGGGAGTGAGGTTTACCTACACAGCTCTTACTAACCTACATTACACTCACAGCCCCTAAACCTCACTCCCATCCAGGTCACAGCACCAAATGTAACCGGTCCTACTCTACACTCTCCGAGTGGGATTCGAACTGGCGTCTCCGGCATCGGAGGTGGGCACACTAACAAGGACGCTAAAGACTGCAGTCTCTATGGCGTCAGTTGCTAGTGTGCCTCTTGAGTTCAGGGGAGTGAGATTTACAAGCACAGCTCTTACTGGCCTACATTGCACAGGCTGATAGTTCCTTAACTCAATCTGCTAGCAATCACATAGTTGTCTACATAGCACAGCTAATTGGATGCTTTTGCATCAGCAGCCAATAAGCTTGCTGCTCAACATTCAAATACTTGGCAGTATTTGCTCTTATTAGTCTGCAGCAAGCTTTCAGAAACCCTCCACCTTCCCCAGCTGTATAGATCTGCCATGGGTAATTTCATGTATGCTATATGTGCAGCAGGATGTCTTACATGCTCACAGCAGCATGTCTGTGGATGTATTGGCAGTAGCAAGTCTCTGTAAATAATCATCAGCAGCAGCAGCAGCAGCAGCAGCAGCAGCAGTGTAGCAGATCTATTCCACCAAGACCAAATACATTAACGTTGCCATGTCCATTACCATGGTAATCTCTCCGAGAGTTGTCATGACAGAACAGCATTTATTTGAAAAATATATTGTTATATTTTTAAGTGTTTACTTTAAGTGTTGATCAATTTAATGCATCCTTGTTGAAAAAAGGTATTAATTTCTGTCATGGACTTTCTAAATACAAATCACAGAACTAATCTGATTTTTCCATTTGTGACAATTCAGACAATCTCCAGAAGTCAATATGATACATACAATACTTTACGCAACCTCCAGTTGCTAATACATATGATACGGTGATGCCATCTCATCTAGAAGCTACTATCACTACCCCATTTCACAAGTGAGCACCAGGGACTGTATTCACAAAACATTTTATCTTACCACTAAGAGTTCTCCTATATAATAGCAGTAAAAGTTCTTAGTTAAGAGTTTTCTTTAAAAACCTATTCACAAAGCTGCTGAAACCAACTTTTAAGTAATAGAGAGAAGTCTTAAGCTAAGAGTAAGGGTGGGGTTGACCACGTTGCTATGGATGATGTCAATACGCTTACTAACTATGCCCACAGTGATTGGCTGATAGGAGATGGGTCTCTGTCAGTGATTTAATCATAGGAATATTGAACCAGGTATCATGTTGGCATATTCAAATAAAGATTTTAAAATATAGGCTGTGTCACTAATCAAACAAGTATATGTTTGGCTAATTATCAGCCGCTTACATGTCTGCATCTCAAGAGATTGCAGAATTCAAGTGACAAATTATGTTTTATAAACAAAGCTCGGGAGGAGCAGGGTCAAATGATCTATCTAATCATCTTATATATATATACACAGCCGACTCACCTAGTTACCTTATCAGTTTTCTGCATCCCTCCGCCACCCCGACTCCTCACGCTCGGCTAGTTACTGGGGTAGTACTCTGGGTTTGGGCTAAATTCCAAGCTCGGAGCCTCCCCTCGGACAGCATGTCTGCTTATTTTACTCGTTTATTTGATTCGATCATTTGTGAGCGTGAACTCGTGAAAACAACTGCCATAGGTAATAGGACATTATTTTCTTATTTATGTATTAAAGATTTATTTTTGCTGTTTTTTATTTTCTGTCTTTTTTTATTATGATAGGACAGTGAGTAGACAGAAAGCGAAATGGAATAGAGAAAGGGGGGACAGGATCGGGAAAGGTCCACGAACCGGAACTCGAACTTGGTTCACCTGAGTTTCCCACAAGGCTATCAGTGCAGATGATGGGACATTATTTTCAACCTGACCACAATGTTTTATTCTCCATCATTCAATGCATATTGCATGTACATAAATTAACCTTTATGTTATATCACAGATTAAAATCTATAAATCAAAGTATTTATTGCATTTATGAAGAAAATTCTCAGCACCCAAGGCTCTATCGCCTGTTGCCTAAGCGTGTACAGTTGGGCGGATTGCTGAGGCGGATTGCCTGCAACAGCCATTTTAGGAGTCCTCTTGACTACCCCTAACTTTTCACAGATTTTAGCACTAAAATGCTTTGTGAAAAACTCTTAAAGCAAAAATTTAGGAGTCCTAAAATTAGGACTGACACATTATTATGCACATTATTTTTAAGAGTTTCTCCTAAATTGGCAAGTTAGGAGCTACTTTTAGCCTTAAGATGTTTTGTGAATACGGCGCCAGGGTCCGTATTCTTAAAGCTTCTAAGAATCCTCTCAGAAAGCTCCTAATTTACCTTAAAAACTTCTACGTAGGAGTCATAGCTTGAGAGTGATTCAGCACCAATCTGAGAGCAATTCTGAGCAAGGAAACTACAAACACTTTTATTTTAGTGAGGAGGCGGGGCTGACCCCGTTGCTACGTATGACACAGTCTTTTGAAGACTGTGATTGGTTGGATGTCCAAGAAGGAAAAAAGAGCACTTTTAAGTATAGAGTCTATATAAACCTTCACTTTGAAATTACAGGAGTCAATTTTCCTGTTTTACCGTACTCTCTCTCACATAATATATACAGTGGGGAGAACAAGTATTTGATACACTGCCGATTTTGCAGGTTTGCCCGCTTACAAAACATGTAGAGGTCTGTAATTTTTATCATAGGTACTCTTCAACTGTGAGTGACGGAATCTAAAACAAAAATCCAGAAAATCACATTGTATGATTTTTAAATAATTAATTTGCATTGTATTGCATGACATAAGTATTTGATCACCTACCAACCAGTAAGAATTCCGGCTCTCACAGACCTGTTAGTTTTTCTTTAAGAAGCCCTCCTGTTCTCCACTCATTACCTGTATTAACTGCACCTGTTTGAACTTGTTACCTGTATAAAAGACACCTGTCCACACACTCAATCAAACAGACTCCAACCTCTCCACAATGGCCAAGACCAGAGAGCTGTGTAAGGACATCAGGAATAAAATTGTAGACCTGCACAAGGCTGGGATGGGCTACAGGACAATAGGCAAGCAGCTTGGTGAGAAGGCAACAACTGTTGGAGCAATTATTAGAAAATGGAAGAAGTTCAAGATGACGGTCAATCTCCCTCAGTCTGGGGCACCATGCAAGATCTCACCTCGTGGGGCATCAACGATCATGAGGAAGATGAGGGATCAGCCCAGAACTACATGGCAGGACCTGGTCAATGACCTGAAGAGAGCTGGGACCACAGTCTCAAAGAAAACCATTAGTAACACACTACGCCGTCATGGATTAAAATCCTGCAGCGCACGCAAGGTCCCCCTGCTCAAGCCAGCGCATGTCCAGGCCCGTCTGAAGTTTGCCAATGACCATCTGGATGATCCAGAGGAGGAATGGGAGAAGGTCATGTGGTCTGATGAGACAAAAATAGAGCTTTTTGGTCTAAACTCCACTCGCCGTGTTTGGAGGAAGAAGAAGGATGAGTACAACCCCAAGAACACCATCCCAACCGTGAAGCATGGAGGTGGAAACATCATTCTTTGGGGATGCTTTTCTGCAAAGGGGACAGGACGACTGCACCGTATTGAGGGGAGGATGGATGGGGCCATGTATCACAAGATCTTGGCCAACAACCTCCTTCCCTCAGTAAGAGCATTGAAGATGGGTCGTGGCTGGGTCTTCCAGCATGACAACGACCCGAAACACACAGCCAGGGCAACTAAGGAGTGGCTCTGTAAGAAGCATCTCAAGATCCTGGAGTGGCCTAGCCAGTCTCCAGACCTGAACCCAATAGAAAATCTTTGGAGGGAGCTGAAAGTCTGTATTGCCCAGCAACAGCCCCGAAACCTGAAGGATCTGGAGAAGGTCTGTATGGAGGAGTGGGCCAAAATCCCTGCTGTAGTGTGTGCAAACCTGGTCAAGAACTACAGGAAACGTATGATCTCTGTAATTGCAAACAAAGGTTTCTGTACCAAATATTAAGTTCTGCTTTTCTGATGTATCAAATACTTATGTCATGCAATAAAATGCAAATTAATTACTTAAAAATCATACAATGGGATTTTCTGGATTTTAATTTTAGATTCCGTCACTCACATTTGAAGAGTACCTATGATAAAAATTACAGACTTCTACATGCTTTGTAAGTGGGCAAACCTGCAAAATCGGCAGTGTATCAAATACTTGTTCTCCCCACTGTATATATACACTCACCTAAAGGATTATTAGGAACACCATACTAATACTGTGTTTGACTCCCTTTCGCCTTCAGAACTGCCTTAATTCTACGTGGCATTGATTCAACAAGGTGCTGAAAGCATTCTTTAGAAATGTTGGCCCATATTGATAGGATAGCATCTTGCAGTTGATGGAGATTTGTGGGATGCACATCCAGGGCACGAAGCCACATCCCAAAGATGCTCTATTGGGTTGAGATCTGGTGACTGTGGGGGCCATTTTAGTACAGTGAACTCATTGTCATGTTCAAGAAACCAATTTGAAATGATTCGAGCTTTGTGACATGGTGCATTATCCTGCTGGAAGTAGCCATCAGAGGATGGGTACATGGTGGTCATAAAGGGATGGACATGGTCAGAAACAATGTTCAGGTAGGCCGTGGCATT
This sequence comes from Coreius guichenoti, assembly GCA_039654105.1. Lineage (NCBI taxonomy): Eukaryota > Metazoa > Chordata > Actinopteri > Cypriniformes > Gobionidae > Coreius > Coreius guichenoti. Next base: position 25,075,690 of record CM077168.1, read on the forward strand.
TAAACGATGCCCAATTGGCACTAAGGGGCCTAAAGTGTGCCAAGAAAACATCCCCCACACCATTACACCACCACCACCAGCCTGCACAGTGGTAACAAGGCATGATGGATCCATGTTCTCATTCTGTTTACGCCAAATTCTGACTCTACCATCTGAATGTCTCAACAGAAATCAAGAATCATCAGACGAGGCAACATTTTTCCAGTCTTCAACTGTCCAATTTTGGTGAGCTCGTGCAAATTGTAGCCTCTTTTTCCTATTTGTAGTGGAGATGAGTGGTACCCGGTGGGGTCTTCTGCTGTTGTAGCCCATCCGCCTCAAGGTTGTGCGTGTTGTGGCTTCACAAATGCTTTGCTGCATACCTCGGTTGTAACGAGTGGTTATTTCAGTCAAAGTTGCTCTTCTATCAGCTTGAATCAGTCGGCCCATTCTCCTCTGACCTCTAGCGTCAACAAGGCATTTTCGCCCACAGGACTACCGCATACTGGATGTTTTTCCCTTTTCACACCATTCTTTGTAAACTCTAGAAATGGTTGTGCGTGAAAATCCCAGTAACTGGCACCAACAACCATGCCACGCTCAAAATTGCTTAAATCACCTTTCTTTCCCATTCTGACATTCAGTTTGGAGTTCAGGAGATTGTCTTGACCAGGACCACACCCCTAAATGCATTGAAGCAACTGCCATGTGATTGGTTGATTAGATAATTGCATTAATGAGAAATTGAACAGGTGTTCCTAATAATCCTTTAGGTGAGTGTATATATATATATTTTTTTTTTCTTTATTTTTTATTTACCATGCTATTAATGTTGTACTTAATGTATTTGATAGGAAATGAACAGCGACACAATAAGGTTCTGAAATTGCTGTAATTGTGTGATCACATTGCTTATAGAAGGTTGTGACAGACCCAAATCATCACTGCTGCATAGTTGCATTTTTCCAGTTGCCAAACATGTTAATGTAGTGATTACTTCCATTTCTGGCACTATGGCATTTCTGCGCTGTTTCGGAGATGTCTTATTAATCTCTAATAAGATCGGTCACAAACATGATCCTTGCACGATCTAATGTGTAGTGTCTTATTAACTCATGCATTGTGTGCAACACATTTCTTCTCCCTCTTCACGTTTCGTCCATTTTCTCCGCTGCTAAAGAAACTCTTAAGCCTCTTAAAAGTCCTCATCTGTACATTAAGGGTTAAGATGCTTTCTGAATTACTTTTTTCTTTACTAGGATTTTTTCTTTAATTTCAAAAGGAAATGCCCAACTTTTTTAAGAATTTTCTTAGAATTTTGTCTCTAGGAGCTACTCTTTGCATTAAGATTTTTCATGTATACGGGCCCAGGTCTTTAGCATCTATAACCTATCGCTGACCTACTGGGTGTACACAGGTCCGACACAGGATCATTAACACTAACTCTCTGTTACTGTCTCACCCTGAGCACAGGTCATAGTCTCCAACACTATCACTGCCTCGAGTGAACATATGAGCATAGAATCTTTACCATTTTTAATTCTAAGCTGCAGCATACATGACGGCACTTCCAAATTGCTCTTTACAGGAACAGTTTTATTGACAGCTGACTGGGAGCACTCAGTCACAACACCCAAGAGATTCAGAAAAATACACACATATTTGTACTTTTTCAAAACACAAAATTAAAGGGATAGTTCAGCCATTCTGTGATAATTTACTCACTCATATGTTGTTCCAAACCTGTATGACTTTCATTCATCTGTGGAAATCACACAGGTTTGGAACAGCAGGAGGGTGAGTAAATGACGACCAATTTTCATTTTGGGTTAACCACCCGAATACAATGATCAGACATGATGTGTAGATTATTTATTTTTTTATATACATTACCAAGAGCAGATCGTTTTGCTAACAGTTCTAGTCCTGTTGTTGGGCTTCTTAGGCAGGCAAGATTGGAAAACTGTGTGCGGGCCATATTTGTAATGGCCTCTGTGAGCCATTCATTTGCATCATACTCATCCATGTGTGGCCAAAGTGCCTTTGTTCAATTTACCGAATTACCTTTTCAAGACGAGTAGCTTTCAGTGTAGTATTTCAAACTGTGAGCTTGCTTGCCCGTTTCATGTTTTCTCTGTCTTTCTATCTTTTCTTAAATATGGACACAAATGATCTCTGCAGCTCATTTCCATGGTTGCTTGTTGCAAAAACAGCTGTCTGAGTGAACAGGAAATAGAAACTTACATTTACTAGAGGAGAAGTTCTTTACATCAAGCACATTTAGAATGACTCTACCATCTCTCTCTCACACACATACCCATATCATCTTATTCGTCTTTTCCATCTTGTTTTTCATTTCCTTTGTTGATTTTTCCATTGTAGTGGTTGAGATGCACATTGCACTGAAGTGGTTGAGATGCACATTGTATTGTTATATAAATGTCAAGAGAGCTGGTAATGAAACCAGGCCACCTCTAAATCATACCAGGTGGAGAACATCACAATCGGCAGTGTTTGAGGGCAAAGTAGTATATACAGTTAATAAACAAATTATACTACGGCAAAACAAACAAACAGATAGTTTCTGTACTTTCTGTACTGTAGTTTATTTGCAAAAAAAACTCTTCTGGGGATTCCTTTAAATTTGCACGCACAAATTGCTCCATCAATCCATCTGTTTGACCAATGATTAGTTAGCATCTATGTGGAAAAGCACTAAACTAAAAGCCTCTGAAGTCTACCTTGATTTATACATTAACCTGGCAAGAGTAGTCTATTGTAGGGGGCAACTCCAGTAAGATGCCTGGACATGCTTTGATGTATCAGCATATTGATGCTGACTGAATTACAGGGTAAAATTAATCTGTATACAAATTTGGATGCTGAAATATCCCACTATGTATTTGATTCTGAGATACTTTGATCTCACTTTTGGAGTATATTGGCTTTTGGTACCCGACATGCATAACAAGCATATAAAGAGAGGAAATGAAAAAAATTAAAATAATAATAAGTAAAAAGGAAATGGTATTTCTCACATTAGTGATTAAAAAAAAGGTGTATACGCTTTTCAGATGTGGGTCACAGCTCAGAACTGTGTCTCTCTTCTAATAGTTTTGCAGGATAATTTTGGAAGTCTTTGAGCTCAAATTAATCAGAGTTTAATTAATTACCTTCTGTCAATAGCATAAAATTAATTAGAGGTTACTGAGTAATTTAAAACCACAAGTGGACAGTATTGACAAACGTATTGCCACAAAGGAGAAAAACAAACTCCTGTCAGCAGACAGATATTTTAATTAAAATATTAATTGGTTGGCATCCAAAGTTCACATGAAAAAAACCTGCCCTAGACAGAGAGTAATGGTACAGTAATAAGATGTAAGCAACCCCTATCAAAATATTGGGCAGGCACTAAATGATGATTTGAACCTTAAAGGCCAGAGCTAGAGTGCTTACCATAGGCCTAGTCTTATATTTTAGAAAGCCCTGAAGAGTGGAACGAGTTTGATTTCTTCATTAGACACCATCAGGTGAGGTGTGGAGCTATGATTATCGGCCAATCTGCTACTGCACTGCTGTTTCAGGCAATCGGGATTCATCACTGACATGGATGGTACCACTGGAACCAATCTAAGATGTGGATTCAGGTCTCTGTACTTTCTTATATGGACCCTCACTCTCCATCTTTGTGTTTCGTTGTCTCTCACTGACAGTTCTCTGGGGTTTGTGTGTTACAAACTTAAAGAGAATGTCAGTGTCAGACTCCAGACGTTGAGGGGTCCACTGAATGAAACATCATGTGGGAGTAATGCCATTTAGCATTCACCACCTGTTTCATAAATGGAAAAAGAAATGGGATCCGAGCCAGATAAAGGGGCTCAGGTCATTTAAATATCTGCTGTCAAAAGTGCCATCGTTTCATGAACCATGGCAAATAACTGTGGGCACCTTTTCTTTTTTTACTTTACCCTTCAATTTTACAGCAGTTCATATGAGATGGTGACATTTGGCAATCTGATTGTGTTCTAAGAGTCTGTGTGTAATGTGGGATTAGTAGGCTGTGGGTGGTTGGCTGTCAAGTTTTTAAAGCTGCATAAAGGTATGTGTATCATTTTTGACAATGCCAACGTATCTATGTGTACTCCAAGAAGAATTCCTTAGACTCAAAGGAAAGGTGACCTGAAAATGTCCTATCCCCCTTTCTTACTGAGGCACATAAATGGCATAATGGTATAATCACATGCTATAAGAAACATTGAGAGAGATTGTGAGGTAAAGTATGTCACATGATATATCATCAATAGAACAACACTTGATGGCACTTTACACATGTGAAAAGAAAAAAAAAAAGTCCAAACATGTTGTGATTTCACAATAAGGCTCTCAGGCAGGGCATTTTAGCATTTTATTTTTTATTTTTTAAAAAGGATAGTTTCAAACCTTTTGGTATTCCTCTATTCATATATGCTTCCATCCATGCATTCTCCAAAACATTCTGTCCTTTGTAGGGTCATGTAGATGCTGGAGGCTTTGAATGTATAAGCCTTTGCAGGGGCGGATCTAGAAAATTATTTATAGGGTGGCAAGGAGGTGAGGACAGTTAGTGGTGGTAACACCAAAACAAGCACCCATGCATAGTTCTTGTGGATTTATAGCCTGACATACACATTCATGTCCATGCTAAACAGTTGCATTACCACAAAGTAATTATCTATACTATTTAATATAAATAATTAAAAAATAAATAACAAAATGTCAATATTTAGGGTACCAAGCCAAGGCAATGTATATTAAACACATCAACATATTCTAAATGTCTCTGAGCTTGTAAGATTAGGTCTATCATTACTGCATTTCATTACATAGGCTTCTTGGATGATATGTAAATGCAAGATTTAGCGCATCAAGTTTAAAACTTTGTTTAATGTTAATGTTAACATTAGAAAGAAATGCCAAAATATTAAAGCACTGAGACTGGATCAGTTTGCAAACAATGTTTGAGTTTTTTTTTTTTTTTAATTAACACTTGAATGTCTATATGTGGACTAGTATTATTATTATTAACTAAAACTAAAACCATTTAAAAAATAACTACTTGAAACAAACATTAAGTAAAATAAAATACAAAAACATTACTCATTTTCGTTTACCACTGAAGTATTAAAATAACTAAAACTAAAAGTTAGTCTGTTTGTTCATGAATTGATCTACACTGGTTGCTCTGTGTATTTTTGACTCGCCAAGAACTGGTTCATAAGAGTAATTTGTTAATGAGGCTGAGTATATACAAGGGCAACTTGTTTTCTTGCCAATGTTGTGCAGTTACTGTCTTTTTTATGTCATCACATTGAAGCACCGCTGCTGAAAGTGGTACAGAAAAACATTACTTACATTTATATTTTACTGTATACTGGGATCATTCTGGGGTGGCAATGCTTTTTCTTATGGTGACAGTTACCACCTCCTGCCTCACTGAATTTAATTGAATGGACAAAACATTTGAAACATTTTTCAAAATATTTTCAAAATATTGTTAAACACATTTGGAACAACATGAGGCTCATTGAATTTTCGGTAACACTTTATAATAACGTTCAGTTATAAGTCACTTATAAGTTATTAGTTAATGATGAACTAATCATTTACAAAACATGACTATACATTCATAAATAATTAATAAGTGATATGCTATCGATTTATAAATGTGTTGTTAATTCAGTTATAAGTCACTTACAAGTTATTAGTTAATTATGAACTAATCATTTACAAAACATGACTATACATTCATAAAGGATTAAGTGATATGCTAACATTTTATAAATGTTTTGTTAATTCAGTTTAATTATTAGTTCAGTTTATTTATTAATTATTAGTTAATGATGAACTAATCATTTACAAAACATGACTATATAAATACAACTTATTAATAAGTGGTATGCTAACGATATACAAATGTGCTGTAAGTTATCTTAAAAAAATGTGTAAATCATGAAATAAATCAAACAGATCAATAGTAAATGGTTGATGAGTTATTAGTTGATACACTATTTATCTCTTATAAATCATTGAAGTATTTATGTCAAACTTGTTTTAGGATCATCTCAATAAACAATGGTTAATCTTGAACAAATTATGAACAGACCATTAGTAAATGATCAGTATAAGCTGATCTGTGTTCAAAATCACAAACATGTGTAAGAATGGATTTCACCTGAGCATGAACTCAAGAAGTCTAATCTGCAATAAGACAATAAAACTTCTCTCATCTGAATAGGAGATCTACAAGAGAAAACAAGACCCCACCTGGTCAATCTTATCTCCCCCAGCTAAATGTTTATTGTTCTTTGTTCTGGTTGAGTATTTAAAGGGAATTGGCAAACCACTCAGGGAAGCATCTGTATTCAGAACTTCCCACACTGTTGCGGTGTGTCTCTATTGCCAGGTAATGATGACTCTTGGAAACTCTTTTTATATTATTTTGTAATTGTGTTGTATATTGTATGCTGATCAGTTGTGTATAATGGGTTCTTTTTAATTCCTTTATTTGGTTTTTGCCTGGCTAAAATAAACATTAATCTTGATTTATCTTGTATTTTACTGAAGATCATTATTCTAGTATGGATCAATGTGGAGTCCTTTATTTCCGCAAATCTTTTGCCAGAATAGATAAAACCGAGGACCCCATGACTGAAGCATGGAGTGCAGCATGCGGGGTAATCCGATTTCTGACTATCACTGTATTAGCAAGTTGCAGCTTCCGTGTCTATTAATCAAATTACACTTTTTGTTGAGTAAGCAGGTGCGACCACTTAAAGGTAAAATATTCACTCTGCCATCCTCTGACTAATATCAGAACTGGCCAGTTTGTGTTCGTGAACGCGCGACTCGCGACGCGTTTGTTTCTGTGCGATATCGGGTCCCTTGATGAACGAATATTTGAGAATAAGAGATACTAAGAAAATCAACGATCCAAATTAAATCACAACTAATCATTTGATCAGCCGTTAATTTACAAACGTAACAAACGCAACGAAAATCACATACAATTAGAGTCAGATTAAATTCTTCATGGAGTCAGATTGAAAATTGGATCTTCACATTTTAATACATTAAAGTGATTCTTCCAGAAGCGCTAGAAAAGACATACATGCAGAAGTCCTTCAACCAGCTGCTGGATTCCTACGTTGGGCCAAGCGGGTGGAGCTTACACATGCAGGTATGCTAAAACAGTATGTTGTAAGGAGAGTAATGTATTTGATTGGGCTTCCAGTGGGTTTAATAAGTACTTTAATCTAATGATAATGTGAACCAGTTCCACCTTTCACTGAAACTCACATAAGCTGCACAGCGGTTAAAGACTCCATGTGTGTCAGAGAAGACAGTTCTATTTCCTCACCAGTCAGCACTTACACTGTAGTACACAACAACACCTGTTATAGATGATTTGTAAACGCATGAATAAATCATTTACAAAGCTTTCTGCATCCCCTAATCTAAAGTGTAAACCATTCATCACTTGTAAATGTGTTACATATCATTTGTAGATCTTTCTTACCTTTTTTACATTGTGTGTGTAAATACACAAGTAATTTACAAAGCTTTGTGCATCCCCTAATCTAAAGTGTAAACTATTCATCACTTATATATATATATATATATATATATATATATATATATATATATATATATGGATATAGGCGGTATAGCATACCACTTATTAATAATTTATGAATGTATTAACTAGTAATTTATAAATGACTTATAACTGAATTAACAAAACATTCATAAAATGTTAGCATATCACTTATTAATCATTTATGAATGTATAGTCATGTTTTGTAAATGATTAGTTCATCATTAACTAGTAACTTATAAGTGACTTATAACTGTATTAACAAAACATTCATAAAATGTTAGCATATCACTTATTAATCATTTATGAATGTATAGTCATGTTTTGTAAATGATTAGTTCATCATTAACTAATAACTTATAAGTGACTTATAACTGTATTAACAAAACATTCATAAAATGTTAGCATATCACTTATTAATCATTTATGAATGTATAGTCATGTTTTGTAAATGATTAGTTCATCATTAACTAGTAACTTATAAGTGACTTATAACTGTATTAACAAAACATTCATAAAATGTTAGCATATCACTTATTAATCATTTATGAATGTATAGTCATGTTTTGTAAATGATTAGTTCATCATTAACTAGTAACTTATAAGTGACTTATAACTGAATGTTATTATAAAGTTTTACCGAATTTTCTTTTTTGGGTGAACTATCCGATTACAAGTTCCATATGAGCTAAGTGGCAATGACAGTGGGAACAAGCATAAAACACACATAACAATAGATCTTCTCAACCCACTGTGCTTCCCTGTGGAGAGAAAGGAAGAGTCTCCTAGTCTCTTGACCTCTTCCTGTGCTATTTGCACCATTGTCATTTTTGTCTCTCCATGCCATGTGGAGCTTTCTCTGCCTCCAGTCATCCTATTCATCCGCTGTTATTAGCTCATTACTGTTTAAAGAGCTCACGTGGTCCAGGCCAACTTATCAGGGAGAGTCAACACCATGGGGGCAGGTATGGGGACAGAACAGATTGATGGATTTTAAAAGGAAAGAGGAAGAATGGGGCCTCATATTTGCAAGTGTTTTGTTCCACCCAGGTAAAGGGAAGGCACAGAGGGTAATGATAAGGGTGTAATGCTGAATGCCCTGGATGTATTTTCTCACTGCATGCACCGTATGAATGCCACCGACCCTCCTCCCCCCACAAGCCTGCGTGACACACTTCATTAATACTTTATAGAGTCATTCTCCAGGAAAATACTATGTCAAAGTCAGAGGGTGGACCCAGCTGTGCAAATGCTCCAATGCAGTTCAATTCATTTGACAAGGACTGGGAACACAATGTCCTTTACCTCTTGGATTTGGCACAACATGTGATAAATATACCTACTTAGGTTATGTTCTTGCAGAGCGAAAATGACAAAATTATTTTTCTGAGATTGAGAGAAAGCGTTTTTTATTGTTTTTAAGTACTTTAGGAAAACTGGTCATATAGCACAGCATTAACAAAATATGAACATAATACAGTGTGTGTAAATTTAAATGGTGAAAACAAGTTTTTAAATGCTGTTAACAATGTGGAGTTTCTAATCTAAGCTTTTCGGGCACACGTTTGGATATTTCTCTTACCTCTTTGTACAACTGAAACAGGTATTTTTAATCACATAATGATAATACTGTATTATATTTGATGCCAGCTAGGAACCAGTGGTGAATTTTCTGAGTGAGGAAGAATGTAGAAGTTATGTTACTATGTAACATTTTTTTGATTGAAAATGTTAATAATAAGAGTGCAGAAAGAATCCATCTTCCAAACAGTGTCTTTTCACAGATACACTTTGATAAACCTATAATAATGATTTATATTTAAGATTTAAGGCCAGATTTTTTTTCGGGAAATTGTTTACATGCATCATTCGCCCGTGCGTGTCATGTCATATCCGTAAACAGAGAGAAGTAGCTCTGGCTACTTTGATGGAACAAAAGTTACATAGTGTAGCTTTAAGTATATTAAAGAATAGATACTTGCCTTTTTCAGATCACATGACACTTGCCTGAAATGGTTAATTTGGTTTAAAAATCCTAAGAAAAAACACTTGTAAAACATTGGGCCCTATCATACACCTGGCGCAAGTGTTTTTTGCTAGTTAAGCTCGACACAGTTATCATTTTCATGTCCTGTGTGACGTTGTTTAAATAGCAAATGCATTTGCGCCCATGGGTGTGCTGGTCTGAAAACGAGGTGTGTTCAGGCGCATTGTTGGAATAGACTGCGCCATTGACCAACTGAAACCTGGTCTAAAGTCAATAGCGCAGTATTTTTTGTGTTATTTAAAGGGCGTGTTAGTAATATGCGGGTGCACAATGTGCGTACACTCCTTATTACACACACAGTTCATTTGACAAGGACTGGGAACACAATCTCCTTTACCTCTTGGATTTGGCACAACATGTGATAAATATACCTACCTAGGTTATGTTCTTGCAGAGCGAAAAGCAGCAGCACAAAAACATGCCAAATATTAAAAATAAAGGGATTACAATGTAAAAGATTATTATTGTGTACATAAAGATAAAAATGCCTATGTCATAATGGATAGTCATTGCATGTATCAGAATTGCCTATTTGCAGTAATGACGAATAAAATTGGCTACTTGTTTAACCAATCGTGGCAATACACACATGTATTTAAACTGACTCATCAGGTTGAGGGTGTCTATATTCCGCCATATAAATAACGGATCCGCCATGGTGCAAGCGCAACTGGCTTTTAAAGGGAATGGGAGATGAGACTCTGATTGGTTTATTGCACTTTACACCCAAAACACACCCATGGCTCATTAAGCGACTAGGTACAACCCTTTTGGACCATGCGCCTGGAGCGCCGACCATTTTTTCCGCCGTTAAACTAGCAAAAGTGGATATGGACACGCCCTAGCACAGCAAAATCCCCAGTGTTAAATCAACAATGCTCACATTGTATTTGGTCCCACTCCACAGAGAGTTAAAATAACACTGAAGCAGTGTTAAAGTTAATGAGATAATTAAGAGATTAATTAAGTGATGATTGACCATTAGTGATGAACACCTGATGATAATGAGCAGAATCACTGAAGAAAAGAGAAACACAAGAACTACAACTGACTTCAGCCACAGCCTTAGATGAAATCAACTGAAGATAAAAGAAGACATTAAATCTCTGAAGATCTCAGCAGAGGAGGATTAAACGACTTCACAATTATTCCTGTCATACTGTACGTCTACAGAAGCTCTTATTGAGAATTAACAGAGGTTTAGATACTGATGTTTTATGGAAAATGTAATACACCAATAAAATTGTCACCATTATGGTGATCAGTGTTTCCTTTAGTTGGGCAGTTTGACTCTTGGCTTTTTTAAGTGCATTTTTGGTCTTTGTAAAAGTGTTTACCAAAACACATGCTTTGTTACAAAAGAAGCCAGAAGCAAAGCTGATCAGGTGATATAGTTTTCATTATAAGATAGAATGATTCACTAATCTCATCACTGACCAAAAGTAGTAATTAGTCATTAATAGATATTTTTTTTTAGATCAGACATTCTGAATTGATATTTTGGTAACACTTTATAATAATGTTCAGTTGTAAGTCATTTATAAGTGGTTAGTTAATGATGAACTAATCATTCACAAAACATTCATAAATGATTATCAAGTGATATGCTAACATTTTATGTATGTTTTGTAAATTCCGTTACAAGTCATTTACAAGTAATTAGTAAATGATTAACTAATCATTTACGAAACATGACTATGCATTCATAAATGATTAATAAGTGATATGTTACATTTTTTGTATGTTTTGTAGATTCAGTTATAAATTAGTTACAAGTTATTAGATAATGATAAACTAATCATTTACAAATCATGACTATACGTTCATAAATGATTATTAAGTAATATGCTAACGATTTATCTGTCGTAAGTTATCTTTAAAAAGTAGCATATCATAAAATAATCAAACAGATCCTTAGTAAATGGTTAAGTTACTAGGTAATATATTATTAATCACTGAAATGTCAACGTACTATTATCTCAATAAACAATTGTTAATCATGAACAAATGATGATCAAACCATTAGTAAATGATGAGTATATAATTTATTGATGCATCGTTAAAGTTGTAAGCTGGTCTGTTAAAACCCATAAAAATGCAATTATGCTAAAGCTATTTTTTTAAAGAATGATAAATTACTAGTTGTCAAATGAATAAACATTTTAAAATGACTTAAAGTCAGGGGATTGCAGTGCGTTAAGTTAAATCCTTTCACTCTGTGTGGGATCTAGTGATAATGTGAACTGGTTTTACCCTCCACTGAAGCTCACATCAGGTGCACATTAAAGACTCCATGTGTGTCAGAGAAGACAGCTGTCTATACCCTCACCAGTCAGCATTTACATTAAAGTACACACTACAAAGTGTTCAACACCTGTTATAGATGATGTTGTAAACGCATGAATAAATCATTTACAAAGCTTTCTTACCCGTTACAAATGATCTGTACGTGTATACAAGGCATTTACAACCCTTTCTGCGTCCCCTAATCTAAAGTGTAGACGATTCATCCCTTGTAAATGTCTTACACATCATTCGTAGATCTTTCTTACCCGTTACAAATGATCTGTACATGTATACAAGGCATTTACAACCCTTTCTGCGTCCCCTAATCTAAAGTGTAGACGATTCATCCCTTGTAAATGTCTTACACATCATTCGTAGATCTTTCTCACCCGTTACAGATGATCTGTACGTGTATAAAAGGCATTTACAACCCTTTCTGCATCCCCTGATTGCTACAACAAATGTACATGTGAAAATTCAATTCTGCTATTCCTCACCTGTTGCAATAGAAATGTGTAAATAGGTAAATCATCTGATTACTGTAAGCATTTAACTCCTATTCGTCACATATTGACGCTTGGTCAGTTCCCTTCGGCGTCACATTTTAACGCACAGGGTACCCCTTTAACGTCTTTTTCCGACGCGCAGTACCCCATTGATTTCAATGAGAAACCTTTGGCGTCATATACAGACGCGTTGGGCATGGTTATCGTCATGATGAAACTATATATTGGGTTATGATTATGCCATTATGACATGGAGTGTGATTCTCAATTTAATCAGCCAGCATAATTTTACATTTATTTTCTTTTTTTATTTACGCTATTCAGACACGTTTTGAACACGTAACCCAATACCTTCCCTAAACCTACCCATTTGTGTATTATAAAAAACAGGATATAACAGGCAGATATGACTGCAGGCACAATTTATTCAAAAAGTACAAATATTCCAAGTGTTCCGAGGCCAAACGATTGGTTTGTGTGAAGTAAATCCCCAAAAGCGATCAGCAGCGTAAAATGCCATTGGCTCTCCTGTGTCTTGTGACCGATTGCGCAATGCTAAAGAGTCGTGTGTATCATCTGAATGAGAAATATGAATGAGTGCGTTCACAAAGGGGCGCGATCATCATTTCAACGATTAAAACATTAAGATCAACTCTGTTCTTTACATGAAGATATCGTATGACTTCAGAAGACTTGAAATGCCGTGTTGGTTTTAACAGACCAGTTTACAACTTTAACGATGCATCAATAAATTATATACTCATCATTTACTAATGGTTTGATCATCATTTGTTCATGATTAACAATTGTTTATTGAGATAATGGTACGTTGACATTTCAGTGATTAATGATATATTAACTAGTAACTTAATAACCATTTACTAAGGATCTGTTTGATTATTTTATGATATACTATTTTCTAAAGATAACTTATGACAGATAAATCGTTAGCATATTACTTAATAATCATTTATGAACGTATAGTCATGATTTGTAAATGATTAGTTTATCATTATCTAATAACTTGTAAATAATTTATAAGTGAATCTACAAAACATACGTAAAATAACTAACATATCGCTTATTAATAATTTATGAACGCATAGTCATGTTTCGTAAATGATTAGTTAATCATTTACTAATTACTTGTAAATGACTTGTAACGGAATTTACAAAACATACATAAAATGTTAGCATATCACTTGATAATCATTTATGAATGTTTTGTAAATTATTAGTTCATCATTAACTAACCACTTATAAATGACTTACAACTGAACGTTATTATAAAGTGTTACTGATATTTCAAAAACATTACAGAAAAGATATTTTAGACACAAACAGACATCAAGATTCAGCATATGATTCTCAACAATGGTGACATGCTTCATGCTGCAATGCATTCTGGGAGCCATGAGTTTTATACTATGGTGGCTCCCAGAATGCATTGCGACATAAAGCATGTCACCATTGTTGAGATTCATATGCTGATTCTTTAAATCTGTGTGTGTGTCTAAAGATTTTTTTTTTTTTTTATTAAGAAATCTAAATTCAAAGTTTAATTTGTGGCAAGAAATTCATGTTGGTGAAAATGATTTATTTAATAACAAATAACTACTTTTGGTCAGTATAAGATTAGTGAATTTGATCTTTAAAACTTTATTTGAAAACAAACTTTATGATGCATAAAACAAGATCACATTGGTTTCTTTGCAATAAATTATGTGTTTTGGTAAACACTGTTACAAAGACCACAAAGGTTTAAATGTTAGTTGGGCAGTCAAACTGCCCAACTAAAGGAAACACTGATCACCATAATGGTGACCAAACAATTTCCATAAAACATCAGTATTTAAACCTCTGTTCATTATCAATAGAGGTACAGTATGACAGGAATAATTGTGAAGTCGTTTAATCCTCCTCTGCTGAGATCTTCAGAGATTTAATGTCTTCTTTTATCTTCAGTTGATTTCATCTAAGGCTGTGGCTGAAGTCAGTTGTAGTTCTTGTGTTTCTCTTTTCTTCAGTGATTCTGCTCATTATCATCAGGTGTTCATCACTAATGGTCAATCATCACTTAATTAATTTCTTAATTATCTCATTAACTTTAACACCGATTCAGTGTTATTTTAACTCTCTGTGGAGTGGGACCAAATACACTCTGAGCAGTGTTGATTTAACACTGGGGATTTTGCTGTGGTGCACCTGAGCCATGCGCTTCAGACCATGCGCTCAGATCGTTAAAATAGGGCCCATTGTGTTCCACTGTAGGGAGATTATAGATTAAAACAGAACTAAAAAGAACAATTTGGCAATGGGAGAAGAAAAAAAAAATCTAATTAATGCACTTCTACAGCAGTACAGAGAATTAGAATAAATGTCCAATTATATTTTCATGCATAATGTTTAATGAGAACTGTGAAAAATGAAAGGACTCGTATCAAAAGCAATTTTCCTTGATGTTTTGAGAGAAAAGAATTAACTCTGAAAAATGACTTTAACTTTCAGAACTCAAAACGTATATGGACACCAGTTAAAAAAAACACCAGAAGTAATGACAACAGTAAAACATGAAGGAAAAAAAATGGAAATGAGTGGCTGAAATTTCGGCATGTTTCGATTTGTGAACCTGCCATGGAGGACACTAAAATACAGGGCAGTTAAAGCTATTAAACCTGGCAAACTCGCAGCTCAAACTCGCAGTAATGACAAGGGCTGTATCCATTGGGAATTTAGGAGTCTTAAAGGCACAGTAGCAGAAATGTTTAATTCTTAAGAGTCAAAAAGAGGGTTGAAATTGTCATTAAAAACATTTAAGATGAAAGAATTAA
The DNA here is from genome assembly GCA_039654105.1 of Coreius guichenoti. Classification (NCBI taxonomy): domain Eukaryota; kingdom Metazoa; phylum Chordata; class Actinopteri; order Cypriniformes; family Gobionidae; genus Coreius; species Coreius guichenoti. The sequence continues at coordinate 25,090,975 of CM077168.1, forward strand.
AATTTTAAAATATCAAAATCATTTTTTTGTCTCAAAAAACTTAACATTTATTGACTTTGGGGGAAAAAATAAATTATATATGACCCTTTTAATTAATTTATATTGGCACGTCCTTTGGAAAAGAGGTTTAAAAAGTGTTTGAAGGAAGTTCACCACTTTACCTCACCAGACTTGTTCCCTGGGGATAAGCTTCAATCCCCATCCTCCTCCTGCTCTTTCCCCCGATTCCCTCCTCCATCCATGTCCAGTATCTGGAGGGGATGCAGGGGATGGAGGGCCTTGCAGAGCCCCTGACAAACCTGAGCCAGTGAAGCAGGAACCTGTCAGGGCTATTTTTACTGCCGGTGCCCCTAGGGCTTCACTAAGCTTTTCTGTGCTCTCTGTCTCTCATCTCTCTCTTTCTCCCTGTTTCTTGTTTCTGAGACCAGTATGACTTCAATTTTAATGCATCTCAGAAAGTTCATGTATTCATTGTTTCTGCAAGACACTAAATTTAAATGCAATTTGATCTATATTCATTGACATGAAAGTGTGCATGTACAAACCCGATTCCAAAAAAGTTGGGACACTGTACAAATTGTGAATAAAAACAGAATGCAATGATGTGGAAGTTTCAAATTTCAATATTTTATTCAGAATACAACATAGATGACATATCAAATGTTTAAACTGAGAAAATTTATCATTTTAAGGGAAAAATAAGTTGATTTTAAATTTCATGGCATCAACACATCTCAAAAAAGTTGGGACAAGGCCATGTTTACCACTGTGTGGCATCCCCTCTTCTTTTTATAACAGTCTGCAAACGTCTGGGGACTGAGGAGACAAGTTGCTCAAGTTTAGGAATAGGAATGTTGTCCCATTCTTGTCTAATACAGGCTTCTAGTTGCTCAACTGTCTTAGGTCTTCTTTGTCGCATCTTCCTCTTTATGATGCGCCAAATGTTTTCTATGGGTGAAAGATCTGGACTGCAGGCTGGCCATTTCAGTACCCGGATCCTTCTTCTACGCAGCCATGATGTTGTAATTGATGCAGTATGTGGTCTGGCATTGTCATGTTGGAAAATGCAAGGTCTTCCCTGAAAGAGACGACGTCTAGATGGGAGCATATGTTGTTCTAGAACTTGGATATACCTTTCAGCATTGATGGTGCCTTTCCAGATGTGTAAGCTGCCCATGCCACATGCACTCATGCAACCCCATACCATCAGAGATGCAGGCTTCTGAACTGAGCGCTGATGACAACTTGGGTTGTCCTTGTCCTCTTTAGTCCGGATGACATGGCGTCCCAGTTTTCCAAAAAGAACTTCAAATTTTGATTCGTCTGACCACAGAACAGTTTTCCACTTTGCCACAGTCCATTTTAAATGAGCCTTGGCCCAGAGAAAACGCCTGCGCTTCTGGATCATGTTTAGATATGGCTTCTTTTTTGACCTATAGAGTTTTAGCCGGCAACGGCGAATGGCACGGTGGATTGTGTTCACCGACAATGTTTTCTGGAAGTATTCCTGAGCCCATGTTGTGATTTCCATTACAGTAGCATTCCTGTATGTGATGCAGTGCCGTCTAAGGGCCCGAAGATCACGGGCATCCAGTATGGTTTTCCGGCCTTGACCCTTACGCACAGAGATTGTTCCAGATTCTCTGAATCTTTGGATGATATTATGCACTGTAGATAATGATAACTTCAAACTCTTTGCAATTTTTCTCTGAGAAACTCCTTTCTGATATTGCTCCACTATTTTTCGCCGCAGCATTGGGGGAATTGGTGATCCTCTGCCCATCTTGACTTCTGAGAGACACTGCCACTCTGAGAGGCTCTTTTTATACCCAATCATGTTGCCAATTGACCTAATAAGTTGCAAATTGGTCCTCCAGCTGTTCCTTATATGTACATTTAACTTTTCCGGCCTCTTATTGCTATCTGTCCCAACTTTTTTGGAATGTGTAGCTCTCATGAAATCCAAAATGAGCCAATATTTGGCATGACATTTCAAAATGTCTCACTTTCAACATTTGATATGTTATCTATATTCTATTGTGAATAAAATATAAGTTTATGAGATTTGTAAATTATTACATTCCTTTTTTATTCACAATTTGTACAGTGTCCCAACTTTTTTGGAATCGGGTTTGTACATGCTGCAATAATTAGATATTTTTTTTCTTTTTCACTGCACTGTTACAGCCTGTAATTCTGGGATTTAAGAAAGAAGTCAGCTGGTTTATCATTTTAGTTTTTAAGCTGTCTGAAGCTCATGAATTTACCTTCTAAGGCTGACTATGGGATTGGGTTATGCTGTATTAAAGATAATTGAGACAAAGGCACAGACTGCATTGGTTGTCATGCTAACTATAAAAATGCTTATTATAACTGTATAACTGTAAAAAGTGCTTAATATAAATGCAAAACTCTTATTATAACTGTGTAACTTGGTATCTCCCTAACTTATTGTAATATGGGCTATGGGCTTATCCTTGACATTTTTATTTTTTTTTTTAGCTTTTTTAACATATTCTTCCCTCCTAATTACGTTTAATGTGATGTATTTATTTACTTTTTATTTTTTAAGTGAGGTTGCATTCTCTTTATATACTGATGTGTATAATTATTAAATATGTTATAATTACACTCTCTTCAGATAGATCTGACACTAAATTAAACCACTTGGCTTTACTGACAGCTGCATGGTAGACAAAACAATGTCTCAAGTGCCACAATATTTGATTACCTGGGGTAATCTAATTAAGTTAATTATAAAGTTTTCTCCTACTTAGTAGTTGTTTAAATCTCAAGAGCAAATAAAAAAAGACATGTTCAGAAACATTTTGAAGTGTGAACTGCTTAACGCATTTTAGTTTAGGCAGAACTAATCCTTGAAGCTCACATTAATACCCCAAATCATTTATGAACTTTCAATCCTTGCAAGGTCTTTCTATCATATTTTTCACCTTGGCCTGCACTGGTTGTAACTATGTGCCTGGGGTTGGTGAGCAGCTTTGCAGTTAGTTTGTCAGGCAGAGATTTCCATGACATTGATGCTATAGCTCAGAGGCTTGAGCTTGAATGGGAAGAACTCCCTGACAGCTATGCTCAGAGGACTATCTGGTAACTACTTTTCTACACCTATTAAAAGTTCCTCTCTAAGGGTTAAAACATTGTTTCCATCTGCTCACAAAGCTGTGCAAGAGGGGCTCCCTCACCTTGTTATAACCCCACCTGATTCTAAAGGCACTTTTAGAAGTTGAATGCTGGGAGAACTGACGTGTGTTATGGTTGCCTTCCACAGTTAACGTGTTTATTCAAAGAAACAATATTTTGTCCTTTACTCTTGTGGTAACACTCCTGTCAAAGTTTTGCCAATCTGAATATCATACAATATCATATTTCATAATAGTGCAGAAGCTGGATTGGTTGTCTTTTTTTGTTATGAGCTGATAAACATGTATAGTAATACATAGGTAAATGAACAGATGCTAGTATTCTGCAATTCACTTGTTTGTACTAGAATCAAGAGAAGAAGAGAGGGGGGAAAATCAAGATGTTTAGGAGCTGAAAGAGTATAAAAATTGGGTTGTGGCTATTTAAGAAACTAATTAAGAAATGTACAGTATTTACATCTTGTAGCAATGTAAGCTATGTAATACTGACAGGGATTTAAGAATGTTAAGGTTTCTGAACTGATGAATTTATTGACTGATTCAGCCCAAATGTTGATTGATGATTCAGCCCAAACAAGAATGCTGAACTTTGGCTACATTCAGAATTCAGGTAAATGTGGCCCAAATCCGATTTTTTTTGTTGATATGTGACAAAACCGTATGGAAACCGTATGCACAAACCGTATGGAATCTTATCTTTTAGATTCTGATTTGGGCCACTTCCATATGTGGTCCTAAAGCCAATACAGGTCAGATGTTTTGCAGTGTGACCTCAGTCTGAACAATCAAATCAGAATTCATGCAACTTTTACATCACTCTAGATCAACATTCGTTACAATTCTGCGCTCATGGAAGTCAGATTTTACATACCCGAAGTTATCAGTAGCGAAAGGTAGTCAGTGGAAGGACGGTGATGTGCTAGAACTTACAAGAAAAACATCATAAATGTTTAAAAACTCTGCTCTCTTTTTTTGCATCCTCGTCTTTGTTTTTTATATTGCCTGTGTATAAATTCGCTGGCTTCCGCGGCAGATCACACAATAAATGAACATGTAATCGCTTTCTTTAATGTCCTCCTTGTTTATGACAGCATGCTACGCGACATCTTTTTATCGTTCTTTTGCGCATGCGGGTCAATCCAGGACCATGATCTTTTCACACTGGAATCTGATATTGGCCACATTTAAAACAACAATATGAACAGCTATAATAAATAAAAAAAAATAGATCTGAGCAATAAATTGGAATTGAGCACTAAGGCTCGCAGTGTGAACGTAGCCTTTGAGTAACAAAAGACTGAGATTAAGATTAATCTGTTTTTCAGTTTTTTGAAAGAGGTTGCAATACTTCCCACATATGGTATTCAAAAAAAAAAAAGAAAAAAGTTGGTAAGGTGGCTGCGCCATTGATATGCACATTTCTGGGGGGCGCTATAGCCCCAGCAAGCCCACGGCCTAGCGCCGCCACTGGAAGTGATCCAAATTGTTGCTAAAAAACAGAAATCCCCATTGCCAAGAGATAGGTAAGAGGATTTGATTATTTACTACAGACAGATACAATAGAATGAGGACGGATGATTTTGAAGTAGCCACAAGGCTTCGGACACAGACAGAAAGACGGTCTACACTGAATTTGTGCTTTTGAAGCCTGATTGATTTGGTCAAGCAGACTTTTCTGTGATAGGAAAAAAGGGACCTGCATGGAAGTCTGTTGTGAACATGCTGAGAGAGACCAGTTTGCAATTTTCCACTAGTAAAGGGTGTATTTTTTTTTTAAGCAGTGGAGTTTGAAGAGCCTGTTTGAATATACTGGAGAAAGTGCCATTGAGGAGTGATGTGTTGATAGGTGTGCCTGAGCTTGAAGGAAATGGAAGGAAATAGGGTCAAGGGGGCCGGCAGTTGACGGTTTGGAGAGGAGAAGTATAAAGACTTAAGCCTCAGAGAGAAAAAAAGGAGAGCAGAGAGTTGCATGTAGGTGGTGGGTATTAGAGAGATTGTGGTGGTGAAAACTGACTCCTGAAGGTTGTTATCTTGTCTGTGAAAGTCATAAGCCATTGTGAGGAGGTGGACGAAGAGAGAGGTGAATGCCTTGAGCAGTTTTCAAGTGTATAAAGTGCTGTTGATCTTGTAGTGATAATCCTTTCGCAGTGGAAAGATTGGCAGTAAGAAAAAGAGCAGTGACTAAAGAACATGAGGTAACCATGGGTTAGAGAGCATTGCACTCACAGGCCTGGAGAGAAGACTGATGTTGTCTAGAAAGGAAGGGATGTGGGATAGTGAAGAGGGCATTGCTCTGTCCTCTGGGTGAATCCAGGACTCAGTGGGACTCAGGATATTGGGAGCGGTCTGACTACCAATGGCAGAAATCAAGTCAACTTTGTGTTCAGCTGACTGGCCAATCCAAAGGAGTAGGTAAGGAACTGCATAGAACTTTTTGTTATTGAATAATATCCATCACATGAGGGTTGGCACACTGTTTCAACCCACAGCAATTCTTAAACATGATTCAAAAATCAAAAAATGTCAAAGAAGTATTTAAACTAAAATGAAAATGATGGTAAAGTCTGTAGGGATGTGATAAAATCACTTTGAGCTGTTTTGAATTTACCCCACAGCAAAGAACAGCATAATTATGGTGGTCCTCTCTGCATATTACTCTTTTTCACTAACTGTACCAACAGTATTTTGACCTGGTGTTTAGTAATAATAATATATGTCCTGCGTCCTCCTTATTACACCTATAAATCATAACGAATTCTCTTTAAGTCAGTGTAAATGGCTTCATTCATACTTTCATGCTAGCCACGTATTCATATAGCCTAAGCAGCTCTCAGTTATTTCGGTCCCACTTTATATTAGGTGGCCTTAACTACTATGTACTTACATACTTACATACAATGTACTTATTGTGTTCATATTGTATTGCAAAACAGTTTTGCTGATATTGAGGTGGGATACGGGTAAAGTTAGGGACAGGTGTGGTGGTATGGGTAAGTTTAAGGGTAAGGTTAGGTGTAAGGGAAGTGTCAACAGTGTAATTATAAATGTAACTACAGAAATTAATTACAGATGTAATTAGAGGTCATTTTTAAAATGTAAGTACAATGTAAAAACATGTATGTACACAATAAGTGCATTGTATCAAATGATTAATTTAAATGTTAGTACATAAGGCCACCTAATATAAAGTGGGTCCGCTATTTCTGATTTTGTAGGTTATGAATATACATATATAACAACTTTAATATTTAGTCACAAGTGGAAGAGTGTGTTTGTTCAAAGTATTTTTTAAAAAGTGCTACTTTTTAGGAGAATATACACCTTTTTTGGCAGAAGGGAATTCAGCTATATAATTACAATACTATAATGTTTAATATAATGTTAGTTTTCTATTTTAAAATGAATATTTTTCTATTAAAATCAAAATATTATTAATAAAAAGGAACCCATGACTGTTATGTTATGTAATGTTTAATGTTAACCACAGACCTTACTGTATACACAAAATTCTAAAAATGGTTTTCTCAATGCTTTACATTTTTTCAAGAACCCAAAATAACATTTAGTTCAGCTGTAGACAGATACAAATTATAGGAAATTTATAGATCTGCACATATACATTGTTCTTCTCATTGAAATCTTCTTGAATTATTTTTTACAAAACAGACAACACCTTCATGGTTCACACTGAACATACTGAAGTGTTCTATCATGTAAAGCACTTACAAAAAATATGATTTATAGAGCTTTGATTGACAGAATACAGTGAATTTAATATTCATTCACACATAATAACATTCAGATGGTGGAAACAGCTTTATTACATAAAGGGCGCTAAAGCAACTATTTCTCATTTTGCTAACACTCTAAGCTTGTGATATCCTGCCATGAGAAGATCCCAGGCTGCCACGCTAGTTCAATTACTTTGTCAGACTGTCAGGCTGTAACCACAAAAGTTGCAGTGACTCTTGGGTTCAGGTGACCTTGCTCCTCTAGCAGTCTCTAAACAACATCTGATTAATACTGTGGCCTCTCTCTCACCTTGATCAATAACTATAAAGACTGGAGTTAGAATTATTATTAAAAAGGGGCTGATATATGAATTTGTAGAGTTGACCAAAGATTTTAAGATTAGGGGCATGAAAGATGCTTTAAGTGTAAGAAGATTTCAGAACAACAGGTCACTACAGCTTTCAGAAGACCCTGCAGACATGGACTCTTTGAATCTTGCCGTTACCAGATTTCAACACCATCAAATAATTGACCACATCAGTTATTGTAGATTACATTAAGGTTTTGTCTATGGAAATGTTATGTCATTGTGGTTTTTGCATGTCAACCAACCACTGAGTAGATTACAAATTAACCTCACCATGTGTTTGGTTTTTGTGATTACTATTTTGAAAATGTGTTTGATGCACCAGTATGTGGCATTCAGGGAGTTTTTAAAAGTCTCAAAAGTCAGCAAATTAAGTAATATTTATAGATGGAATATTCGTGTGTTCTTTTAACAGTCATTTACTTTCTATTTGGCTCTAAAAGCATGTTTGTTTACTATAATTTTCTTCCCTTAAGTGCTATTAAAAGAGGATCTGTAGTATATAGTAAACAATTATATATAAATCCGACAGAGTATATTAAGTGAACAATGCGTCATGTTCATTTTGGACATCCAGCCAACCAGTATTATTATTATTATTATTATTATTATTTATTTTTACTTAGTTATTAATCTAATGCAGGTAAAAGAAGCAACATAGAAGGGCAGCATTTCAGTACCTCTTGTTGGAGCAGGTCATGCAATAAATGATACTGATAAATATATAAATAAAGAAGCTCATCCAAGCAGGTGTCTGCCATCCAGGTGGAGCCTGCAGCAAGATGAATCACTCTGACAAAGTCACCTTTCCCCACTGCACCTGACCCAGAAGTGGGGCAAGAGGAGAAGAAGATATATGTTAAATGGTTAACACGCTCAAAGAGTCCAAGCTTTATTTTCACCTATGTGTAACCAGCCTGGTCTCTTGCCACAGTCAGGTTCCAAAATTGAAAAGATGACCTAATTTTTTTATAAATCAGTCCAGAATGTTCTTTCATCAGAAGTAAAGCCCTCCCCAATCATGAAATTATTAAATTAATTAATTGGATCTTGTAATAATCAATAATAAAAAGAGTACAACAGATTTAATGTTGTACTCTCAAACAAAGTTTTTTCATAACCTGTACTGTTTTTCTCCCTCTGTCTTGTCTTTACATTATTAATGGCTTGCCTTTAAGATTGCAACTGGTTAAGGTATGGCTGTGGGGTGAAGTAGTAACTTTTGGTCTTGAAAGCAGCACTCTGTTACTCTACCTCAAGCCATTTTTTAAACGTCTGTTGACCTCTCATCGTTGCAGCTGAAAGAGGCTTCAGCACACTAAGAGTACCATCTATCATTATATATTGTTCATGTATCTTGCACTGAGAAAAGTAAAACTTTGTTTGAGTCTAGGATGTAAAGCTTGACTGTCATTAAAGTGCTGTACATTGTCTTGACTTTACATTTCAAAGCTGAATAACAAACTGCAATTAATGATAATTAAACAATTAAAGGAGACTCCAACCAAAATTGAAAATGATGTCATCATTTACTCACTTTCATGTTTTACCAAACCTTTACCTTACCAAAGAACAACATAAAACTTTTATTATTATTATTATTATTATTATTTTATATCATTATACATCCCAAAACAATTTTTAGATTTAGCTCGCTTGTCCCCAAATTATAGTTAAGTAGGTACACACACACACACACACACACACACACATACACACGCATCATGTTTTATGGGGACTTTCCAGACATAATGATTTTTATACGGTACTCTATCCTCCAACCCTGCCCCTAAACCTACCCATCACAGAAAACTTAAAAAATAAAAAAACAGGATGATTTATAAGCTGTTTCCCCTCATGGGAAACAAAAAATGTCCCAACAAGGATTTCAGATATTGTCATCTTTGTGGGGACATTTTGTAACATAATATAACATAGGGTATACCTGAAACACACACGCACGCACACACATGCACACACACACACACACGCACATACACACACTCTTTGGGCCTCATTCATGAATCTTTCGTAAATATATGAGCAAATTCTGAGTAATTTGCGCGTAAAATGGACCTTTACGAAAACTCTCCTCCAGATTCACAAACGCTTCGTATACCATGGATTCGGTAGAATGATTGATCGGTGTTGTATTTGTCCCGCCCCTCCTCCACTGTGATTGGACAGCTAGGTAAAAAGTGATAGTGACGAGCGCTGCCTATTGCTTTTACCCAAAGTTGAAGTAAAAAAAAAAAAAAAGACCGGGCAAATCAACTATATGGCACATAGTGCATCAAAATGCAATGTCATCAGTTTGCCTAAATCAGAACACAGAACATTCAAATGTTTTACGCGCCATTTACACGTGGTAGGGAGCAGGTGTAAATTTCTTTTGTACCAACTAACATTTTGAAAATACGAACATTTTCGTGAATTCGTCAGAATGGCTTTAAGAACGATTTACACAAAAATTCATTCTACTCGTGTTTCATGAATGAGGCCCTTTGTGTTTTCATTTGTTCCCCTTATCCCACCCATACAGTTATAAAGCATTTTTTCATTAGTTTCATTAGCCAAATAAGCATTTACAGTGGGAGAACAAGTATTTGATACACTGCCAATTTTGCAGGTTTTCCCACTTACAAAGCATGTAGAGGTCTGTAATTTTTATCATAGGTACTCTTCAACCGTGAGAGACGGAATCTAAAACAAAAATCCAGAAAATCACATTGTATGATTCTTAAATAATTAATTTGCATTTTATTGCATGACATAAGTATTTGATCACCTACCAACCAGTAAGAATTCCGGCTCTCACAGACCTGTTAGTTTTTCTTTAAGAAGCCCTCCTGTTCTCCACTCATTACCTGTATTAACTGCACCTGTTTGAACTTGTTACCTGTATAAAAGACACCTGTCCACACACTCAATCAAACAGACTCCAACCTCTCCACAATGGCCAAGACCAGAGAGCTGTGTAAGGACATCAGGGATAAAATTGTAGACCTGCACAAGGCTGGGATGGGCTACAGGACAATAGGCAAGCAGCTTGGTGAGAAGGCAACAACTGTTGGCGCAATTATTAGAAAATGGAAGAAGTTCAAGATGACGGTCAGTCTCCCTCGGTCTGGGGCACCATGCAAGATCTCACCTCGTGGGGCATCAATGATCATGAGGAAGGTGAGGGATCAGCCCAGAACTACATGGCAGGACCTGGTCAATGACCTGAAGAGAGCTGGGACCACAGTCTCAAAGAAAACCATTAGTAACACACTACGCCGTCATGGATTAAAATCTTGCAGCGCACGCAAGGTCCCCCTGCTCAAGCCAGCGCATGTCCAGGCCCGTCTGAAGTTTGCCAATGACCATCTGGATGATCCAGAGGAGGAATGGGAGAAGGTCATGTGGTCTGATGAGACAAAAATAGAGCGTTTTGGCCTAAACTCCACTCGCCGTGTTTGGAGGAAGAAGAAGGATGAGTACAACCCCAAGAACACCATCCCAACCGTGAAGCATGGAGGTGGAAACATCATTTTTTGGGGATGCTTTTCTGCAAAGGGGACAGGATGACTGCACCGTATTGAGGGGAGGATGGATGGGGCCATGTATCGCGAGATCTTGGCCAACAACCTCCTTCCCTCAGTAAGAGCATTGAAGATGGGTCGTGGCTGGGTCTTCCAGCATGACAACGACCCGAAACACACAGCCAGGGCAACTAAGGAGTGGCTCCGTAAGAAGCATCTCAAAGTCCTGGAGTGGCCTAGCCAGTCTCCAGACCTGAACCCAATAGAAAATCTTTGGAGGGAGCTGAAAGTCCGTATTGCCCAGCGACAGCCCGAAACCTGAAGGATCTGGAGAAGGTCTGTATGGAGGAGTGGGCCAAAATCCCTGCTGCAGTGTGTGCAAACCTGGTCAAGAACTACAGGAAACGTATGATCTCTGTAATTGCAAACAAAAGTTTCTGTACCAAATATTAAGTTCTGCTTTTCTGATGTATCAAATACTTATGTCATGCAATAAAATGCAAATTAATTACTTAAAAATCATACAATGTGAATTATAGACTTCTACATGCTTTGTAAGTGGGCAAACCTGCAAAATCGGCAGTGTATCAAATACTTGTTCTCCCCACTGTAAATTTACTCTCCATAATTATATGTAAGTGTGAACTTGTGAAATACCCATTATTAATGTTGCCAGTGAGACATGTTTTCCTTTGTTGACCATGCCAGCAGATGTTGCCTGAGGTGATTTTTTTTCAGTCTTGTTTGTTTGTTTTCCTTCTTTCTAATTCCCCTCCCCCATTTCAAAGTCATTTTCTTTTGAATTTCATTTCTGCTCAAAATGTTAAAATATGCATGTAGACGCCTGGATCCCATTGTTTGCAGTTCAGAGCCACCCATGGCTTATATAAGGATGTTTCTCATCAACCTTCTGGGTGCTTCATACTATATGCATTTTGTGATGTAGGTTCAGAGCATTCCAGTATATTTATTTTAACTGAAGTGATTGTAGTAGCATATGTGGAAATTCATATGATGCAAACCTCTAACACCTTCACTGTCTTGGATCTCATTTGCCTAAAGGCTGAACAGAAACCAATCCCTAACACTGGAAGAGTAAGCAAGATTTTCAAATCTAAACAGAACCGGAGAATGGAAATGCTACAGCAAAAAAGCACATAAACCACAGGTACTGAACTCAGTGTGCTAATAATTGAACATTAAATGGGATATGGTGTACAAAGGAAATACTCCCCTTCATAAGCTGTGTTATGTGAAACTGTCCAAGACTGCTATCTGCTTTTTCTCAACCTGAACGGAAAATCATCAGACCACCTGCAGAATGACAGTCTGTCTTATCCAGGTTATTTATGGTACTACTTTAGGGCAAGTCATTTACTCAAGAGTGATATGAATTTTCCACCCACCTTTAGGTATCAAACAGAATGTACTTGCAGGGGGACAGAGTCATCAATCCCCTGCTACTGATAACACAGACCTTGCCGGACATCGCTCTATCCCTCTCTCGTAAACACCTAAATAATTTAAATCCAGACCACTTTATTTCACTGAATTACAAAGCACGGTTGGATTCCACTGCTAACCTGCACACTGGACACTTGACACAAAAAGAAATGGCAACCTCTCTCCCTCTTAAATAGTGCAAAAAGCGCTGACAGTGAAATACAGAGTTGGCAAGGCTCTTAAGTCCAGGTTGCACTAAGGTGACTGTCTTAGCATTTAATGTTTTCTACTATCTGTTTTCTACTATCTGTTTTCTACAGCAGTCAACAACTACAGATCTTCACAAGGTGGTCTTACAGTATGTAGAATGGGGTGGATAAGAAAACCTTATTTTTTGACTAAGGTGCTTGTGTTATGAACCTCCTTTTAAATTCAACAGAAAGGGGAACACAACATAACGAAGGACACGTGAAACCAAAATATGAAGTATAAACATTTATTTAAATCACAAACTAACCATAACATGAAGGAAACACGTGTCATAACAAAACCAACAAATTATCTTCAGAACAAGTAACAAACTATAATTAACACAAACAACTCTAAAGTATTGGGGTAAAAAACATAAGAATTTAGTTTGCTGGTGAATCTCCTCTCTCCTGCCATGCTCCGCTTCAGCGTCCTTAATATAGTTAATCAGCAACGACACGCAGGTGCACAGGGCGGACCTAGAAAATCAAACTCAAACAGAGAGATAATAGCAGAGTCAGGACGTCATGAGCAAGGACAACGCACACAAGGCACAGGCCGCAACACTTGTAACTCTTTACTTCTAGCATGTGTGTGTGGTAACTGTTGTTCTATAGCCTGTGTAACGTGTAGAAAAGAAGAGCTTTCATATTTGATTTATGCTTCTAAATGCTGAGAGGTCAGAAAGCCAGACAAAGTCAGATGCCATTTTCAGGGTCCAGGACCTGCTGTGTTCCTGCGGATGACAAATGAGGGGCTCTATAGGAGTATAGCAGACTATACAATTACAGTTCTAATCATCACCTCACATGATGGATCGCCCACCCAATAAAAAGTACACTGCTGCTTTGTTAGAGATTTACTATCAAATTGTTTGCCACAACCTTTTGACACAAAATTTTCAGGTAACCTTAAATGTGCTTTATGTGGTAACATTGATGTTAAATGGTCAAACTGATGTGAATATAGACCCTACCAAGGGAAGAATCTAGAGAGAAGAAAGGAAAAAACATTCATCCCACTGGTGAATTTTCCACAGAGACATTAACTTCATGCCTGAGACCAAAGACACCATGATTGTTGCGACATGCATTCTGTACAACATGTTGACGCACCCAGGTGAAGCAGAACACTGGATCAGAGAGGGATCTGAAGATTATCAGTTAAATTAGTTAATTTCATCTATAAAGCAGTTCTGCAAAAAATGATGTCATCGTCCAGCTCAGTTCAGTTCTCATACAGCAGCGTCAGTAAAGTCAGATCAATAATACTGTTGAATATTAAGTGTCCCTAACTAAGTAAGCCAGAGGTGACAGTCGCAAGGAACCCAAACACCATCAGGTTACAGAATGGAAAAAAAAAACCTTGGGAGAAACCAGGCTCAGTCGGGACCAGTTCTCCTCTGGCCAACGAACAAACGAGGTGAGATTATGATACAGGCTGCATCACAAAAGTTTACAACTTCGAAAAATAATTTTTTACAGTGTACTAATCATATTGGTCTTTGATACTATTTAATAAAATTTGTTAATGTGAAGATGTAGCATTATGATTATATACAATAAAAAATATTTACTAACATGGTAAACTACCATATATCAGTCCATACCATTAATACCTAATAACAATAAATATATATATATAAAAAAGAAAAAAGAATGGATAGATCAGTTCTGGAAAAAATAGTTACAAATGAAGCGACAGCAGAAGCGAGCAACACACAGCTTTGTTTCTTTACTGAATGAATCCGAATGTGTCAGTGAACCTACATTTCTGCAAATCTGAAAAAAAAAAAAAAAACATGCCTATGCGAACAGTTTCCAGCTGGAATGAACACTTGAGGCAGTAATACACCAACAACCTTTTATTCCTTTTTACATTCACAGGGGCGAATTATTGGTTAACAAAGACTAATTTTCACATGGTTCCTTACACAATACTATGTTATGACTTGAAGGTAGCTCACCTGCTTAGTAGCTTACTTGGTACAGTGTTGCACTTGTGATGTGGAGCGTTCAGATACGACATGTCACCTGGAAAGAGCAGTGAAATATACCCATAGCAATGTTTCAGCTTTTTCATAAAGGTAGGCAGAGTCACGTATTTCCAGTGAGCCTGGCTTGGAAATGACAGGCACTTGCTTCTTTAATGAATGAATCAGTCATTGGAACGAATTGGTTAAATGAATGACTCAATGACTCACTTGTGTTACACAAAAAAAAACAAAAAAAAAAAACAAACAAACAATTAATTATACTTGAGTTGCAATTTAAGGAACTAAAACGGTGTACCAAACATTCAGCTCTGGTCAAGCAGGCACTTCAATTGCATTGATTATTGATTATAATTTGATTATTTTTTACTGTGGCAAGAAAATGAAAAAGGATAGAAAGTAAATGATGGAAATAAAGACACACATTGAGCTACTGCTCTGTGCTGGACTAAGAGTTATTTTACGAGGCTGTCAAATTGAAGGTAATTTCAGTATTTTTTTAATGACCTTTTCAAATGTTGTTATAGACATAGTATAGTTTGTATTAGGTAAAGGTGTTTTTCAAAATAGGATAAACAGGAAAGTGAAATTGATGATACAGAAGAAACCTAATTGACCACCAACAAAACAAACAACAACAACAAATAAAATAAATAAGAAACACCAGGAATATTTTTTTTTATTAATTGCCAGTGTTTCAATTAGAAGTACAGCACTTAGTAACATGGCAAAAATTACATTATCTGCTCAAAACAAAGTAATACAATTCACCCCATGTTCACTTGTGATATTGTGAAGAAACAAACTAATATGATTTACATCATTAACAATTTGAGTTTAATATTTCATCCAATATATTAACAAATGATTAGGGACATGAAATTGTTCTGCATGGCAGGAATTACCTAATTGTATTTAAATACAGAACTCTGTTATTAACAGTTCTCACGGCACTCTGCAAAATCAGACCCTTTTTGTGATTTAGGTTATCTGTTTTTAACTATATACAGTACTGTAATCCTGACACTCGTCACCTTGTGTGTGTGAATGCATGCATTTACATAATCTAGTATAAATCTGGCTAATAGTTCAGTTCTCTTTCAACTTCCACGTGATAACACAATCACAGCACCATTGAATTTCCATGATTACTCCAAACATCTTTGCGGATTATTTGACCAATCTCCCTTCAATGATCAGGCCCGACAATGAGCTGATATACCACGACATAGTGATACAAAAGCCCTAAGAGTCAGGCATATAATGATAACAACATTCATGTGCATGCCATAGCAACATGTCCAATCATTGGCCAATTTAGAGGCAATTTGTAGGCCCATAACCTGAAATGTATTTCATTAGATTATCCACAGACCAGTTTCTTCCATTCTTACTGTAAATGGATTATGATGCAATTACTTCCATATAATGTTGATTAGGATTTAGAAGAGAAATACAAATATATCTTAGAATTGATCTAAAATAGATTTAAAATGTGCAGCAATATGTAACAATTCATATGCAATTCACGTGACTTGGTTCAATAAAGGTTAAATCTTTACTGTAACTTGCAGTTGAAGTGAATCAATATATGGAAAACGTGCCCACATACCCCATCTTCTTCCAAGATTGTTCTTCAGCCAGAAAGATTTTAGAACCATGAACTTTCATACAGTAAACACATATGAGTGCTACTAAGGGCAAAATGTGATCTTCATCAGCTTGAATGCAGGTTTTCAGTTGCACATGTCAGGAAGGTGCAAGCAGTTGGACTGGACTTTCAGCTATTATTATCAGTACTTTTGTGTTTCTTCTTTGCTTAGAGATACTGATAACAGGCTATTTCTTTTTTTAAACTGCTATTTTAATTCATATGCAAGAGCTTTTTGAGGTCATTGAGTTGGAGGTCAATGTTTCCTAATTTTATCATCCCTTGACCTTGGGTTATAGTTTATTACAAAATCGCTCTCTTTTTTCCCCAAATTTATTCTGAACTTTTTCTTTTATTGACTGGTTGGAGTAAGAGGGATTGGGACATAACCTGATGTACAGTCCACTGCATCACAGCTCTGACATGAACGCATATTTTTCCTCTGTAGACCATTTTTCCACCTTCAAAGCACACCAAATAATCCCTATAATGTTTATTTATTTACTTATTTATTTTTTAACTGTTTGTAAATGTATATGTCTGAAATGTGATTGATCATCCAACCAGTTATGTCTAAAGATTTTTTTGGAGCACAAGAGAAACGTCTTATATTTTTTCATGCAATAATAAAGATGCATTCATAGCTGTGAGCTCTTATTTATAAGGATCTTGTCTATCTCACAGACATGGTTGGCTCCAGATGCCATCACAATTTGAATTATTGGTGGATGATACTGCTATGAGCCATTTTTCTTCTCTGACTGATGTCCGCAGACCCTGTTCAGCAGTACACAAAGCCACAGAGATGGTTTTTCAATGGGCCATTTACCTGTCTCATATTATTTGTCATATCTGAACAATTCCCTGTCTGTGATGCCATTCTGATAGATGTGTCCTTCAGCACAAACCCTGTCGTGTTTCATGTCAGTCTCAGAAAGGAATCTGATGATTAACCTTTTAGCTCTGCTTCAGGGTATGATATCTAAATGTCTCCCTCCATATACGGTCCATTTAGATCACAATCACATTTGAATACTGATCAAGTGCTTCTCTTTTCTCTCTTTTCTTTTATATAAAACCCTTTTCCCTAAACTAAATTAAATTCACATTGAAGTATGTCTCTACTCAGACAATTCTTTTTGTCTGGTCTTAACAACTGATGCAACAGTTCAGGCCAATTGGAGATTTTTATTGTAATCTTAAGCAGTTTCATTACTTTCACGGTTCTTCCAGAAGCTTGTAAAAGAGACTTGCCTTTTTGGTTGCACTCAGTAACTCAACAAGTGATTTCACAAAAAAAGCAATTACTCTCCATACTGAGCATTACCTTTTATCTCCAACAAGGCCTTTTCCATCATAATACAAGGTGTTTCATGCCCTTTCAGAGCTCTATAGTATCAAAGCTGAGTCCATTAATACTGATATGAAATGAAGTGTTATCATTTAAGTGGCAATTCTTCCCATTTGCGATACGTAGATCACTTGAACATTTTATGCAGTGGTTAGTGTTAAAAGGTGTTAAAATAGTTTGGAAGGTCAAAGAATGTTATAACGACTTTATACTGGTGGATAATATTATTGCTCTTTTTGACAACTCAAAAACAGTTTAGTAGATATACACCCACACAAAAATGTTGGGTTTTCATGTTTTATGGGGACTTCCCATAGACATAATGATTTGTATACTGTACAAATTCTATCCCCTAACCCTACTCACACAACCCTCACAATTTTTTTTAGCTTTTTGACATTTTCAAAAAACATAAGTAAGTTTTATAAGCTGTTTTCCTCATGGGGACCAAAAATGTCCCCACTCTCATCAAGCCAGAGAGGAGCCGGCAGTTCAGGGAGCCACCAGCAGTTCAGGAAGGCAGGGAGGTGCAGGCAGTTCAGGAAGGCAGGGAAGCGCCTGCAGTTCAGGAAGGCAGGGAAGCGCCTGCAGTTCAGGGAGCCAGGGAGGCGCTGGCAGTTCAGGAAGGCCGGGAGGTACAGGCAGTTCAGGAGGGCAGGGAGGCGGTGGCAGTTCAGGGAGCCAGGGAGGCGCCGGCAGTTCAGGAAGGCAGGGAGGCACCGGTAGCTTGGCTTGGCCACTATGACCGGAGATGTATAGCACCCCCCACCCCCCACCCCAAATGTTCTTGGGAGGAACTATGGGGTTGTGAACTGGAGCAGACTATGGAGCGGGCTTATGGGCTGGAGTGGAGTCAGAGGCTGGAGCCGACACTGGAGCGGACTCAGGGGCTGGAGCCGTCACTGCACTCTGGTACTCTGTAATTTCTCTCACTGGAACGGACTCAGGAGTTTCTCTCACTGGAACGGACTCTGGAATTTCTTTCACTGGAACGGACTCAGGAATTTCTTTCACTGGAACGGACTCAGGAATTTCTCTCATTGGAATGGACTTGGGAATCTCACACACTGGAACAGACTCTGGAACTTCTCTCACTGGAATGGACTTGGGAACTTCTCTCACTGGAATGGACTTGGGAATTTCTCTCACTGGAACGGACTTGGAGATTCCACTCACTGGAATGGACTCGGGAACTCCTCTCACTGGAATGGACTCGGGAATTTCACAGACTGGAATGGATTCGGTGATTTCTCTCACTGGAACGGACTTGGGGATTTCAATTACTGGAACGGATTTGGGGATTTCAATTACTGGAACGGACTTGGGAGCGGACTCTGATGTACTAAAAACTGAAGTTTTTTTTTTCTTTGTACAGATGACAACGTTATCAAAACAATCCCTGTTCACACCGATCCGCTAAAACGACTAAAAACGCTGTATTATTCATGCTAGGCCAGCCGTTAGCAATGTCACTTAATATTGATATACACCATTAATTCTGAAGAATGAATTGTGCTTTCCTATACATCAGTTCAAAGTGAACATGTCTGTCACAATGCCAGATACATTTTTTAAATCAACCTTGTTGCTGATGTAAAGATGTTTCAAATGGGTCTGATGCATTTTGTGGTTTCCGCCAGCTCACGCATATGATCCGCTCTGTGTATCGTGTCTCTGGACCGGAGCAGACTGTGCGCGCCTGCGGACATAGGCATTCTTTTACAGAGCAGACTCACACCAAACGTGCATGCCTATAGTACAGACTACATGCATAATATGTATGCACATAACGTCACGTTTTCATAAACATGACACCCACAAAGTCAAAAATTTCTGGTATTACTATCCTTGTGGGGACACTTGGCCCCCGTTACGTAGGGTTTACCAAGACCACACACACACAAATGTTTCAATTTTTCTGGAAAAAAAATGTTTGTTCATAAAATTAGCTAATGTTCTTAGAATGTTCCCTGTACGCTGGGCATGAAATCATGCTTTAAAAACAGCCATACATACACAAACATAGCACATGTTCCAAGCTAAAAGTGCATTTCTTATACAAACCCGGTTCCAAAAAAGTTGGGACACTGTACAAATTGTGAATAAAAACAGAATGCAATGATGTGGAAGTTTCAAATTTCAATATTTTATTCAGAATACAACATAGATGACATATCAAATGTTTAAACTGAGAAAATGTATCATTTTAAGGGAAAAATAAGTTGATTTTAAATTTCATGGCATCAACACATCTCAAAAAAGTTGGGACAAGGCCATGTTTACCACTGTGTGGCATCCCCTCTTCTTTTTATAACAGTCTGCAAACGTCTGGGGACTGAGGAGACAAGTTGCTCAAGTTTAGGAATAGGAATGTTGTCCCATTCTTGTCTAATACAGGCTTCTAGTTGCTCAACAGTCTTAGGTCTTCTTTGTCACATCTTCCTCTTTATGATGCGCCAAATGTTTTCTATGGGTGAAAGATCTGGACTGCAGGCTGGCCATTTCAGTACCCGGATCCTTCATCTACGCAGCCATGATGTTGTAATTGATGCAGTATGTGGTCTGGCATTGTCATGTTGGAAAATGCAAGGTCTTCCCTGAAAGAGACGACGTCTGGATGGGAGCATATGTTGTTCTAGAACTTGGATATACCTTTCAGCATTGATGGTGCCTTTCCAGATGTGTAAGCTGCCCATGCCACACGCACCCATGCAACCCCATACCATCAGAGATGCAGGCTTCTGAACTGAGCGCTGATAACAACTTGGGTTGTCCTTGTCCTCTTTAGTCCGAATGCAATGGCGTCCCAGTTTTCCAAAAAGAACTTCAAATTTTGATTCGTCTGACCACAGAACAGTTTTCCACTTTGCCACAGTCCATTTTAAATGAGCCTTGGCCCAGAGAAAACGCCTGCGCTTCTGGATCATGTTTAGATATGGCTTCTTTTTTGACCTATAGAGTTTTAGCCGGCAACGGCAAATGGCACGGTGGATTGTGTTCACCGACAATGTTTTCTGGAAGTATTCCTGAGCCCATGTTGTGATTTCCATTACAGTAGCATTCCTGTATGTGATGCAGTGCCGTCTAAGGGCCCGAAGATCACGGGCATCCAGTATGGTTTTCCGGCCTTGACCCTTACGCACAGAGATTGTTCCAGATTCTCTGAATCTTTGTATGATATTATGCACTGTAGATGATGATAACTTCAAACTCTTTGCAATTTTTCCCTGAAAAACTCCTTTCTGATATTGCTCCACTATTTTTCGCCGCAGCATTGGGGGAATTGGTGATCCTCTGCCCATCTTGACTTCTGAGAGACACTGCCACTCTGAGAGGCTCTTTTTATACCCAATCATGTTGCCAATTGACCTAATAAGTTGCAAATTGGTCCTCCAGCTGTTCCTTATATGTACATTTAACTTTTCCGGCCTCTTATTGCTACCTGTCCCAACTTTTTTGGAATGTGTAGCTCTCATGAAATCCAAAATGAGCCAATATTTGGCATGACATTTCAAAATGTCTCAATTTCAACATTTGATATGTTATCTATATTCTATTGTGAATAAAATATAAGTTTATGAGATTTGTAAATTATTGCATTCCTTTTTTATTCACAATTTGTACAGTGTCCCAACTTTTTTGGAATCATTCATGTGTTGTTTTGCATAAAAAAATACTGTTGATCACACTGCCGGTCTAGTGGAACACACACTGAGCAAGCCAACCTATATAATATATATTACAGATAAAACATATACTTGGCTTTCATGTATTAAAATGTGACATTTATCACATAGAAGAACATTATTTATATAATTCAAGAACATTTTTTCAGAAATATTTTAGTCTAACATCTTTCGTCTAACATTTTTTTAAAAAATGTACTACTTCAGAAAACACTCAAAAGTAATGTTCCCATAATGTTTGAAGAATGAAAAAAAAATTGTGTTTCCTACTGTTTGCATAACCAAGAAAAACATTTTTAAAACAATAAAAAAAAAAACTGGATGTTTTGAACGTCCAGAGAACATATAACATTTCCATAACTAAATGGGAACATTAGCAAAACATAAAAAACGTTTGTGTATGCACTTTGATTTTCTGTCTATCTCTCAGATCTAATCTATCCATGACGTAATACGAATATAAATTTGTGTGTAAACATTTGAACTGCTGCTCACTTCCTGTGCCATATTTCTACCAAGCGCAAAGCCATGTGAAATATAACATCAACATGAGACCAAAATCAAGAGGAAAGTAAAAACGTCTTTGTAAAAGAACACTTGTCAAAGGTGACCTTATCAGCGTTGCTTCAATAAGCATTTTGATTATTAGTAGCAGGTAGAAAACCGTAATGATTATGGATTTTTCTTGTGCTGAAGCAATTAAAAATAAAGCCCACCCAGCCAGTTATGGATCAATGTTCCATGATGTTTCTCCTCCTCTTTTTCCTTCCATCCTCCCTCTTACACCCTCAGTGGCATTTGGGAGGTAATCAGAGTGGTAGACTCTCACACGCTGTGCATGCCAACAAGGAGCCTTTTTATTACACTCCCACTTCCTATCATCCCTCTCTCTCCCTCTCTTTTTCCTCTCAGCTCTCATCTTAATGATGATGTGTAATGGGGTTGTCCACGGGGGTCTCTAGTACTCACATTAGACCCTGACATCCTTCAAAACAACTCCTACTTTTAAAAAAAATCAGTGAATAAACATGAAATCAAACAAACAAGACACACGATTTGGTAAATGTGCTGGTTCATACGTAATATTTCAAATTTGAGAATGAATTAAACCAGGCTAACAAATTTGCATTGGCTGTGTGAGAGTGAGCGGACATGTATTAATGAGGCCATTTGAGAGGCAAAGCGTTGGTAATGCTAATTACCCCGCACTAAAAGGCACAGAACTCCTTGGAAACTCCTGCATACATTTGCTTAACATGCCATTGTCACATTAATACTTAATTTCATGTTGTTCGTCTTGTATTAAAGAGCATTTATTGGTCGTGTCCTTCAGCCGCCGCTAGTTATGTGTGACAGCTGGGTGTATGTTGAGGCTAATCAGAATGATTTGTGCTTCCATGGAGACAGTCAACATGGCAGTGCCCATCGCTTTTCACTCTCTGATGGATGTCACAACGTCTTTCTGATGCACAAAGATCATACACATCCGTGTGTCAGCTCTGTTGTGTCAAAGTTCACATCAGACTGCATGGCTTTAAAAAGTCACAATGTACTTTAATGAAGACACATCATGAGCTATGATGAAAAGTGAGTAAGAGACAAGGAGAGGGAGATGGAGACAGAGTGATCGAGAGAGGCAGAAATGAAGTATTTGGACACAGTGGGCATGACGGGTGAAATAAGGTGTCACACTGTGTTCTGGGGCCAGGCCTCAGCGGTGTATTTGCCAGGCCATAGAACTGACAACTGCACCTGCTGAAAGACCCAATGTCATATTGCCCTCAAATTAACTCCCAGAGGCGCTGTCAAAGCTCTCAGCTCACATAGTCCTTTCCCTGTACCACTTTCATCAGCTCTGACACCACTACAGCAATGTTTGTAATTCACTCATCATTGACATTGATGAAACTGATATTGAAAAGTGTTGTTATTGTTAACTATTAAATATAGTTCTCATTAATTGAAATAAAGATGAAATAAATTAAATAAAAATATTAGATATCCTAAATGAAATAAAATGTTGACGTACTAAAATGAAAACTAAAATAAATAAAATATACTAATAAAAAAAAAAAGCATATAACAAAATTACTAAAATAACTAAAATAAAATGAAAACTAAAAATATATAAATCAAAGCTAATTCAAAATATTAATAAATAACTTAATAGTATATAAATAATGGTATGGTATATAAAATGACACTAACATACAGTGGTGGTCAGAATTATTGGCACCCCTGGTAAATATGATCAAATATGGCTGTAAAAAATAAATCTGCATTGTTTATCCTTTTGATCTTTTATTCAAAAAATTCACAAAAATCTAACCTTTCATTGAAGTAAAAGAATTGAAAGTGGGGGGTAAATCACATTATGAAATAAATGCTTTTCTCCAAAACATGTTGGCCACAATTATTGGCACTCCTAGAATTTTTTATGAGTAAAATATCTCTGAAGTATATTCCCATTAATATTTACATTTTTTAGCACACCAGGGTGACTAGGAACATGAAATTGTCCAGCTATGATGATAAATATGAGGAAACAAAAAGGCCAGATTCCCTTAATCATTCATCACAATGAGTAAAACCAAAGAATATAGTTCTGATGTGCAGCAAAAGATAGTTGAGCTTCACAAAATAGAAAGTGGCTGTAGGAAAATAGCTAAAGCATTGAAAATTCCCATTTCCACCATCAGGGCAATAATTAAGAAGTTTCAATCAACTAAAGATGTTACAAATCTGCCTGAAAGAGGACGTGTGTCTATATTGTCTTAATGCACGGCGAGGAGGAGAGTTTGAGTGGCCAAAGACTCTCCAAGGATCACAGATGGAGAATCGCAGAGATTAGTTGAGTCTTGGGGTCAGAAAGCCTAAAAAAAAAAAAAAAAAAAATCAAACAACCCCTACATCACCTCATGTTGTTTGGGAGGGATTCAAGAAAAATCCTTCTTGCTCATCCAGAAACAAACTCCAGCATATTCAGTTGTCAGACACGACTGGAAATTCAAAAGGGACCTGGTTCTATGATCAGATGAAACTATAAAAACAGCTTTTTGGCAGCAAATCCACCAGATGGGTTTGGTGCAAACAGGGATAAAAAATACCCCATGCCCACGGTTAAAAATACAGCTGGATCTTTAATGTTGTGGGCCTATTTTTTTGCTGGAGGTCCTGGACATCTTGTTCAGATACATGGTATCATGGATTCTAGCAAATACCAACAGATAAAAAATCAAAACCTGACGGCCTCTGCTAGAAATCTTATAACGGGCCGTGGTTGGATCTTCCATCAGGACAACGATCCAAAACAAACATCAAAATCAACACACAAATGTGTCACTGAGCACAAAATGAAGCTTCTGCCATGACATGCCATGATCTCAGTCCCCTGACCTGAACCCTATAGAAAATGAGTGGGGTGAACTGAAGAGAAGAAGCATCAACATGGATCTGGGAATCTGAAGGATCTGGAGAGATTCTGTATGAAGGAATGGTGTCTGATCTCTTGTCAGGTGTTCTCCAAACTCATCAGGCGTTATAGAAGAAGACTCAGAGCTGTTATCTTGGCAAAAGGAGGTTGCAAAAAGTATTTAATAAAAGGGTGCCAATAATTGTGGCCAACGTGTATTGGAGAAAAGCATATATTTCATAATGTGATTTACCCCCCACTTTCAATTCTTTTGCTTCAATGAAAGTTTAGATTTTTGTGAATTTTTTGAATAAAAGATCAAAAGGATAGACAATGCAGATTTATTTTTTACAGCCATATTTGATCATATTTACCAGGGGTGCCAATAATTCTGACCACCACTGTAGTTCACCCAAAAATGTACACTCTGTCATCATTTACTCACAATCATGTTGTTTTAAACCTGTATGACTCTTTTTTTCTAACACAAAAGAAGACATTTTGAAGAATGTTGCCACGTTTATTTATTTTTTATTTATTTTTTTCCCATACATGTTATAATGTCTAATGTTTGGAACCCAACGCTCTTTAAAATATCTTCTTCTGTGGAATAGTGTGGGGGTTTTCAGAGTGCACCACGATTCTGCTGGGAGAGCGAATCCACCACGTGTGTCCATATTACCAGCTTAGAGCCCCTCCAGCAACACCTCTCTCAGGTACAGCGCGACACCGCTGCACTCGCTCGGGTCCCCAGTGTCGCCTCCTTTCATGAAGGAGGATTAAGAGTTCCCTTTCACTCTCTCTTTTGGAACACACACACACAGTCTTTAGTTTTTTTTTCCCCACAAGGGTTTTCTCTCTTTGTGTTTCAGATATCCACTTCTCATTTGGCCTTAAGGTGTGATATATGGTCATATGTTCTGTACATGCTGTACTATAAAGAGCGTTGCTCTCACAACACTCTCGCTCGTCTTTGATAAAGCCAATAAGCATAAGTAGATGAAGACACTGAAATGATGTTTTCAATTGACTATAATGACATCACGTCAGAGGCTTTTCATTTTATGCGCTACTTGCTTTTTAGCCAAAGAACTAGAATCAGTCATGTCACATTCTAGGCCACAGTACACAGTGTAGATTCATTTTCAGGCTGACAAAAAAAAAAAAAAAAAAAGAGTAAATTTGTCTTTTAAAATGTCATATAAATGCTTTAGTCCAGCTGAAATCATAACACTACTCTGGCTTCATAAAAATGTGTCACAATCTTTTCTTGTTTAGTTTAATAGTTTCATTGTCATGTTCTGTTTAGTTTCGTTTTCATGGTTTTCCCTGTTTCTGTTTGCCTGAGTTTTTGTTTCTCGATTGTTGCCATAGCTTCTAATTGAGTTATGCACCTATTTCTTGTTCTTGTGTTGTTAACGTTTATATTATAGTAACATATCTATGATGGCAAAGCTGAATTTTCAGCATCATTATTCCAGTCTTCAGTGTCACATGATCCTTCAGAAATATGATGATTTAACACTTGTCCACCATGCATACATATTAACTGGACTACAGTTTGCCTTGATGTTGTGTGCATGCCCCTAAAGACACAAGACGTCTAGACATCAAGATATCTAATATTTCATGTCTACCTGTATCTACAAACCCGATTCCAAAAAAGTTGGGACACTGTACAAATTGTGAATAAAAAAGGAATGCAATCATTTACAAATCTCATAAACTTATATTTTATTCACAATAGAATATAGATAACATATCAAATGTTGAAAGTGAGACATTTTGAAATGTCATGCCAAATATTGGCTCATTTTGGATTTCATGAGAGCTACACATTCCAAAAAAGTTGGGACAGGTAGCAATAAGAGGCCGGAAAATTTAAATGTACATATAAGGAACAGCTGGAGGACCAATTTGCAACTTATTAGGTCAATTGGCAACATGACTGGGTATAAAAATAGCCTCTCAGAGTGGCAGTGTCTCTCAGAAGTCAAGATGGGCAGAGGATCACCAATTCCCCCAATGCTGCGGTGAAAAATAGTGGAGCAATATCAGAAAGGAGTTTCTCAGAGAAAAATTACAAAGAGTTTGAAGTTATCATCATCTACAGTGCATAATATCATCCAAAGATTCAGAGAATCTGGAACAATCTCTGTGCGTAAGGGTCAAGGCCGGAAAACCATACTGGATGCCCGTGATCTTCGGGCCCTTAGACGGCACTGCATCACATACAGGAATGCTACTGTAATGGAAATCACAACATGGGCTCAGGAATACTTCCAGAAAACATTGTCGGTGTACACAATCTACCGTGCCATTCGCCGTTGCCGGCTAAAACTCTATAGGTCAAAAAAGAAGCCATATCTAAACATGATCCAGAAGCGCAGGCGTTTTCTCTGGGCCAAGGCTCATTTAAAATGGACTGTGGCAAAGTGGAAAACTGTTCTGTGGTCAGACGAATCAAAATTTGAAGTTCTTTTTGGAAAACTGAGACGCCATGTCATCCGGACTAAAGAGGACAAGGACAACCCAAGTTGTTATCAGCGCTCAGTTCAGAAGCCTGCATCTCTGATGGTATGGGGTTGCATGAGTGCGTGTGGCATGGGCAACTTACACATCTGGAAAGGCACCATCAATGCTGAAAGGTATATCCAAGTTCTAGAACAACATATGCTCCCATCTAGACGTCGTCTCTTTCAGGGAAGACCTTGCATTTTCCAACATGATAATGCCAGACCACATACTGCATCAATTACAACATCATGGCTGCGTAGAAGAAGGATCCGGGTACTGAAATGGCCAGCCTGCAGTCCAGATTTTTCACCCATAGAAAACATTTGGCGCATCATAAAGAGGAAGATGCGACAAAAAAGACCAAAGACAGTTGAGCAACTAGAAGCCTGTATTAGACAAGAATGGGACAACATTCCTATTCCTAAACTTGAGCAACTTGTCTCCTCAGTCCCCAGACGTTTGCAGACTGTTATAAAAAGAAGAGGGGATGCCACACAGTGGTAAACATGGCCTTGTCCCAACTTTTTTGAGATGTGTTGATGCCATGAAATTCAAAATCAACTTATTTTTCCCTTAAAATTATACATTTTCTCAGTTTAAACATTTGATATGTCATCTATGTTGTATTCTAAATAAAATATTGAAATTTGAAACTTCCACATCATTGCATTCTGTTTTTATTCACAATTTGTACAGTGTCCCAACTTTTTTGGAATCGGGTTTGTAATATTTCAATATTTCATATCTATTATTTCATGTGTCATGCATTTTTTTTTGACAGGCAGTTGATGAATGTAGCTTGACTATGCAAAAACCTGTTGTAGCTCGATTATAACTGTGCATGTAAATGTACAGAGTGACACAGTGTTTGTTACATTTTCAGAAGTCATACTGTATAATAGTACTACACATTTACTTGTGGGCATTACAACTTTTTCTTTTAAAAAAAGATCTATTGAGTGTCAGTTTTATAGAAAACTGACTTGAAAACTCAAACCCTTGAAAAAAAAATCAATGCTGTTTTGTTGGATAGTTTTTTGTTTTTTAGGTCTGTGTGTGAAGTTTTGTGTTTTCATTGTCTGAGTAGTTTTTGTGTGCAAGATTTTAGATAATTTAAGATAAAAAAAAAAAATTGATAATGAGATTTGTGTATAATTTGTGGAAACTGGATTTGATTCCGATCCGTGTGTATCCAGTTAGAAATTTTGTAAGATTTAACAGTTTCCAGAAAACACAATTATACGAGAACACCTTCATCTCATGTGCTATAAACATGTAAAGTCCCTGAAAAAGTGCACCACAAAAGGACAAATCAAGGACAAATCAAGCCTTTAAAGAATACAATATGCCAAACCTGAGCACACACATGCACAAACCATTGCCTTTGTTTGCACATTAATTCACTGTACTCTCTTCAGCCCCTGGCCTGCAACATTCCCAACCCAATAATGGGCTATGTGCAGTGACAATAGAACTCATTACTTTGGTCAAATGACTTTATATACAACCTAATACATTGCACAGGCAGACTCCACAGGGAGAGCTGGGGCAGGCTTCATATTGACCATGAAATATTTAATGCGGAGGATGACAATTCAACGCTGCAGCCCTAGCAGTTAAAGCCACTGCAGCAATCCCCAGCCTCGCTGCAGTTTAGACAGGAAATAGAAGCACTTACTGTTGAGATGTTTCATAGCTCACAGTATATCACAAGCTTATTCATTATCTGCTGTGAATTAAAGGGATCACGCTTGGCAGAAATTAAAGAGGAGATTGTGCTGTTGTTTATATATGTTCCATCCTACTATAATAATTATTTTGTTTAGCGATTATTGAACAGACACAGGATCTAATTAGTGTAAGCTGAGGTTGTAAATTCACTGTGCTGGTGGAATTCAGAGAGTCAAGGATACAACAGTTTATGGATGTGCCTGAAGCCTAAATCCGAATTCGGAAAGGTGCAGAAAATGAGAAACACATATACGGAGCCCCTAAAGGGACATGGTTAGGCTTGCTGCGGTAGTCGGATACATTACAGTACATCAGGTTTCACTTATCACATGAAAATAGTAACGAGATGACTGACAGCATGATGTCGGAGGATTTGGTGCACAATAGATCCTGAGCGTCATATCTTATCTTAAAGCGGACATATCATGAAAATCGGACTTTTCCCGTGTTTAAGTGCTATAATCGGGTCGCTGGTGCATATACCAACCCAGAAAACGACGTGCAAAAGGAAAACCCAGTAACTTTGTTTTGGTAAGCCTTTTTCTGCAAGCATGAAAAATCGAGCCGCTCAGATTTCTCTCCCCTTCTGATGTAGGAAGGGGATCTATTATAATATTAGCGCCCCCTTAATCTGCACGTTTCCACCCACGGCGCTGACAGACTGTTCAGTATTAGCATAGTTTCCGTCTTCAGTCAGTTGTACACTGTCCGCCATTTTCTCTTGCGCTCGAGCAGCTATAGCGACAAACAATGTCTTGTAAGCAATGCAAGTGCATTGCCTGAACGAGGGACAATTCAAGGCAGGTTTTGCTAAAAAGTTAAAGCTCAAGGATGGATCAGTACCAACTATTCGTGATCCAGCTTATTGTCTCCGGAAAGGGAGAGCGTGCACTTTATTACAGTTCATCAGAGTTGTTTTACGGATATAAAGTTTACCAGTTTATCAAGCAACCCCTGAAAAGGCATAAGGTCTGTATATATTTGTTTACTGTTAGTTGTAACGAGTATTATTGTGTAATTCGCTGTGTATGCTGATGATAATGCAAGGGAGAGAGAGTGTTTATGGATAAGACTTTAATGCGCACTTCTTGTACTGTGTTTTATTCAGCTCTTACATTGATTTTCTGGAGTGAAAACAGATGCTTCATCTTTTGTGTGATGAACAATAAACTTCATAAAACTCATAAGTAAAGTTTTGGCCATCATTAGGACAGGGTCCGCTACAACAGGCTTCTACTAATAGTGGATAAAAGCAAGATGGCAACATAAGTTAAAACTAATTAAATTAAACTAAACTATACCTGTTCTATCTCCATGCAGCATATATTCTCTGGCTGTGTAGGTATTATTGTCCGACTCTGGTTCGAACCGAACACTATTCGTTTCTGACATGTTCTGTTGTTGTTGCAACTTGCACAAGCTATTGAAGCTCCGCCCTCTTCTTCAAAGAACAGGCAGGGAGTAGCAGCTCATTTGCATATAAAGGTGTTCCCTTTCAGTCGGTCACGTTCGACGTACGTCGGACGTCACCGACGAATTGGGATCACTTCTGGGAGCCCCTATCAGCTTCGAGTGTATAGAGAACGGGCCAATGGCCATTGCCGTGCGAGATTTGCATCTCGCGCTCCGCCCCGCATCGTGGGTATAAAGCGGAAGCGGATGCCGTGCACATTTGTCATTCACTTCGGAGCCAAACAGGTTCATGGAAGAATGTTCCTGCGTCAGCAGAGAAAAAGAGAGAGAGCGAGAGAAGAGGCTTTTGTGCTGGGGAGAAGGCACGTGCAGTGACAACCGCGAGCTCACCGAGATCGGTGAAACAACTGCTGTTTTTATAGCATCCCGGTTGGTTCGGTGGGGGCGTTCCACGGTGAGTGCATACACAGGCTGCACTATCTCCTGTGTTTGCCGCGGTTGTTCCTGGGTGCTTCGGCACGTTAAAAGAGCTTCTTCTAAAAGAGCAACACGGGTGTGACACTGCGTCTTTTTCAAGATGTCATTCCACCCGTGCGTTTCTGGATGCGGTCGTTCCCTGTCACCAGCTGACGGTCACAATCGCTGCCTTACATGTCTGGGTATTCAACATGCTGAGGCAGTGTTTGTGGATAGCTCGTGTTCCCATTGCGGGAACATGACTATCTCGGCGCTTAGGTCGAGACTCGCCTACCTTCGGGAGGGTGGAGTCCCCTTACCTATGCCCCCGATCTAGTGCTATCCCTGCCCAGCAGGATAGACCTACTTCGGCGAATAGCCAGGGTGACCTGAGGATCACGTTTAGGGCACACCCGCCAAGCCAGCCTCCGTGGGCCCCTAAACCCTCTGTAGTGCCGCAGCCGGTTGAGCTTCCGGAGGAAGTCGCTGGCCCCTCTCGGGGTGGTCCAGCGGTGACCTTTGGAGCTCCAGTAGACGATAGGATGTCGATCGCTGCATCGGAGGGGGAGTTTCAGTCCTCAGGGGATGAAGACTCGGCTACGTTGCCTCCCTCTGGGAGAGTGACGTTGCCCGAGACGGACTCCGAGCTGACGGCTATGCTTTCCCGGGCCGCCGAAAAGGTCGGGCTCGTGTGGAACCCTCCACCGTGTCCCGAGCCTTCTAGGCTGGATGATTGGTTTCTCGGGGCGGCTTGCACTGGTTCTCAGTGTCCCGCCCCGGTGCCTTTCTTCCCGGAAGTGCATGAGGAGCTCACGAGGTCGTGGACGGCACCTTTTTCTGCCAGAAACCGGCCGAGTGACTCCTCCCTCTTCACTACCCTCGACGGCGGGCCAGCCAAGGGGTACGTGGGGATCCCGCCGGTGGAACGGGCTGTTGCGATGCAACTGTGTCCGGCGTCCGCTTCCACCTGGCGCAGAGACCCACGCCACCCATCCAAGGCCTGTAAGTTTTCCTCCAGTCTAACTGGGAAGGCTTACAAGGCTTGTGGACAGGCTGCGTCCGCCTTGCATGCCATGGCGTTGCTCCAGGTGCACCAGGCCCAGGCACTCATGGACATGCACGAGGGTAGACCTGACCCAGAGCTCCTCCGGGAGCTCCGGACGGCTCCGGACCTCGCCCTCCGGGCGACGAAAGTCACCGCCTGTTCCATTGGTCAGGCGATGTCCACTCTTGTGGTCCAGGAGCGACATCTCTAGCTCAACCTGGCCGATATGAGGGAGACCGATAAGTATCGGTTCCTGGACTCCCCCATTTCCCAGGTTGGGTTGTTCGGCGACGCGGTCGAGAGCTTTGCCCAGCAGTTCTCGGCCGCCCAGAAGCAGACGGAGGCCATCAAGCACATCCTGCCCCGGCGGTCAGCTGCTGCCCAGCCGCCCGGCCGCAGCTCCTCCGCCTGCCCGCTCCCGCCCCAGCCCAGCAGCAGCCTCCACCAGGGCAACGGCGTGGAGCCGGCCGCGGGAAGGCCGTCCAGCCCGCTCAGGCCGCTGCCAAGCCAGGTGGCAAGCGTCGTCGTAAGAGACCCTGAGACGGGCCACCCAGAGATGGAGGAGACAGCTCTTCAGGAGGTGGTGACAGCACCGCTCCTTCTCCCGCTGGAGGGCCGGGAGAGAATTTTATGTTCTTGTTTGGATTCTGTTCCGCCACTGGCCTTCGGGCCAGTAGTACCCAAAACTTCAAAGAAAGAGCTGTTTCTAAAATCTCTGGGTGCCAAGAGAGCGCGCTTGGCGGTGTACGACGCTCCCATGCCTTGTCACCCTCCGGTGCCTCTCTTATCACCAGCAGGGGGTGCTGGCTGTGTCCAGGACGCACACAAGAGGCCTCCGCACACCCGTGCACCCCCTCAGCGGAAGCAGGTAAGTGTTGCATTGCGCACTCAGACCCCACTTCGGGCCGCGATGCTGTCCGAGTCGGGTCCCTGCACTCCGCTGCGCTGCCCCGCTGCGGGTACGTCTGTGGTGCCGTTGGTCCCGCTGGTTCGGTCGCTGGGAGCCTGGCTAGCGCTCCCCAGCCCGTCCCGCTGGCTCATCCGTACTATCAGACTCGGCTATGCTATTCAGTACGCCCGGCGGCCCCCCAAGTTCAGGGGCGTTCACTTCACCTCCGTGTCGAAGGAGAGCGCCCCCGTGCTACGGGCGGAGATCGCAGTCCTACTGGCGAAGGACGCGATAGAGCCGGTCCCTCCAGCCGATATGAAGACAGGCTTCTACAGCCCGTACTTCATTGTACCCAAGAAAGGCGGCGGGTTACGGCCAATCTTGGACCTGCGGTTCTTGAATCGGTCCCTTCACAGGCTGCCGTTCAGAATGCTAACGCAGAAACGCATCTTCAGGTGCATCCGTCCCCAAGATTGGTTTGCAGTGATCGACCTGAAGGATGCGTACTTTCATGTCTCGATTCTCCCTTGACACAGACCGTTCCTACGCTTTGCGTTCGAGGGACGGGCATATCAGTACAGAGTCCTACCCTTCGGGCTGTCCCTGTCGCCCCGTGTCTTCACGAAAGTCGCGGAGGCGGCCATTGCTCCCATGAGAGAGCGTGGTGTTCGCATTCTCAACTACCTCGACGACTGGCTGATTCTGGCTCAGTCGAGGGCGCAGTTGTGCGAACACAGGGACATGGTGCTCAGTCACCTCAGCCTGTTGGGACTTCGGGTCAACTGGGAAAAGAGCAAACTCTGCCTCGTGCAGAGGATCTCTTTTCTCGGTATGGAGTTGGACTCGGTCAATCTGACAGCGCAACTCACAGAGCAGCGCGTCCAGTCAGTGTTGAACTGCTTGAATTCATTCAAATGCAGGACAGCGGTACCACTGAAACATTTTCAGAGGCTCCTGGGGCATATGGCATCAGCAGCCACAGTGACGCCGCTCGGATTGCTTCATATGAGGCCGCTTCAACACTGGCTACACGACCGAGTCCCGAGATGGGTGTGGCAGAGCGGCTCGTTCCGTGTCTCAGTAACACCGAAGTGTCGCCAAACCTTCAGTCCGTGGTTGGACCCTTCGTTTCTACGGGCAGGAGTTCCCCTAGAACAAGTGTCCAGGCATGCTGTTGTCTCCACGGATGCCTCATCCACCGGCTGGGGGGCCACGTACAACGGGCTTGCAGTTTCGGGTCTGTGGACGGGGCCTCAACTGCAATGGCATATCAATTGCCTCGAGTTGTTAGCAGTTCGTCTTGCGCTGGGCCGCCTCAAAGGGCAGCTACGAGGCAAGCACGTTCTGGTCCGTACGGACAACACTGCGGCCGTTGCATACATCAACAAACAGGGTGGTCTACGCTCCCGCCGCATGTCACAACTCGACTGCCATCTCCTACTCTGGAGTCAGAAGCATCTGAGGTCGCTTCTAACACCTAACACGTTCGCTAGATTCTTTAGCCTCCGTGTAGAGCCGGTTTCTTCCCGTGTGCTCACTTCAAATAGCCAGTAACACCGAAGGGCCCGTTCTAGTGTCGGCTTGCTGCGCCATTCCCCTCCTCATGGACCGGATACGTGCGCTGATATGCTCCAGTCGAGTTCCCCAGAACGGCGAACCCTGTTGAGTCCTCCGCAACCCGCGGCAGTCAGACGTGGCGGAGCGTCCGACGCCAGGTCTAACACTCGTATGCATTGGTGGAACTTGTGTTAGGCTGGGTATCCATATGTTGTGACCCCTACGGCGGTCCCATATGTGTATTCTTCCACGGTACGGCTCCCTACGGCGAGCCCGTGTCTTTCCCTTGGCAGAGCTCGCTCTGCCGTCTCTGTGCGGTGTAGTCTCCCGCCTGCATTGGCCGGGGCCACCCCTGGGACTTCCGTATGTTGTACTGCCCACGGCCAGTCCATACATGTATATTCCACATGATACCTCCCTACGGGTAGGATGTGTCTTTCGCAGCGGCCCCCCTGGGCACGCTTTCCCAGCGTTATCCAATACTCTGCTGAGTGGGTCTTGCGGAACAGCAGCAGTGACTCTCCCTGCGTAAGTTCCCCGCCCCGAACAGACGGGGGTCTGAGGGGCTTTCGCTGGGCGCTGGAAGTGGTAGTAACTGTGGCGTTTTCCATAGGGATCCCAATTCATCGGTGACGTCCGACATACGTCGAACGTGACCGACTGAAAGGGAACGTCTCGGTTACGTATGTAACCCTCGTTCCCTGAAGGAGGGAACGGAGACGTACGTCCCGTCGCCACAGTTGCTGTACCATCACTGCAGCGGCCGAGTCACTAGTTCGGCTCCTCAGTGAAAAACAAATGTGCACGGCATCCGCTTCCGCTTTATACCCGCGATGCGGGGCGGAGCGCGAGATGCAAATCTTGCACGCCAATGGCCATTGGCCCGTTCTCTATACACTCGAAGCTGATAGGGGCTCCCAGAAGTGATCCCAATTCGTCGGTGACGTCCGACGTACGTCTCCGTTCCCTCCTTCAGGGAACGAGGGTTACATACGTAACCGAGACGTTTTTGCTCACCCCAAAAAAGTGGCAATTTTAACAGGCTATAAAACATGGTCTGTGGGGTATTTTGAGTTAAAACTTCACATACACACTATGGGGACATCAGAGACTTATTTTACATCTTGTAAAAAGGGGTATAATATGTCCCCTTTAATGTGTGGTCAGTACCGCCGCTCCCTATACACATGATCGTGAATTCCAATTCGAAAGTAACTAGCGAGCACGCATTTAAAAGTGATTTCAATACCCCGCATATATTGATAGCGCAATATTTTGCCTGCAAATTATATACAATATAATTACCCAACTATATAATTGTGAGAGAATGCAGAAGCATTGAAATATATTTATCTCATTTTAGAGAAAAAATAAAAAAAGATTTAAAGTTTTTGAAAGAATTAAGTCTCTTATGCTCCCCAGGGCTGCATTTATTTTAATTTTGTTATCAAAATACAGTAAAAAACAAAAAAAAAAAAAAAAAAAAAAAAAAAAAAAAAACAGTAATATTATTTAAAAATGTAATTTATTCCTGTGATGGCAAAGCTGAATTTTCAGCAGCCATTACTTCAGTTTTCAATGTCACATGATCCTTCAGAACATTTCAAAGTCCATATTATGGACAGTATCAAACCACATACTGTAAGTAACATTGCTATATTTTACATTAGAAAAAAATGTAACAGGGAAAAAAGAAAAGAAAATATAAATTCTTTCTCTTTCTCCATACTTCCATTCAGCGAGAAGGAAAAAAAATGCGCTCTACAAATATTGTAAATCTAAAAGTGCAGTTTTAGATATTCTGATTTTGTGCAGATGATCATTGATGAAAAGAGAGTGAAGTTGATTTTAGGACTTGAGAAAGCTGACTCAAAGTTAAAATGTTTGCAGCTTCAGTGGCTCATCATGTACAGACACTTAACAGGCACTATAAAACAAATGACACAGACTAGTTTAACACTTAAAGGACTGAAGAATAAATATCTTTCCACTTGTCTTTTCTTTTTTTGAATAGGACACTGTGTCACTGCACACAGGTCAACATACCGTTGTTTCAACATGCTGTGCTTTTTTTTTGTATGTCTTGTCTTTTTTATGTTTGTCTTTATTTGCATAAATATATTTCATTGGATCGGGTGCAGTATGTGCAACCGATCATGCTCATTCCAAATGTTAAATATCTATGTTTTAATGTAGTCACACTATATTTAGTCAAATCTAGTAGATAAAACCAATATGACAGATTGGAGCTTTTCATCTCATGATGGTGATGTGCTGAGAGATAATTTTTATATTCTTCTTAAGTGCGATTGCAGGAATGTCAAGAAGAGGGGTCAGTCCTCTTTACAGTTGGCCATTATGGAACACAATCATGCGTTCTCTCAGGGACACGGGGCCCAGCCTCCAGCACTCGCTGTTATCATGTCTCACAATTTCTCTTGATTGCATTGCTTGCTGCATAGTGTTGAGATGTATATGCCAAGGGCAGTCGAAGTCATGAAGCTTTTTGAGAGCTTGAAATCAATTTCCTGTGAGTTAAAGGTCAGTCTCATGAAGATCTCTTGCAAATATCACAATGCAGGAAAAGAGAGGTTGGCTGCTACCTCCCAAGTGTCATCTCGATCATCTTGGTTTACACATCATTTATCATCTTTGCGAAGTAATTGAAGGGTTAGTTCACCCAAAAATAAAAATTCTGTCATTAATTAATTACCCTCATGTCGTTCCAAATACGTAAAGCTTTCATTCATCTTCGGAACACAAATAAAGATATTTTTAATTAAATCTGAGTGATTTCTGTCCCTCCATTGACAGCTACGCAACTAGCACTTTGACGCTTAAAAAGTTCATAAAGAGATCGTAAAACTAATCCATATATCCAGCTGTTTAGTCCAAATTTTCTGAAGAGACACGATCGCTTTTTATGATGAACAGATTTAATTTAGGCTTTTATCCACATATAAACATTCATCAACGCACACATCAGTTATGATCAAAGGAAGCTCAAGCATTCTTGCTTGACGTGAGAGATACACTTAAAAAGTGTCATATGGATTAGATTTATGATCTCTTTATGAACTTTTTGAAGCATCAAAGAGGTAGTTGCGTAGCTGTCAATAGAGAGTACAGAACTGGTTCAGATTTTATTAAAAAATATCTTCATTTGTGTTCTGAAGATGAACGAAAGTCTTACAGGTTTGGAACAACGCAAGGGTGAGTAACTGATGACAGAATTTTAATTTTTGTGTGAACTAACCCTTTAATACAGTAAGTCATGTCAAAGTTAATAACATTTATTCAGCTGCAGTATAACAATGTGTAAATGTATCAACACTGCACTGTAATGTTTTGTTTAAGTTGTAAATAAAACTAAATTTACTGGAGTACGTTTTACAAGAAAATACCATTTCAGGCTTTCTACATGTAATTTAATGTGTTACTTGTCGTTTCTTTGTTATTATTCGTGAAATTTACTAGCAATTTCTGAGCAAAAATTATTCCGAAGTAAATCTAACACCATTTTTGTGTGTAGGATTTAAATTTTGATATTCTGAAATTCTTTATTTAAATAACATTTATATCAAATATTTTCACTTAAATGTTTAGATTTAGCTACTTTTCGTCTGCAAAAGCCGTCCCCTTTTCCCGTTTTCATTACCTTCTGGCATCTTTCTCGTGTTAAAAATGGCCTCCAAAACGAACCCACTATGGTAAATGATCATTAGAAATGTAATTTCATGGGTCATAAACATAACCTACATGTATCTACACACACTAACATCCTGCAGTGTGGGTCACTTGTGAGTCTCATGCCTTGCATGCATCTCAGACAAGTGAACATATTTAAAGGACACGTTCTGGCACATTGCACCCTCATTGTAACCTGACAGCAGATGAAGTCGCAGAGAGAGGCCTTTAGGGCATTATTTCAAAGCCAGCCATGGCATGGGTGCTTGTTTGAAGCTAAGAGAGAGAGGAACCTGCCTGAAGAGTAAAACAGCCAGTTGTTAAATGTTCCCCTACCTCCAAATGAACAGCAAATCCAGGGTGTGAGCCCTTGGGTCATGCGGCCCTCCCTCTGCCAATGTCTTTGACAAGCTTGGTCCTCCCTTAAATTGTTTATACCACATTGCTTACAATAATTAGAGCGAATTGAGTCGGCTCCTCATTAGGGCAGGATTTGTTTGTTGAGGAGTGTGGTGTGACTCAAAAGTACCTCCCTCTCTTGAAGGGAGTTATGTGCAGAATAACTGTTCGCAAAGCCTAGGGGAGCTGTTGAACGTTGTAACCTATTTGCTTGCAGTCTTTGTTTCTTATTTGAAAATGTGAGTGAAGAAAATGCACTAAGCAATTAAAAACAAAGTGCTGTTCAAGTGATTTGCATATAGCCTTAAAATGTGTATGCCTTATAGGAATGTGTTGATTTGAGCCTTAAAGCAAAACTTATTTCTGCTAGCAAATAGAGAAATAGGCCTGCATTGTACGTACAACAATAACGCACCATTCATACCCTGGATTCCATGATATCAACTCATTGACAATGAGAAAAACATTCTTTGTTATGTCTCAAATGACTTGATAGTCTTGTCAAGGGTATGGCCACGTCTTCTCGTGGAACACAGGAACTCAGTCATGCTTGGCCCTTTGAATTGTCAGTTATTTAGGGAAGGCACCTGTAATCATTGCATCGACAGTGGTGGAAATTGACAGTAACTTTGAGTGCCAGACACACTGCAGGTATTGATGAAAACCAGCGGAGGATTTCATACACTAATACTAAGGCAGAATGACAAAAATCAAATTGGAAGGATGACAAACAGACGCAGTGCAGCACAGTGGAACAGTGAAACTCTTGCTGTCTAGTTATTTTTTGATGATACAAAAGACAATATAAAGTAAAATAAATTCCTTGTCATGGTTTATGTTTTTAATAGTCCACCCCAAAATTAAAGTTTAGTTTTTGTTTACTCAGCCTCATCTCATTCCAAACCTGTTTGACTTTTATGTTCATACAATGAAAGTCACTGAGGTCAGGTGTTTGGGACCCCGTGGAGCTTTACTGTATAAAGAAAAACAGAATATTTTCTTCTGTGTTTCATATAAAACAGAAAATAAATGTGTGGCAAGCAGGGCGGGGCGGAGAGCAGTCGGAACTAGGGGTGTAATGGTACACAAAAAAAACGGTTCGGTACGTACCTCGGTTTTGAAGTCACTGTTCGGTATGGGTTCGGTACAGCAGGAGGGAGCAAACATCAAATTGCTTTTTTCCCCTTTTTTATTAAACAGTGGTTTACTAAACAAATTGTGTCTGTCTTTAAATAAATTTAATTAAAATATCTCAAGGTTAAAAAAATAAAATCTATCTCTGTGAATGCTGTAAACTATATATAGAAGCCCTTACTTACACATTACTATAATATTGAAGGTTACAATTAACAGAGGCCAAACTATTAAATTCAGGTGCTATTTATTTTTAGATATAATAATCAACACTCACATAAAAATTGTATGCAAATATGTAAATTGCATATAAGGCAGTTTTGTATTAACTTCTAAATATAATTAAAAAATTATATTTCTACTCCAATTGGTTGTTAAAATATATTCATTTACACAGTGGCCGTCATAACTTGTTTTCATGTCAGATTTATTTAAACATACATTAAACATATACATTAAATAATCGGTAACACTTTATTTTATGGGGTCCAGAATAATGCATTAGTTAAGCATTAATTAATGATTAACTTGTTCACAATTAAGCATTAGTTAAGCAGGAACACAGTAATTAATGATTAACTTTACTTTTTAAGGGTCCAGAATTATTAGTTAAGTATGTGTCACGGTACGTGTAGTATAAAACTCACGAAGACGAGGATGAACAGAAAACGGGATCTTTAATAAGAGGACTCATGGAAAAACCATCAAGCACGTAGAATCTAGACAAGAACCGACAAACACTGATGGAGAACTGAGAATTTATAAGCAGGAACTAAACAAGGGAGATAATGAGATAATTAACAGAACACAGGTGGAACCAAATTAACTAATCAGAACATAGGAAAACAGGGTCACAGATAACACAAAAAGGCATACATGTAACAGTATGGACACAACAGTAATTAATGATTAACTTAGCATATAGTAAGGGCATATTAGCCATTATTTACAAATTATTAAACATTTGAAAGACACACAAAAATAACCAAGTAATTAATGATTAACTGAATGTACAGTAAATGCCTTTTAGCCATTATTTACAACTTAATAAGCCAATTATTATTTTTGTGTAGTGATGTAATTATATTTCTGTACCATTCTGTTAAGTTTACTGAACAATAAGCTAGTAATTATGTTACTGCTGGTTTTGCAGTTATAAATTGCTAAAATAGTGTAAAAGACAATTTGACCCCCTATTCTAAAGTGAAAGTTTTATCAACATTAATTATGGTACTTATTAAGCGATATTTAAGTTTATTGACCAGAATAAGCCAATAATTAAGACTAAACTACTATTAAAGTACTAATAAAGGCAACTTGACCTCCTATTCTAAAGTGAAAGTTGTATCCTCATTAATTATGGCACTTATTGAGTGATATTCAAATTTATTGACCAGAATAAGCCAATAATTAAGGCTAAACTGCCAATAATTAAGGCTAAACTGCCACTAATTCAGTACAAATAAAGATAAGTTGACCCCCTGTTGTAAAGATAAGTTCTTATTTACACTACTGGTTTGTTTAGCAGTTATTCCGCAACGTGATCTCACGAGAATGTGTATTTTTTATGTAAAGTGTGGTTCTACTTCGCCTACGTTTTCATACACTAACACGTACAACATTGACAGCACTAAAAACATTTCGCTCTGTTTGTGACTTCTGCTGCAAACTCGTTTCAAAGGATTACGTTAAACAAAACTCTTTAAAACCTTAAAATGAATAACATTTCTGTAATCATTAACCATTATTTGTCATGTAATACTTATTTTGTTCGCTGTGGGACACGGCATTTTTCTCAGACACGGGACTAGAAAGTACACCAACACGCAACATAAATTCACAAAAGACACCAATTGAATTTGTTCGCTGTAATCCACATCTTTAGAATCCATACAACTGCGAGGAACTTCTTTATCCAGCGATCTTCATCTTATTCTTTATCTTCAACAGCAACCGTAAACAAACCCCTAATACACGCATGTTGCAATCTGTGACGAAGCAGGCGAGAGCCAATGAGCGTCGTGTCCAGCTTAGAGGCGGCAATTTTTTAATTCATAAGGAGCGCAGGATTTGTTTACAGTGTTGCCAATTTAGCGACTTTTTTTTTTTTTCAAAAAAGCGACTAGCGACAAATCTAGCGACTTTTTGGACAAACCTCAGTAACTTTACAAATGTCGCCAGTATCCTGCGAGCGCGAGGTCTTGCTTTCCCCCTCCAGTCACACCTCTCTCTGCGTCTACCCTGTTCAGTGAATGGCTGAGAGGAGCAGCAGCGCATGACGTCTTCCAGTGACATTTAGTAACTTTTTGGGCAGGCTTTAGCTACTTTCCTTTGAAAATAGTTGGCAACACTGGGTTTGAATTAGAAACGCGCTCCTTCAAAGAGTGGAGTGAAGCGGGATTGGCATTTTTTTTTTGCGATTAATAACTTAAATTCTGCTCTGTACCTCATACAAAACTATATCGCCAGAGAGGACTGGGACTGCAACACATCATCATTCGCACTACTGTTGGTACTGCTTTTGACAATAAAGAAATGTAATTACACTTTTGTCAGTTATGTTTTTCTTTATAACTACATACTTTTAAGAAATGGTTATGGGTAGGTTTAGCGGTTTGAGTTGGATTAGTGGCTCAAAATTTCATTTTAATGCTATATTGTTACTAAAATTGTCATTTTCCCAAACATTTCTGTCCATTAAGTTGTATTAATTTTTTATTATCTATAAAATGGTAAAAGGGAAATTGTACAGATAGCTTTATGATATATAATATATTTTACGTTTTTTGCTGTAAAAGCATAATATGTTTGTTTAAATGTTGCCAATACGTTCATGTTGTACCTTTCACCATTTATCCAAACATACAAAAAAGTATGTTTTGTGTCTGTAAAAGCTACTTATTAACGTATATAACAAATAAGTGTCATAAAATTGTCTTTATTAGTACTGTATTGATGGCAGTTTAGTCTTAATTATTGGCTTATTCTGGTCAATAAACTTGAATATCACTCAATAAGTGCCATAATTAATGAGGATAACGGGGTCAAATTGTCTTTATTACACTATTTTAGCAATTTAGAACTGCAAAACCAGCAGTAATTAAACATAATTATTAGCTTATTGTTCAGTTAACTAAACATAATGGCACAGAAATATAATTACATCACTGCACAAAAATAATATATGGCTTATTAAGTTGTAAATAATGGCTAAAAGGCATTTACTGTACAATCATCAATTACTAGGTTCTTTTTATTTATAGCATAAATGTGTATCTTTCAAATGTTTAATAATTTGTAAATAATGGCTAATATGCCCTTACTATATGTTAAGTTAATCATTAATTACTGTTGTGTCCATGCTTAAGTAATGCATAATTGTGAACAAGTTAATCATTAATTAATGCTTAACTAATGCATTATTCTGGACCCTTAAAATAAAGTGATACCTAATAAGCAAGACAGGTTAAGTAAAATAGAATGAATAGGCTAATATAGTGCATATATTTAGTGAAAAACTTGCTACTTAAAAAAAGCTACTTAAATGTCTGAATTTAACTAAGGCATACTCTGCTTAGTCTAAGCCCTGTCTGTGAAACCAGACCTTTGCCTGCTATTCTTGGTTTTGTCGTTTGTTATTTAATGTTTAAGCCCCAAGCTCAAAGGTCTCAAAGGCATTTGTGTGTTTGCAGATGGTTCAGAGTAAGTTGTCTGTGTCACGTGACAGGTATGGGTGAAAAGAGCGAGGACTCAAGTGCAGGAGAATTTGGGCTTTATTGATA
Source organism: Coreius guichenoti (assembly GCA_039654105.1). Lineage (NCBI taxonomy): Eukaryota > Metazoa > Chordata > Actinopteri > Cypriniformes > Gobionidae > Coreius > Coreius guichenoti. The sequence continues at coordinate 25,134,154 of CM077168.1, forward strand.
ACAAAAACATAAACAAAACAAACAAAAACTACCCACAAGGGGGAAAACCAGAACATACCACACACAAGGACCCAGGAAACATGCACAAGACAGGACTCAATGACAACAAACCACCACAGGACTGCAAACACAAGGAGACTAAATAGGGAGCAAACAAGGCAGGTAACGAGGAAAGACAGGTGGGGCAAATGAACCAATAATCAGATAACAAGATGGGCGGGGTCAAGACAATAGACATGAGAGCACATGGCACAAAGAAACACATGACAAGCCATGTGCTCACACAAAACATGACAATATAGCAGTGTCAGGGCTCTGTCACAAACCCAAGAGCAAAACTAGACCGAAGTGACAGAACCCTGACAGTCTGAGCCACCATGTGATCTGAATGATGGGATATGACAAAAGAGAAACAGCGTTCAATTATGTTATCACTACCATCGACTGCTGAACTGTCATATAGATGTCATGGACTGAAATATTAAATTAATATTTTACTTTTGTACGTACAAAGAAATGCATGTTTGTGCAGAGATGATTGTTTATAGTCCCCATACTGATCTGAAGATAACAGGGGATTATATGTAATTAGAAGAGGCACCAGATGAACTAGTGTACAGAACTGAGCACTAATGAATTAGATTGATTCAGCTGCTCTTATCTCTCAGATTTACATGCACACAAATAAATAAAACACATAAACAGAAACAACTGACAACTGAATGACAAATGAGTTGATGCATAATAAATGTATTTTAAAGCTTTCATATTTCACTGACTGATACCTTTAGGCACTGACATCCATTTGGTGAAAACTAATTTTCTCACTCATGAGTCATTCAGTAAGTCAGCTTAAATAAACTACCTTTAATCATGCACTTTATACAAGTAAAAATATCACCTCCAATCTTGTTTTTGGACGAAGTGCAAATCATTGTCATTAGCAATGAGTTAAAAGCTTTAATGCACTTAGCATTCTTCCTTCAACTGCCATTGAATTATCAGAAATGTCACATAATCATAACTTGTTATAACATAAAAAGTGCTCTGTCATTTCCTCTCTTTAACAGTGCTGGAATCAGAAGATGTGGAGATTTAATCAAATAATGCATGTTCAATTTATTTTTATATCCTCAGTCCCATGATCATGCATCAATCCTCAATGCAATCTCTCTACACTTGTTTCTGTATCTTTTAAATTGATACATCGAAGCAGCACTTCTTTTGTAAAGGTATCTGTTGCTGTTCTCATATTTCCATATTTTCAATTTTCACCTCACCCGTGGTCAAAAGTTACCAAACCGACAAACACAATGCATCTCTGACATGTACTCTGAGAAAGTGATATAGCGCTAGTGTGATCGCACACTTTTGAATCCATCTCCTCTGTGTCACCCCAGGGAATTGAAACAACTTCTACCTATCGAAATGGATCTTGGTATGAGATAAAATGCTCAGTGAAAGATATGAGTGTCGGAGAGTGTGCACGTGCCTTTGCGTATGTGCATGTGTGAATGATGAAAATATCTTCTCTTAATTGCTTGTGCTGAAATTCAGCAGCCAACCTCCACAAAATCATCTCCTTTGTAAAAAAAAAATCTTTAGATTAGCCTTTTAGTCCTGTTTACACCTGGTATTAAAATCAATTTCAGGTGATGAAATTTGGTCAGGTGTCATTTTTAGAACCGAAAGTTGAGTTTATCCGCTTACTTACCCTTAAACATACCTGGGTATGTCACATAACGTCTTGGTTACTCACGTAACCTCGGTTCCCTGAGAATAATGGGAACGAGTATTGCGTCGCTAGACGCCTATGGGAAAATTCCTTTTCTCGAAATATTGAAGCCTTTATTTTAAAACGCAGTGCAGCTGCACAGCCAACATTATGCAGAGCTATAAGCGCACTAATTAGTTGGGCTGCGAGAACTGCACGAGCCTATGGCGAGGCGGCGTATCTGCGCGAACCAATCGGGGAGCATCCTGCCACCCGTGAGCTGAGCCCCCCAAAATGGGCGGAGCTACTGGCTATAAAAGCAGCTCATTTCGCCATAGAAATCAGGTTCATTCGACTGAAGCGACAAGACCTGGACGTGACACTTAATAGCACGGCCGTCTACGCAATACTCGTTCCCGTTATTCTCAGGGAACCAAGGTTACATGAATAATCGAGACCCTTCCCTTTCGAAAACGGTTCCTTGTATTGCGTCGCTAGACGCCTATGGGAACTCAGTTCAATCACGCCGTTCTATTAAGGCTGATGACCGAGCTCTGAACTCTAGCCTGAGGAACAAAGCCTGAGGCTTTAGAGTAGAACTTTGGCCAGAAATCCAACAGGGCCCGGACAAGGGTCGGAGCCCATGGAAGGAGTATCTAGTAGTTTGGGCTCTTAGAGGCCAACCTCACTATACAGAAAGGACTTGTGCAGGGACTTCCAAGTTGTAAAATCTCACAAATGTGGACGGTGAGGACCAGCCGGCCACCCCACAAATGTCATCAATTGGTACACCACTGGACCAGGCCCATGAAGAGGCCATGCCTCTCGTGGAGTGAGCTCTGACGCCTATGGGGCATTGAAGGCCCATAGAGGCGTAGGCTAAAGAGATAGCGTCTACTATCCAACGTGATAATCTTTGCTTCGTGACCGTTAGCCCTTTGGTGTGGCCACCGAAGCATATAAAGAGCTGTTCTGACTGTCCTGAATTGGGCAGAACGCTCTACATAGACTCTGAGAGCCCTGACGGGGCAGAGTAGGTTTAGTTCTCTGTCGTCCTCCGACGAGGGGAGGGCAGACAGTTAAATGACCTGGGCTCTGAACGGAGTTGAGAGCACCTTTGGTACATAACCATGTCTCTGGTTGGGGACGATCTTGGAGTCGTTAGGCCCAAACTCAAAGCAGGAAGCATTCACAGAGAGTGCTTGCAAGTCGCCCACTCTCTTGACTGATGCTAGGGCTAGCAGAAGTGCGGTTTTAAGCGAAAGTGGCTTTAATTCGTCCGACTGCAGCGGCTCGCATGGGGGACCCCTGAGGGCCCTGAGGACCGTGGATAGGTCCCATGAGGGTATAGAAGGGGGACAAGGCGGGTTCAGCCTCCTGGCCCCTTTGAGGAAGCATACGACTAAGTAGTTTCTTCCTAGAGATTGGTCGGCCACAGGAGCATGGAAACCTGCTATGGCCGCCACGTATACTTTGAGCGTGGAGGGGGTACGACCCACGTCCAGTAGCTCTTGTAAAAATGAAAGTACCAGTGGTACTTCACATGAATAGGGGTCTTAGTTCAGAGCTGAGCACCAGCTGGTGAACACTGACCATTTAAGGGCATAGATACGTCTTGTGGACGGAGCTCTAGCCTCAGCGATAGTGTTTAGGACTCCTTCCTGAAGGTCCCTTGGTACCCGTTGAGGGGCCATACATGGAGGGCCCACAAGTCGGGATGGAGGTGCCAGATTGTCCTGTTCGCCTGAGTAAGGAGGTCCTTCCTCAGGGGTATCGGCCAAGGAGCTGCTTCGAGCAGCTTCATCAACTCGGGGAACCATATTTGGGTCCGCCAAAGAGGGGCTATTAGAAGGACTGCACACTTGCTCTCCCTGACCTGTTCGATGGCCTGCGGGAGCATCGAGACCGTAGGGAGTGTGTAAAGGGGGAGGCTGGGCCATTCGTGGGCCAGTGCATCCCTGTTCTTTGAAAAGAATATTGGGCAGTGAGAGCTGTCTTCTGAGGCGAAGAGGTCCACCTCTGCCCTCCCGAAGACACTCCAGATTAGCTGAACCGTTTGAGGGTGGAGAGACCATTCCCCAGGGGGAACGTTGTCTCGAGACAGCATGTCTGCTCCCTGGTTCATTTTGCCCGGTACATGCGCTGCTCTTAGCGAGCGCAGGTTGGCTTGTGCTCATAGAAGGAGGCACCTGGCCATGGTGTACAGGTTGCCCGACCTGAGTCCATCCTGGTGATTTATGTAGGACACCACTGCCATATTGTCCGTCCGTACCAAGACGTGGTCTCCTGCCAGGTACGGGAGGAAGGTTTCTAGGGCTAAGGAGACTGCTCTCATCTCGAGGCAGCTGATATGAAGCCGTTTCTCCGTGCTCGACCAGAGGCTGGAGGTTGGCCTGCGCTCGTACAGAGCTCCCCAACCTAGGTTGGAGGCGTCTGTTGAAATGACCTTCCTCCTCGAGACTAGACCCATGCTTACACCAGCTTGGTACCAGCTGGTGTCTTTCCGAGGGGCCAGGGCTTTGATACAGCCGTGGTTTACCCTGATATGAAGGCAGCCAGATAGCCAAGCTTGAGCCGGGACTCGGTGGTTTAACCAACACTGCAGAGGGCGCATACGCAGTAGGCCTAACTGGAGTACTGTCGATGCAGAGACCATAAGGCCCAGTGCCCTTTGAAAAGTTCTGAGGGGGAGGTAGGATCCTGCTCTGAACGACACAGCTAGGCATTGAATGGTGAGAGCGCGTTCTGGCGCAAGCCAGGCTCTCATTTGGGCAGAGTCGAAAACTGTTCCCAGGAATGTTATTCGCTGGCTGGGGGACAGTACACTCTTGGATAAGTTGATCCTGAGCCCAAGGCATTCCAGATGGCTGATGAGCCAGGATCTGTGAGTTAGTAATTCGGCCTCTGATTGGGTCAGAATGTGCCAGTCGTCGAGGTAGTTCAGAATGCGCATTCCCCGCTGTCTCAGGGGGGAGAGAGCTGCATCCATGCATTTCGTAAATGTACGAGGTGCCAGTGTGAAGAGGATTTGTTTGGATATTAGCATCCTGAATGGCCATCTCATGAGGGCCCTGTTCAGGTGCCTGAAATCCAGAATAGTCCTGAGGCCGCCATCCTTCTAGGTACGAGGAAGTGTCGGCTGTAGAAGCCTGACTCGCTCTGGGAAGGGGGAACTGTCTCGACAGCTTCCTTGCTAGTAGGTTCGCTACTTCGGTACGGAGGACTTGAGCTACGTTGCTCCTTACCGAAGTATTGACCACGCCATTGAAGCGCAGAGGTCTATGAGCGAACTGGAGCAAGTAACCTTGTTTTATTGTTTTCAGCCCCCATAGAGACACGTCGGGGATGGCTTCCCAGGTCTTGGCCTAAGTGGCTAGGGGCTGAATTAATTCTGGGGGCGGGCCGCCATAGAGAGGGGGCTCGGCCACTGTGGTGTTTGGAAAAGTGCTCTTTCATTGAGAATTTTTGTGTTTTATTTTGTTCGCTATAAAAGCGTTTGGTTGCAGGGGTACGTGAGCTTGAATGGGCCCTTTGACTGCAAACAGGGCATCTCCAGCCGCCTGAACTGAGAAGGGGGCTGGGAGAGAAACACAAGCCTTTTTCGGGGGTGGTCCAGCCACAGTGAGACTTAACCCTCTCCTCTTTAGCGTGGCCGTGGCAAGCAACACGCTAAGAAGCGCAGTCGAAAATGCTATTTTAGAGAGAATATGCTCTATGAGTCTCAACTGATAGTCACAGGGGAGAGTGTCATAGTCAGCGTTGTACTCGTTTGAGTGCAGTCAGCGTTATGCTCGTTCTCGCAGTGTGAGCCGCACTGAAAAATCCCCTCGCTGCAGGGAGAGTGAGACACGCTGGAATAAACCGGCGTGAGCTCACTTAGTCCTGTGCTCCACTGTTTCTTCGTCTAATGCTTGAGAGAAAGAGAACGCCAGAGAAAATGCGAGAAGCCTCGTGAAGGCAGCGAGACGAGACTCGCACTCTCGTAGTGAGAGTCAATATTCAATTAACGCAACTTGCGGGGGCGGGGCTGGCAAGCGACACGCTCAGATGTGAGGCGTTTTGAAACAAACGCCGGTGAAGATGCTCTTATAGAGAGAATATGCTCTATGAGTCTCAACTGATAGTCATAGGGGAGAGCGTCATAGTCAGCGCTGTACTTGTCTGAGTGCAGTCAGCATTGTGCACCTATTTGGGTGTGAGCAAAACACGCCATTTTTGTGTGTGTTCCTTTAAATGCAAATGAGCTGCTGCTCCTGGCCCCCTTTCCAGAAGAGGGTGGAGCCTTTACAGCTGTACAACAAAACTGGAGAATCTCACACAGCCAAAATGTTAGAAATTCTCAGTACCTTACATGTTCGAATGTAATCTAATCTAATGTTAATCTAAAAATCCTTCAGAAACAACTTTTGTGCAAATCCAGCATTGAACTGCTCTTCGTTTGTGAAGCTGTCAGGCGTAAAATGATTTGCACAAATATATAAAACTTTAACGACTTTCTTTGGCACATTTTCTTCATAAATGAAATTCTCTTTTTAACCTCTTTTCGTCACAATGCGAAGAAAACCGGTCAACCAATAACATTTGCACTTTTAGCCAGCCTGCTGCTGCTTTTACATAAAAGTACAACTTGGTGGCACAATTTTGCAAAGCAACAGTAAATAGCAGAGAAAGAATCCGGTCCTTTTGTGTTTGCCGTTGTTAGTTTGACAAAAATCTGCTGTTTGAAAACATAAATATGCTTTGACTCCCCTTAATTTTTTGTCAGAAACTGAATGTTGTGCAGTCCTTTGTGTACCAGGGTAATCTGGGTATTTCTGCTCTAGTAGCACCATCTACTATCACAGTGTGGATCTGCAATTTCATTTAGCCCATCTTCCAATTTTTTATGCATTGGTCTGAAAAGACAAATCGCATGTCAAAACCTGACTGAATATTCGTGCCTAACATTTGTATAAGTTGTGAACAGGCCTTTACACTAAAAATATGATGTGTTACTTGTTTACAAATTAACAGCTCAAAAACGTTTTGTACCCCATTTATTTTGGACCCTGAATTTAGCAATGACCACTTGTGATTTGATCATTCAAAATTGATATTAATACCAGCTGTAAGTGAAGAGATTTTTTTTTTTTTGCAATTGCTTAAATTGCATTTGTTGTTCTAAGTCATTCTATGGCCATTTGCAGTTTTAATTTCTTTTGCCTTTCCGCTTTCTTTCATTTTCTCAAGTACTCCGCCTTGTTCTCGCAGGCCCACTGTCATTATAAGCCTCTTTGACTGATATTTGCTTTTGGTCTGACTTTGAGCATGCTGACTGAGCATCTGATGCCTGTGATTACTCCTCAAGTTGTTTGGAGGAGTAACAGCCTACAGCTGCTGATAGCCACAAATTCCGCCCACCCCATTCTGGGGTTAATTTGCTAGATTATGGGCTTCTCTCTCCATTGAAGTGGATCTGTCATGGGACTCAGAAAGCTATACCATTTTTGTCCTCAAGATTGCTATAATCAGAGCAAAGTCACAGTTTCAGAGTTCATTAGTGTAAAGACGTGATGGGGGTAACTTTGCATATAGCAAAGATCCACTCTTGTCGCTTCTTGAAGTGTCACACATAAAGAGGGATTATGTTCACATGACGAGGACATAACTGATAATCTACTTAGAGCTTCACTGAGCTTTTCCTATGCGCTAGAATATTTTAATTTCTTTGAACCTGGTGCATGTGTGGCTTTCTTCATCAAAAAGTGACCCCACACATTCTAATTAGGAAGAATCAACATGGCTTCTATTCAAGAGGATGGGAACGTGGATGCTAAATTGTGGATGCTGATGCAATGTTCATTAGAGTCTTGTAAACATTCTTCTGCTTTTAAGTGCTCTATTGAAATAGCTTTGATCCTCAACTTAGTGCTACACAGTTGGTGTGGCAGCAGAACATTTCAAACCCTCTTTGATCTGAAGTGTACCACAATTTGGAATTGCCAGCACTTAACCAATATTACTGAGCATTTTGTTACTAATTAATTTCTTCTTTAAAATGTGCATTTATTAAGCAAGACAATGTTCGGCCAAGATTCTGATTCTGGCCAGATTCTGGGGGGCCAGATTTTGTTTTGTGCGCACATGAGCATTTAATTTTTTTATGCAGTATTTTCACGGGTTGTAACTCGTGGCGAGAGTTTGCTCAAAACTGCGCATGCGTCGAACGCCTGTGTACGCGTACTAGTCAAAAGAAGCATACTTTGCAAGGCTGTGCGTTCGACTGCGCGTACGTGTAAAAAAAACAAAGTATACTTTGGGCTTCAGCATTCAACAGAGTTTCCTAGAGGGCTCTGAAAGGTCTGTCAACTTCTGTCCTTCCCAAATATTCTGAGCAATGAACATGTGGTAAAGTGTGTCAGTGGTGTTGTTGTAGCAGCACTACCATTAATAGCAGTGGAAGGTCAAGGCCAAAAAAAAAAAGTAAAACAAAACAAAAAGAGCTCAAGAGGACTGTGGTTTGATGTGCCACGGTTTATATAGCTGTGGCCTCATTATGGATCCTCATTTGATGTTCATAAAACAAGCATCTTCACTAAACCTTTAATTAATTATAAGAATTAGTAATTGGGTACTTTTCATTAATACTAATGTGGACACTTACTGAAAATCCACTATTTCCGGTCTATAAACATAGATGTACCACAGAGAACGTACCACATTCTCTGTACCACAGAGAATACCTTTGTACATTTTTCTTTAATTTTCCTTTTTTAGGTTCTTAATCATCACCCTAATAATTCAGATAAAACATAAATATATACACTGAACAAAATTATAAACGCAACACTTTTGTTTTTGCTCCCATTTTTTATGAGCTGAAATCAAAGATCTAAGACTTTTTCTATGTACAAAAAAGGCACTTCTCCTTTGCCAAGATAATCCATCCACCTCACAGGTGTGGCATATCAAGATGCTGATTAGACAGCTTGATTATTGCACAGGTGTGCCTTAGGCTGGCCACAATAAAAGGCCACTCTAAAATGTGCAGTTTTACTGTAACGGGGGGGTTCGGGGGGGTTCGGGGGGTTTCGGGGGGTTTCGGGGGGGGTTCGGGGGGTTTGGGGGGGGGTTTGGGGGGGGGGTTTGGGGGGGGGTTTGGGGGGGGGTTTGGGGGGGGTTTGGGGGGGGGGTTCGAGGGGGTCTGGGCCGGGGGGGTCCCGGGGGGTCCAAAAAAAAAGTCAATATCTCGTGCGACCACCATTTGCCTCACGCAGTGCAACACATCTCCTTCGCATAGAACTGGGATGTTTTCAGCTTCCAGGAATTGTGTACAGATCCTTGCAACATGGGGCCGTACATTATCATGCTGCAACTATCGGTTTGCATAACCAAAGAATTTCTGCACAAACTGTCAGAAACCGTCTCAGGGAAGCTCATCTGCATGCTCGTCATCCTCATCGGGGTCTCAACCTGACTGCAGTTCGTCATCGTAACCGACTTGAGTGGGCAAATACTCACATTCAATGGCGTCTGGCACTTTGGAGAGGTGTTCTCTTCACGGATGAATCCCGGTTTTCACTGTACAGGGCAGATGGCAGACAGCGTGTATGGCGTCGTGTGAGTGAGCGGTTTGCTGATGTCAACGTTGTGGATCGAGTGGCCCATGGTGGCGGTGGGGTTATGGTATGGGCAGGCGTATGTTATGGACAGCGAACACAGGTGCATTTTATTGATAGCATTTTGAATGCACAGAGATACCGTGACGAGATCCTGAGGCCCATTGTTGTGCCATTCATCCACGACCGTCACCTCATGTTGCAGCATGATAATGCACGGCCCCATGTTGCAAGGATCTGTACACAATTCCTGGAAGCTGAAAACATCCGAGTTCTTGCATGGCCAGCATACTCACCGGACATGTCACCCATTGAGCATGTTTGGGATGCTCTGGATCGGCGTATACAACAGCGTGTTCCAGTTCCTGCCAATGCAGCAACTTCGCACAGCCATTGAAGAGGATTGGACCAACATTCCACAGGCCACAATCAACAACCTGATCAACTCCATGCGAAGGAGATGTGTTGCATTGCATGAGGCAAATGGTGGTCGCACCAGATATTGACTTTTTTTTTTGGACCCCCTGGACCCCCCCAATACAGTAAAACTGCACATTTTAGAGTGGCCTTTTATTGTGGCCAGTCTAAGGCACACCTGTGCAATAATCATCCTGTCTAATCAGCATCTTGATATGCCACACCTGTGAGGTGGATGGATTATCTCGGCAAAGGAGAAGTGCTCACTAACACAGATTTAGACAGATTTGTGAACAATATTTGAGAGAAATAGGCCTTTTGTGTACATAGAAAAAGGCTTAGATCTTTGAGTTCAGCTCATGAAAAATGGTGGCAAAAACAAAAGTGTTGCGTTTATAATTTCGTTCAGTGTATATAATGCTATTTATTTAGATTAGGGAACCCCACTGAATTGTATTTGTGCATCCTTGTAATACCATTTACAATAAAATAGGCTATTGCTACACACAAAATTAAAAGAAGCTATTGTACTATGTGTTATATATAAGTATAATATGTTTAGGTTGTAAATTAAGGGTGTTTATAAAACGGAAAAGTTTTTCCTTTGCGTTTTTTTGTGTACAGACAACAATGGGCCAGATTTACTAAACAGGGCAAATTAGCGTGCAGAGCGCAATTCCAAAAATGCGGCGATGGGAGTGGAAAGTTCTGCGCATGATCTACTGACGATGCGCAAATTAAAGAACACAGACGCAGCCAGATAATTTCCATAATGACCAACGCAATCTACCAGTTAGCGTCTGGTTTAAGATGTGCTTTTTTTGCGCCTGAAAGGGAAACTCCTACAAATGCATATGCAATAAGGTCAGCCATAAAAATAACTGTGCCCACGCCTATTCAGCACTAATTTTTTACTGTGTGTCTTTAGTAAATCCTGACAGTAGTTTTTAACGTCAAAAGAGGGTTTGCGCTGGCGCAAGCTATTAGTAAATCTGGCCCAATGTTGTCAAAACGATCCACGTTCACACGGATCCACGAAAAGGCTAAAAACGCTGTGTTATGCATGTCAGACCAGTAGTTGCCGATATCACTTTGTAGAGAAACACTATGCACCTATCCACCAACGGCCGCAGCCATTTGTAATTGTAATGTGTCTGGCTTCCGGTGTCATTCGTTTCCAGTTATATTTAGCTATACATCACAGCTCATTATGCTGCTTGATATTGCAAACTGGTATTCCTTACCATATTATTTTAAGATTGTCTTAATTATAAACATGCTGGTTTGTAGTGAAAACAGTTTTACAGTTTACTGCACTTTGATATATTCTCGTTATTTCACTATAACGGCTAATAAATCTGAAGTCTTGCACATTCACAGAAAACACCTTACTTCTGCGTTGAAAAATAAGGCGGATAGTCTAAACACGTAATACGCATACGCATTTAAAAAAAATTTCAAAGCGCACAAATTCATGTTTTTCGTAGTTTATACGGAGATGATTTCAGTATTGTTTTCAAAAACTTGCACTTAGAAACGCTCGGTTACGACTGTAACCTTGGTTCCCTGAAGAGGAAACGAGCGCTGCGTCGTTGACGCTTCGGGAACACTTTGCGTGATTGCGCCATGAAGCACATGTGAAATCCGTCCAATAGTGTGATGAGACGTCAGAGGCGGGTGACGTCATGAACCAGGAAACTATAAAGCCTACCCAAACAGTGCAACGCTAGCTTCTCAAGTGGATGAAGCAAGACGCTGTCCGGTACGCAGGAGGTATGTTAAGGCGACACAGCGCTCGTTCCTTCGTCAGGGAACCAAGGTTACAGTCATAACCAAGGGAACTCCCGCTGCATCATTGACGCTTTGGGAACGTCTATACTCAACGTCGCCATATTGACCAGTGCCTGTCCAGTGAAAATGTCAACTAAGACGAAAGCACCTGAGCCCCGGGTGTAGAGCTCAGGTCAGGTCATGGGCCCGGATTAGGTAATCCGGAGTAGGTAGTCCGTAGGTAAAATAACGGAGTAGGTAATCTGGCCGACTCATAAGCAAGAGAGATAGCCTCGACTATCCATTTGCTCATTCTTTGCTTAGATGCAGGTGACCCCTTGTTAGGGGGACAGAACGCCTGCAGCACAATAGACCTGGCCACATTAGTGGGGACTTTAGGAACATACCCCGGTCTAGGGTGAAGAAACACCTTTACCATACCGGGTGCAAACTCCAAGCACGATGGGGCAACCGACAGAGCTTGTAAAGCATGGAATTCTATCCACTAATTCATTGACAATCTGTTTTAATGAATGAACATGCATTTCCCCAGTACATTTTGTGTATCATTACTGTTTGTACATTGTCTTTTATATTGTATAGTGTTTTGCATGCTTGATGATAGAATTACTAGTTAATATTAGCCCATCTAGCTGGTGTCTCCTATCAAAATATTCCTCATTTAATGACTCACACTTTGGTGGACATCACTTTCTCATAGAATGCAGTGTGTGTTCATTATATTTAGCAGAATATAAATGATCACACACTTTCCAGCTTAGTCCTATCATGCGAATGAGTCCGCCTTTCAAACAAAGGGACTCTCCCGCCTGAGAATTGCACGTTTCCCATTGGTCAAGCCAAAACTAAAAGGCGTGGCCTCTGTGGAACTTAAAAAGCCAACACAAAGTTCCCTCCGGGTTGTTAGTCGTAGTACATGCTGGCATTCCATTCCCGAACGCTGTTCGCGTGAGACCTCATCCGGCGTCGCCGGCACAACCACGCCGGCCAGCCCCACACACATCAAGCCATGTGGACCTTCTTCGACCATAACAGAGTCTCTGCAAGTTCACTGTCGTTTCTTCACTCAACACGGAAGGAATCGATTGCAACTGCAACACCATCGGACCGAACTATCAAGACTTTCTCCTGCGACTGTATATCTGGACGCCTTTCAACAGCTCAGGCAAATGCAAGTAACGTACGATATACAAAATCTCTGTGTAGTTAGTTAAAGCTGTAAACCCCTTTGTTCAAACAAAGGCGCTTGTTGTCTTAACTGATGGTTCTCCCAGGTTTTTGACTCTTTTCATAGCTTCATTTCTCTGTTCTGATCGGGTTTTTCCGTCACTTTCACTTTCCATTCTACCCATGTATGTGTGCTCGTGTGTATGTTTGTGTAGATTAGTTATGTGTTCGTGTTTTAGTTAAATAAACTTTGTGCACATTCGTACGAGTTGATTCTGGTCTGCTTATAAATAAATTGTCACTTTAACGAATCGATCATAGCTACGAGCTAGGAAAGAGTTATTTTTCTGTGGCCACAGAAAATATCTTTTCTGAAGAGTAGACATTCAGTACTGAATGTTCGCTGGACGAACAGATTATTTGATTGTAATATTAATTTAGTTACATTAAGTTAATTCGGTCAACTGATCCAAATATTTATAATTTATTGTAACGAGTTATGATTAATTATTAATATTTCCCCTTTGAGCTAATTTTTTTACCGAATGGTCTCCACAACCTCAGTTGAGAGACCTGCTTCTATGAGCTGGGCCCCCTCAGGGGCCAAGCCCACAGCTTCCACAGTTCTGGGGGGGTAAAATATTGAGCCCCCTGCTTAAGACAGCAGGTCCCTCCTGAACGGAATCTCCCACGGAGAGCCGACAAGAAAAGACACAAGATCCGAGAACCATACTCTGCCCGGCCACCGCGGGGCTATCAAGATGAGCTGAACCATGTCTCTGCGAACTCTCTCCAGAACTCCCGGGAGCAGAGCAATCGGCCACTTCTGTACCATAGCATCCAGTCCGAGAGGAGCTGGATGCGTGAAGGAGAACCAAAGTGGACAGTGAGACATCTTGAGAGATACAAACAGATCCACTTGAGCTTCACCGAATCTCTCCCACACCTGCTCCACCACCTTGGGGTGGAGCCTCCATTCCCCGGGCCTCAGCCCCTGCCTTGACAGGATGCCTGCTCCCATATTTTGGCACCCAGGGATATAAGCTGCCCTGAGAGACAATAACTTCCACTGGGACCACAGGAGGATTTGGTGTGCCAGTTTGCAGAGTGGATGCGAGCGCAAACCCCCCTGATGATTTATGTAGGCGACCACCGATGTGTTGTCTGAGCGGACCAACACATGATGGCCCCTGAGGTCTGGGAGGAAACTCTTGAGAGCGAGAAAAACAGCCATCATCTCCAGACAGTTGATGTGCCAGGACAGATGATGTCCCTTCCACAGACCTTGAGTCGAGCGTCCCTCTAGGATTGCCCCCCACCCCGTGAGGGAAGCATCCGTCGTTAGCGTTTTGTGACAAAGAGCTCCCAGCACAGGGCCTTGGGATAGGAACCACGGTTTCTTCCACATAACCAGAGCACGTAAGCAACGCCGCGTGACTTTGATCATGCGAAAAGGATTGCCCCTGGGGGAAAATCCCCTGGTCCCAAGCCACCACTCTAGTGGCCTCATGTACAACAGGCCAAAAAGGTATAACGTTGGAGGCTGCTGCCATCAGACCCAGCAGTCTCTGAAACTGCTTGACAGTGAGTGACTGACCTTGCTTTATTCTCTTTAGTGCTGATAGGATTGACTCTATGCTCGCTGGAGACAGACAAGCTTGCATAGTCGTCGAATCCCATACCACGCCCAGAAATGTAGTTATTTTTGGCGTTCAGTCTCAACCCCAATGCTTTCATGTGTGCGAAAGCGACATCTCGATGCCGAACCACCACCTGCTGCAACTGAGCTAAAATCAACCAATCGTCAATATAGTTCAGAACGCGAATGCCCTGCAGACGTAGTGGTACTAGAGCTGCATCCATGCATTTGGTAAAATTGCGGGGTGATAAAGCTAGGCCGAATGGAAGAACCCGACATTGGTATGCTTCGCCCCCGAAAGCAAACCTCAGGAACTTTCTGTGTTGTGGAAGGATGGATATATGGAAATACGCGTCCTTGAGATCTATTGTGATGAACCAATCCTCGGATCTGATTTGTGGCACAATCTGTCTCAAGGTTAACATTTTGAATTTTAACTGCATAACGGACTGATTCAGAACCCGCAGATCCAAAATGGGACGCATCCCTCCATCCTTCTTTGGAATGATAAAATACTGGCTGTAAACCCCGGTTTCCCTGTCGGGAGGAAGTACACGTTCTATGGCTCCCTTCCCCAACAGAGTTTTTACCTCCTGTTCCATGACCAGAGCCTGCTCGGGGTCCACCACTGTAGGTAGGACCCCCATAAACCTGGGTGGGCGAGACCCAAACTGAATTGTGTAAACCTTTTTAACTATGCGCTGGACCCATTGAGATATATTTGGCAGTAGTTTCCGCACTGCCAGAAATTCTACTAGGGGAACCATTCTCTCGAGAATGGCCTCTGGTATTTTTCGAACCACCAATTCGGTGCCCTGAAGCAGCGCACCGGCAGGGAACAACCGAACTGGCAACTCTGACACCCTCCTCAGAGGACGCAAGCCTCCCAGTGTCGCTACGTTTCCGGTCGGACACTGAGATATGTGCTCGCTGGAGACCGCTGCGCCCTGAAGCACGCGAGGTGGCAGGGTTGGCAGAACAGCCCCCTGAGGGCACCGTAGAGATGTGGGCACCGTAAAATGAGATGTTTGCCACTTCTTTTTGGAGGGGACTACCCTCAAAGGCCTGACTCTTTGGGCGTCAGGACCTTTTCCCTGCAGCCTTCTTGGCGATAAGCACGGTCCTCAAATCCGGCTTACCCCTCGAAGACTGCGGTTGAGAGCGCCTACCCGGTTCCCCTTCTTTCTGTGGGGAAGCTCGGGTAGCAACACTCAGCTTTTGTACCGCACGGTACAAGGAACTGGATTTAGATGTTTGGGGCTGCTCCCGCTCAGCAGCCCCGGAGACATGAGAGCGACGGGGGAGGAGTTTCTGGAACGGCGCCACCTGTTTGTTAGCCACCTAAAACCTCTCGACGACTGTGTTGACAGCATCGCCAAAGAGGCCAGGGGGCGATAGCGGGGCATCCATCAGAAAACTCTTATCTTTCTCTCTGATTGTGCTTAAATTTAACCAAAGGTGCCTCTCCATGGCCACCAGACAGCAATAAATAAGAAAGACAGATTCACATATAGTGCTTTCTGAAGACACAGAAGCTAGTGTTGCACTGTTTGGGTAGGCTTTATAGTTTCCTGGTTCATGACGTCACCCGCCTCTGACGTCTCATCACACTATTGGACGGATTTCACACATGCTTCATGACGCAATCACGCAAAGCGTTCCCAAAGCGTCAATGACACAGCAGGAGTTCCCTTGAAAGGGAATCCATTTTTAAAAGCTTGAATTTTCAGGTTCCAAAAATACTGTTGTCATGTAAATGAACGGCCAACCCGCATACAAAGTTTTCTGTTTTTAGTTGAAAATGGTGTTGTGTAAATGACCACTAATATGCAAAATACAGTGGTGGAATGGGTGGGCTGGAGTCATGCACAAATCGCAACGACCTAATATCTGCTTCTTTATGTGGCTGTCCTTGATTTACAATCTTGCCTGCTTACCTGGGAACAGGAGTGTGAAAAGACTATGTTAACAGGGTTTGCGAGGTCGAGATGTTTTTTTTTTCCTGCGGCAACGGCAAGGCTGTCACAGCGATGGCCTGGGGTGTCTTAGCAGTTGTCATAGCATACTGTGATGCAGCTGTTGAGTGTGTGGAGTACAAGTATAATCTGTGCAATTGACTGCATTCAGTAGCCTGTGGAGAGTGAATTGACATTCGTCAACTGAAAGTACATTCACTCCATCAATATATTCACAAAATCTTTGATGTACAAGATTGCGAGGCAGGTTTGATAAATCCATTGGTGATGACTTCAATTCAGGCAGTGCAAAATGATTGGGCTCTTGGTGAGAAATGTGTGCAGTAATGTGTGATTTAACCGATGACAGTCAGGTGACAGCTGACAGCCACTGAGATCCTGGCAGCTCACGTCTCCAAATCTCAGAGAGAGTATAAAAGGTCCATTATGTACCTGTATCCTCAGACCATGTGTCCATATCGTCATGACCATATCCAAGTCTATGACCATCCCAGGAGTCTTAGAGCATGAGGCAGCGCTAGAGGCCATTTTCCCACAGCAGTCAATTCTCCACTGAATCCAGAGATGTATGCTTCACCTTTCTTCAAGTATGAAACTTTCTAATGTAAAACTCTGTCTTGTTTCTTTGGGTGGCCCTTAGGACATGGACCTTTGTTTTGAGTTTTCATATTGTTTTTATTTTATTTTCAGTTTTCAAAGTGTGAGGTCACATGAGGTGCGGATAATGCTGATAAATTTATTCAAGTAAAATTATTAATAAATAAAATACAATTAAAAAAAAAAAATGTATTAACAAATAACTAAACTAAATAACCAATAATAATTATAGTTAAAAATGTATTAGCTTAGTAGACCATAGCTCTGTCTCTGTTAATTTGTTAAATAGTCAACCTCTATGGCTGTGGTTTACAAAGTGGGAAAACAAATCCCAAAATGATGGGACTAAAACAGAGTTACTGGTAACTTTATTAGTACATACGTATAGCACCCTAAAGAACATTAGAACAGGACAGTGGTACAGCACACAAAAGGCACAGTAAAATTGCACAGAGTACACAGTGATAATGTTAACATTGATCTTCACGTTCTTGGTATTGAATATAATCTCCAGCTGTTTTTTAAAACTAATTTTATATTGTTCAAAGTAGATTATCAGCCTGGTATGTGGCTACTGAGAAACCACTGGTTTTAACATGGAGTTTGACCCTCCCAGTTGGAGTGGTTCATTGTTTACTGTGCATTCACCAGAAACTAAATATATATGTCTAGATACAAGATACCTAGATGCAAGTTTAGATCTAATATGAATACAATTTTTAAAAAAATAGTAAAGATGGATGTTGAAATTCAAATGAGAGATTAGCATGTCACATAAAGTAATAAAATATGTTCAAAGTAAAATTAGTATAATTTATTATATAAAAAGTTTTTACTATGGGAAAGACGTCTCTTTAGGTACATCCTCATTAATTCTTTGCCTGTAAAATCGCCAAGAGTATTCAAGAAGTACAAATTACCTTGCTACCTCAGATGGTACTACGTCAAGAAGCCATTTAAAATGTTCAGGTTTATTGTTAGGTTCATCCAATGTAATTAAAAAAATATATTTATAAAAACTGGCAAACATTGACAAGAAGGCAGAGATTCATTCACCCAACTAATCATAGAGTTGGGGCCGATTGCATAAACTGCTAAGACTGGTCTTACAAGTTAGTCATCCATTTTTATTTTCTTTAACACTGTTCATAACTTTAAGTCAGTTACATAAAAACGCAGAGTGGCCTCATGGTCTCATTGGAAAAATGGCAAACCCCAAAAAACGTTGCGTTGTGCACGTTTTGCGACAGTTTCAAAGTGAAATGTCCACTGAGTGGCGCTACAGGCGTGTTTAGTTTTTTTCCGGAACAGATGAGCGTGAATCTGGCAACGTTTTATTACATTCGTTTTTGTACGTATCACTGCAGTTCTGGATTGAAATGTCCGGTGAGTGGCGCTAAAAGCTTAATGCTCCATCACATTAAATAACATACACCTACACTAAACCCTAAACCTACCCGATAGTGTTAACAAAAGCAAATGTGACAAAAATACAATTGTAACTATGTCATTTTAGCTTGTGTTTTCAACTCTTGTCTTTGAGCTCTTTTATCATGACTTGTCTTTCACAGGATTCGTACCTGAGCTTTCAGCATTGAAAGTACAATTCTGTACCAGCTGAGCTACCAAGCAAGCTTGGTATGTTAGAAAAGCCCAACGTATGGAGCTGGTTAAGTGATGCAAACTCCAAAATGTATTCGTTTACAAATTATGCACTATGGTAAACATTTTTTTGAGGTCATAACATAGTACCGGCAAGGAGCCGCGTGAAAACATGTCATTGATCCATAATCTGCCCCTGTAATAATAAGTGTGTATGAAAACAATAAAAAGTGCTTGCTGTTTTACTGCCTCTAGTGTTCATTTCTGTTGGAAACTGCAGTGATATGTACGTATTGGTACGTATTTTGGGGTTTGCAAAAACTTTGCCACAGGTACGTTTTTACAATGAGACCAGGTTGCCTAATTTGATACCGAAAAGTAAGACTGATTACCCATAATTAACTGCTAGTTGGTCATACTAGTTCTTAAGATGCAGTCTTAACATAATGGCTATGTTAATGCAACTGGCCCCTGGATGTGACAATGTAGATTGTAAAGGTCTATTGTTTCCAAGGATTTCTTGATAAATCATTAGTTCTTGTGAAATTCATGTTCCCTTTCAATCGGTCACGTTCAACGTACGTCGGACGTCACCGACGAATTGGGATCACTTCTGGGAGCCCCTATCAGCTTCCAGTGTATACAGAACGGGCCAATGGCCATTGGTGTGCGAGATTTGCATCTCGCGCTCCGCCCAGCACCGCGGGTATAATCAGGAAGCGGATGCAGCGCACATTTATCATTCACTTCGGAGCCAACTGTGTGCTGCTGAAGAGTGTTCCTGTATTATACAGAGATAATCAGAACGAGAGAGGAGAAGCTCTGAGTGTTGGTGTGAAGGCACAGCAGCGAGGACCACGAGCTCACTGAGAGCAAAAACTGCTGTTATTACAGCAACTCTGTCAGTTCGGTGGGCGTTCACATTACTCCGAGTGCAAAACACAGGCTGCACTATTCCCTGTGTTTTTGCCGCGGCTATCTCCCTGGGTGCTTCAGCATGTTAAAAGAGCTTTTCCCCTAAAAGAGTACACGGGTGTGACACTGCTTCTTTTTCAAGACGGCATTCCACCCGTGTGTTTCTGGATGCGGTTGTTTCCTGTCCTTATTGACGGCCACGACCTCTCTCACATAAGCATGTTGAGATTGTGTTCGTGGGTGATCCATGTTCTCTCAGGAGAACGTGATCACGCCGGCGTGCTGTTCGTCTCTCCTTCCTCGTAAGGTTTGAGTGTTCAGCGCACCGTGTGCTGTCTAGCTGACAGCGCGGGTTGTCACGGCAACCCAGCGCGTCACTTGCCGCTTTAGATGCGCGGTCGAGACTCGAAACCTCAAACGGGGCTGAGTCCCTTCGCCTATTCCCCGATCTAGTTTCTCTTCTGGTGCACCAGAAAAGGGCTACTTCGGCTAATAAGCCTGGGTGACCTGAGGATTACAGTGGGGCTTCCCTGCCGAGTACATCTCCGTGGGCCCCCACTCCTCTATCGCATCGCGAGCATGTTGAGACTGTGTTCATGGGTGGTCATGTTCTCTCATGAGAGCATGGCCACGTCAACGCGTTGTTCGCCTTGCCTTTTTCATAGGGGCTTGAGTGTCCAGTGCGCTGTGTGCCGTCTGACGGCCACGCTCACTGTCTCATATGCCTGCTGGTAGCTTTCAGATGGAATTGCTGGTCTTTAAAAAAGGGACTTAGCGTTTCATTTGGGGCTCTAGCAGAGGACAGATGTCAATCGCTACATCGGAGAGAGGGCTGTTATGTGCTGGAAATGAAGATGAGGCTGAGGTTCACACTATAATAGTGTGTGCTCATGCTGAATCAGATTCAGACTTGACAGCCATGCTTTTCCGGGTGGCTGAGGCGTAGTGCAACGCGTAAATCGCCTTGCCCGCCCCCTTGCCTTTTCCCCGGATGTGCATTGGAAAGCTTTGGCAGTGTGGAACTATTTGGTGCCAAAATATGGAACACCAAAGGGGCCATAATTCTGTATAAAGTTTTCCCCTCTCTCACTCATTGGTGGGGTGGCAGTGCCACTGGCAGGCCACCTCTGCCCTGCACTCTTAAAAAGAGACGAGGGTAGTTCTGAGCCGAGGTTGAGCTGCGCACAGTGACTGATCATACTTAGACACAGACGATGTCCACCCTGGTCCAGAAACACCCTTGGCACCCAGAGATGGAGGGGACAGCTCTTCAGGAGGTGGTGACAGCACCGCTCCTTCTCCCGGAGGAGGGCCGGGAGAGAATCCTTTGTTCAAATTTGATTTCTGTTCCGCCACTGGCCTTTGTGCCAGTGGTACCCAAAACTTCACTAAAAGAGCTGTTTCCAAAGTCCCTGGGTGCCAAGAGAGCGCGCTTGGCGGTGTACGACGCTCCCATGCCTTGTCACCCTCCGGTGCCTCTCTCATCGCCAGCAGGGGGTGCTGGCTGTGTCCAGGACGCACACAAGAGGCCTCCTCACACCCGTGCGCCCCCTCAGCGGAAGCAGGTAAGTGTTGCATTGCACACTCAGACCCCACTTCGGGCCGCTATGCCATCCGAGTCAGGTCCCTGCACGTCTGTGGTGCCGTTGGTCCCACTGGTTCGGTCACTGGGAGCCTGGCTAGCTTCAGGTGCATCCGTCCCCAAGATTGGTTTGCAGCGATTGTCTCGATTCTCCCTCGACACAGACCGTTCCTACGCTTTGCGTTCGAGGGACGGGCATATCAGTACAGAGTCCTACCCTTCGGGCTGTCCCTGTCGCCCCGTGTCTTCACGAAAGTCGCAGAGCTCCCATGAGAGAGCGTGGTGTTCGCATCCTCAACTACCTCGACGACTGGCTGATCCTGGCTCAGTGGCGGGCGCAGTTGTGCGAACACAGGGACATGGTGCTCAGTCACCTCAGCCTGTTGGGACTTCGGGTCAACTGGGAAAAGAGCAAACTCTGCCCCATGCAGAGGATCTCTTTTCTCGGTATGGAGCTGGACTCAGTCAATCTGACAGCGCGACTCACAGAGGAGCGCGTCCAGTCGGTGTTGAACTGCTTGAATTCGTTCAAACGCAGGACAGCGGTACCACTGAAACATTTTCAGAGGCTCCTGGGGCATATGGCATCTGCAGCCGCGGTAACGCCGCTCAGATTGCTTCATATGAGGCTGCTTCAACACTGGCTACACGACCAAGTCCCGAGATGGGCGTGGCAGAGCAGCTCGTTCCATGTCTCAGTAACACCGAAGTGCCGCCAAATCTTCAGCTTTTCCAGCGTTATCCAATACTCTGCTGAGTGGGTCTGGTGGAACAGCAGCAGTGACTTTCCCTGCGTAAGTTCCCCGCCCCGAACAGACGGGGGTCTGAGGGGCTTTCGCTGGGCGCTGGAAGTGGTAGTAACTGTGGCGTTTTCCATAGGGATCCCAATTCGTCGGTGACGTCCAACCTACGTCGAACGTGACCGACTGAAAGGGAACATACGTAACCGAGACGTTTTCCTTGTACCTGTTTGTCTTTTGTGCTTGGTTCACAATGTTGAATGTTTCCTGCCTTGCCAGAAGCATATTTTGATTTTGTTTGTTTTTGTTTTGTTTAAAAGACCTGAAATATTTCTTATTTTTAAATTAATATTTATTTTTATTCTCACATTAACCACAGCTGGGTTCTAAACCTCAACACTATTGTTACAGTTTCCAAGGAGGAATCTGCCAGTTTGTTGCTGTAACTCTATAGGAGTTGAGGAATCGCTGCTACAAAGGGTCATTACTTTTTATTGGTGTGGGATAATATGTTTATATAATGGCCAGCACTACCACCTTTTTTGTCAACATTCATGATTAATTCTGAAATGAATAATTAAGGATGTCACAATTCTTGCCATCAAGCACTGCTTTTTCTTTTCTGGGAGCCACAATAAAGTTGGCTACCCCTGGCTTTGGATTTGCACAGGTGTATAGAGAGCATTGTCTGAGCACATCATTGGTGCAGCTTGCTGTTAATAAGGTGGATTTGCAAACTCATAATGCATGATTTTTATAACATATGAGAAGTGCATCATTCTAATCATATCTAGATAGCTCAGATCCAGCATGTCACTGTTGCATTGTAAAGTTATGGCTGTGCCACACATTTTTGTTCACAGATGGCAGAACCAGAAATTTGAGAGTGTTATGGTGACTCCCTTCCATCTCATTAAATGCTAACGATCATATTGTTGTACTAGTATTATATGTTCTATTTAGTAAAACGTACTCAATGGATATTTCTGACTATGGCTAATTAACATGAATTAACATGCACTTTAGTGTATAATACATAATATACATTATACATATGGTGAATGCCAATGCGCATGTGAAAACAAGTAGTTGGTGGAATAATCTCTGAACTGGTTTAATCACTGAGCTGGAGTCAATCATGCTAGGAGGTTGTCATTTGTGTCGTTGTCTTGGAATTTGTGCTGGCAGGTTTTTATGAATGAGCGATTTTTGAACTGAAAGAAAGTGCAGAGGATGACAATTGCATGAGTCAAGACTTATATTTGCTGTTTTAATTTCAAAAGAAGCGAAAGTAATTTATTGACTGAGTGCACAGAGTCCTGCGGGCCTATCTCTGCTATGCCTCTCATTCAGCACTCTCCGGCACGTCTGGTGGACTCGTGGGGTGTGGGTATTTTAGGCTATTGTGCACTCGCTGATTGTAAGATGTGCTGTAATGATTAAAGCAGCTTATTTGAGCTGTCCTTAATTCACCTGAGATAGAAATAATCTCCATACAATCATGACCCATAGGTCCTAACAACTTGATTAGCCATATTTCCCCTCAGAATGCAGTTGCTGTGTACCAAGGTAAAAGATGTAATCATCGCTATGGCAGCAGTTATTATACATTTCCACCCTAAAGGATGGTGATGGATAAAAAAATACCTAGAGGTGGAAAATCTTCAGGGTCTGAACGTAAAAGTACTGTAAGTGTGAACAATTTTTTTATCATCCACAATTTAGGGAGAGGTATTATAAATCATGTGAGCTCCACATGTCACCTGCATTAACAACTCTTACATTCTTTGTGGTGAAATTAATTATTTACATCTTATGACCACACTACTGAATCAAATAAGAGTTATTGAATTTATACATGTTAAGTTCCAAACACGTACGCATTGTTATATATGCACCGCAAGCACCATGGCAATAATCACTGCCATCATAACGGGCAGATTAATGGTTTTCGCCGAATAGTAAGTGGATCTACGCTATAGTGAGCTCCCCATGTTTCATCTCACATTGTGCTAATTAGATTTTTCTCTCATATACAAATTGCATAAAGGACATACTGAGACATCCTGTTGTGGTAAATTATCTGTGAATTTATGAGCATCTTGGCTTGTGGTGCTGAGTTTATCATAAGGAATCTGTGTATGTAGAAACGTAAAGCTCAGGCTATGAATAATGTTCTCACTTCTGTCATTCTCAGCTGGAATTAATGTCTCATTGCTGTTTGTGACTATTTGAGTTACACCTGAATCACCTTGACCCATTATGGTAGAAGATTTTCTTCCAAATGGGCTGCTCTTTATGACCACTTTACTCGGGAGGAGATGCCATTCCAGCAACATCTCTTTATCGTTTCCAGGGATTTAGTCGCTGGACAAATTAAATCATTTCTCATGCATGTTCTTCAGCTGAGTTTTACATGAAAAGCTATTGTTTTCCAAAACTTTCTTATTCTGAACTATTTTTGACTTTTGACCATGGGCTGGTTGTGTGGCCAGTGACTGTGAAACTAAATGTGCGCTCGTTCAATGACTGCAGGGCGCTGATGCAGAGACTTTTATAAAACTGAAATGACGGACGTGTTGTCCAACCACAGGGGCTGACATAGAGAGAGATGTCTGTTTTGATCTTTCAGCAGGTGTGAAAATCTGTCAGTAATATATTTTTGCGAACATAAAGGTCCAAAGGGAATGAAGTGCAAAATGTGATTTCATTTGGTTTTTGAGGCTTTTGAGATTGAGACTGTCTGCTTTTGGCCTCTGTCGTGCCTGTCGTTTTATTAATTTCGTCAATATTTTGGAGGACATTTGATATTTGGAGAAAATTTCTGACTCACTTTATATTTGTAACAATTCACCAGTGTGAGTGCCCCTGATCACCACCAGAGGGCACTCCAACCTGGACTGTCATTCCATCATAGACTACATCACCCAATATCCTTTGCCCGGACTCATCAGCACTCACTGTTTACACCTGTGTCTCATTTACCTCATTACCTCTGCCTATATCTAGCCTGTTCTCCCTGTCATTCTTTGCTAAGTCTTGTTGTTACACTGCACTTCTGAGCGTTCTCACTGGTTTCATGTCTCTTGGTTTGTTGGATTTCTTTCCTGTGTCTCGGATTACCCTTTTGCCTCCGTCTCCTGCCTTGTTTGCCTGTTTGGACTGCCTACCTGTGTTTTGACCTTGCCTGTACTTTTGACAACGCTTGTGGATTACCCTTCTAATAAATACTGCATTTGAATCCTCAACCTTCATGTCTCGGAGCAGTTCGTAACAATATTAGGTGGCCTTAATTACTATGCACTAACATTTAAATTAATTATTTGATACAATGCACTTATTGTGTACATACATGTTTTTACATTGTACTTACATTTTAAAAATTACCTGCATGTAATTACATCTGTAATTAATTTCTGTAGTTACATTTATAATTACACTGTTGACACTTCCCTTACACCTAACCCTACCCTTAAACTTACCCATACCACCATACCTGTCCCTAACTTTACCCGTATCCCACCTCAATATCAGCAAAACTGTTTTGCAATACAATATGAACACAATAAGTACATTGTTTATTATTTATTGATGTAAATACATAGTAGTTAAGGCCACCTAGTATAAAGTGGGACCAAAATTTCAAATTGTGATTTAAAGTTGACTATAAATAGCTTCATATTTGGATTATAAAGGTTTTTGTGAAGATTACCAAGTTGTTACCCATACAAAATTGCTGTGCCTATCTGCTGTGTTTTCTTTTTTGTTCCAGGTCTTGAATATGGAAATCCTGTAGCTCAACTGGAACAAAATAGCTCATTTGAATCGCATCTTTTTTGTAATACACCTGCATGTGGACGTTTCTTATTTACTACCTTCGTGCAGCTCAGAGTCTGTTAAAAACAAATCAGCTTAATTTACTTTTAAGTGACTCTGTTATTGCATGCTATCAAATGAGTGATGAGTGAAATGACTGAATTACTATCATTGTCTACCTTGCACCCTTTCAAACACATTGCCAATAGAATGCATTAGAAAAAGCTTGCCTGAAGGTTCACTTAATTAGACCAATATTCATTCGAGAAAGAGAGAGAGAGAGAGAGAGAGAGAGAGAGGGGATTAAAACACTTTTATTTTATCACAATTTATGTCTCATACATATTCACAATAATCATATGATAATTAAAAAAAACAAATAGTTAAATATTCAAAAGCAACTGACCCTCAAAAACCACACATAATATATCTTTAAAACACCAAATATCACCAAAAAAAAAAAAAAAAATTATTATTCACAAGTTTGTAATAAGCAATTTTGATTCTTCCACCGACTATTTTTCTAAACATCATTTCCACTTCAGTGGTCCCAAGTTGTTTCCCTTTATTATTTCTCGTTTTCCATCCATTTTCCGAACAACTTTGCTGTTCCCAACAAATAATTTAATAAGCATGTCATCCTTCTCATTGAATGCCTATACTTAACACCCCCAATAAATATTCTATCGGAAAATTCTTCATCAGATTCTTTAAACAAATCTTTAAGAAAATTAAAAAAACCTTGTAGTCTTCCACATTTTAAAAATAAATGTTCTAAGTCTTCTTGTTCTCCACAGAATCTACATTCACCACCCACTGCTGAGTTCAGGTGCGAGTTCAGGTGTCTGTCTGTAGCTATGGCCCCGTGAATAATCCTCCACTGCAGATCTGCTGTCCTCTTCTCTATAGGAGGTTTATACAGGGCTCTCCACCTGTCCTTCACAAGGAAGCCTGATCCTAACAATCTTGGCCACTTTGAAGCTTTTATTCTCTTAAGAGAAACTTGATGTGTGACTTTTACTGAAGAATAGTAAATTGTTTTCTTTGATGTTGATTCAAAACAGTCCAGCTGAGGTGTATCAAAAGACAGAATTGAATCCAAATTTACTTCCACTCTCTCCTCAAGTATAACTGGAGACACTCTGATTTTTGGAAATTCTTCTTCGGTGTCTCTTAAGTCCATCGAACGACTCCTTTCAATGTACTCTCTGTGCACACTTGGTAATACATTCCAGTTTTGAAACAAGACGTTCAGATTTCAATCCTGTCATTTCTTTAAGGATTTCAACCGGCTTCCATCCATCAACTGTTTTCCAGGACTGAAGCATTGACTTATAGAAGGGAGTGATCTCTGACAGGCTCACCTTCCCCAAGTCCATTATGAACAAATGTTTATCCAACCCGAGCCCACCTGCGTTCTTCAAAATGAATCTTGCAGTATGGGCCCAAGCTAAATCTTTTTGATATAAAAGTCTTTGTGCTGCTTGTATCCTGTAAGCCATCAACCGACTTCTCACATCCACCAGCCCTTGACCTCCTTCGTGGACAGGTAAATAAAGTGCTGCAGCATGGATCCAGTGTGCCCCTCTCCAAAAACAATTCACGACTGTCCTTTGTATTTTACAAACCAACTCAACTGGAGGCTCCATAACAGTCATTTTATGCCACAATGTCGAAGCCACTAAGTTGTTAGTGACCAAGACTCGCCCTCTGCATGACAATTGTGGTAATAGCCATTTCCATTTAGACAATCGTGCTGACACCTTCTCCAGCAATCCCTCCCAGTTTCTCATCTGAAATTGCTAATTTCCTAAAAACACACCTAATGCTTTTATCCCCTCTCTACCCCAATGTAAACCACATAGTAGTTTTGGAGGTCCGACTTCTTCCCACTTACCAATAATAATATATCCCTCACTTTTTCCCCAATTCACTCTGGCTGAAGATGCTTTTTCATATTTTCCAATAATTTTTGTTAAAACCTTCACATCATCTTGACCTTTTATAAACACGGTGACATCATCAGCGTACGCTGACAAGGATACTTTAAATGTACTCTTTAAATCTGGAATTGAAATTCCAGCTAGTTCTTTTCTTAATCGGCACAAAAATGGTTCAATTACCAGACTATATAACTGTCCAGAAAGTGGACAGCCTTGTCTGATACCCTTGGACATCATTATAGGTGCACTCAATCCACCTCCAGCTTTAACCATTACAAAAGCATTATAATACAACAACTTTATATAATTTATAAAATAATCACCAAACCCGAATTCTTTTAATACAGTGAAAAGATACTTATGATCAACTTGATCAAAAGCTTTCTCTTGATCAAGCGAAAGAACCCCTAAATTAAAACTATTACTTTGATTAAAATCAATCACATCAGGCAATAAAAATAAATTATCCATAATTGATCTATCTGGTATACAATAGGACTGGTCTCTATGAACTAATACATGTAGATATTTTTTTAAGTCTGTTTGCTAGCGCCTTTGAAAATATTGTGTAATCTGAGCATAGCAACGACACTGGCCTTCAGTTTTTTAATAGTCCCAAGTCTCCTTTTTTTAGGAATTAAAGATAGAACTGCTCTGAAACAACTTGTGGGTAATGTCTTTCTTTTGATGCAATCTATCATCAGTTCATTAAAATCTTGTACAAATAATTCTTCTAAGATCTTTTAAGTGCTCCTTTTACTTTTTCTTGTAAAAAAGATCAAAGTTCTTCCTTTTTCTTATTTAATCTTTCATTATTCACAGTTCCATTATTATTTAAAATGTCTTTCTCCAAGAATGCAATGTCTCTTTGTAAACTTTTAACTGTTGTTTTCATCAATGCAGTGGTATGCGAAGTATAGTTTTGACAGAAAATTCTAATATTAGCTTTACCTACATCCCACCATAGACCAAGATTTTCAAAAGTGTCTTTCTTAAGTTTCCACTCATCCCAAAAAAACTTAAACTTTTCACAGAAACTGATGTCTTCTAACAATTTGACATTAAAATGCCAAAAATAACAAGGTTTAACCACTTAAAAAAAATAAAATAAATAATCATATGGTGATCTGAAAAACCATTTGGCAATATGGAAACATTCATTACCTTATTATTCCAAATCTTCTCCAAATAAAATCTATCTAACCGAGCACCACTAACTTGATTACTTGATACCTTCAACCATGTATATTGTCTAACTCCTATATTCCTACTTCTCCATAAATCTATTAAGTCAAACTCATTTATAATTTTTAACAATTGCATGCTTGACTGATTATGTGGCTCCTCTCCATTCCTATCAACTATGAAATTTGTTGTGCAATTCTAATCACCCCCAATTACCATGCACACAGTATCATCAAACTTCTGAATAACTGAACTTAATTCCATAAAAAACCCCACACGCTCATGTCCATTGTTAGGAGCATATACATTAATTAAAACAAATGTTATTCCTTCAATCTCTACTTTAGTTAAAAGTGCACTTCCTTTTACAATTTCATCTACTGATAAAATATTTACATTAATTTTTTTGGAAAAGAGAATAGCTACTCCAGCACTTGTATTTGTTCCATGGCTAAGAGCATATTTCCCTTCCCACCACATACCCCACTGAGTCTCATTATCATTACTTGTATGTGTTTCTTGCAAAAAACTATATCAACTTGTTTAACAAACTCTGAAATCATAGCTAATTTATTTCTATCTCTGCCCCCATTTATATTTAAGGAACCCAGTTTTAAAAGTTCCATAGAAAGATAGAAATAGAGAAAAAATGATGTAAACAGATACAGGAAATAAAGTATGAACATTCATGATGGAATTAATGTTCTTGTATTCAATAAAAACTTGTCAGGTTATCTTTTTTTTTTTTTTTTGGTGTTAATTGTCTTCTTGCTGTGATAATGCCATCATGCATCACAGACATGACTGGAGTGTGACTGTTAAGATGTTTAAAATACACTCTTAATTTTAATTTGTTGTTAAATTGTTAATAAAATAGTAAGAAACCAAGACATCAGCTGAGAACTATTTTTATGCCATTACATTTTTTAAACAATCCTCCTTGTGATTAAGCAAAACTATTTAGGAAAGATCAAACCCCTTGCGGTAATGAACAATCCTTGTTAATGCTTATATGTGCTCGACAGAGCTGTGCCACCCCATTAAAATCTCTGTTTGCACTTAACAGTCACTGAAGATAGAAAAAAATGGTTCAATGCATTGGCAGTGCGACAGTATAATGTTTTAGTCTATATTCTCATTGACTGTGTTAAACAATGAGTTATTTGTTCCATACAGAGACTGTATGGAACTGCAAGTTACATCTTTCCGCTAGTAGGTGGCGATAAATGACTGTCTTTATAAGTGAGCTATTTGAATCATTAACTGATCTGATTCGTTCAAAATCACAAATTAATTCAAGAACAAAACAAGCAACTTATCTGTGTCATTGAATCATTCATCAAACTGATTTATTCTGAGCCTATAACTATTGTATGTTGCTCGGAGACGTAAAACTTCAATCTGCTGCATGTTTGCATCTATTTTTTTTTGTCGGAGCAAAATAAAGTAATAGACAATACTTTGTCTAAAATGTAAGTTACTCAGTATTAACTTGTTTATTGTACTGATGTATACAGCAGTATCACACTCACAATTAGGCTATTGGTCTAAGCATAGCATGGACATGTTGTTATATCTGTCTTTAAAGGCAACTGTTGCAAGATTTGTCAACTTGCTTCTGAGCTTGTGAAGTTCTTGTGAAGTATTGAAAAGTGCTGAGTTTCTTGATTGTGTGTATATAGTCAGCGAAATCTTTAAGTAGACAATTACATATCTGACTCAAACAGCTGTACTGTGGGACGTGTGGGAGTCATTTCACCTCTCAAGAGGTAAATAAACCATTTTGAATATAATATCTTAGTGAATTATTTCTCGCTTTAACAAATGGTAAGGTTTTGCGTAGATGATCCATCAAATGCG
The DNA here is from genome assembly GCA_039654105.1 of Coreius guichenoti. NCBI lineage: Eukaryota > Metazoa > Chordata > Actinopteri > Cypriniformes > Gobionidae > Coreius > Coreius guichenoti. The sequence continues at coordinate 25,164,696 of CM077168.1, forward strand.
TTGTGTTTCTCATACAGCTCATGACACATACAAAAAGGCATCACACATTAGCCCTTCTCAAAGCACTCACCACTATCACCTTGGCCACACGTCAGTCTGCTAGCAAGCCAAATGAGGTTAGCGTGTCACTTTGAGGAGGAAAATCTATTTCAGAAAGCTTTTAGGGGGCAGGTGTGGGAGTCTCTTGCCTGATTCTGTGATCTATGGCACAGCTTGGTTTTACAAGGTGTTCTTTTCACTGTCACCCAACTGGAAAATGCCTGCCACCTTTCATGCATTCATCCCATTTTTCTCTCTCTCTGTCATTTTGGTTTTGCTGCCTTGCTAATAAAAAATACCTAATGTTTCCTCTGTTTCCGCCACATTCCAAATGCAATGCAAACCGCTCATGGCATGGTGCATTCAGAAGAGCACTTTACTTGAAAGTAAAAGCAAAAACAAATGAAAGCAAAGATGGAGGGGATGGTGAACTGCTTGTCACTTATAAAAAGCAATTCTGTTGAACTTTATATGGACAGTAGTTAAACAATTAATGAGGGAACGTCTAAACCAAATTTAGGCACCATCTAAAAGCCCACAGGGATTTTTGCTGTGGCTTTCACTTTTTCCCGACCTGCTCTGCATAGATTCAGAGATGCCAACGCAACCTGTGGTGGGAGCCAGAACCGTAATGCGTTTTAAAACCAAGCTGTTCTCTGTCCCTGTTAGGTTTATATATCATACAACATGCATGACATGCACGTTTTTTTTTCTTGCATGTAGAAAATTCTCCCAAGAGCTTATGGCATCTCACAAATGTTATAAACTGACAACTGACTATAAACAGTGAACTCCATTCACTTTATGCATAGTACAATGCAAAACTAAAAGAAATTTAAGTTGAATTGAATTTGTGGATGTACCAGTGGCTCTGCTTGTGGTTTTGAGATAAGATAAAAAACAATTCAAAAATGCATGATGGAGAGAGACAAGTTGATCTCCAGCCATAAGTTACAACTCATCATTTTTTGTATTGAACTCCCTTTGCATGACAGACTTTCCCGCAATGGAACAATTCCCAGACCTCTTTCAGTTGCTAATCTAGTCTAAGTTCACCCACAGCTATGGATCTAGTGAGTCACTTCTCAAATCTGTCACTGTCAGGTTTCCAAGCAACAAGGAAAGTAGAAACAAGTTACAGACAGTTGTAAGTTAATTATCAGAGAACACAGTTTCTACAGGTGCAGATGTTAGGGTGAGTATGCAAAGAATTATGAATATGAAGAGGATTTCGAAGTGTGTGTGTGTGTGTGTGTGTGTGCGAAGAATGTAGGAAATTAGTCTGGTCCCAGACTGTCTATTCTCTGTTTGTTTGTTTGTTTGTTTGTTTGTTTGATTGATTGATTGATTCTCCTACAAAATACCTCTCACACATAAATGCTTAAGCAGGGTAATTAGTCCTGACAATAAGCTTTACAATATAATAAGCAAATAATCACCATGAACTGATGTATATTGCAAATTAACCCTCATAGGGACCCATGTGATATTTTACATAAATATTAATATTCTCACATAAATCACATGTAAATCAACTTCATATAACACCCTTTGGACAGCTTTGCAATTCACACAATGTGTATGTATCAATTTGCACTAGTAAAAAAGAAGTGCATTAATTGTACTGAATGTGCACTTGCAGTGTACTTCAAATCTTAAAAGTATTTTTCTAAAAAATTGTAGGCTACGTAGGGGTTGCGGGCCTACACTCTCCACCACCATGCTGAGAAAAATTCCTCAATTGGATTCAGAAATGGGGAATATGCTGGCAAAACAAGAATCTACATACTGTAAAAATTCTGTGCTAGGTCCTATTTATTGACCCTGCAATTCTGACTTTCCCTCCGAAAGCCTCAGTACGATTGGCTCACTGACCACTTGAAGGAGAGGTTAAAAGGCCCCCGCGCAGAGCCACCCTCTCTTCTCTCTCTCACTGGACTGACTACAGACACACATCGGCTGTCTCTCAGTCTGGCCAAGCATGGCCAGGCTGTAAGGCCTAAACACACATCAAGCCATGTGCGTGTGTAGGACAGGAAACCCGATCCAACCACACGGCCGGCAGGCCCAAAACCTCAAGCCATGTGCAACTTCCTCAACCTCGACGGAGTCGAAATAACTGTGAGTTCATCATATCTTCTTCAGTCAATGCAGAAGAAATCGATTGTAACTTCAACACCATCGGACCAAACTATCAAGACTTCCTCCTGTGATTTTACATCGGACGCTCAAGTAACGAGCGTCAAGATGCAAGTAACGTACGATATACAAATCGCTGTGTTGTTAGGAAAAGCTGTAAACCCCTTTGTTCAGACAAAGGAGCTTGTAGTCACTGATGGTTCTCCCAGGTGTTTTCATTCCTCTGTTCTGACCCGGTTCTTCAACCACTTTAACTTTGCATCTTACTAATGTATGTGTGATCTGTATGTATGCGTTTTCTGTTAGTTTAGTTGTGTTCGTGATTTAGTTAATAAAAATTGTGCACAATACATATCTGGTTCTGACTCCCTGCCTGCAAACAAATTGTCACTTAAATGATCGATTTTGTTATACGCTTTAAGCGCTGTATGCTAAGGAAGAATTATTTTTCTGTGGACATGAAAAATACCCTTTTCTTAGAATTAATTAATAATCAATACTGAGTGCAAGTGTCTGAAAACATGAAATTCGGTTCTCACTTACAGTGGTGGCCAAAATTATTAGAACACTTGGCATCTGGGAGTCGTCTTATTGGGCCTGGATTTATTGTCCAAGTGGACAATGACCCAAAACATTTTTCTAACTATTTCCGGAACTACCTGCGATGGAAGGAATCTGCTGGAACATTGAAAATTATGGACTGGCCCCCTCAAAGTCCAGATCTCAACCCCATCGAGCACATTTGGGGCGAGGACAGATCTATTGTACATTCAAAGGAAAGCCTTTAGCTTCAGTTGCCGAAGACATGGGATAACATTAGTGTTGAAGTTCTCAGAAGAAATATATTGACACTATGCCAGAGAGATGTGCTGCTGTAATTGCTGTAAAAGGTGGACATACCAAATATTAAAGTTAAAAGTGGATAAAAACAGTACGACTCACTTCATCTGATATTTGATGGTCAGAGCAACCATCTTCATGTTTCATGAAGATTATGAAATGAAATCATGTTTTGGAGGCAAAAAAATATTTTCAGATCTGTCAGATGTTCTAATAATTTTGGCCACCACTGTATATTCTTTCTTTTAAAATGTATGCTAAAGTATACTTCACAACAATGTACTCTCTTTCAGCATTAAGCAAATTACCCCTTTTTTACTGCAAAGCTTGAGCGACATAATGGCATACTTATACATGTATTATGTATTAATTATGTATTAATCACAATATTCTGTCTGTCTATACATGCTTGAAGCAGCCTGGTTACATTATTGAAACCACACTTAAAAACTGAGTTCAGAAACTATTGTGTTTCTGAATCACGGAAAATACTAAAAACGCTGTATTATGCACACTGTTAGGGGTAACATCTCGGGTTACTTGACTGTAACCCTGTTAGCTGAAAAAGCAGAAACCAAAAGTGCTATGGGAACACATTTGTGTGTTACCAGTTGTGAAGCATGTGTGCAAACACGCCAATGAACTTGGCCTTGGATAACCTCTGACAATGACGTCAGAGGCTATAAATAGATGTGCAACAGGTGCGCCTTTCAGGTATCACTTTGTCTGAAAAGATGTCTGGACACATCCTCAGTGCGGCAATGTAGTGCAGTATCTCCTTCCCGCTTTTTCAGGGAACAGGGTTACAGTCAAGTAACCCAAGACGTTCCTTTTTTAAAGGCTTCTCTCTATGCTGCGCTGCTCAGCGCTATGGGAACAAGAATACCAACGCTACCTCACTGGAGGTGTCTGGACCCCTCACGGTCTGGACCCCTCACAAGCACGCGAAAGGATGTTGGAAAGCTTGGGATGTTGGCTCAAGGACATATGAGCCCGGAGTCACATGAACATCCAAGCTATAAAATCTAATGAATGTATGCGGAGAGGATCAGCCTGCCGCATCACATACTTATTGCAAGGGGACATTCCCTGCCAAAGCTATGGCATCCCTCACCCGGTGTGACATTGTTTGCTTGGCGGCGGCTGCCCCCCTGTTACGACCCCCATAGCAAATGAAGAGTTGCTCTGACTTGCACCACTGGCTAGTGCGGTGGGTGTAAATCTGAAGAGCACGGACTGGACACAGTCGGTGGAGTTTCTCCTGCTCCTGTGTTGTGAACAGCAGAGGACAGAAGGCTTCAAGTGTGACCGGATGTACGGTCGAAAATGGAACCTTAGGCAGGTAGTCAGGATGAGGATGCAAAATAGCGTTCACCATTCCAGCGGCAAAGTCTAAGCAGGATGGCGAAGTCAACAGAGCCTGCAAATGCCCAATTCTTTTTAGTGAAGTAATAGCCATGAGGAAAACCATTTTTAGGGTCAGAAGCTTGTCAGGGACTGACTCTAGAGGTTCAAAGGGGGTCTCAACCAGCCCCTCGAGGACTATGTAGGATTTGAGGGCGCACCAGACACAACTGAATCTTCCAGATGATTTGTTCAAATATAACTCCACACAAAACCCAACTCAACACTCCAGACCCCAATCAACAATCTATGGCCATGAAAGAAGTGGGCTCCATTCAGTCTGCACCAAGCTAACAAAACCCCCCCAGCTAAGTACTTTATGGCCTTGCAAGCTTTGGGCCACACCAAGATAACGGCAGAGGTTGTTTGTTCCCCAAGACAAAGAGCCAAAACAGATCCCCTTCTTCTCAACAACCTTTAAATGAACTCTGAGTGACACAGGGTTGAAATCCACAAGGAAACCCACAGAGACTGTTTTTACATATAAACTGCATCGAATCATTCAAAAGGGATGATAGCCGGACTTACATTCAAACATCCTCCTACTGCATAATTCTATATCATGTCTATAACCAATACACATGATCATTATGCATAAACTCACTCACAATCCATGTAATTGTTATAACTATTGAATGGTTGATTGAAAGTGTGGATCCTTCAGGGTGTCATGGAGGGGTGAAGTGTCTAAGTCACAACACCTAGCTACTGGAGTTCCACAGGGCTTGGACCACTTCTCCATCTACATTCAGAAACATGGCTTTTCCTATCACTGCTATGCTGATGACACTCAACTCTACTTCTCATTTCAACCAGATGATCCTACAGTTGGTGTTCGTATTGCATCCTGCCTGACAGACATTTCTGGCTGGATGAAGGACCATCATCTTCAACTCAACCTTGCTAAGACAGAACTGCTTGTGGTCTCAACCAACCCAGCACTTCATCACAATTTCTCCATTCAGCTAGGTTTATCAACCATAAGCCCTTCCAGGACAGCCAGGAACCTCTGAGTTGTGATTGATGATCAGTTAAACTTCACTGACCACATAACTGCAACAGCCCGGTCCTGCAGATTTGCGTTATACAACATTAGAAAGATTAGACCCTTCCTATCAGAGCAGGCCACACAACTCCTGGTCCAACCTCTTGTTCTCTCCAGACTAGACTACTGTAATGCTCTTCTAGCGGGCCTTCCGGCATGCACTATCAAACCCTTGCAACTGATCCAGAATGCAGCAGCGAGGGTGGTCTTCAACGAGCCGAAGAAAACACATGTCACACCTCTCTTCATCAGTTTGCACTGGCTGCCAATAGCCGCTCGCATCAAATTCAAGGCACTGGTGCTTGCCTACAAAGCAACCAGTGGCGCTGCACGAATATACCTAAATTCGCTTGTTCAGACTTATGCACCCTCCAGAAGCTTGCGTTCTGCAAGTGAACGACGCCTCGTAGTGCCATCCCAAAGAGGCACGAAATCACTCTCACGGACCTTTTCCTGGACCGTTCCCACCTGGTGGAATGACCTGCCTATCTCAATTTGAGCAGCCGAGTCTTAGCCATTTTCAAAAAACATCTAAAGACACATCTTTTCCAGCAGCACCTGACCAATTAAGACTAGCACTTAACTAATTAACTATTCTATTCGTTTGCTGTTTATTTATAAAAAATTCTGCTAAATGATTAAATGTAAATGTAAAATTCCCTATGAATTAATTAATTATTTTATTTGAGCTAAATAGACCTGTTTCCCTTATACACGTCTTACAACTATAGCTAAGTCCCACAAGGGGATCTTGGCTCTAACGGAAGGCCTCGGTCGCCTGGCCCCACGGATGAAACAGGCGATCAGAGGGTGCCTCCCGACTGGTGCCCCATCAATCAGGCATGGCAGGCCGATATGGCGGCCACAAAAACCCTGAGAGTGGTGGGGCACTCTGATGTGCCTGCTGATAACTTTTCCTGCAGAAATTCCAGCACTGAAACAATCTAGCAGTGGACTGTCTGCATGGTGTGCAGTACACCACCTTTAAAAGACACCCCATTTAGTGGCATAGATTCTTCTTGTGGAGGGAGCTGTAGCACTGAGAATGGTCTCTATGATGTCAGCTGAAAGCCCAGTGTCCCTCAGTTGGTACCCTTCAGGGGCCAAACATGAAGGTTCCACAACTCAGGCCGGGGATGAAATATTGTCCCCTGTGCTTGAGACAGAAGGTCCCATGGTGACAAGGATGTGGTCACACTTGTAGTTCGGTTCGCATGGTTTGTTTGGTCCGGACCAAAAAAACATTTAGTCCTGGTCTGCTTAGCGTTCACAGTGGCATTTTAACACCGAACCCACAGGGATATGTTCACAACCACGAGTCACCTCTGCCCGAACCGAAGAGGTGCCGGGGCGCGCTTCGGAGTCAATCGGAGCTTTGAACAATCGAAACAAAAATTGGTACGCTTCATCGGAACCATGATCTGAGGGTCCATGCCAAATTTGGGAACAGCACCACCTACAGGTCATGAAATCTGAAAAATGGCTATTTTTGCTCATAACTTTTGAATAGTTTGTCAGAAGATTTTGGTGTCTATGGATTCCTTGTGTCATGCCGAATCCGGCAATATCAATTTTGCCATGATCGGATGAACCATCGGGCCACCATTTTGAATTTTGACATAAATTGCAATATCTTTTAAATTATTTGACATATTGGCACATTTGGTGGGTATCATCATCAGCATGTCCTGAAGGTACCTGAGAAGTTTGAACACAAAACAGTTTTTTGCAAAAATGCTTATAACTTTTGAAAACATAGTTTAAAATTTGTGTCATTACATTCCTTTATGTCGGTTCTGACAATATCTAATTTGTCATTCTCCAACAATGTGACTGTCCGCCATATTGAAGCAAATGAAAAACTTTTGACCGATTTGGTCCAAAATTGGCTTAGATGTTCTTTGGACTGAGCCGCACAGAAATGACTGAGCAGATTTTTAATATTTGCTACAGTTCTTGAAAAAAAAGCTCTCTGAATTTGACCCTGCCTGTGTTTGTTGTCTTATGCTAGTTAGCTTAGCATGTTAATTGGTTAGCATGCTAACCTATTGCCATTCTTAATAATGTGGCTCTTCAGCTATAGGGTTAACCATAAGCTACATTAGCATTAAGTTAGCTTAGCATGCTAATCTGGTTAAAATATTAAGCAATGCTTTTGTGTGCTCATTCTCACAATGAAGGCTCTCCTCAGCAGCCTGGTGAATCAGCATCAAATGAGTGGCGCAATCTGTAATGTCATAAGCCCCGAACCTTTCAGGCTGTGGGTTCGAATCCTGCAAGAGGTACTGCATTTAGTACATACAGACACTGCATTTTTCTGAGAATGATCTAATGTGAACTTATTAAATGTAACATGCGATGCATTTATATAAAAAATCTTCATTTTGAGTTCACTGGGTGAATGCATGTCTTCTGAGTGGCGTGTGGTAATAAGCAACGAACACTTGTCTAGAAAGTTGGGGGCTCGAATCCCATATGATAAAAGTGTCCAAACTGTTACTGATATGCCAAGTACATTCACAAGTTTATTTGGCACTCTATTGAAACTGTTGTTTTCTTTCATTTAAAAATGTTCATTCTCCCCTTGAATCTCTCTTCCATTTCAATACAAAAGCTACAGAATTTCCGAACAAAAGTATGTTTAAATTTGTGTTTAAACCATTTTTACCTGAACCATTTTACCAATGTTCTGTCAAAACATATTTTTTTTAAGAATTTACAGATATCAACATCTTAGGACTGGTATCAGTAATGACCTTCCTGAAAAAAAGAAAAAAAAAAAAAAAAAATCTGAAAGGGTTTTGTATTTCTACATACCATCCTTCATGAAAACTAGAACCTTTCAAAATTTTAAAAGTAACTCTAAAAACCAAAGTATTTTTAGCTACTTTTTGAACTCATGGAACCATTGGAATGGCTTGGCCCCATGTGGCTGCTTGCAGCTATATTTATTATTTATTATTATAAGGACCCACAAATATTCCCCTATTGCATTATTATACATTATGTTCAACATTATATATAGTAGTTTTATGTAGTAATATTTCAATACAGGCATTCGTTGGATCTCTTACAAAAACAAGCTGCACATGCACAGACTCTCCCGGTGCTTGCTATGTCCCGCCTCTCCTGCTATTAATGCACTATACATATAATAAACCATCTACTAAAACTACTACTAAAATTATATGTAATATGGTGATTTAAATTATGTTTACACTTTCACTTGAAAAAACAGAAAGAGTACCGTTCTGGCAGTGAGTATGTGCTTCAGATGATCAATGCAATCAATCACAGTTCAAAATGACTATTCCCAAACTGTAAATGGTTAGTTCATCCAAAAATGTAAATTCTGCATTTACTCACTCTCATGTTGTTTTTGTGTGTCACGTAAGCATTTGAACTTTCTTGTTTACTACATTATGCATGCGTTGTAAACAGTGATGGCTAAAGTACCTAAAATCCACACTTGAGTAGATATCTTACCAGAAAATTACTTTGGTAGAAGTTAAAGTCACTGTTTAGAATATTACTGAAGTAAAAGTTTTAAAGTATGTGATATTTATTGTACTTAAGTATGAAAAAAGTATTTTTTATATATATATTAAACATACTTAAGTATTTAAAGTAAAAGTACACGTAAATGCAAAATACAAAAGGAGCAAAAAAAATTATTAAAAATTGTTCTATACAGTTTGAGCAGCAAGACTGTGTTCAGTTTTAACTGTCTCTTCCATATGCCATATACCACTTCGCTGGAAAACAAATGCATAAAAGCGAACAAATGTGTAGCGAATTAGCTCATTAATAATTATTCATAACTCATTATGATTATTCATTATGATTAATTATGAATATTTGAATCAGTTAATGAGACTAACTTGATGTAGCTATATTAACATTACAATCAATCAATCAGTTCGTCCTGTGAACACTCAGTATTGATTATTAATTAATTCTAAGAGAAGGATATTTTTCATGGCCACAGAAAAATAATTCTTCCTTCAATTTACAGCGCTTAGAGCCCATAACAAGATTGATCATTTAAGTGACAATTTGTTTGCAGGCAGGGAGTCACAACCAAACATATATTGTGCACAAATGTTATTAACTAAATCACGGACAAGACTAAACTAACATACATACACATCACATACATGGTAAGAGGCAAAGTTAAAGTGGTTGAAGAACCGGGTCAGAACAGATGGATGAAGTTATGGAAACACCTGGGAGAGCCATCAGTGACTACAAGCCCCATTGTCTGAACAAAGGGGTTTACAGTTTTACTAACTGCACAGCGATTTGTATATTGTACGTTACTTGCATTTAGCCTGAGCTGTAGAAGAGCGTCCGAGGTGAAATCGCAGGAGAAAATCTTGATAGCTCGGTCCGAAGGTGTTGTAATCGATTTCTTCTGCGTTGACTGAAGAAGAAATGATGAGCTTGCATGGTTATTTCGACTCCGTCGAGGTTGAGGAAGTTGCACATGGCTTGAGGTGTTGGGCCTGCTGGCCCACCGGCCATGTGGTGGCATCGGATTTCCTGTCCCACACACACACATGGCTTGATGTGTGTGTAGGCCTTATCAGTCTGGCCTTTTTGGCCTGGCTGAGAGCCAGCCAAAATGACGCGTCGGTTCAGCAAGGGAGAGAGAGAGAGCGGCCCTGCACGGGGGCCTTTTAACCTCTCCTTCAAGTGGTCAGTGAGCCAATCGTACTTGGGATTTCGGAGGGAAAGTTTTACGATCCTTTGTCTCAAGCAGATCGTTTGCATATGTAACTGGATTGGCTGCTGATGAAGGAACTATTAAAGATTCTTGTAATACTAATATGTTGCACAGGTATCGACATATCATATACACAGTCATTCAGATCTTTAATTTCCAACTTCGTAGACACCAAACATGCCATACACAGGATTTTTGTTAACCATAGTATGCAATTCTGAAACATAAATCCAACAGAGATTGAATTAATACATAGACCAAACCATATAAAGACAAATCATGAGATAGATATATGTTTATAAACAGTGGGGAGAACAAGTATTTGATACACTGCCGATTTTGCAGGTTTGCCCACTTACAAAGCATGTAGAAGTCTGTAATTTTTATCATAGGTACTCTTCAACTGTGAGTGACGGAACCTAAAACAAAAATCCAGAAAATCACATTGTATGATTTTTAAGTCATTAATTTGCATTTTATTGCATGACATAAGTATTTGATACATCAGAAAAGCAGAACTTAATATTTGGTACAGAAACCTTTGTTTGCAATTACAGAGAACATACGTTTCCTGTCGTTCTTGACCAGGTTTGCACACACTGCAGCAGGGATTTTGGCCCACTCCTCCATACAGACCTTCTCCAGATCCTTCAGGTTTCGGGGCTGTCGCTGGGCAATACGGACTTTCAGCTCTCTCCAAAGATTTTCTATTGGGTTCAGGTCTGGAGACTGGCTAGGCCACTCCAGGACCTTGAGATGCTTCTTACGGAGCTACTCCTTAGTTGCCCTGGCTGTGTGTTTCGGGTCGTTGTCATGCTGGAAGACCCAGCCATGACCCATCTTCAATGCTCTTACTGAGGGAAGGAGGTTGTTGGCCAAGATCTCGCGATACATGGGCCCATCCATCCTCCCCTCAATACGGTGCAGTCGTCCTGTCCCCTTTGCAGAAAAGCATCCCCAAAGAATGATGTTTCCACCTCCATGCTTCACGGTTGGGATGGTGTTCTTGGGGTTGTACTCATCCTTCTTCTTCCTCCAAACACGGCGAGTGGAGTTTAGACCAAAAAGCTCTATTTTTGTCTCATCAGACCACATGACCTTCTCCCATTCCTCCTCTGGATCATCCAGATGGTCATTGGCAAACTGGACATGCGCTGGCTTGAACAGGGGGGACCTTGTGTGCGCTGCAGGATTTTAATCCATGACGGCGTAGTGTGTTACTAATGGTTTTCTTTGAGACTGTGGTCCCAGCTCTCTTCAGGTTATTGACCAGGTCCTGCCGTGTAGTTCTGGGCTGATCCCTAATCTTCCTCATGATCATTGATGCCCCACGAGGTGAGATCTTGCATGGTGCCCCAGACCGAGGGAGATTGACCGTCATCTTGAACTTCTTCCATTTTCTAATAATTGCGCCAACAGTTGTTGCCTTCTTACCAAGCTGCTTGCCTATTGTCCTGTAGCCCATCCCAGCCTTGTGCAGGTCTACAATTTTATCCCTGATGTCCTTACACAGCTCTCTGGTCTTGGCCATTGTGGAGAGGTTGGAGTCTGTTTGATTGAGTGTGTGGACAGGTGTCTTTTATACAGGTAACGAGTTCAAACAGGTGCAGTTAATACAGGTAATGAGTGGAGAACAGGAGGGCTTCTTAAAGAAAAACTAACAGGTCTGTGAGAGCCGGAATTCTTACTGGTTGGTAGGTGATCAAATACTTATGTCATGCAATAAAATGCAAATTAATTATTTAAAAATCATACAATGTGATTTTCTGGATTTTTGTTTTAGATCAAATCAAATCAAATCACCTTTATTTATATAGCGCTTTTTACAATGGCAGTTGTTTCAAAGCAGCTTCACAGTGGTAACAGGAAAATAATGCAACAGAATTTGATTCGGCTGTATAGCCGCTCTGGTGAAAACGGTGATGTCATCCAGCTCATTTCAATTATCATATAGTGTCAATGTGGGCAGATCAGTAATATAGTTGAAATTTAAGTGTCCCCAACTGAGCAAGCCAAAAGCCAAAGTCGACAGTGGCAAGGAAACAAAACTCCTTCAGGGCCAGAATGGAGAAAAAAACCTTGGGAGAAACCAGGCTCAGTCGGGGTGCCAGTTCTCCTCTGGCCGACGAACTAATAGTGTATGATTATGATTCTGGCAACATTACAGGTCAGAAGTCATATTAGATCAATAGATATTCGTAGGATTATTCGAAAGATTGGAGTCGTCACGCCGGGGACGGGTTTAATGAGGATGTCGTGTCGATGCGGCATTTACAGGGGGGAGTTTAATTGACACGGTCTCTACAGACACTTCAGGGATGCGGTCATCATGTCCAGGCTAAGGTCCACCATCTGGTCCGGATACGGCCCGGATCCGGGCGACTGCAGTAAACCTCGGGATAAACAGAGAGACTAACATTAGCGTAGATGCCATTCTTCTTATGATGTAACGAGTACATCAGGTGTTATGGGAAGTGTTCCCGGTTCCGGCTGACCTAGTTAATGCAGCCTAAAACAATCATTTAACTGATTTGAATAATATAAATTAAAAATGTTTTATGTGTATGCCATAGTAAAGAGATGTGTTTTTAGTCTAGATTTAAACTGACAGAGTGTGTCTGCTTCCCGAACAATGCTAGGAAGACTGTTCCAGAGTTTAGGTGCTAAATAGGAAAAGGATCGACCACCTACAGTTGATTTTGATATTCTAGGTATTATCAACTGGCCAGAATTTTGAGACCGCAATAGACGTGATGGAGTATAATGCGTTAAGAGCTCGCTCAAGTACTGGGGAGCTAAACCATTTAGTGCTTTGTAAGTAATCAGCAAGATTTTAAAATGTATACGATGTTTAATAGGGAGCCAATGCAGTGTTGCCAGAACCGGGCTAATATGGTCATACTTCCTGGTTCGAGTAAGAACTCTAGCTGCTGCGTTTTGGACAAGCTGCAGTTTATTTATTAAGCGAGCAGGGCAACCACCCAGTAGAGCATTACAATAATCTAGCCTTGAGGTCATGAACGCATGAACTAACTGTTCAGCATTTTGCATTGAAAGCATGTGCCGTAATTTAGATATATTTTTAAGATGGTAGAATGCAGTTTTACAGATGCTAGAAACGTGGCTTTCAAATGGGAGATTGGTATCAAAGAGCACACCCAGGTTCCTAACTGACGATGAGGACTTGACAGAGCAGCCATCGAGTGTTAGACAGTATTCTAGGTTACTACTTGTGGAGTTTTTTTGTCCAATAATTAAAAATTCATTTTTTTCTGAATTAAGTTGCAGGAAATTACTAGTCATCCAATTTTTTATATCAGCTATGCATTCCGTTAATCTTGTGAATTGGTAAGTTTCGTCAGGGCGTGAAGAAATATAGAGCTGAGTATCGTCAGCATAACAATGAAAATTAACGCCATGCTTCCTAATAATATCTCCCAGTGGTAGCATGTACAGGGTGAAAAGCAACGGTCCTAGCACTGAGCCCTGGGGTACTCCATACTGTACTTGTGTTCGGTGTGACATCTCTTCATTTACTGCTACAAACTGATAACGGTCAGATAAGTATGATTTAAACCATGCCAATGAAATTCCACTAATGCCAACATAATTTTCGAGTCTATTCAAAAGAATGTTGTGGTCGATAGTATTGAATGCAGCACTAAGACTGAGTAACACTAACAGAGAGATACAACCACGATCGGATGATAAGAGTAAATCATTTGTAACTCTAATGAGAGCAGTCTCAGTACTATGATACGGTCTAAATGCTGACTGGAAATCCTCACAGATACCATTTCTTTCTAAAAAGGCATAATTGTGAGGACACTGCCTTTTCTAGTATTTTTGACAGAAAGGGTAGATTTGAGATTGGCATGTAATTGACTAATTTTGTAGGATCAAGTTGCGGTTTTTTAGTAAGTGGTTTAATAATAGCCAACTTAAAAGTTTTCGGTACATATCCTAATGTCAAGGATGAATTAATGATATTAAGAAGAGGATCTATGACCTCTGGAAGCATCTCTTTTAGAAGTTTAGTCGGTATGGGGTCGAGCATACATGTTGTTGATTTTGATGATTTAACGAGTTTAGCCAATTCTTCTTCTCCTATAGCAGTGAATGAATGTAATTTTTCCTCAGTGACACTACAATGCACTGTCTGATGTGATACTGTAGTAGACGGCTGCATGGTTATAATTTTTTTCCTAATATTATCAATCTTACAAGTAAAGAAGTTCATAAAGTCATTACTGCTGTGCTGTTTACAAACATCAGAAGGTGAAGCTTTATCTTTGGTTAATTTAGCCACTGTATCGAATAAATACCTAGGGTTGTGTTTGTTTTCTTCTAAGAAGTCGAGAAATAAGCATATCTAGCAGTTTTTAGGGCCTTTCTGTATGCAATCATGCTCTCTTTCCACGAAATGCGAAAAACTTCTAGTTTTGTTTTCTTCCAGCTGCGCTCCATTTTTCTGGCTGCTGTTTTAAGGGCCCGGGTGTGCTCGTTGTACCACGGCGTTGGACTATTTTCTTTAATCTTCTTTAAGTGCCGGGGAGCAACTGTGTCTAAAGTGCTGGAAAAGAGAGAGTCAATAGTTTCTGTTGCAACATCGAGTTCCTCTAGGCTATCTGGGATGCTGAGGAGATGAAACTGATGAGGAAGATTATTTACAAAGAAATCTTTAGTCGCAGCAGTGATAGTCCTGCCATATTTGAAGCGAGGGGACGGCTTTGCAGCCTTTGCTAAATTAAGTGTACATGATACTAGGTAATGATCTGAGATGTCATCGCTCTGCTGCAGAATTTCAATGGTATCAACATTTATTCCATGTGACAGTATTAGGTCTAACGTATGATTACGGCGATGAGTGGGTCCTGACACGTGTTGCCTTACTCCAATAGAGTTTAGAATGTCTCTAAATGCCAATCCCAATGCGTCTTTTTCATTGTCTACATGGATATTAAAATCACCAACAATTAGGACCTTATCTGCAGCCAGTACTATCGCTGATAGAAAATCAGCAAATTCTCTGGTAAAGTCTGTATGGTGCCCTGGTGGCCTGTAGCCAGCACAAATGTCAAACGGGATTTATCAATTTCACTACATAACGTTACATAAAGCACCAAAACCTCAAAGGAATTATATTTTTTAAACTAGACTTCTGAGTAATACCGAAGATATTATTATAAATTACAGCAACACCTCCCCCTTTACCTTTTAGTCGCGGCTCGTGTTTATAACAATAATCTTGGGGGGTGGACTCATTTAAAGTAATGTAATCGTCAGGTTTTAGCCAGGTTTCTGTCAAACACAGCACATCTAGGTTATGATTGTAAGGGTGGGTCGCCTGCAGTGGTTCAGGCTGCAGGGTTGCCGAATGACTAAAGAAACGTTATCAGCAAGAGGATAGAAAACTGTACATTTCTCGTCTTTACCACCCACTGCAACTTATACCAACGACGGAAATAAGCGCAGTTACAATAGCAAAATATGTGGGAGAGCGTTGCTAGAATGTGACTATATTGTATTGCAATAGCACTTCAAAGTCAATACCAAATCCAAACTAGTTAGCACATCATTTGTAATAGAAAGGATTTAATGACAAAATCTGGTTATGGTTACACTTAAAATAGTTTCAAAATAGATGTATGAGATGATAAAAACTTATACCATTTATCGTACCCAGCATGAACAGAATGTTACCTGAGGGATAGAAAGTGAGAGAGAGGGAGAGAGAGAGAGAAAGAGATAAAGAGAAGAAGAGAGCAAAGAAGAGAAGAGCCAAAGAGAAGGCCCCCAAGAAGAGAGAGAGCCAGAGAATCAAGAGAGACAGAGAATAAAAGAAGACCCAGAGCAACAGTTACATCTTCTTTTTATCTGTTCCTTGACCATGTGACTGAAACCCTAATGTGAGACATTCAAACTGACCAATCAGACCAAACTTCCCCCACTGTACTAAAGGTGTGACACATTTTGGCCTACAGGCCTTCAGCATCTCATTGTCTTTAGGAATTCCAAATGGCCCTTCTGATAAGAAAGATGGGGGTTGAAAACAGTGAAGCAAATGTCTTTGTTCAATTTCAAATATCAAATATCTTTGATCATTTTCAATCCTACATGATCTGTAATCATATCATTAACAATAAGCGCTTTTGAGGAAAGGGATCGAATATTCAGCAGCCCGAGCTTTATCATTTGATCATCTGTATTATATCTGTTGTTTATTTGTTGGACATCAATTAAATTTTTACCGTTGAATGGTTTTGATGGTTTTTTGTATTTACTAATTCGTGGAACAGACACAGTCTCTATGTGATAATATCTAGGTGAAAGAGTCTCTATGTGCTGGGATTTATCTGACTTCTGTGACGTGAGACAGCTAGCAGGCGGTCGGGTAAGCCAGTCCGTCTGCTTCCTGAGCTGGGCCCCAGTTAGTCAATGTTTAGCTCTAAGACTATGTGCCAAATTACTAGAGAGAAGAGCGGCACCATCCCAGGAAGGATGAATACCATCTTTTCTCAACAGGTCAGGTCTGCCCCAAAAGCTTTTCCAATTGTCTATGAACCCTATGTTATTTTGCGGACACCACTTAGACAACCAGCCACTGAGTGATGATAGTCTGCTAAGTATCTCATCACTCCTTTTAACGGGGAGGGGACCAGAGCAAAAAACGTCATCTGCCATCGTACTTGAGAGTTTACACACCTCTTTAATGTTAATTTTGGTGATCTCCAACTGGCGAAGTCGAACATCATTTATGCCGACGTGAATAATAATCTTAGAGAATTTACGATTAGCATTAGCCAGCAATTTGCTTTGATGTCAGGCGCTCTGGCTCCCGGTAAACATGTGACTATGGTGGCTGGTGTCTCTATTTTCACGTTCCGTGTAATAGAATCGCCAATAACTAGGGCACTTTCAACAGGATTCTCAGTGGGTGCATCACTGAGTGGGGAGAACCTGTTTGATGTTCTAATCGGAACGGAAAAGTGGTTTTTTGATCCGCGACTATGCCGTCTCACCGTCACCCAGTTGCCCTGCTGCACGGGCTCTACAGCCGGAACCGAACAATGTACAGAGTTCACTAAGCTATTCGCATCCAAAGCAGTGTCTAAAGCTGTTACATTCTCACTACTCTCAAATAAAGTCTGGATGCGTGTCTCTAATTCTGAAATCTTTTCCGTCAGCCTGACTATCTCCTTACATTTATCACATATGAAGCCCTGTTCGCCAACGGAGAAAGATATACTAAACATGAAACATGCAGTGCAAGTGACAATGACAGGAGAAGAAGACATGGCTTACCGTATTTGTTGATTAATCCAACTTACCACAGTTGTTTAATGAACTCAGAAAACAAGAGACCCGAGTGCAGAGATGGCAAGCTAACAGGCTAGCGAAATGCTAACGCGTGATAGTGATTTAGATTAAAAGCTAGCGGTGTCAGATTTAATGTGGTAGGCAATATTAGACAATATATGGTGATGGGTAAATTATATTTAGCAGTTTAAACAACAGGGAATGATATCAAATAAAGATTCAAAAGCAAGCAAAGCACACGCGAGCACAGCAGTCAGCAGGACAAACAGGAGGCAGACAGGAGCAATCGATCAGGATCAGGATCAAGCAATCGATCAGGATCGATCAGGATCAGAATCAAAAAAAAAAAAAAAAAAAATTCCGTCTCTCACAGTTGAAGAGTACCTATGATAAAAATTACAGACCTCTACATGCTTTGTAAGTAGGAAAACCTGCAAAATTGGCAGTGTATCAAATACTTGTTCTCCCCACTGTATATATACTGTGTATATGTATATTTGTTAAAAATATCAATATTTCGATATGTATCGATACTGAAATATCTGAAATGGTTCCAATACTCCTTTTCTGCAGTAGTGATACACCAATACCAGCTGCGCATTCTCACTCTCTCTTCTCTCCAATGACGAAGTGACACACACCCGCCTTCTTTCACTCACTCATCTCATTCGCTCCAGTTGAATAGTGCTTGTATTGCGCATAATTTTAGTCATTCCCATAGGTTTGACGCACAAAAATTGGGCTGCACACGGATGTCCGCAGATCATCCTGATGACAAATTACAGATGGCCGAAGTACTTTGGGCTTTAGTGGCGCTCACATAAAGCCACCTTTCAAACAGCTCTTTTTCATGACTTATTGCGCTTAAACAGTCAAATTCACACAAAGTTATGTCAAAATCCCCGTCTTGCTGAGTATTCAGATAAACACAGTCAGTTTTAGAACGTAAATAGTTGAGAGAAAACTCATATTGTGTAACAGTATATTGAATCCATGCATAAGCTCTTAAAGTGACAGCCATCTAATAAAGCTGCTGCTGTCTGTCATGTTAACAAAAAGAAAATGACTTGCTGCTCTTGACTGAATAACTTTTGTAACTTTATTTGTAAGCATTAATCTGTATTTCATTTTTACAGTAAAATAACACTGGAGGATCTTCACATTTGATTACTTTAATTTCTGTAGTATTTCTTCCCTAAATACTACTGTTAGACCCACCTGAAAAGCTTAAAGCCATGTATATTCAAATTGTCTCCTTATTCCATTGTATTTATTTGTACTATCATTTGCAATTTGTTTATTTGTTCTTATTTTATTACTGACTGTTTACTTTTTTTTTTTTTTTTTTTTTTTGTAAATTTAGTTCAATGATTCAAATAAAGCCTCCCTGTTCTGTATATGAGCTATTGCAACCAAATTACCCAAAATATTTTTTTTCCCCCTTATTTTGGATTTTCCCTGTCTGTATTATTGTTATCGTAATTTCTGTTTGGATAGTCTTTGTTTGAGTGTTTTATTAATAAACTGCTGCATATAGATCCTTGCCTCTCCTCGTCCCTGCAAACCGTGACACAATGCAATGTTTATTTTCTTTTTTCTTTCTTTTTTGAAGTACCACTTAAATGCAAAGCATATTTTTGCCATTTCTGCCTACATAGCTCCACCAGTGAAAGGCTTATGTTCAATGATATGCCAATAAAACAAACAATAGAGCCCATATTGACTACTATATAAACCAATATATTCTGACCCCATTGTCCACAACAATATGTGAAGGCCCAATAACTCCTAGTTCTACCACACCTACATTTACTTGCGTTTTCATACACACTATAACGTACAATATTGACGTATTGACAGCACTAAAATGTAAATTATTTACGTATTGACAGCACTAAAAACTTAAAATATTTACTATCCAAGTGTGAATGTGTAGAAGCTATGCACATTAAATGCAGTTTACTCATCTACTTATTAATATGAAATAAAAACATTTTGTTCAGATCGTGACTTGTGCTGCAAACTCGTTTCAAAGAATTACATAATGTTAAACAAGACTACACTTTAAAACATTAAAATCAATAACATTTCGTTTAACCATTTTGTAATATTTCGTTTGTTTTCCATGAGCGTTTTCGCCTATGCAGCGACTGACAATACAATCATGAAATACACCAAAACACAACATAAATTCACGAAACACGTACATTTTATTTGTTTGCTGTAATTCAAATCTTTAGAATCCATATGTTTGCTTGGAACAGATCCAAATTCAGCCCTTTATCCAGCAATCTTCATCTCCACTCTCTCAGCAGCGACTGTAAATGTCAAATCCCGCGCTTGTTATGAATTCAAAATTTTAAAAACCGCGCCCTCAAGAATCGTTACAACATGTTTTATGGCAGTGGTATCGAACGCTCATTGGCTCTCGCCTGGCTCATCACAGATTGCAACATGTCGTGTTTCAGTCGATGTACATTTGAAAATGGGAAATGCTCGGCTTCATGGAAAGAAGCCGGATCAACATTTTCATGGATTAATAACTTAACTGAGGATTTAACTTAAATCAGAGAACTGGGACAGCAACACATCGTCATCTGAACTACTTTTGGTAGCGCTTTTGCCATTTTTGCAATAAATAAATTATTGTGATTACACTTATCTGTCTGTTATGCTTTTATTTATAACAGTAACTTACATGGTTTTGAGAAATGGTTATGGGTAGGTTTAGGGGTAGGTGTAGGATTAGCGGCTCCAAATATTGTTTTAATGCTATTGTTACTAAAATTTACATTTTCCCACATATCTCTGTCCATAACATTTTATTCTTTTAATATTCTGTATAAAATGGGTATGTTTAGGTTAGGGTTAGGGGAGTTTACATTTATCTGTAAAACGGTAAAAGGAAAATTATACAGATATATTTATGAAATGAAAGATTCGTAAATATTTAAAGTTTTTTAGCTGTAAAAACGCAATAATGCTACGTTTAAATGCCGCTAATACGTCCTTATTTTACGTTTCAGCACCTAACCAAACGTACAAAAACTTACGTTTTGTGTCTTTGAAAGTTACGTATTAATACCTACATATTAACAATAAGACCAGGCTGTTAATTTACAGCCCGCAGATTCATACTTACCCTGTAACTACATGGATAATTACCCCTTAATTTTCCTGATAGTTACCCCTTTATTCCCCAAATATTACATATTGTTCCCTTATACCTACACGTACTTACTTTATAGTTACACTATAATTACCGAAAGTTACGCTGTAAATTCGCTTTACTTATGCAGTACTTTCCGGGCTGTAATCTAAAGCGTTACCATTAAATTAATTATTTTCCTCAAAATTCTACAAACAACACCCCATAATGACAATGTGAAAGAAGTTTGTTTGAAATCTTTGCAAAGTTATTAACCCTTAAATGCATACCTCGGGCCTTTAGCGACCCGGGAAGTCATTAACTACCCTCCTACTCTTTCATTTTTTAAAGTTTATAAACAATTATAAACAATATAACAAGAAAAAATAAGTGCAATTCACCTTTATTCCACAAGGTGGCAATATCTGATACACAAAAAGGTAACGAAATATATTTTATTTTATTCTTCTGTAATTGTTACACTAATTTCAGGAGAGTTTTATATTATCGCGAGGTAGAGATCCATCCGTGTTAGATATAGATCCGGGTTGCTGAAGACCCGAATAAGTAAGAATGATTAGCGAAACAGTCATGCATTTAAGGGTTTAAAAAAAAAAAAAAAAAAATCACATTTCCATAAGTATTCACAGCCTTTGCTACAAGCTTGGCACACCTATTTTTGGGCAGTTTCTCCCATTCTTCTTTGCAGGACCTCTCAAGCTCCATCAGGTTTTAATGGGGAGCGTCGGTGCACAGCCATTTTCAGATTTCTCCAGAGATGTTCAATTGGGTTCAAGTCTGGGCTCTGCCTTGGCCACTCAAGGACATTCACAGAGTTGTCCCGTAGCCACTCCTTTGTTATC
Source organism: Coreius guichenoti (assembly GCA_039654105.1). Taxonomy (NCBI): domain Eukaryota; kingdom Metazoa; phylum Chordata; class Actinopteri; order Cypriniformes; family Gobionidae; genus Coreius; species Coreius guichenoti. The sequence continues at coordinate 25,186,220 of CM077168.1, forward strand.
TTGGCTGTGTGCTTAGGGTCATTGTCCTGTTGGAAGATGAACCTTTGCCCCAGTCTGAAGTCCAGAGCGCTCTGCAGCAGGTTTTCATCAAGGATGTCTCTGTACATTGCTGCATTCATCTTTCCCTCGATCCTGACTAGTCTCCCAGTTCCTGCCGCTGAAAAACATCCCCACAGCATAATGCTGCCACCACCATGCTTCACTGTAGGGATGGTATTGGCCAGGTGATGAGCAGTGCCTGCTTTCCTCCAGACATGATGCTTGCCATTCAGGCCAAAGAGTTCAATGTTTGTTTCATCAGACCAGAGAATTTTGTTTCTCATGGTTTGAGAGTCCTTCAGGTGCCTTTTGGCAAACTCCAGGCGGGCTGTCATGTGCCTTTTGCTAAGGAGTGGCTTCCGTCTGGCCACTCTACCATACAGGCCTGATTGGTGGAGTGCTGCAGAGATGGTTGTTCTTCTGGAAGGTTCTCCTCTCTCCACAGAGGAACGCTGGAGCTCTGTCAGAGTGACCATCGGGTTCTTGGTCACCTACCTGATTAAGGCCCTTGTCCCCCAGATCGCTCAGTTTGGCCGGGTAGCCAGTTCTAGGAAGAGTCCTGGTGGTTCCAAACTTCTTCCATTTACAGATGATGGAGGCCACTGTGCTCATTGGGACCTTCAATGCTGCAGAATTGTTTTTCTATACCCTTCCCCAGATCTGTGCCTCGATACAATCCTATTTCGGAGTTCTACAGACAATTCCTTGGACTTTATGGCTTGGTTAACTGTGGGACCTTATATAGACAGGTGTTTGCCTTTCCAAATCATGTCCAATCAATTTTTTTTTTTTTTTTTAATTTGCAAAGATTTCAAACAAACTTCTTTCACATTGTTATTATGGGGTATTGTTTGTAGAATTTTTACGAAAATAATGAATTTAATCCATTTTGGAATAAGGCTGTAACATAACAAAAATGTGGAAAAAGTGAAGCGCTGTGAATACTTTCCGGATGTATATGATAAAGTTTTGTTTCAAAATGGATGAGGAAAATATGGCGCCTCGAATATCTCTGCAGCTCGTCAAAAATAAAAATGGGGCGTCTGTCAAACAAAGAAAGGCTGTTAGAATTTCAAATACTGACAAAAAGAAAGGTATAAAAAAAACATGTTACTTCTGTATCTGAATAAATACAATTAATGCCATAAAATCACAATTTCATCAGGATCTGGCTACCTGCCAAATAAAAATCACAAACATGACACTTTTTAATAAAATAATTGTATAAATTCACTAACAATTCACTAACATGTAATATCATTTGATCTCAAACAAATTAGAAAAAAATAAAGTGGGTTGAATCTAAAAAGCTCTAAACAAATTTTAGAATCGTTAAGACGGCAGCTCTATAGACCATTTAAAAAAGTTAAATATAGCAAATATATATTAAATACACAAATAAAAAGTTTAGGTTACTGCTGCATCTGTCTCTGAGAGAAACTGTTTTTTTTAATGTTTTTGATCGATCTGATGTTATTGAACTCTGAACCCAGAATGACTTTTTTGGTTTGAATGATCTGAATACATGCTTGACTGTATGTTCAAGGCTTACGTTAAAGATTGTTGCTATATGATGGAACATTTTACTGTACCATTCTTTTTTATGGATCCTAAAATTTTGCACACAGGACAAATGAGTTGCCCCGTGTCTGTGTACAAACCCATGGCCTTCGTCACATAAAGGCAATTACATGCAGTCCTGTCAGAAGCTGTGATCTGATTAATATATCCTAATTTAGTAATAGGCCTATTATTTGTGAAACTAGTAAGCAGTAAACTGGCGAATTTAAATTGTTTCATGACTCTCTGTAATTTTCTCTCTGCATTTAAAGATATACTATAATTTGCGATATACAAAAAAACTAGAAAACTAACCTAGAAACTCAGACATGAACAGAACAGAAAAACAGATCAAAAACAAACTCAAAACGTGACAGGTTTAGAATTTTAAACATATTTTTTTAGTCACAGTTTCTACCCAATAAAATATTTTAGAATTGGGCATAACTAGAAGAATGTATTCATTAAAAAAAATGCCCACAGTGTTTTAAGATTTCATTATTTTTCATGGCAAGAAATCACTCTTTTAAAATTAAGACACCTCATATATCCAAGTTTTTAAGACATTGAGAACCCTGGTTCCCTTTCGAATGGGAACTTGTACTGTGTCCTAGGATGCTTATGGGGAAGTTCTCCAGCTTGACAGCATTTCTTTTTAGAGTTTTGCTAGGTCTCTTCGTTTGGAGAGTGGTTTTCCCGAGACCTCCACTCGTCAGGGGTATAGTACCCCCTGATGTGACAGGCAGGATATTCCTTATCCTTGGCCATATTCCCTTGAAGGTATTCAGAAAAATACCAGGCCCTGAGCTTTGCCCGCGGGGTATGTAGCTGGGGTTTCTGGCCCAAGGGAACAGTCACGACAGCCGCTGGTGCCTATCCACTAGGGCGGGGAACTGTGACTCTGGACCTAGCTCCGTGGAGTCATTGACTTTGTCAGCTGTTACGGCATTCATTCCCTCAGCATGGCCATTCAAAGTGTGGGATTACAAATTTATAAATTGTTATATCTAGGTTCCAATGTAATAGTATATAAACTAACATTTTGAGGTAAACTTGATGACATTCTAAGGAGATCAAGTCAGACAGCTTAGGTGTTTGGGACATTAGTCTTTTGTCTTTATGCACTTCCTGACCAATTGGCATGACCATCTCAAGGCGCAGTGGGCCTTTGTCCCTATGATAATGTGAAGGTATGGGCAATACTGTCAGAGTGATTGGATTAGCATCTATGCATTTGAATGACACTGTTATACTGATTGGATTAGAACTGGTGACTGGTCATTGCTTTGTTTAGATTGTCTCCGCCTCTACTGTGTGTATACCTCCCCTTAAAATGTAGTCTTCCCTTCTGAGTTTCCAACAGTTTTGGTGCCATGACCCAGATTGAGCTCCTCACCTGAATCCAGATTGAAACTTCAAGCTCAACAAATATCTGTACAACCAAGGGTTGGTGAGTGCCACTCTATCCAAAAGAACCTTAAAGACCAGTACAAATTTGTTATCCTCTGCGCCGTCAGAGGAGAGTTAACAGACAGCTGTAGGGTTTGGTTAACTAAGTTATCCTCTAAAAAATGTTCTTTTAGAGATGAAAGTTATCCTCTGTTCAACAGGGAAGATTAACATCACAAGCTAATAGTTGTTTAGCCTCTGTTTTTCGGCAGGGAAGAATTGTTTTATCCTCTGTTTTTAGGCAGGGAAGATTAGCATCACAAGCTAATATTTGTTTAGCCTCTGGTTTCAGGCAGGGAAGATTAGCATCACGTGCTAATAATTTGGGTTGTCCTCTGTTTTGCCAAGGAAGGTTAACAATAGTTGATCTGTGTTAACAAGTATACCCTCTGTTGATCAGAAAAGTTTTAATGTTTTGATTGTGTGGTAACAAAGAAACTCACAAAAATGTTTAGAAAGAATGCTAGACTGATCCCCACAACTGAAAAAGGTGGTCTTGCTACTCCTTTGTGGTCAGATAGCGAATTCAAATCACAGTTAGGAGTGCAAATGAACCTAATAGTCACTGAGAAAGTTAGACAAGAACTAACTCAGAAATATGAGATCCATCCAGACAAGACTTGGTCGGTAGATGAGTGTAAAAAGGTATTAGGAGCATGTATTCGCAAGAACAATGTGAAAGGCATTATCTGCTGCCACAGAGAATTTGGTTTAGCGCTAGCTAGACAGCAGTCTCAGCGTAACTAGAGAAACAGAACAAAGAGCTCTGTGCTAGAGTATCATTTTTGACTAAGAAATTTAATCGCAACAAAGCTGCAGAGAAAACTGATGTGAATGAAGTTAGTCAGCCTGATAACACTTATCCTGACTTACAAGCTTTCTTTGAAACAGATGTAGCCATCCAATCAGTAACTGATGTGCCTGTAGATTCAGTGAAGGTATGTGGCGCTAGGAGAAGATCTCAGGGAATTGAGGGAATTGAAAGTGTTCCTCCTAACTCTTCTGTCCAAGTACAAACTGTTGCCAAAGCGCTAGGACCTAGAGATATAGAAAGATTATCCCAGAGCTTACCCTCAGCACGCACAAATTTTTCTGAATTTAGAAGGGCATTGATAAGCAAAATGCGTCTCTACGACATGTCGTTAACAGAAGTCACACAGCTGATGTCACAAATTCTAACTGAATCTGAATTCAACAGTTTTGAGTCTGCTGTTACTTCTGAACTACAACATGTCAGTAAAGGCGATTTGAGAGAAGGTGTTTTGAAAATTCTAAAGAATATCATGGGACCCAAAATAGACTGGTCCAGAATCACTAACTGTGTGCAAAGGAAAGAAGAAACTGTGAGTGAATACACTGAAAGGTTTTGTCAGTCAGCTGTAACTTACAGTGGAATAGTTGATGATTCTGAATGTGTGCTAGATGACAAGGGACCCTTAGTCCGCATCTGGTCAGATGGCCTTTTAGCCGAGTACAGAAAAGCATTGCCATTCCTAGATCTAACTTGGTCTAACAAAACCCTCAGAAGTAACCTAGAAAGGTTAGCTACATGGGAAAGAGATTCTGATGTTAAGGCAAAAGTGAGAGTAGCAGCAGCTATGTTTAGCACAAGGAATCAAGGCAACAGATGGCCTAAGAGAGAAGGCAAATGCAACTACTGTGAAAAATCAGGTCACTGGGAGAAAAAGTGTAGGAAGAAGTTGCAAGATAGTAAAATAAATACTATGCATAACTCTGTTCCTTCTCAGCCCGCCTACAACCCTGAAGTAGTTCCGCCAGGGTACACTGAAACTTTAGGACAGCTAGCTCAGGCTCTTCTAAAAGCACAAAAAGAACAGGAAAAAAAACTAATTGTTGGGGCTGTGAGTAGCTACCTTTCCCCTGTAATCCATCACAATGACAAAAGAATTTTTGTGAAAGGTAGCATACTAGAGAAAGGTATTGACTTTTTGCTTGATACAGGTGCAGAAATTACAGTAATTCCTACAAAACTGGCTGAAGGCTTAAACATCCCGTACAAGAAAACAAAACTTTGTTTAACTGGTGTAATAGGTGAAGATTCTGTTTTGTATGAAACCCCGTCCATAGAGGTACAGTTAGGCCCAAAGACTCTGACTACAAAATTGCTATGTGCTCCATTAAATACAGGTGCAATTCTAGGCATGGATCTACTCAGACAAGTAAATCTAACTTTAGACATGTCCTCAGAATCTACTAGCATAAACATTTCCTCAGCACAAGTTTCTACCAATAATGCAACCACTCCTGAGTATGCTTTCTTACAGAATCATCCAATTTGGGCTGAAGACAAGGATGATTGTGGGTTTTTGACAGGCGTAGAACCAGTCGAATTGACAGGAACTCCACCTCCTGTTACCAAACAATATCCGATCAATAAGGAATCTATACAGGGAATCAAACCTATTGTAGAAAAATTGCTGAAGCAAGGAGTGCTAGTTAAAACCAACAGTCCCTGTAACTCACCCATATGGCCCATCAAGAAATCCAATGGGACATGGAGACATACCATAGACTACAGAGTAGCTAAAAAACATATTGATAAAATCACCCCCCTAGTAGCAGATCCATCTACAATTTGCAATGGCTTACCATTAGATTGTAAGGTTTTTTCAGTAATCGATATGTCTAATGGATTCTTTTCTGTACCCTTGTAGTCTGACAGCCAGACATGGTTAGCTTTCACAGTTGACTATGAGCAATACCAGTGGACACGGTTGCCACAGGGATTTCAGAATTCCCCAACCATATACCATCAGGCTGTCAGACATGATTTGTGTGACCCAGAATGTCCAGTCAAACAGTCCACTATGATTCAATATGTCGATGATATTTTGATCGCCTCTACAGATCACGAGGTACATCAAACTGAATTGGAAGCATTGTTGGACTGTTTGCAGAAAAGAGGACACAAATGCAGCTTTCACAAAGCTCAAATTACTAAAAACCAAGTTACATTTCTGGGTCAAACAATTGGTGCAGGAAATAGATCTATTACACAGGATCGAGCCGCTTCTGTCAAAGCTTTAATACAATTAAAACACTTCGATCATTTTTAGGAACAGCAGGTTACTGTAGACCTTGGATTGAAGTATATGCCTCGATTGCTCAGCCTCTCTATGACTTGTTGAAAGGCCAAGCTAAAGATTCTGATGCTGTTTGTATGGAAGAAATTCAGCTCAAAGCTTTCAATGATTTGAAGAGAGCACTATGTCAAGCACTAGCATTAGGAATTGCACAATCTGATAGGCCCTTTGTGCTTTATGTCCATGAACACTTAGGCTTTATGACTGCATGTCAAATGCAAGATTATGGGGCCAGTTTACGCCCAATTCATTACTATTCTGGTAAACTTGACATAGTCGCTCAAGGGATGGGCCCTTGTCTTAGAGCAGTGCAGGCAGTTCATCTAGCTCTTCAGGCTTCATCAGGAATGGTGTTAGGACAGACTGTAAACGTAAGATGCCCTCATGCAGTGTCCGCACTAATGAATCAAGCAAAATTCACTTCTGTCACCTCCTCTCGTTGGGGAAATTGGTTAACAAACCTCACAGCCCCGAAAATTTTTTTACAGTGTGCACCAGTCACGAACCCATCCTCATGTATGATGTCTTCAATGACTGAAGTTGTGTTAGAGGATGAAGGAGAAATGACTCACAATTGTGTTACGCTTACATATGCAGCTACGAGTGTGTTACGCTTACATACGCGGCTACGAGTGTGTTACGCTTACGTAGCTATGAGTGAAATAGCAAAAACTCCTATTAAGAATGCAGAATTGGAGTTGTTTGTTGATGGTTCAGCTCAAGTCATTGAAGGTAACAGACGAGCAGGTTATGCAGTCACTTCCACCACTGAAGTGGTAGCTTCAGGTTGTCTTCCAGATAATTTTTCAGCTCAAGCTGCAGAACTAGTAGCCTTAACTAGGGCATGCATGCTAGCTTCAGGATCGGTTGCAAATATCTACACTGATTCCAGGTATGCTTTTGGGGTAATTCATGATTTTGGTGTCATTTGGCAAAGTAGACAGTTTCTAACTTCTGCTGGATCCCCATTAAGCATGCTGGATTAGTAAAAGATCTAATGTTTGCCATGAAACTTCCAAAGAAATTAGCGGTGATCAAAGTGAAAGCACATCTCACAACTAATACTATGGAAGCTAAAGGTAATGCTCTTGCTGATGTAGCTGCTAAACAAGCTTGATATAAATTTTTTTTTTTAAAAATCAATTGACAGCCCTAGTTTTTAACTGGTTTGACACGTCAAATGTAAAACAGTTAAGGAGGCAGAGCATTTGCTGCATATCTGAATACAGAAACTCATCCATCATCCTGTTTGTGGACACAAGCTCTCTATAGAGTTGTTGCTATCCTGTCTCCATGACAACATTTGCACATTAATATCTAACCATATACTATAAGATCTGACATAATGATAAACAGAAGATATCCAATCTGTACAATTCGTATTTCATCAGCGTATAATAGTGTATGTTCGAATGTCGGATTTGCAACATGTAGTCATCCGTGTACTCATCAGTACTTTTAAAATGTAGCTTTGTAATGCATAATTTAGGTAATGCGGAGTGAAACAAGGCTGATGCAATGCACGCAATCCTTACACTCTTTTATTTTTGTTGCTTACACGTTACTGAAGCACATTTTCGCATACACATTTGACAATGTGTGGAGCTAAGAATTATTCAATAACTACTGCAGGTATGAAAATAACCCCTTCGTTTTCCAGTGCTGCGTTTCCCAATTGTCACCAATGGTCTCTACGATCAACTTGGTCTTACAATGCTTTTTGGAAATGCAGCCCAGGCAGTGATAGTGGCGTTCGTGCACAGTGATTGGATTTATTGAAAAATGTGGGATGGAAGCAACAAGACCTATAAACATAATGTAGACATGATTTTCTCCAAAAAGAAGCTGACCTTTAATCAAGTCACGTCACATGAGTGTTTTGTCTGTGTGTGTGCATATAAATGTGTATGATTGTAAATGTAAGACTGCAAGTGCTCTGAAGAAGATTCTCAAGAGTCTCAATGGCCTCTGCAGTGTCCGGCAGTGCTAACCTTGATATGAGGACAGACTTGTCTCAGGGAAAATGAGTATCACTGATATCATTTTAAAGACAGCAGGGAGGTTGGCCATTATCTGAATCGATGGTGACAGTATAGAGTAAGTGAGAAGACAACATACTCATCACTCACCTCCATGATCTTGGGATATGACATGACTATCGTGTGACTGCTCTCTTGCCTTCCTGTTGTTTAAGCAGTTACTTTGCTGAAAGGTTGGGGGTGACATGAGACAACTGGCATGATGTAACACATGCGGTGATGGTCAATCTATTAAAATAAGGTGATCAATTACTTCCTCTGAATATCTTTGAGTTGCTTTCCAGTTCGTTTGTTAATTCGTTCATTCATAAAAACAAACAAACAAATAAATAAATAAAGTATTCTTACAGGATTTTGAATGGATTATATACATCAGATACAGCAGACACCTGTATTTGACTGGCCTGCTGCTTGAATGTCAGCTGTGTAGAAAGATAAAAGAAGGTAACGGTACTGGACTGCAGTAGAAAGGATGCCCATCAGTCCTGCCAGACGACAGCCTTTCCTGCACTATTTATTGGCAGGCACTTTTAGACCACAGCAACATTTTAAGCTAAAGATACTCCCCAAAACAAACTAGAGCCCTGCATTTCAGCCCGAGCCCGACGGGCCCCGACTTATTTACGCCCTAGGGCCGGGCTTCGGGCCAATTTTCACGTCATACCTCACAGGCGGGCCGGGCTTCGGGCCTGTTTTAGGCTTCTCCTTCTTTTTATATTTTAGACATTCACTCATTAAAAGAAACTATAAGATGTGCTGCGCTGGTGGAAACAACACGAGACCATGATACCGCGACTGTTAAGACTGGCTCGCAGTGTTCAGAGCGAGCGTTCCTTCAGCGCAGCTGGAAGAGTTATGGCCTTTTTACACCTGGTCATTTCATTAGTTTTCTCTGATCAGATATCTATCCAATTGTGAAAAGACCAGGAGTAAATGCCTTCCGAAATTCTTTCGAGACACTCAAACAAACCAATTCAGAAGGTGGTCTGGGACACATTTCAGACGAAACTGGACAAGTGTAAATGCATCTGGTTGTTTAAACCACATATATAAATTTTACTCCTGGCAAATTGTTAAAAAATAAACGTGTGAGAGCGTGTTAAAGGCTAGGCTATATATGACATAGTCAGATCTGACATCGCTACTGCAACACGCATCGCCGCAAACGAGTAAAGCAAGCCAACACGCAGACTGCCGCAAGTGAAACTGAAAGTAAGTCTCAGATGCTCAAAATCACAATCATCTTCATTAAAACTAATGAGACTAAATGATCTTACCAGTGCTTAGCTGGCTCTTTCTCCTATTGGTCTTTGATCTTGAAATTAGCTGATGATAAATAAAATGCATCTCATAGGCTATCTGTTGCTTTCGTTAACATGAACTCCGGTAAATTTCCATAGCCTATAGCGCGGGAATTGAAGATCGGATTTATATTCATTTTGCGGAGAGGTGTAAGGTAAGACAAACTTACCATGTTTGCATGTTTTTTTATTTTTATTTTGTTTATTTGTTTAGATTGTATAGCCCGTTTCGTTTGTGAGCGCCGTTGTGAGCAGCAGCAGCCTGCCTCAGCTTGTCAAAAATGCCTTTTTACTGTGGTGGTGATAGTAAACGTTTGAACTAACATTGTGATATGCTTGAAGTGTTTTAAATCTATGGATTTTATTATAGGCAAGACAAGTCAAGTGTTGATTTGAGAGGCTAAATTGATCAAACATCTGGTTAACTGTCGGCCGCTGGCCGCGTGGTCGTCACTTTAAAAAACAAAAACTTTAATTTAACAAACAAAAAATGCTCCAAACATTTTTTCTAAATTAACTTAATAAAGAAACAAAACAAAATATAACTACTTTGACATTAAAAACAAAGCTGAACTATTTTAATGGCTGCAACAGTGTGTAAAAAAAAAAAAACACGGGCTCCAGTCGGACTCGGGCCGAGATTTTTGATAAGCTGTCGGACACGGGCCGGGCTAGGGCCTGAGCGTCTCGGCCCAGGGCCGGGCTAGGGCCTAGATTTGAGGCCCGTGCAGGGCTCTAAAACAAACCACAAATCATGTTTGCAAAGCTCATTCCTTGACTCTTTTGCTAAACTGTGCTATTTTCTGTCATTTTCACAATCTTTTATGAGACTGTTATAAAAACAGTATGCATATATTATTGAATTTCAATAATGTTTTACCACAAAGTGGGCATGTACTTATATATAGTACTGTGCAAAAGTCACGCAGAGGTGTAAAGAGTACCTGAAAACCACACTTGAGTAAAAGTACAGATTCCTTACAGAGAAAATGACTCCATTACAAGTTACAAATCCAATACGACTTGAGTAAAAGTCTTAAATTATCTGATTTTAACAGTACTTAAGTATTTTACTCGTACTGAATGTAGGCTCAAAGATGCAATAGTGCTCAAAATCTAAGAAACATGCCAGTAAAAATTTATTTGTAAGATCAGAAATCATGTTTATTTTATAAAATCAAAATAAAACTGAACACCTCAATATTACAATAAATCAAGGTCAACACAACAGCATCTTAAACATCTACAAACTCACAAGTCTCACTTAAGATCAAGTGCACAAAAGGCCATAAGTAAACCAATGTCTTTCAAAAAAGTCTCGTCAATATAGAGGATAAATAAAATAATGTTAAGTAAAATTAAATAGTCAAAGCCTTCTTGCACTGGATGTGCTGGTTTCGGCCTCATCACCAGCTGTAGTCATGAACTCATCTCATAAATCAAACACCTGCGATTCAGCAACTCCCTGCTAATGCACTCGCATTCATGTAAAATAGCCTCATTGACAAGTTTGTGTGAGTAAAGGCAAAACACACAAGATGTAGTACCTGGTGAATGTGATTTTGCTGCTTTATAGCAGAAACAAACTGCTGCAGAAAAAGGTAGGTGCCATGCAAAATGTAATGTGTAACTGCATTACTCATCACAAATGTATTGGAGTAAAAAGTATATTTACTTATTCATAAATGTAGTCAAGTAGAGAGTAAAAGTTGCTAATATATTTGATACTCAGTAAAACTACAAAGTAGCCAAAAAATACTTAAGTACAGTAACTAATTACATTTACTCAAATACTTTACACCACTGTAGACACGTTAGTATTTTCACCCCAGAAAAATGTTTTAAAGCCAGTTATTTATATCTTTAGCTATAGTGTGTCAGTACGAAATATCAGTTTACAATTCCAAACATTTCTTTTGCCATTAATTGTAATAATCCAGTGAGATTTTTGTATGCACAAGGAGTCTGACAACAGCCTGTATGCTCCACGCGGAGATCTGATCTCACCACCGAGTCTGTCTGTGATTACACGAAGAAACAGAAAAAACTGACAAACTAAATCCAGAACTGTGGCAACGTCTCCAAGATGCATGAAGAAACCTACCTGCAAAGCTACCTGAAAAACCAAATATTGATTTGAGTTAGTTAATAGAAGTTAATTGTGATGCAATCTGAGAAAACCCGTCGGATGTCACGCTGGGACGTTTTCAGGAAGGTCAAAAAATAGGTTGAATGTCAGTTTTTTTGTCAAAATTGGGTTTTCATTAAATTATTATTCTATATCATCGGTTAGGATAGGATAATGGAGAAGTTACTGAAGAGGAGGAGTCAACTTAGCTATGCTGCAAGGTGCACTGTGCTTGCTATTCTAAATGTAAGCTACAAGGTACACTAGTTGTGCAATCTAAACATACAAAGGGTGATCAAAAGTTCAGAGACTATGCCAATGATAAACAATGAAAAACTTACTTCACTACTTACTAAGTTGCTGTCCTCTTCAGGGTAATGTTAGCTAGTCTCCTTGTGTAGTGATGCAGCATATAAATTCTCGTTTTTATATTTGGTGACTGATTTTCAAAATAAAGTACAGAGGAGCAGTAATTTATTAATTTGCAACAAGAATATTTTCATACTCATAAGATGTGTTCACACCTTTATTTTGAAATAGCAATGAACACTAAAAATCATGAAAGATTGGTAGAAAACCAATTTGTTTTCATGCCAAGATTTCAAAAAATAACATCAGTTTTTGAGAAAAAAGGTCTTAAAATGTTTTTAAAAAATATATAGATTTGCCATTTGTGATGCGGCATAGAGCTAGAATGCACATACATGTTATTTTATTAGATGTTGAATTCAAATCAAATACTGCCAAACTGCCCATACTACTTCTGAATAGGAAGTCTACTTCATAAAATGTATGAAAAGTATGGAAATATATAGTTCAGATCACTCAAACCATATGGGAACGGAGGTGCCCTTATATGGTCAGTAATGGAGCTTGGATTGCGCCCAAGCAAAATCTTTTTTGAGGTATCAACCTAAAAATTAGAACACAACTTATATTGTTATATTATAACTTTTTTTTCTATTTCACTTTCAGAATTTATTTCACAATAATCTTCCAAGTGTCTTCTTTAAAACAAGACCAACCTTAGGTCTATATTCCACTGTGTTCTTGAATTACAACCATTTAAGTTTGGATAGTGCATTTTCATGTCTATGCGAAAAAAGGGCGGTGACAGTTATTTAAACCTGTTTTTCTCAAAATTCCATTCCTGAAAATCATAGTGATCAGCCGATTTCAGATAACCATAACTTTTGATACAGACAAGCTATGAAAGAAATAAAAAAAAAAGCCCTTGGAAAGGGCTGACTAGGTATAAATGACCAGGAAAGGACTGAAGGTATAAATGGTATCATATGGTATCAAATGGGTAATAGGTAAAATTTCACCATGTGATGGGTTTTCGTAGATCACATCACAATTGATAAATAAAATCTATTTATGAATTTATTTTTGAAAGCATCCTCACTTTACATAATTTTTAAACAAGTGCCTAAAACCTTTTACAGTACTGTAGCTTTGCAGGAAGTTTTCTTCAAGCGTCTTGGAGGCGTTGACGCAGTTTTTTGGTGAAAATACTAACATGACTAAGACTTTTGCATATATATATATATATATATATATATATATACACTGATCAGGCATAACATTATGTGAAGGTGAATAACACTGATTATCTCTTCATCACGGCACCTGTTAGTGGGTGGGATATATTAGGCAGCAAGTGAACATTTTGTCCTCAAAGTTGATGTCTTAGAAGCAGGAAAAATGGGCAAGGGTAAGGATTTGAGCGAGTCTGACAAGGGCCAAATTGTGATGGATAGATGACTGGGTCAGAGCATCTCCAAAACTGCTGCTCTTGTGGGGTGTGCCCAGTGTGCAGTGGTCAGTATCTATCAAAAGTGGTCCAAGAAAGGAACAGTGGTGAACTGGCGACAGGGTCATGGGCGGCCACAACACATTCTCACTCCCAACTCGTCACATATTGACGCTTGGTCAGGACCCCTTTGGCGTCACTTTTTAACGCACAGGGTACCCCTTTAGCGTCATTTTTCGACTTCGATTTCAATGAGAAACTTTTGCCGTCATACACAGATGCGTTGGGCATATCGTCATGATGAAATTATATATTGGGTTATGATTTTGCCATTATGACATGTTGGAGTGTGATCCTCAATTTAATCTGCCAGCATACTTTTATTTACATTTTTATTTTTTTTATTTACGCTAGTTAGACACATTTGAACATGTAACCCAACCCCATCCTATCCCTAAACCTACCCATATGTGTATTATATGACATAAAACACAGGATATAACAGGCAGATACGACTGCATGCACAGTTTATTCAAAAAGTACAAATATTCCAAGTGTTCCGAGGCCAAACGATTGATTTGTGTGAAGAAAATCCCCAAAAGCGATCAGCGTCTCCGTCCGCCTCCGCCGAAGATCATGAACACGTTCAAAAATTGCCGCCCGAAGAAACGTTACGTCAGATTTCATAGTGAAATTGCATTGGCTCTCGCATGTCTCGTGACCAATTGCGTCATTACGTCAGCTTTGATTGTAAAATGTCATTGGCTCTTGTGTGTCTCGTGACCGATTGTGTCGTGCTCAAGAGTCGTGTGTATCATTTGAATGAGATATGACTGTGTGCGTGCGTGCTTTCACGGAGCGGCGGGATCATCATTTCAGTGATTAAAACAATAAGATCAACTCTGTTCTTTACATGAAGATATCGTATGACTTCAGAAGACTTGGAATGCAACATGAGTTAATACTTATATACTGTTTTTGGTCAGTTTTTGCAATAAAAACCTGTGACTGTACTTTTATTTGCCTGTTACGTGTTTTATATTGTTTAGAAGTGGGTAGGTTTAGGGTAGGAGTGGGGTTAGTTGCTCCAAAATATAAAAGTAGCCTATAAATATTCATAAAATCATGTCTACTTTTACAAATGCAAATAATTAAATGCGTCTTGATCTGACGTATTGGGTAAACAATTGAAATCAATGGAGTACCCTGCGCGTCGAAAAATGACGCTAAAGGGGTACCCTGTGCATTAAAAAGTGATGCTGAGGGGTCCTGACCAAGCGTCAATATGTGACGACTTGGGAGTGAGAACGTGTTGGCGGCCATGGCTCATTGATGCATGTGGGGAGCGAAGGCTGGCCCGTGTGGTCCGATCAAACAGACGAGCTACTGTAGCTCAAATTGCTCAAGAAGTAAATGCTGGTTCTGATAGAAAGGTGTCAGAATACACAGTGCATTGCAGTTTGTTGCGTATGGGGGTGCATATCCGCAGACCAGTCAGGGTCCCCATGCTGACCCCTGTCCACCATCGAAAGCGCCAACAGTGGGCACGGAGCAATGGAAGAAGGTGGCCTGGTCTGATAAATCACGTTTTCTTTTACATCACGTGGATGGCCGTGTGCGTTGATTACCTGGGGTACACATGGCACCAAGATGCACTATGGGAAGAAGGCAAGCCGGCAGAGGCAGTGTGATGCTTTGGGCAGTGTTCTGCTGGGAAACCTTGGGTCCTGCCATCCATGTGGATGCCTGAAGGTGTGCTGTGGTATCTGGCACTAAGATGTTAGCAGCAGATCCTTTAAGTCCTGAAAGCTGTGAGGTGGGGCCTCCATGGATCGGACTTGTTTGTTCAGCACATCCCACAGATGCTCGATTAGATTTAGATCTAGGGAATTTGGCCAAGTCAACACCTCAAACTCATTGTTGTGCTCCTCAAACCATTCCTGAGCCATTTTTGCTTTGTGGCAGGGCGCATTATCCTGCTGAAAGAGGCCACAGCCACCAGGGAATACCGTTTCCATGAAAGGCTGTACATGGTCTGCAACAATGCTTAGATAGGTGGTACGTGTCAAAGTAACATCCACATGGATGGCAGGACCCAAGGTTTTCCAGCAGAACTTTGCCCAAAGCATCACACTGCCTCCGCCGGCTTGCCTTCTTCCCATAGTGAATCCTGATGCTATGTGTTCCCCAGGTAAGCGACGCACACACAGCAGGTCATTCACGTGATTTAAAAGAAAACGTGATTCATCAGACCAGGCCACCTTCTTCCATTGCTCCGTGGTCCAGTTCTGATGCTCAAGTGCCCACTGTTGGTGCTTTCGCAGGTGGACAGGGCCCATACACAACCCCATACGCAACAAACTGCGATGCACTGTGTATTCTGACACCTTTCTATCAGAACCAGCAGTAACTTCTTGAGCAATTTGAGTTACAGTAGCTCGTCTATTTGATCAGACCACACGGGCCAGCCTTCGCTCCCCACGTGCATCACTGAGCCTTGGCCACCCATGACCCTGTTGCTGGTTCACCACTGTTCCTTCCTTGGACCACTTTTGATAGATACTGACCACTGCAGACCGGGAACACCCCACAAGAGCTGCAGTTTTGGAGATGCTCTAACCCAGTCGTCTCGCTATCACAATTTGGCCCTTGTCAAACGCCTTCAAATTCTTACACTTGCCTGATTTTTCCTGCTTCTAACACATCAACTTTGAGGGCAAAATGTTCACTTGCTGCATAATATATCCCACCCACTAACAGGTGCCGTGATGAAGAGATCAGTGTTATTCACCATGCGATATTCACTTCCCCTTCATAATGTTATGCCTGATCGGTGTATATGTATACACACACACAAAGTGCATCACTACACTGTGCAATCCAGTCAGAGAATTTTGGTAACACTTTGTTTATGGTCCAATCGTCACTTTTAAGAAAATGATCCTGAACCATGAACCAGTAGGTGGAATACACCAGCTGATTTCATCCATACTAAATCACATTATTTTTAATTAAAATTGTGTTGAGGTCTTTTGTTTTCATCAGATAATGTAGAAACACACTGAAAAAAGGAGTTCAATTATAACACAATAAAACAAGACAAAGCTATTAGCTCCATATTTACACAGGCTGTTGCATGAGTGTGTGTTCTGGCCTTGTCAAATTGGAACATCCATCATACATTATCTGTGGGCCACTGCCCAGGCTGATCGAGACCCATCCACATGACATGTCTGGATGTGAACCAGTGGCTTCTATGACCCCTCCATCAGAGTATCTTACAAATCTGGATAGAGTTTAGCATTCCAGGCCCTGACTGCCATCCAGATGGCCTGGTCCCAGCTGAACCCACTGACACTGGCCATTATTCTCCTCCTTCATGGTTGGAGGCCTCAGCGATTCATAATGCAAAATGGGGATGAGGATAATTGCTGTTGTTACCCAAGGTTTTTGAGTGGAAAATAAAGTAATAATAAAAAGAGGAGGTTAGAAAATGGAAAAGGCATTGCAATTTTGGTACACTGTATGGATGTAATTTGTTTAACCAATATAAAACTGGCATTTATTTTTTTAGATGGATTAAAACGGCAGAGAAGTGCATATGAAACGGAAACTGTAATGGCATACACTCAATATACAGTCATATTACCGGTAATTTAAATCTTTTTTTTTTTTCACTGTAAAATCTAATTAGGTAACCTTAATTAAAAAAAGCATACAAACCGATTGCCTTAAAAAAAACTAAGTAAAGTGAAATTGGAATAGTATCTTGTACTGACAAATGCTTAGTTAATCGAGTTCACTTACACACAAGTTCATGTAACTAAAAAAGAACTGTAGAGAGTACTTGGTAATTTACTTCAGATTTACTATTGATTTAGTAGCTATAGCTACTCCCCAGAATGCATAGCAGTATGAATAAATTAAGCAATTACTTAATATTTTTGGTTTTATTTGCTAATTTTATTTGCTGTCTTGTGTCAGAAGTAGCAGAACAAAGACAACGAATAATCCATTTATAATCTAATCTAATCTATTTCACAAGGCGTTTATGACGCAAGTGTTAACAATACAGTTTTAATAAATCTTAATTCTACATGAGAAGTAGACTAGTTTGTTAGAATTTAGGTCACCTTTTAAAGCAACCTATTATCTCTCTTCCTTTGAAACCACTAATAACTGTGATTTCTTACTGCATCAATGGGAAGGGTATTAAAGTAATATAAATGTTCCAAGTGCCCAACCAAAGGGAACACTAATCAATATAATAGTGACCTCAAACAAAACAATTTTAGAAAATAACATGGAAACAACATCAATTTATGAAGTCAACTTATCTGATGTTCTCTCAAAATTTTCAGTTGTATTGACAATTCATCATTCAAGATGACTTTGGAGAATGAGTGAATGCAACTAAGGAGAATGATAACTGCAGAAGTGAAGGAAATGTGTAAAAGTCTATTAAGAATTGCCCCGCCTCAAAAATTAAGAAAGTTTTCTGAGTAACAAAATCATAGTATGTGAATAGTACAGATTACTAGATTTTTACAATTAAGTTAAGACATTAAGCAAATTTAATTTAAAGGGCACCTATTATGCAAAATTCACTTTTACATGGTGTTTGAACATAAATGTGTGTTGGCAGTGTGTGTACACAACCACCTTATAATGATAAAAATCCACCCAGTGCTTTTTTTATCAATCCCCGTAAATCATAAGCAGTGTCTCAGAATAAGCCGTTTGCAGATTCTGGGCAAAGTCACTTTGTACAGGCCCCTCCCACAACTGTTGACAGACACTGCTGTTTCAGCATAGACCCACCCTGAGTGAGCTGTACACAGTCTGTCATTGTTTCAACGCCGGAGCAGGTTTAGGTTCGTTTATGTCTGCGCAAATCATTTCACTCTAGACTGCTTTGTGAAAGAGGGGCAATACAAGGCAGGCTTGTTACTCATGTTGTTACTAAAGTTGTTACTAAGTTGTTACCTTGTTACTCAAGGATGGATCAGTACTAACTGTTCATGATCCAGCTTATAGTCTCCGGAGCAATACTGGTCACAGCAGTAATGAAAGGGAGAGTGCGCACTTTATTACAGTTCATCAGAGTTATTTTACGAATATAAAGTTTACCAGTTTATTAAGCACCCCCTGAAAAGGTCTGTATATATTTGTTTACTGTTAGTTGTAACAAGTGTTTTTGTGTAATTTGCTGTGCATGTTGATGATAATGCAAGGGAGAGAGAGTGTTTATGGACAAGACTTTAATGCACACTTCTTGTACTGTGTTTTATTCAGCTCTTATGGTGATATTCTGGAGTGAAAACGAATGCGTCATCTTTTGTGTGAAGTACAATAAACTATAAGTACACTGAACAAAATTATAAACACAACACTTTTGTTTTGCCCCCATTTTTTATGAGCTGAACTCAAAGATCTAAGACTTTTTCTATGTACACAAAAAGCCTATTTCTCTCAAATATTGTTCACAAATCTGTCTAAATCTGTGTTAGTGAGCACTTCTCCTTTGCCGAGATAATCCATCCACCTCACAGGTGTGGCATATCAAGATGCTGATTAGACAGCATGATTATTGCACAGGTGTGCCTTAGGCTGGCCACAATAAAAGGCCACTCTAAAATGTGTAGTTTTATCACACAGCACAATGCCACAGATTTTGCAAGTTTTGAGGGAGCGTGCAATTGGCATGCTGACTGCAAGAATGTCTACCAGAGCTGTTGCCCGTGAATTGAATGTTCATTTCTCTACCATAAGCCGTCTCCAAAGGCGTTTCAGAGAATTTGGCAGTACATCCAACCGCCCTCACAACCGCAGACCACGTGTAACCACATCAGCCCAGGACCTCCACATCCAGCATCTTCACCTCCAAGATCGTCTGAGACCAGCCACCCGGACAGCTGCTGCAACAATCAGTTTGCATAACCAAAGAATTTCTGCACAAACTGTCAGAAACAATCTCAGCGAAGCTCATCTGCATGCTCGTCGTCCTCATCGGGGTCTCGACCTGGCTGCAGTTCGTCATCGTAACCGACTTGAGTGGGCAAATGCTCACATTCGATGGCGTCTGGCATTTTGGAGAGGTGTTCTCTTCACGGATAAATCCCGGTTTTCACTGTACAGGGCAGATGGCAGACAGTGTGTATGGCGTCGTGTGGGTGAGCGGTTTGCTGATGTCAACGTTGTGGATCGAGTGGCCCATGGTGGCAGTGAGGTTATGGTATAGGCAGGCGTATGTTATGGACAACGAACACAGGTGCATTTTATTGATGGCATTTTGAATGCACAGAGATACCGTGACGAGATCCTGAGGCCCATTGTTGTGCCATTCATCCACGGCCATCACCTCATGTTGCAGCATGATAATGCACGGTCCCATGTTGCAAGGATCTGTACACAATTCTGAAAGCTGAAAACATCCCAGTTCTTGCATGGTCAGCATACTCACCGGACATGTCACACATTGAGCATGTTTGGGATGCTCTGGATTGGCATATACGACAGCGTGTTCCAGTTCCTGCCAATATCCAGCAACTTCGCACAGCCATTGAAGAGGAGTGGACCAACATTCCACAGGCCACAATCAACAACCTGATCAACTCTATGCGAAGGAGATGTGTTGCACTGCGTGAGGCAAATGGTGGTCACACCAGATACTGACTGGTTTTCGGACCCCCCCAATACAGTAAAACTGCACATTTTAGAATGGCCTTTTATTGTGGCCAGCCTAAGGCACACCTGTGCAATAATCATGCTTTCTAATCAGCATCTTGATATGCCACACCTGTGAGGTGGATGGATTATCTCGGCAAAGGAGAAGTGCTCACTAACACAGATTTAGACAGATTTGTGAACAATATTTGAGAGGCCTTTTGTGTACATAGAAAAGTCTTAGATCTTTGAGTTCAGCTCATGAAAAATGGGGGCAAAAACAAAAGTGTTGCGTTTATAATTTTGTTCAGTATACATAAAACTCATCAGTTTTGGGCATCATTTGGACAGGGTCCTCTACAACAGTTTCTGTTCTGACCAAGCGGCAACCTCTTCCAGTTTCTCTTGAAGCCAACACGGAAGTGACTTAAACTGCAATTCATCGACTGGCCGCTAGACACAGGCTCCAAAAGGGAGCAGAATCTCATTGTTCCCCATGTTAAAATGCCCAACTTTACTGCAGAAAAAAAAACATGTTTACAGCCTGGTACAAATTGTGGTTTTGGTCTATACAGCTAATTTTGCCCTTCATAACAACTGTGAGGGGGTGAATTTTTTTATAACTAATTTTTTTACAATTTTTTTTATAACTCATTTGTTTAAATTATATTAATCCTTAAAGTTCTGCATAATTAAGGGCGTGGCCACCTTGATCGACAGGTGGATTGCCGCTGCTTTCACTACTAGCCGTTTGTCTGCTGTCTGTTAGTCATCACGCCACCTCAGCTCCAGCCATGTCCCGCCTCTTTGCCCATTTTCTGTTATCAGGGTGACATCACGGACACTACGTCCATATTTTTTTTTTTACAGTCTATGGTTCTGACATTTTCATTCCGTGAGATGAGATTGTCCTGACACCGGACAGGAGCACTTGAGGCCCCGCCCTCTTCTTGAAAGGGGGCCGGAGGCACCAACTCATTTGCATTTAAAGGGACACACACAAAAACTGTGTTTTTTTTCTCACCCCCAAAAAGTGGCAATTTTAACATGCTGTAAAAAATTATCTGTGGGGTATTTTGAGCTAAAACTGACTTATTTTACATCTTGCAAAAAAAGGGAATAATAGGTGCCCTTTAAAAAGTTTTAGAGCAACAGTTAGTTTTCTGGGGGCTCATTTTGTTTAGGTTTACTAAATCTTTGTGTGTTGCTTTTGAATGTATGTTTACAGTCTAACTCATTATTTATGTATTTACATCAGACTTTCAGATTTGTAAATAGCGTTTCCATGTTCCAAATCCATACTCATAATGCTCAGATTACTAATTGCAAGAGACTTACTTTCTTGTTTGCAAAAAAACAAAAAAACAAAAAACATTCATATATATTTAAATACGCCTATAGGGAGGATAAACAAACTTTTTGAGGGAGTAGATTCAGCAGAGCCAGTACATCTTCATTGAAATAAGCTTCATGTATTTTATTTTAAGCCCCATATTCTCCTTTCATAATTAGTGACAGTTTTCATGACATTCAGCCCATTTAATAGTCAAGAACACTTACAGTTGGAAATAAGTGGCTGGCAGAGCTAAATAAATATTGCTGTAGATAAGTCACTCACTGTTGGATATGTATCAAATACATAAAGTGCTATCATGAATGATTCTCTATTTAGAGTAATTTACTTATATTGCTCTTCAGCAAATTACAATTGCAAAAACATTCTCATACTTTTTATATCTTTCATTTGTAATTCTGTGTATTTTTTATTGCTTTCCTCAATTTTCACAAGGAAGTGGTGCATTTTCAAAACTTAGAATAGCCAACTTCACAGATTTCCAATTAAATTGGGCTACTTTCGTTACGGGATGATTTTTTACTTGGGTTTGACATATCGCACATTAAATTTGAATGTAAGGGTTTTTGAATTACCAACAGCTATAGATGATGTGCATATAAGACTGAGAAGAGCTTACAGCCTCCTTAGCTAGTCATTAGAGAGAATTCAGATTGTTGCTCTAGGATAACACTACCTGTAACTGCTGGTCTAGAATCAGTTTCCATCCCCAAAACCAAACCTTGATTATTAGTGAGAAAGAAAAAGCTGGGACTGGCCTTCTTATTGTGTTGAAGGTAAATTACCCACATTCGATTTTTAAACAGCTTGAAACACTGGTTAAACTATTTATTTCTTGTTTAAATCTTGTGACTTTTTCTCATTAAGTGTCATGAATATGCATCCAAAGCTTTGACAAAGCTAGATGTGTTTTGGATTGGCTGTACACATTTTGGTGACTAATTTGCTGTTTCTTCATCTAAATTTCACATTCAGAAAAATCTGTTAAAGGATGTTTGTGTGTCTGTGTCAGCACTTAAAATCTTAATTTATTATTATTATTATTTTTTTTTTTTTTGGGCAAATTGCATGGAAACCAACAGGGTTTCCAACACAAATGGAATACCCATAAACATTTTATTAAAAGTTTTAAAATGTGTATATTAAAATTTGGTGATTTAAACATTTTCATTGGTCAACCTTGCTTTATGCAAAATGGACCCTGCAATATTTTTTTTTTTTTTATGATGAAAAAGCAATTTTGCCAATATCTGAATAATCAGATTTATTTTATATACGTATATACACTACATTTCTGACAAACATGAAATATTTAGCTGTCCAAATAGTGCTGATGTGAGTGATGGGGTGAAATGAGTATTCTTACTTTCATCACATAAGTGCAGGCTCCAGATCTCATGGAATCAGCAGATGCTGAGAGAATTAATATTTTGTGATGAGAGAATGTGTGACTCTCTGAAACAGCGCAGCACAACTGATTTCTAAGATCTTTTCATTAATATTCCTCCCCAACATGGCCTATCAATTCAATCACTGCAGAAAAACTGCCTCTTGCTGTGTTTAATCAAGACATTAGGTCTCAATTTTCGTTCATTTTTGCAATCCAATCATTTCTATTCTCTTGGCTAAATCTTAGCGGACACATCTGCCTGACAATATAGAGTGCAAAATTAATTTTTGGGTTTTTTTAATTTTTTACATTTCCAATTAGTTTCATACGTTTTCTTCCTCTGCTTTATTTGCTCAGAAACTGTAAAAAGCTGATCCATTAGAGAAATCAAATACAGTAGCCAGTGATAACATAAGGTATTCCTACAATAAGGAGAAAGAGAGAGAGAGTGTCGTATAGAACATTTTTGCTCAGGAGCACAATAGTATTTTAGCAAAGAGAAGGTAATGGTCCTTTTGTCAGGGTACATTAATGCTTTGGCTATGTGCAAGCAGTGTTTTTTGAAGAGTGAATATGCTCTAAGTTCTGCATTAAATGATTAGTTTTACAGTGAATGAAAGAGGCAAGCCAATGGATGGAAAAATGGTGAAAAATCCTTTAAAGGCTTCAAGACATCCATTTCTTAATGATTGTTCACTTCGTTTGGCAGGTGAGGACTATCTCACGTGACTAAATTCAGTGGCCTATTTCTCCCAGATGGGATACTCTGGTAGAAGGCTCTGTATGCCTAGTGTGAAAATGTGTAATGCATTCATAATCTGAAAAGGTAAAAAAAAAAAAAAAACATATTGTGCTGGCTGCTGTCGTCTGTTTTGCCATGAAGGTTTCAAAACAAATTCTAAGTTATTTTAAGATATATTCTCTTAATAACCATCCATTAATCACTAAAATGTATCTATTGAAAGGGAATAAAGAAAGCAATAGGGTATTTACTCATTTGACTCATGAAGACTCTACACGTTGTAACACTACATAAATAAATATGCTGTATTATACACTCTCAATATACAATATTAAACACTCTTGTTATTATTGCTAAGTTTATAGTAAAGATGTTACATTTTAATGGATTATGTTCCCCAGTACTGATAAAGTCACATTGTTGATCATTAAACAAGCATGCAGCATCTTGCACTTCACATTATGCTAATCCACATTACCCCTAAGTACATTTTAGACCCTCGTTTCCATTCGCAATTTTCTTCAAGAATCAAACAATTGTCCACTTATCAGACTAATGCAACTGCATCCATCTGAGAGAAATCTTTCCCCTGGAAATACATCATCACCTTTGAGCAACAAGTTCTGTGTGGTGTGGATAACATGCTTAATTGGTGTTAACAGTGAGCTCACACTTCAGTTCATTAGAATGCCATAAATTAGTTTACAATGTTGGATGAACAGCAATTCAAGCAATGTACAACCAAGCTAACTGTTTCTTTTACAAGCAGTCAATAACAACGAGTACATTTACATTTATGGCTAATAAATTTAAGAATAAATAAAAAACTTACTGTATTGTAATAGCTGATTGGACACTGCAACAGTCTTCTTCCCCAAATCGAAATTAGCTCCAGTCAGATGCATTCAAAACTTTGAGACTGTTTATTCTTTCTGTGACCCTACAGAGGATAATCAGTTTGGAGAATGCATGAATGAATGGATGGATGTTAATTTCCGATCCAAAATTATATTGCTATGTTATATTGCTCGTTTTTTTTTGTTTGTTTTTTTCAAAATGAAAACTCATTTTGTGCTGTCTAGTTTGAAGCCGTGCCTACAGGCTGCCCTAATCAGTCAGGTCTCTTTTGGAGAGAGATTGTTATTGATCTGTTTCTTCCAAAACAACAGGAGAACATAGATGTATTATGGTCTGTTGTATTACAAACTGTGGATGCTGATGCAAACAAACATTACAAACTTTCTCACATGGACATTTACAATTCAAAATAGATATACTGTATATACAATTAAAAAGAGGGAATAAAACTAACATCAACCCCGTTTGGGGCTTGCATGCAAAAGCAACAAAGAAACTGTTTACAGGCTGAAATTACAATGTGGGTCTTGCTAAATTAAAAGGCAGGGCACTCTCTGCAGTGCCGTAAGCACCAGAGATAAGTCCCAAGGGGGTACCAAATGAGAGTGAGGAGGATTTAACCTTCTCGCTCCCCTCAGGAACCTGATGATCAGGTTGTTCTTTCCTACGGATTTACCTTCAACTGCATCGTGACTAAGCACCATGTCCCTGTATTCGCACAACTGCTCTCGCGACTGGGCTAGTATGAGCCAGTCGGCGATGTAGTTGACAATGCTAATGCCGTGTTCTCTCAGGGGAACAAGGGCTGCCTCCACGATTTTCGTGAAGACGCGAGGCGACAGGGACAGCCCGAAGGGGAGGACTTTGTACTGGTATGCCTGCTCCTCGAACGCAAAGTGTAGGAACGGTCTGTGTCGAGGGAGAATCAAGACATTAAAGTACATGTCCTTCAGTTCGATCGTTGCAAACCAATCTCGGGGATGGATGCATCCAAAGATGCGTTTCTGCATTAACATCTTGAACGGGAGCCTGTGAAGGGCCCGATTCAAAACTCGCAGGTCGAAGATTGTCCATAACCCACCGCCTTTCTTGGGTACTATGAAGTAGGGGCCGTAGAACCCTGTCTTCATATCGGCTGGACCTCCTCCGGGGGTCACCATCTCCCGAAGGGCTGTTTCCTCCATCTCTGGGTCGCTTGCCACCTGGTTTGCCAGAGGCCTGGATGGACTGGGCGACAGCCTGCGACCAGCTCCATGCTGTGGCCTGGGTGGAGGCTGCTTCGGAGGCTTAGCGGGAGCGGAAGCCGTCGCAGGGGGGCGCCTTTGGTGACGAGCAGTGGGAGGATCTGCGGCCGGCGGACAGGTGGAGGCAGCAGCTGGCTCGCCGGGGCAGGATGTGCCGAATTGCCTCCGTCTGCTTCTGTGCAGCCAAGAATTGCTGGGCAAAGCTCTTGACTACATTGCCGAAAAGGCCAGCCTGGGAAATGGGGGAGTCCAGGAACCGTGGTCCTTTGCCACTAGTGTGGACATCTCCTGGTCGATTGAGCGTGTAGTGACATTCGTTGCCCGGAGGGCGAGGTCCGTTGCTGTATGGAGCTCATTCAAGAGCTCTCGGTCACAGCTACCCTTGTGTATTTCTATGAGTGCCTTGGCCTGATGGACCTGTAAGAGCGCCATGGTATGCAGGGCAGAAGCAGCCTGTCCACAGACTCTGTAAGCCTTGTCAGTGAAATGGGACGAAAACTTACAGGCCTTGGATGGGAGACGCGATTACCCCGCCAGGAGGAAGCTGATGCTGGACACAGTTGCATCACAATGGCCCACTCCACTGGGGGGATCTCCACATACTCCTTGGCTGCCACACCATCGAGGGTAGTGAAGGAGGAAGAGGCACCAGACCAGTTTCGGGCAGAAAAAGGTGCCGTCCATGATCTGGTTACCTCTTCAATCACCTCCGGGAAGAAAGGCACCGGGGCGGGGCGCTGAGAACCAGCACGGGACGCCCCAAGAAACAAATCGTCCAACCTTAAGAGTTCGGGACACGGTGGAGGCCTCCACACGGGCCCGACTCTCTCAGCGGCCCGGGAAAGCATAGCCATCAACTCTGGGTCAGGCTTGGGCAATGCTACTCTCCCAGAAGCTTGAGATGTGCCAGAGAAGTGAGGGGCCCACGGAGATTGCCTCTGGGAAGCCCTCACTGTTATTCTAAGGTCACCCTGGCTATTCGCTGAAGTAGCCCTTTTTTTTTGGAGACCAGAAGAGGAACTAGATCGAGGTATAGGTAAGGGGACTCCACCTCCCTTGAGGTATCCGAGTCTCGACCGCAACACAGCGATGGTCATGTTCCCGCAGTGGGTGTATGAACCATCCACAAAAGCTGCCTCAGTGTGCTGAAGGCCCAGACACATGATACAACGATTGTGACTATCAGTCGGCGCCAGGGAACGACCACATCCAGAAATGTGGAATGACATCTTGAAAAATCATTGACTCCTGCTGAGAGAAGTTATAGACTCCACTCCGGAAAGCTGGAGTTCCTGGCACTTAAATGGGCGGTCTGCGAGAAATTCTGCGATTACTTGTTCTATGCGCCACACTTTACAATCTTCACAGACAACAACCCGTTGACGTATGTCCTCAGGACGGCCAAACTCAATGCTGTTGGACATAGGTGGGTGGGAGAATTGGCTGACTTCAGATTCAACATTTGCTACAGACCAGGCAAAGTAAACACGGACCGGACATGCTCTCTCGTTGTCCCCTCGATATCACTAAGTTTATGACCGCATGTACTGAAGTTCTCACAGAGGAGGTGGTTCAGGCTACATGGGAAGGAATTCGGGTTGACCAAGAGAATGATGTTGCCTGGGTTGCTGCTCTTAATGCACGTCAGGATGCAGAGGATGTCGAGTGCCAGTTTGGAACGAGTCTCATGACACTTGACCACTCTGAGTTGAAAGCCGCCCAGAGGGAAGATCCTGTCATTGGTAAGGTGATAGAATTAAAGGAAAGTGGTGGAGAACTGACACCTGAACTGACGGAAACTGCTAAAGGAGGCCTCAAGAGACTGTTGTAGGAGTGGAGAAAACTGGATCTCGAAGAGGGACTGCTCTATCGTAAGACCAATCACAGATCTCAACTTGTTCTTCCAGCTAAGTTTAAGCAGCTGGCCTTGAAGCAGCTACACAACTGCATGGGTCATGTAGGAACGGAACGATTTCTAGACTTAGCAAGGAAGAGATTCTACTTTATGAAGAAGGAGATCGAGCACTATGTCACCCAGCAGTGCAGATGCGTGAAGCAAAAGAAACCTGTGGTGCGGATTAAGGCTCCGATGGGAAGTCTTACCTCAAGTTGCCCACTGGACCTGGTGTCCATTGACTATCTGCACCTGGAATGGAGCCAGTGCGGATACGAATATATCCTGGTGTTAGTGGACCATTTTACTAGATTTGCCCAGGCATACCCGACAAGAGACAAGTCTGGAAGGACGGCAGCTGAGTGGATATTTAATGACTATATACCAAGATTTGGCTATCCTTGCCGACTCCATCAGAACCAAGGTCATGAATTCAAGAACCAGCTCTTCGCGACTTTGCAGCGTATAACAGGTGTCAGTAATTCAAGGACAACACCTTATCACCCCCAAGCAAACCCAGCAGAGTGTTTCAATCGCACTTTGCTACAAATGTTAAGGATGCTGGAGGACAGATGGAAAGACCTCCCGAAAGTAGTGCATGCCTACAATTGCACTAAGCATGAGGCGACAGGGTTCTCTCCATTTTTCCTCCTGTATAGACATCACCCTCGCTTGGCCATCGACTTGTTGTTTGGTCTAAGATCAGAGAGCGAGCAATACTCACCTCGAGATTATGCAGAGAAGTGGGCACAGCAGATGGCTGATGCATATAAACTAGCTTCGGACAACAGTAAACAGGCGAGCGCACGGATCAAGAAGTACTATGACCAGCACCTTCGGGGTGTTGTGCTGCAACCAGGGGATTGAGTTCTGGTTCGGAACCTGAGTGAACGGGGCGGGCCTGGAAAGTTAAGATCATACTGAGAGAGAACGGTGCACGTGGTCAAAGAAAGAATAGGAGATGGACCAGTCTATCAAGTGTATCCTGAGTCCAGTGGAGGTCAAAATCTGGCAGCGATATGTACCTTGCATCGGAACCTGCTTCACCTGGTTAATGACCTACCAGTAGAACCACCACTTCCGGGGGCTAATGAATTATGTAAACCTAAGGGGAGGAAACAGAGATTGTTAAAATCGACAAGAGAGCCTGAGGTAGCTAATTGAAGTGATTCATGTTCGGACTATACCTGACACTTACGGAAGAGGGGATCTGAAATGGAGAAATAGTGAGGATAGACCTGCAAGGCATGAGGAGATTACTCTAGAAGTAGAGGAAGAATACTTACCTGTATATTAGCCAGTGGCATTCACTCATCGACTGACTTACCTGCTGTCTCGGAACCTGAGATGAATGATGAGCTGGGAGTACAGGGACTAGTATATGTGACTTGTGCTCACGTCCCACCTACTTTTCCTTACCAGATAGGGTCCTATCCTATCTTATCATCTTATGCTGCCTTTGGTGGATACTAGAGAATTAGTACCTACAAGAAAGCAGGGTTAAGACACATACACAGACATGGATGTGACCAATGAACACACTTACATTGCACATTGACACAGAAAACTTGAAATTGGTTGCATTGTGAGGAGAATGTTTATGTTATTGAGAAAACTGTTTTTAAGAGTTAAAAGGGTCAGTGTTGTTCGTAGCCTTCTTTTGTCTGGGAGAGTGTGACACCCTGTATGTATACTCACATGAATAAGTATTGTCACAAGAATAATTATTTTTTCCCATGTATGTGATTATTTTATTGATGATATTGTTTCAATTACTGTTATTATGCTGGACTTGTGATGCATAATAACCTCAGTGGACAGTAGGGGGAGACAATGTGCTGCTCAGAGATTGTGTGGGTAACAATGAGTCACAATGAAGAGGCCTCAACCATTTGAAGTTTTGCTGATTATACTTCCTATTCTTTTGGTTTCTGTCTGCGGTAGCTATGAATGAAACGTCACTTCATCATTATGTATCAGACATTGCCACCTTGTGGAATAAAGGTGAATTGCACATATTCAGTCATCAAAGATTCAATTATTGTTGTGCAGAAAAAAATATACTTACACTGTTACACATCCGGGTGTTTTTTTTTTTTTTATGAATGGGAAAACAGGCATTCTTTTATATTTTTATATATTCTTTTTATATTTTTTCCTGGTTATATTGTTTATAATGAATTTATTGATGGTTGATGTCTAACTTTAAAAAATGAATGAGGAGTGAATAAATGAAGGGTAGTGAATGATGCCTCGGATCACTAAAGAGCCGAGGTATGCGTTTAAGGGTTAAAAGCTTAGTTTGATTAATGAGATATTGTGAGCTGTAATCAGAAGTATTTTTCACCTAAACATTTTGTGTGCAACTCAGGGTTTGTCTTTTACACACACACACACACACACACACACACACGCTTATCAATCGACTTTACTAATCCTCAGTGTGGTGGGCTTGACATTCTCTAGCGTTGTGACCCAGTGGAGCAGACTGACAGTACAGTTCAATGATCTAACATCCAGTCATGGAGAGAGAAACTGGTTTCACTCAATTGGCAGCAGGCTTATGCTCAGATTAACCACTGCTGCTAAAGCCCCTGTAATGCTGTGGACTGCACATGTTCAGGATCATGGATGGCATGATACCCCATCATGTACATCCTCGGGCATGTCACCGGTCCTGCAAAAGCTCTTACTTATGACAGTCACCCGTAGATGATTTATGTATGACTGACTTTCTTTTGTTGGACACAAGAAAGCCAGTCATGAAAGTCAGTTGTCGTGTCCCACAAAAGAAATTCAGTCATACAGGTTACAAATCATCTACGGATGACAGTCATAATTAAGAGCTTAATTATGAAAAAAAAAAAATTAAAAAAGAGGCATTTTTCAAAATATCTTCTTTTTCAAAAGAAAGAAAGTAATACAGGTTTATATGGAAGCTTGTTTCCGCCAAAGAATAAAAAATGAAAAAGGTAATTGTGACTTTTTATCTCACAATCCTGACTTTTTTTTTGCAAGTTTACATCTCGCAATTCTGACTTTTGTTCTAAGAATTGCATGATATAAACTTGCAATTGTAAGTTATAAAGACAGAATTGCGAGATATAAACTCACAATTGCGAGTTATAAAGAGATATAAACTCGCAATTGTGGGTTATAAAGTCAGAATTGCTTGATATAAACTCACATTTAACTTTCCCTATAAATGTGTATCTTAGTAAATACTATACCATTATAAATAATATTAATAATAACAATAACAATAATAATAAAACCGATTCCTTTGGAATATTACAAGACAAGCTCAGTAAGTAATTACAAACATAAAGACAAAAATAATGTTCTGCTTGCTATATATCTGAAATATTCTATGCTTAACTCAAAAGATAAGAGAGGCACAGATGGAGATATTTTTGCTCCAACTTTAATTGCTTGTTAACTGAGGCCTCTTTTTTCCACAGGCTTCAACATGCTGTAGAATAATGTTACACAACCAAGAACCAACATTTGCTTAGCTATAAGTTATTCTGTTTTTAACCACATTTGCACTTATCCTCGCGCTATGACAGTTTGCCTTCATAACTGAGCAAAGGGACCACTGCGCCAGGTCTCCATTTGATTTGGTTTATCTTTACTCACTGATTTATATGGACTGAAAGTGCATTATTCTTTGAAATATAAATGTCTGTGTGGATGAGAGGGGCATCAGAATTTGATTAGAACACATTTCTGGGGGAGGCCAGTGGATGGAAGGGCCTGCGTGAGAGTGCCAAATGCTTTCATTGCCACCTCCGGATGTCAGTGCCAACTCTGTGCTGTACAAAATTTGCTGCACGGCACCCAAAAAAAATGTTGCCTAGGTGTTCATTGCAGCCCACCAGTTTATCCACCACATTTTATCTAATCTGTAAACTGCAGCATCCACAAAGCATTAGCTTTCTCTTGAGACACGTGGAACAGTAACCAAAAAAGTGAGAGAGGGAAAGTAAGTGACTGATCCCATGCCACAACACTAAAAATTCAAGAGTGGCCTACTTTAACCTTCAGTCTGACCCTGTTTAGACATTCACACAGATTTACTTTTCAGCCTGAAACTCATGACACCAGATCGGTCAAACTGATGGGGAATATATGAAGAAAAGACATCTTTGTGAGCTTGAGTACTGTTACATGATGTTATGTTACATACGTACATACATCAAAATTTTCTTGTAATATACATATTTTATTTTACTTTATTTTAATTACCAAAAATAAATCCTTTTAAATAGTTTTAGTTAACAGTAACAACACTGATGTACAACAGATGTCAGTGACATGCAATTTCAGTGCTTGATTTTATGACAAGCATGTGGAATTCTGGGTGGCCACCTATGTGAGTAAGGACTAGCATGAATCTGAATTCTCAGCATAACCCATATCTATTATTAATGCATTTGCTTGAAGAGCACATATTTTTTCTCAACATAAAGCTTTGTTTGCAACTACAAAGCTCCTACAAAGCCAGAGAAATCCAATCAGAGGCACAAACTTGGCAAGTGAAAGAGCATATGTTATCAAGTAAGACACTGAAAGCTAGGACAGCAAAGATGTTCACAGCATCCTTCATCAGTCGTAAGAAACATAAGCAAGGGTGTGAAAACTCCAAGTGCTCTCTGCTTGTTTCAACTTTGATCAGTCATTGACAAGCACACAATGTTCTCAAGGTGGAAAGGAGCTGCCCCTCGTTGTTGTAATCAACTGAAATTTGTCTCTCTTCATCTCTGATAGCTCAACTAGATTGAAGTGATAGTCGGTCAGTAGGCCTACCATTTATTTTTACTCCTTTCACTCCCCTGCAGATTACCTCCCACCGAGAAAGGCGAGACAGTTGAGAGAGGAGCTAAAACAGGACCTAGCCTACAGTTTGCGGCTTTGTTTACTTCACAGACTTTATTTTTTTCACCTTCCTGTCATATTATTGTATGTGCTATAATGGTTTTGACCTGCCTTTGCCTGCAGTCATACTGCGGTTGCACAGTGGGTCTGAGACATTGTACTGCAAATGGCCTTGGAGATTTAATTTACATTAGTCAATGAAAATATCTCAGCTCCTTGTCAGCCTTCGATAAACATCAGACAGGAGATCTGAGAACCTGTGTTGTTCAGTCGATTCTGCCAAGGCAAAGCTCCAGGACAGGCTGATGTTGAGCCCTGTGACAGGGATTGTAAAATAGCACAATTTGATGTTTTTTTAATTTTTTATTTTCATATTTATATATTTATATTTCCGCCTGCATACGCGCCTGTGCCGTTTATTCATACAGTTGCAGCATGAGACTTAATGTGTATGTGTGTGTTGTTGCTTTACATTATTCCTCATTAAAACATTATCGCTTTCACATATCTGAAGCACCACTCTTATCTACCTCAGTAGCTATCTACTGTATATCAAGCAGGCTTATAATACCCAGAGAGAGCTATCCATTACAACTCTCATCTTAACGGCTCTGGCTCAACTGGACCCACAACTTTTTAAGCAAATCATATGTGACTAATTGCACTAATAGCAGATGGAAGGTAGAAGATGGAAAAGTCTAAGCCTATTTAATGCTTTAAAAGCCCTGGTCAGGGCCTGGTAAAATATGTACTATAATAATAAAGCAATATTGACAATATATATGATGTCTGTCAATATGCACAGGCAAGCATGATGAACCCAAGTGCAGTTTATTAATCCATAAATGTGAATAAAATACAAAATAAACAAAGACTAAACTAAACTAACTTGGCCATGAACAAAAACATGAACTCACCAACAACGGTTACATGAACAAAGCTAGATAAGATACAATGGAAACATGAGGGCTAATACCATTTAACAAATTGACTTATGCATAACAAGAAACACCTGAGCATGATCAAGATAATGAACCAATGACAAAACAGAACTGATGAAACAAGAACCAATGAGATTTTAGGCTTGTTCGATTTTATTGGCGGCTGACTTGAAGTAGTGCATGCCGGTTAGAAATTTTGTCCTACTTGAGACAGCTGGTTCATTGTGTGCAGCTTCTCCAGAGCAGCTGCACGAGCTCTGATGACGACACAGCTGTTCCACGATTGGCCGGATACACTGCATGATTGCGATCACGTGCGTTTTGTGTTTATTCTAAAACCTTCAGTTCCTCTAATGCTCACAAATCTGTTTTTTTTTATAACAGTAAAACCTCTTTTCATGTATTTGCAATGTTATATTGTCATATTTATCAAAATAAAACTGATTAAAAAAAACATAGACCCACAATGTGGGTTAAATACCCACATTGGTATTTAAATAGTATAGGCTAATGTTATGTTTAACTTTATTCTTGTACAAACAGACGCTGTATTAAGCAGTTGTCACGGTGTGTGCAGGCAGGAGGGCAAAGACAGGTAAATCCAATTCTCAATGAAGTTTAATGAAATAGAACACTCAGGTGAGTAATACAGGTCAGTAGCAACACACTCAATACTAGGACATACATAGACGAGACCGGACCAAGACTGAAGAAAACAGGAGAACTTAAATGGCAAACACAAACGAGATAATTACAAGACACAGCTGACACAGATGAACTAATAAAGATGGTGACCATGACGACAGACGAGTGGCGGGAAAACTAGAACAAAGGAACATGTGACAAGGAGGGAAACACTGAAAGTCCATGACAACACAGAACATGACGGTGACAGCAGTAGGCCTACATAAAGTATTGAATGAAAACGTCTCTGAAACATCTGTGTATTTGACAAATATTGCAATTATTTCACTTCAGCTGTGATAAAGTATGCAAACACAGCGCGAGCGTCACTACAGGAAGCGGAAAGTGTCCGACTTTACGTCTCCATTTTCAGCTCCTCCCCGACTGCAAGCGGCAACTCTTGCTGATCGGTTACATCCAGCCGCAGCCGATGTCGAACACAAATTTTATAACACAAAAAACCAAGGGAAGTGTGTCCCTCAAGGCATTTGTGTTGTTATTTGTGTGTGTGTTAAAACACATAGCATAAACCACCCAAATAAGCCTGTAGTTCAATAATTAATTATTACTGAATTAAGAATAATGAGGGAAAACATGGTTGAAGTGCCTCTTCAATGGAAAATGGGAGCTTATTTGGCATCTTCTTTTATCATGCCCTTATACAACCATCTTCAGGTCCTTGCTTCAGTATAAAAAAGTCTGATGTAAAAGGCTGTCAAAAGGCTTTTAGACTTCATCTCCAATCATTATAGATGGACCAGACTTCAAGAAATCAACATGGCTTCAAGCTCAGATTGGACAAGGCATCTCTACCTAACTGTCTTCTGTGCTTGTGGTTATATGTGCCTTTAACACACCTTGTCACACAGATGAATCAGACCTTTGCCTCTCATACATCACGGAAAAATGTGCTGAAGTCTGAACTGGTCCGAAGTTAAATAAAGCCTGAACAGAAATAATAAAGATGTCTGTAAGGCAGAACTGAACTCATTTACTGATCAATCTGCTTCTAATGAATTCATTCTTCTCTAGAAAGCAAATGGTCAGTATGTTTGGACCAACATGTTAGTGTTTTAATATAAATCAATTTATGACCACAGTACTCAGTACACAGTAGACATTTCAAGTAACTTACATTTTAGATAATTACACTATTTTTCATACATCAATGGAAATAGTTCCAAGCGAAGCCACAGAATTAAAATGACGCGCCTTTGAGCAACACACAGTATTGGTTACCTTCCTGAATGAATCAGTGTTTTGAATGAATCAGTGTTTTGAATGAATCGTTTGAGTGAATAATTCAATGTTTTACTCATAAAAACAGTTTAATTTCTGAATTAATCAGTGTTTTGAACCAAACGATAGAATGAATGATTCACTTATAAAAACAGTCACTTGTTTTATTTTTGAATGAATCAATGTTTTGAACAAACTGTAGAATTACTCTATTACTTGATTTACTCATAAAGCCAGTCACTTATTTAGTTCCTCAACAAAGTAAATAAGTTCCTTAATTAATAAGTGTTTTGAACAAAATGGTAGAATGAATGGTTCACTGATAAAGACAGTGACTTGTTTAGTTCCTGAATAAATCAGTTGAGTAAATGATTCAATGGCTCACTGATAAAGACAATGGCTGCATTTAACTCCACTTTTAGACATACACTTGTGAACTTTCCTAAGCACTTCCCCTCAGGGGAATCCCCAATGCACTTTTTCAAGTGTGTTCATCAACATAAAGTGGATGAGGGAATATTTATATGGAAAGACCCTCAACCCCCCGATTCTGACATTGGGAGTGAGTCTACTCACACTTTAGGCAGATCCATTGACCACAATGCAACACGATTGTGACATCACAATGGCAACTCACAGCTAGTGCTTGCACTTAATTTACCTTACACAATTCAAACAAGTTTACAGCTGTAAGTTAAGCAGTTTAGAAGAGGTATACTGAGATATGGCTCCATAGCAGATTTAAAGTGATCAAGGGCATAGGGCCTTCCATTTAAACCCATTGCGAGGGTTCGGCCAGTAGTGGGCAGCAGATGGGAGTTTTACTTACCCAAAAATGTTCTGAGGGCAGAAAGGTCAATGATTGGTTTACAGATTCAAACAATGAAATTGAAGCAGAGGTGGGCCATGAGGTTTGTAAGTGTGGAGGGAATCCCCCAGACTGAGCCATTATCACCTTCTTGAGAGAATGCATTTATTGCAAAGTAAGTGTATTTACTTTCTATTTTGTTAAAATTCAACATCCTCCAACGTTTACTAAGATAATTAGCGAACATTAGAAATGCACAGAACTAATAATCATCGTCTAAATGTCCTATCACATGCATTTTAATTTGACTGCTTCATCGCTCGACCACATCAAAGCTGCTTATGGTGTCACTGCGGTAAAACATGCTTTTCCAAAACTGCCCGCTGTCTGTGGAGCTGATATATGCAAAAATTCAGGTGATATCATATTTCTTCGCGACATTTCATCCTTCAAAATAATACATCTCCCGCCCTAGTGCTGCTCTCAATAGGTTTGTATAGCTGTGTTATTATTAGTGTTTAACGTGCTGCCCTCAGAGCAGGAGTACTCAATAGGTTTGTATAGCTGTGTTATTATTAGTGTTTAACTGCTGCCCTCAAGGCAGAAGTACTCAATAGGTTCGTATCGCTGTTATTTTTAGTGTTTAACGTGCTGCTCCGTTTGTTCTATATAGTATAGGTATTTTGTTATCAGTTTTTTCTGTTTATGTTTATTTATTTTTTTACTAGTTTTATAGTCTATTAACTGTATACACGTTTAGTTTATTGAACAGGAACCATGCACATCACAAAATTAGCTTAATAGCTCATTTACATCTGTAGTCCCATGGCAGGATGTTGTTACATAAAATTACAGCGCTCCGTTTCAATCCAGAAAAAGATGATAATAATGTCATATCAAAAATTACAATATCAAATCACATAAAAAAAAAAAATCCAAATTAATGAGCACGTGATTGATTTTTCTTAAGCCATATTTTAAGTGCAGTATTAAAAATACTGTTTAAAAAAAAAAAATCATTCTTACATGAGTAGACAGTTTCTTTATTATTGACTTGTTCTTTTATTCTTCAGTTACCTGGGTGAGCTGGCAGCAACTGGACGACTTAAAGTCTTAAAGTCACAGTCAATGACAGGTTTATTGTCATTATTAGAACAATATGTGAAAATGTGAAAATAAGAAATGTTTCTTAGATAATCTACAATGCAGCATACAGTGCACACATTAGTCATTTAGTCATTTGTCCAGGACTATAGACAAGCATGGACAATATATACAGAAAATCAATACCTAGGATAAAAAATATACATTTCAGTTTTTGGTAAACCATGAGCACTGTATTGCAAATTTGCAATAGATACTATGCTCTATATACTGTATTTACCAAATATAATCAACATAGAAGAAACATGGAAAAAGTAATTCTTACACTGACAAAACTATGGGCTTTTGCCCTTACCCTCCACATTCATAAAAAGTGTGTACACACAGATTTGATCTGATTTCATGTGTATAGTAAAATCGTTTGATCGCACCAACTAATAAAATAACACTCTGATACAAATCTATTGAGTACTCCTACTCTGAGGGCAGCACGTTAAACACTAATAATAACACAGCAATACTAACCTATTGAGTACTCCTACTCTGAGGGCAGCGCGTTAAACACTAATAATAACGCAGCAATACTAACCTATTGAGTACTTCTGCCTTGAGGGCAGCACGTTAAACACTAATAATAACACAGCAATACTAACCTATTGATTACTTCTGCCTTGAGGGCAGCACATTAAACACTAAAAATAACAGCGATACGAACCTATTGAGTACTCCTGCTTTGAGGGCAGCGCGTTAAACACTAATAATAATACAGCGATACGAACATATTGAGTACTTCTGCCTTGAGGGCAGCGCGTTAAACACTAATAATAACACAGCAATACTAACCTATTGAGTACTTCTGCCTTGAGGGCAGCACGTTAAACACTAATAATAACACAGCGATACAAACCTATTGAGTACTTCTGCCTTGAGGGCAGCACGTTAAACACTAATAATAACACAGCGATACGAACCTATTGAGTACTGCCTTGAGGGCAGCGCGTTAAACACTAATAATAACACAGCTATACGAACCTATTGAGTACTTCTGCCTTGAGGGCAGCACGTTAAACACTAATAATAACACAGCTATACGAACCTATTGAGTACTTCTGCCTTGAAGGCAGGGCGTGAAACACTAATAATAACACAGCGATACGAACCTATTGAGTACTCCTGCCTTGAGGGCAGCACGTTAAACACTAATAATAACACAGCGATACAAACCTATTGAGTACTTCTGCCTTGAGGGCAGCACGTTAAACACTAATAATAACACAGCGATACGAACCTATTGAGTACTGCCTTGAGGGCAGCGCGTTAAACACTAATAATAACACAGCTATACGAACCTATTGAGTACTTCTGCCTTGAGGGCAGCACGTTAAACACTAATAATAACACAGCTATACGAACCTATTGAGTACTTCTGCCTTGAAGGCAGGGCGTGAAACACTAATAATAACACAGCGATACGAACCTATTGAGTACTCCTGCCTTGAGGGCAGCACGTTAAACACTAATAATAACACAGCGATATGAACCTATTGAGTACTTCTGCCTTGAGGGCAGCAGTTAAACACTAATAATAACACAGCGATACGAACATATTGAGTACTTCTGCCTTGAGGGCAGCGCGTTAAACACTAATAATAACACAGCGATACGAACCTACTGAGTACTTCTGCCTTGAGGGCACCACACATTAAACACTAATAATAACACAGTGATATGAACCTATTGAGTACTCCTGCCTTGAGGGCAGCACGTTAAACACTAATAATAACACAGCGATACGAACCTATTGAGTACTTCTGCCTTGAGGGCAGCACGTTAAACACTAATAATAACACAGCTATACGAACCTATTGAGTACTTCTGCCTTGAAGGCAGGGCGTGAAACACTAATAATAACACAGCGATACGAACCTATTGAGTACTCCTGCCTTGAGGGCAGCACGTTAAACACTAATAATAACACAGCGATATGAACCTATTGAGTACTTCTGCCTTGAGGGCAGCAGTTAAACACTAATAATAACACAGCGATACGAACATATTGAGTACTTCTGCCTTGAGGGCAGCGCGTTAAACACTAATAATAACACAGCGATACGAACCTACTGAGTACTTCTGCCTTGAGGGCACCACACATTAAACACTAATAATAACACAGTGATATGAACCTATTGAGTACTCCTGCCTTGAGGGCAGCACGTTAAACACTAATAATAACACAGCGATACGAACCTATTGAGTACTTCTGCCTTGAGGGCAGCACGTTAAACACTAATAGTAACAGCGATACGAACCTATTGAGTACTTCTGCCTTGAGGGCAGCACGTTAAACACTAATAATAACACAGCAATACTAACCTATTGAGTGCTTCTGCCTTGAGGGCAGCACGTTAAACACTAATAATAACACAGCGAGATGTATACGAGATGTATTCAAAATAATACGTGATGTATTATTTTAAAGGATGAAATGTCACAAAGAAATATGACATCACCTGAATTTTTGCATATATCAGCTCCACAGACAGCGGGCAGTTTTGGAAAAGCATGTTTTACCGCAGTGACACCATAAGCAGCTTTGATGTGGTCGAGCGATGAAGCAGTCAAATTAAAATGCATGTGATAGGACATTTAGACGATGATAGTTAGTTCTGTGCATTTCTAATGTTCGCTAATTATCTTAGTAAACGTTGGAGGATGTTGAATTTTAACAAAATAGAAAGTAAATACACTTTGCAATAAATGCATTCTCTCAAGAACGGTGATAACGGCTCAGTCTGGGGGATTCCCTCCACATGTAAAAACCTCATGGCCCGCCTCTGCTTTAATTTCATTGGTTGAATCTGTAAACCAATCATTTTCCTTTCTGCCCTCAGAACATTTTTGGGTAAGTAAAACTCCCATCTGCTAGTGGGCACTGGTGCAACATAAGCAATGACTTACATCTGAGTGAACAAGACGGAGGTAGAGACGGAGGCGAGAGAAGGGCATAAAAAAGTGGACTTAAAAGCAACTATTCACTTGTTTTGTTCCTGAATGAATCAATGTTTTGAACAAACCAGTTGTGTGAATTATTCAATGACTCATAAAGGCAGGCACGTGCTTCATTCCTTAATGAATCACTGTTTTTAACTAAATGGTAGAATGAATATTTCACCTGTGCCACCTATTGGCATAACAATGTAGCCTGCAGAAAGAGAAAAATCCCCACCACTACAGTAGTACACTGACCGACAGGCAGAATGATACAACAACAAAAAAAAACAACAATGCATTTTATATAGTTGGATTAAGTGAGTACATCATAGTTTACCTTTTGGATTTATCTACTTTGTTTATTGTAGTATTATCTTTTGTGGTTGAATAATTTAATTAATTTCATTTTTTTTTTTTTTTCTCAATTCAATTAATTTTATTAAATTCTGAGTAAAAATTAAAGGATTTTATTTTTATTTGTTTTACAAAAAAGTGAACTATGAAATTTGCACCTACATGTAAGCTTGTATTATGTATATCTAAGCAGCTAAGCTGCATCAGATGGATGGAGAACAAGCAATGCTGCCAGACACCAGAATCATGGCTCCCCCATGAGACTGAATGGGCTCTGTCCTCTCCCCTGAGCCTCCGCTGGTGATTGGGGTCAGCGTCTGGTCACCATGAGCAAACGTTCCAGCCATCCCCAGCCATTTTAAAGAGCACATCACACGCTCAAAACAGAGACAGAAATTATTCAGTCAAAACTTTCCCTCAGATCAACAGAGAGAGCAAAGATGCTGTGTGAATCCTAACCTAGTGTGCCACTGACCGCATATTTTCCCATCTTTTTAGTCTGTAAAAGAGTATTTACATTTTATTGTAGTGATTTGCAATAAATCTCTTCCTATGAAAAGCAATGGAAATGAAATACACAGGACAAAAGCCAACTTGTATTAGACTCTGAAGTTGAATGACAAGCTCATTTTTTGTTTGCATGGTGTTAATGAGGTCTAGCTTCTTCCCTCAAGGTGAGATTGACAGACACCTTTTGGGCAAGATGAAGCTATAGCATTTACAGAAATGTTGGGTTTTGTATGGCTTGTTATTCATCACTCACTGTCATCCCGGATGATGTGTTTATTTATTTGATAATAACACTGTGATTTCAGGATTCTGGCGTGTGATTAAACTAACCTTTGAGTAGCCTATTTGAATGACAATTGGGGAACTGTGGGTTGATCACACTTAGAGAAGCATTGAAACCTGCCTATTGTGGTCCAAGCTGACAAAAGACTGTAGCGTGGTAACTGAGTGCTATCACCATGGTGACAAATAAACCTGCTGAAGCTTGGATGGTGGAAAGGCCGCTGCAGTCATAGTGTTGTTGGTAACACAAGTTTCCAGCCACTGCCAGCGTTTTTGATCATTTTCACAAAAATGTCATGGCCTCCAGAATATTTTTGTTGTATGAATATCTTAACATGCAAGTGAGACTATTTGTGTTGTTCAAAATATCAGTGCCTAGTGAAAATCAACACTCACTGAGTCACATCCAGCTGGAGTGCCCATGATCTTCACTAGAGGGATCATACACTTTCCATCCCCAAGAGGAAAATATGCTGGAAGGAACACCATCCTGAAATGTGGGTGATGCTCAAACCACTCTTGCACCAGTGCTAAATGGTGAAATTGGACATTGTCCCACACAACTACAGAATTTCGCTCAATTTGCTCCTGATCACCCTGTGGAAAGTGGATTGCATTGAGGGAGTTTAAAAAATGTAGGAGCCTTTCTGTGTTGTGTGACCCCAAGACAGCATTGTGTGCCACAACACCAGTGGATGACAACACTTGTTGTCCAGGGGCTTTGGCACATGTTTATATTGGGCTGAACTCTGTCCAACTTCTCTCAAGGAAAGACCATCATTTATGACATGGTCAATTAGGGTGGCTCTGATTTCATTTGAAACCCGTCTGTACCCTATCCTTCTACCTCTCCTCCCTCCTCTTACACCTTGCTCTCCCCTTCCCTTCTGTCCATGTCTTATATTTTATTCTCTTACTCTTTCCACTAAAACCATTGCCCTCCACTCTACCATCTCTTCTCCCTCTTCTCCTCTTCCTACATCCTCAGCTCTTCTTGCTCCATCTCCTCTTCCTATACCATCTATTCCTTTACCCTCATCTCTTTCTACCTCTTCCACTTGTGGCAGGATAAGTGACCATATTTTATTGGCTTGCCTGGGTATGTTTGATAAACCAATGAAGTGCAAGCGGCCGTAGTATCTAAGGACCTTTATTTTGACGGGTTTGTACGGTCCTGTTGATTCTGGGTTCGTTCTCCCCCTGGCACTTCCTTTCCCGTCCCTGTTTGTGTACAGT
This sequence comes from Coreius guichenoti, assembly GCA_039654105.1. NCBI lineage: Eukaryota > Metazoa > Chordata > Actinopteri > Cypriniformes > Gobionidae > Coreius > Coreius guichenoti. The sequence goes on from CM077168.1 coordinate 25,228,771, forward strand.
TTAGAGCGGCGTTGGTGGCGTCTGCACTGTGGCAAGTTTGTTGCGGAGTTCGCTCAGCACCAATAGCAGGTGTGTAAAAGCTGGTCTATAGACTGATTCACGGTACCTGTTGTGAGTAACCATACAGCTTTGCGTCTGGTGTTTATTCAACCCAAATCAAGGGGAATTGAACTTCAAGATATTTGCTCGCCGAAGACGCTACATGTGACGCCGCTGCTGTTTTGCTTGGGGTCCATTTTATGATTCATGTATCCTGCTGTTGTGTACGGCCTTGTTGAGCACAGTTGGCTCTGGCTTCCCGAGTACGAGCCTTGCACCTGACGGGCTGTTTATTACTCTCAAATTTGATTGTCCTTAAGTGTATTTTTGTTTATTTCTTTTTATTTTTTGTTGCCCTTCTGGGTTATTTGGTTTGTTTGTTGATTTGGTCTTGATTACAGTTGTAGATGATTCATCTATTTTCTGTTTGCAGTGTATTATACTGCGTGGTCATACAAGGTGTGTGATTTTCCTAAATTCACTCATCGTTCTGTCATTTTGGTGCCGTTTAGGTGCTGTCCAGCTGCTTTTGCTCTATGTGTCGCCAGGGAGCCGGCGCACAGTGTCTGTAAACCTTTTTTTGGTTTTCTTTAATTTAGTGTAATTTGTGTATATCTTTGGTTGTGATCTTTTGTTAAAGTGTGTGTGTGTGTGTGTGTGTGTGTGTGTGTGTGTGTGTGTGTGTGTGTGTGTGTGTGTGTGTGTGTGTGTGTGTGTGTGTCTTTTTCCTCCAGGAGCCAGTACGGACTCGGTGTGGAACAGGGGAGGCTAGCTGCTTCATTCGATGGTGTTTTCTGCACGGTGTGCTGTGTGTGCTGACACAACTTCCTTATGGTGTGTGTGTGTGTGCGCGTGGTGTCTGATTTGTTGTGAATTTGAGGTAGGTTTGAACGACCTACTGAGTTGCAGCCGGCCTACCTTGTTCCCTCGAAACCTGGCTCTGGAGAATTATTGTGATGTTGGACATGTCTCATGAGAGAGAGTTATAATGTTTTTTTTTTTATAATAAAATATATTTTTGTAACGATACCCTGTCTCACTACCTATTCCTTTGCCTTCAATTGGTAAAACTTACCTGTATCCTTATTGGGAGTATTTCCCTGGTCCTCCACCAGGGTGGCGTAGTCGGATTAATTTAACTGATTCATGTTTCCCACCACTGGGGAATTCCACACACTGTTCCTCTCCCTCTCAATATTACCCTTCCTCTATCTTCTCCAAAACCTCTCACTCTTACGCCTCTTCCTTTTCCCATTCTTCTTTTTTTTTTTTCTTTTCCCCTTTTATAGTTTTTGTAATTGAGATAGCTGTGTTAACAATTAGGAAATTTGCATTTCCTGTGTTGTGTGTATTACTAACTAATCGGATATATATTTAGGGCTAATTGAGAACCTTCCAAGTGCAACTGAGAATTTAACAAATAACAGAGTTTTGGTTGTGTTTGGAAAAATGGTGCACAAATGATTGTAATTTTGGAAAACAAATAAAAAAGCTGCAATTGTGTTTTCCTGATATATTAAAATTTTGGTTGGCTGTGTGAACTGTTGTGAACACATTTGAGAACTTTGTACACAATGTTTTGAGAAATGCATGCATATGATTTGTAATCTGTATGAAATTAATGATAACTTCCATAGTATGGAGAAAAAAAAAAAAGATACTATGGAAGTCAATGGAGTCCATCAACTGTTTGGTCACTGACATTCTTCAAAATATATTTTACAATAAATGATAGCATGCTATTTACTTTATCAATACACTATTGGCCATAGTCGCTGCGGTTACACCCAGTGAGTGGCAAAAAAGACTGAGAGGCAGCATTGGTTTTCAGCGCGAATGAACAAAACAATTAACACAGTGATCTGAACACTTTGTAATTGTCCTAAACAGATTGTAAGTTATCATTAATTTCATACAAATTACAAATCATATGCATACATTTCTCAAAACATTGTGTATCATCTTTTGTGTTCAGCAGAAGAAAGAAATTCATTCAGATTTGGAACAACTTGAGGGTGAGTTAATGATGACAAAATTTTCATTTTTGGGTGAACTATCCCTTTAAAGACTCAGATTTCACATTACATTTCAAGAGGCAAACCAATACAGTGCCAACAATGTGTATCATGCAAAGATAAACTAAAATATCTTTAAGCCAGAAAATGTTTTATTATTTTATTTTTGCATTGTTTTATTAATGAGTTACTTGCATTTAGAATTGTTTTTCCTTGCTGTTCACAGTCCTACCAGAACACACCTGTGACCCATTTTTGGCTCGAACCACTAATTAAACAGATGTTTTTATCCAAAGTGATTTACAGTAGCCTGTTATTATTACAGTGACACAAGTTTTAAACAAGTACCTCAATAATTATAGTTCGATCTTATGAGGTCATTATAAACACCCAATGATTGATTCTTTAGATCTTTTTTTTTTTCTTGCTGTTGTTCATACCATTTTCCATTCAGCAATAAAACGTCTAGGTTACGTATGTAACCCGGTTCCCTGAGAAGGGGAACTAGACACTGTGTCGCATTCCCATGCTTCAGGCATGTCTGTACATCTTTCTTCAGACAGCCTGAAGCTGATGACATTTTGCATAGATGCCCTTTCATAGCCCGTCGGCACGTCACCTGACTGTGGTAGCCAATCAAAATTGACGTGTATCAACACGTGCTTCAGATACCGGCTCATGCGAAGCGTTCCCATAGCGTCAACTCCATGATGCGGTGTTGAGTTCCACTTTGAAAGGGAACCCACCTTCTTCTCATGTAAGATGGGCTAAAACAGACAAGAGGCAGTTGCAGGTACAATCATCCGGAGCGATAGGCACTGTCTGCTAAATCAGCCACCTCTCCAAATGACCCTAAACAAGTGTCCTTCTATTGATTTTCTTCCTGAAAAGATTTAATCAGATAGTTGGTGAGATTGGAATAGGACAAAAACCCCTGTTTAACCCTATTGTTGTGTCCTTCGGTTATCATTCGATCTCCTTTATCTTCACAGGATTTCACTTGCTCTAATCAAGAGGAAATATAGAAGCTGTACATTAGAAAAATAAAAGAAGCATACCATTTTAGAAACATACTTTAGATTTTTTTTTTTTTCAATAACAACATGCTAATATTTACAAAAATGCCTTTTTTTTTTCTTTTTTTTTTTTCATTATATTAAGTAACCACTATATTTTAAATTATTTGTATTATAATACAATATATGCAATGCAGTGTAATATACATAATTTACAATAATAAGATCATGGCTGATACAGAAACATCCCATTAGTGAAGTTGGCCATAGTCAGAGGAACAAAGATACTCTCTTCTGCGCAATAACCATTATAATATAATACATGCCAAGCAGCAGGTCAGAATTGTAATCAGCATATAAAATCAGCTAATTACACCAAACTGCTCTAATTTGTCACATTCATTTAAACAGATATATAGAAAGAGAAAACCAGAGAGAGTTGAATTTTGACATGCGGTATATGTCATTTATTAATTATCAAGAACAATGCTTCTCTCTAACATGGCATCTTGCATATGGTTAAATGTTACAATTTCAAGCCTGCCAGTGAAACTATTTCACACAACTTAACTGAAACCTTTTCTCTTTATTATGCTCTTTTCTATGATACTATTTCACTCCCCACTGAAAAAAGGAGAATTCACAAGAACAAAACAGCTACTAATTTTAATTGAAATAAATACAGCCCTCCTCCTTCATACTAGTGCTTGAGCGACCATTGATGTCAGCTTGAATTCATGGGCAGACATGCAGCACAAGGTTTTTTTTATACAGCTCTGGAAAAGAATAAGAGACCACTGCAAAATTAGCAGTTTCTCTGAATTTATTATTTATATGTATCTGTTTGGGTAAAATTAACATTTTTGATTTATTCCACAAACTACTGACAACATTTCCAAATTTCAAATAAAAATATTGTCATTTAAAGAATGATGCGTGACTCAAGCCACGTACAACGTTACCCTGTAAGAAAACATGCTTCCTTCTGCTCTGACAATGTTCCCAAACTTGAAGGATTGTTTTCTTTTCCCGCAGGACAATGCTTCAATTTACACAGCCAGGCCAATCAAGGTGTGGATGGAGGACCACCAGATCAAGACCTTGTCATGGCCAGCCCAATCTCCAGACCTGAACCCCACTGAAAACCTCTGGAATGTAAGCAAGAGGAAGATGGATGGAATAAAGCCAAGCCACTTGAATTTTTTCGCCATGAGTGGCATAATGTCGCCCAACAGCAATATGACCGACTGATAGGGAGCATGCCAAGATGCATGAAAGCTGATTGGAAATCAGGGTTATTCCACCAAATACTGATCAAGACCAAGACATTCTGTTACTAGGTAAAAGCAAATCTGGTTCCCTTTCAGTCGGTCACGTTCGACGTACATCGGAACTGACCGACGAATTGGGATCTATTTTCAGAGCCCAATCTACTTCGAGTGTTCATAAATACGGAAGTGGAAGTGCATATCGCTTTCAACTTCGGAGCCGAACAGTACCTTTGTGTGTGTTCCTACGAAGAGTGTTTCAAGTGAGTCTCGTGAAGAGGATCACTCCAGTGTTCCGGTGTCGGTGTGACGGTGCCCTACAGCGGTGGTCGCGAGGAAGAAGCAAACAGCTGTTTTCAGAGCTCGCTGGGCGTTTTTTCCCTTTGAGTGCTCTCAGCGGGCTTGCACCTTTGAACCGCTGCGAGCCGCGGCCATTTCCCCTGTGTGCCTCGGCACTGATCGGAGCGGTTTTTTCCTTTTCTAAAAGAGCAACACGGTTTGACCCTGCGTCTTTTTCAAGATGTCATTCAAGCCGTGTGTTTCTGGATGCCGTCGTTATCTGTCCCCAGTTGACAGACACGATCGCTGTCTCACGTGTTTGGGCGTTCAGCACGCTGAGGCGGCTTTCGTGGATGACTCATGTTCCCATTGCGGGAACATGACCATCGCAGTATTACGGTCTAGACTCGAATACCTCAGACGGGGTAGATACCCATTGCGCATCCCCTGATCTAGTGGTCCTCCCGCTGCAAAGCAGAGGGCTGCTACTTTGGCTGATGCCTTTGGTGGAGACCTGAGGGTTACTGTGAGGGCACTCCCGCCGGGTCAACAGGCTCCTCGGGCCCCTCCCCCCTCCGCTGCGCCGGTGGAGCTTCTGGATGAGCAGCCTGGTCCTTTCCGTGGGGGACCGGCTGTTACTTTCGGGGCTCCGGCTGAGGACATGGTTTCGATAGCTGCATCGGGGGACGAGCTAATGGACTCCGGAGATGAGGATTCGGCTGCACTGCCCCCTTCAGGTGTGGTAGCGTTGCCCGAGTCTGATCCGGAGCTCACGGCTATGCTTTCCCGAGCCGCCACGAGTGTCGGGCTTGAGTGGAACCCTCCACCCTGTCCCGAACCCTCGCGGCTGGACGATTGGTATCTCGGGACGGCCCGTGCTGGTTCTCAGCGCCCCGCCCCAGTGCCTTTCTTTCCGGAAGTGCATCAGGAGCTCACGAAGTCGTGGATAGCGCCTTACAACGCTAGAAACCGATCGACTGACTCCTCCGTCCTCACTACCCTCGATGGTGGCGCAGCTAAGGGTTACGTGGAGATCCCCCCAGTAGAGCGGTCAGTAGCGATGCAGCTGTGTCTGAAGACCACTACTGGCTGGCGGGGAAATCCGCGTCTCCCCTCCCGGGCGTGTAAGTTCTCTTCCGGACTAACGGGCAAGGCTTACACAGCCTGTGGAGAAGCCGCGTCATCTTTGCATGCCATGGCGCTCCTGCAGGTCTACCAGGCCAAAGCGCTCAAGGAACTGCACGAGGGTAGTTCCGACCCAGGGGTTATGCAGGAACTGCGTACCGCGACGGACCTCGCCCTCCGGGCGACGAAAGTCACCGCACGCTCCCTGGGTCGGGCGATGTCCACACTTGTGGTCCAGGAGCGCCACCTGTGGCTGAACCTGGCGGATATGCGTGAGACCGACAAGGTGCGGTTCCTCAACACCCCTGTCTGCCAGGCCGGCCTCTTCGGCAATGCCATCGAGAACTTCGCCCAGCAGTTCTCGGTGGCCCAGAAGCAAACGGAGGCGATCAAAAACATCCTGTCCCGGTGACCCGCTGCTGCCTCCACCCAGTCGCCGGCTGCAGCGCCTCCGTCTGCTCGTCACCGAGGGCGTCCCCCGGCGTCCGCCTCCACCCCTGCTAAGCCCAAGCAGCAGCCTCCACCGGGCCTTGCCACTCCTTTCCTCCCCTCTCCCCTTCGCCAGGGGGCAGCAGTATGGGCACCGAGGACGCCCCCGGGCCTCCTCACCCACACTCTGCCCCACCTTGGAGTACTCAGACAACACTCCGGGCCGCCTCTGGGCCTCCCGAGTCGGGTCTGTGTACTCCACCTCGCTGCCCCACCCCGGGTACGTCTGTGGTGCCGTTGGTCCCGCTTGCTCGGTCTCTGGGGGCCTGGCTAGGTCTCCCCAGGCCGTCTCGCTGACTCATCTGTACCATCAGACTCGGCTACGCGATTCAGTTTCACCACCGTGCGGAGCAGCGATGCCCATGTCTTGCGATCAGAGATCGATGTCCTGCTGGTGAAGGACGCGATCAAGCCGGTCCCTCCAGCCGATATGAGGTTGGGGTTCTACAGCCGTTACTTCATTGTACCCAAGAAAGGTGGTGGGTTAAGACCGATCTTGGACCTGCGCATTCTGAATCGGGCCCTGCACAAGCTCCCGTTCAAAATGTTAACGCAGAAATGTATTTTCGAATGCATCCGTCCCTGAGATGGCAGCAATCGACCTGAAGGACGCGTACTTTCATGTCTCCATTCTCCCTCGACACAGACCGTTCCTACGCTTTGCGTTCGAGGGGAGGGTATATCAGTACAAAGTCTTGCCCTTCGGGCTGTCCCTGTCGCCTCGCGTCTTCACGAAAGTCGCGGAGGCAGCCATTGTTCCGCTCAGAGAACGCGGCTTTCGGATTCTCAACTATCTCGACGACTGGCTCATATATCTCGACGACTGGCTCATATCCATACTCGGTATGGAGCTGGATTCGGTCAACCGGACTGCACGCCTCACAGAGGAGCGAGTCCGGTCAGTGTTGAACTGCTTGAATACGTTCAAAGGCAGGACAGTGGTCCCACTGAAATTTTTTCAGAGGCTCCTGGGGCATATGGCATCTGCAGCCGCGGTAACGCCGCTCAGATTGCTTCATATGAGACCGCTTCAACGCTGGCTTCGCGACCGAGTCCCGAGATGGGCGTGGCAGAGCGGCAAGTACTGGGTCTCAGTTACTCCTTACTGTCGCCAAACCTTCAACCCGTGGGCGGACCCTTCGTTTCTACGGGTGGGAGTGTCCTTAGAACAGGTGTCCAGGCATGCTGTGGTCTTCACGGATGCCTCATCCATGGGCTGGGGGGCCACGTACAACGGGCACGCAGTTTCGGATCTGTGGACGGGGCCCCAACTGCGTTGGCATATCAATTGCCTAGAGTTACTGGCAGTACGTCTCGCCCTGGGTCGCCTCCAAAAGCCGCTACAGGGTAAGCACGTGCTGGTCCGTACGGACAGCACTGCGGCCGTTGCGTACATCAACAGTCAGGGTGGTCTACGCTCCCATTGCATGCTCCAACTCGCCCGCCATCTCCTCCTGTGGAGTCAGAAGCATCTGAGGTAGCTTCGGGCCATTCACATCCCAGGTGCGCTGAGCAAGACAGCCGACAAGCTCTTTCGTCAGTCGACACCTCCAGGAGAGTGGTGACTCCACCCCCGGAGCGTCCAGCTGATATGGGACCTCTTCGGAGGTAGACCTGTTCACCTCTCCGGACTCGACCCATTGCCAGCTGTACTATTTCCTGACTGGGGGCACCCTCGGCACGGATGCACTGGCGCACAGCTGGCCCCAGGACCTACGCAAATATGCGTTTCCCCCAGTGAGCCTTCTTGCACAGGAAGGACCTGCTTTCTCTGGGGCGGGGCACTCTTTGGCACCCGCGTCCAGACCTCTGGAAACTCCATGTCTGGTCCCTGGACGGGACGTGGAGGTTCTAGGTGACCTGCCACAAGCAGTGGTAGACACCATCATTTCTGCTAGAGCCCCCTCTACGAGGCACCTCTACGCACTGAAGTGGAACCTGTTCGTTGAGTGGTGTTCTTCCCGCCGGGAAGACCCCCGAAGGTGTTCGATTAATGTCGTGCTTTCTTTCCTGCAAGATGGGCTGGAGCGAAGGCTGTCTCCCTCCACCCTCAAAGTGTACGTCGCCGCAATAGCGGCGTATCACGACGCAGTGGAAGGTAAGTCCTTAGGGAAGCACGACTTAATCGTCAGGTTCCTCAGAGGTGTGAGGAGACTGAATCCTCCTCGTTCAACCTCGGTACCCTCTTGGGACCTACCCCTGGTGCTCAGAGCACTTCAGGGTCCTCCCTTTGAGCCTTTACAGTCTGCAGAGTTAAACATCCTGTCCATGAAGACAGTGCTCCTGACTGCATTGGCCTCAATCAAGAGGGTAGGGGACCTGCATACACTTTCAGTCAACGAATTTGTGCCTAGAATTCGGGCCGGTCAGCTCTCACGTTGTCCTGAGACCCCGGCCTGGATACGTGCCCAAGGTTCCCACCACTCCCTTCCGGGACCAGGTGGTGAACCTGCAAGCGCTGCCTTCGGAGCCCTGGCTCTTCGCGCTCTTTGCGCTTACATTGACCGGACCCAAAGCTTTAGAACCTCAGAGCAGCTCTTCGTCTGTTACGGAGGCCAGCAGAAGGGAAAGGCTGTCTCCAAGCAGAGGTTAGCCCACTGGCTAGTGGATGCTATTGTCTTGGCTTACCAGTCCCAAGACGTGCCTTGCCCGTTCGTGTTGCGAGCACACTCCACAAGGAGTGTAGCTTCCTCCTGGGCGCTGGCTCAAGGTGCCTCGCTGACAGATATATGTAGAGCTGCGGGCTGGGCGACACCTAACATGTTCTCTAGATTCTATAGCCTCCGTGTAGAGCCGGTATCTTCCCGCATCCTCGCCCCCAGTGGCCAGTAGCGCTAAGTGCTTGCTACGGCTTGCAACGTCACTCCCGCCCCCTGGGCCGGATACGTGCGTCTATTGTCTCCAGTTGTGTTCCCCGGAAACGGCTAACCCTGTCGAGCTCCTCCATTACCCCTTCGGTGTCAGACGTTGCGGCCGTCTGACGCCAGGCCTGCACCCGTATGCTTGTGGAACGTGTGTGTAGGCTGGGGTCCATATGTAGCGGTTCCCTAACGGCAACCCCATATGTGTATTCTCCACAGTACCAGCTACCCTATTCGGCTAGCCCGTGTCTTTCCCTTGACAGAGCTCGCTCTATTGTCTCTGGTGGTGTTCTTTTCCCCCTGGGATCAGGTTGGATCCACCCCAGAGACTGCCATATGTAGTACTACCCTGATAGGTTAATCCTTATGTGTATTTCGCCACCTCTCCTTCCACTGAAAGAGAACGTCTCGGTTACGTATGTAACCCTCATTCCCTGAAGGAGGGAACGGAGACGTACGTCCCGTCGCCAGGTGCTGTGCTTCAGCTGAAGGCCCGAGTCACTCGTCTCGGCTCCTCAGTTGAAAAGCGATATGCGGTACTTCCACTTCCGTATTTATACCCGCAATGCGGGGCGGATCGTGGAATGCGTTAACCGCATGCCAGTCTTCATTGGCTCATTTCTAAACACTCGAAGTAGATTGGTCTCTGAAAATAGATCCCAATTTGTCGGTCAGTTCCGATGTTCGTCTCCGTTCCCTCCTTCAGGGAACGAGGGTTACATACGTAACCGAGACGATTTCTTGATTACTTCACCTTGTTACTCAAAGTCATGAGGATATATATTTAGACAGCTGTTTAGTTTTGTTTCCTTTTGTTATAATCAGACATGATTTAGACACACTTTGGACCAAGTGTTGGGGACATTTAGTTTCCAAAAGCATATAAATGTTAATCCTGCAAGAAAAAGAAATGTTAGTTATGATTATTTAAAAAAAAATCCTCCACAGGTAAATAAGTGGATTCATGGAAAATCAAATGCAAGTGGATTATGAGTTTATAAATTGTATAATGTAATGGTGGTGACTCAATGAGCTATAGAAAAATTATATAATTGATATATGATGTCCTATGCAGAATAAGTGTAGTTGTAATACGGAAATAAAAGCATCTGTACACCCCTTTCCCCTCCATTTCAAGCATAAAAATATTTTCAGAGCTGCAGATCCTTATTGAGAGACTGGAAAGGAGATAGAGAGGCCTCAGGCATTTCCTATCATAATGGAGGAAATAGTTTTCTCCTTATCTGCAGGGCTAAAGCAATTATCGTACCACAGTTTCTCCTCTGGCCACATTATGTTCAAACAGTACCATTTAAAAAAAATAAAAAATAAAAACCCACCGACACCCCACACCCCCACCCAAACACATAACAACTAGCAGGCAGCATCCCTTGTTTGTGTATCAAAGCACAGTGTGACCTCATAGACGGCTCATGGGTGTCTAAGGCCACTTGTTTAATCTGGCATGCAGAAGACGTAGGAGACCAACAATTCGCCCTTGCTTACCCACTCAGGTCCAGAGTTTGCACAGGTGACTAATTGCTGAGGAAATATGGAAATTTCGAGACTGGTGATATCTCCATTGAGCACAGCTGTGTTTGCTGAAAGGTTCCTGCATACGTGGATGTTTTGAAATATTTTCACAAAATCAGGTCCACATTCAACAAATGGTTATTCTTGTTTTCATTATTCTTAGTTCAAGGCAAAATCCAAAATATATTTATTGTAATCATTGTGATGGGATGTTGTTTCCCAGTCCGTGACTTATTGTCCTCCGTTTCCTACAATGTGCTTTTATCCCTCTTTTATCCACCACTAGGTTGATAATTATAAAAATAACAAAGTGTGGTATGTAAAACTACTTGCATTACAAACCAGTGTGTTTATGATTACAAATACCAGTTTGCAATCAAGTAGCATAATGGATTGATTTGGTATAGCTAAAATACTTAGAAGCGTCTGACACTCTTAGAAGAAAAGGTTCTATACCTTAAAGGGTTCTGTCAGGCACTTCATACAGTATATATCATCTTTTAGGGCATTTCACTAGATCATTTTATGGATTTAGTTTTAATTGTGTTTTAACAATTTTTTTATTTTAATTAAATTTTATGATTTAAACAGCTCTTAACATACACTCAGTAAAACAAAAATGAAATATCCTGTTAAACATGAAAGTATTGCAATACTTTTCTTGTATAGAATATTTTTGGCATAAAGGGTTCTTTAAAATTGAGTCTAGAATTCTAGGGTTCTACTTTATATAGAACCAATTTTTTTTAAGAGTGGGACGGCTTGCACAATGAAGTTAAAAATAACCTGCTCATGTTAGAAATAAGGTGGATACAGTATGCACACTAGAGAGCTATATTTGACTGGCGTCATCTACAGTATGTGCAACAGAAATGAAATTCTGATAAAGGCATGACTGTCATTTTACTACATGCTCCATTAAACTGTAAATCAGCACCTGGGGGCTTAACATATCTATATAGGACAAGCACAGGAACATTAAAAAAGCCAAGTCTCCAACTTGACCCTCCATTTCACACCCAACCCCCTTCCAATGCACACATTTACACAATAAATAATAATAATACAAAAATATATATAAATATATAATAACAATTTAGCCCAGGCCAAAAACTCACACCCTCCAAGATATGATATTATACTTAAGTCCAGCGCAGAGATACATTTTCACTTTTTGCATTTTGATTTGGCCTTTAATGTTAGTTGTTAGTTTTCTGGACTGATAAACAGATTCGGAGAATGAATAAAAGAGAGACAGTGTTTCTGCCTCTCGTGGTGAAGCACTTACTGTCTCCCAGTGGAAAGTGAAATAAGGGCAGTCTATGGGGATTCCTGTCAGTTCAGAACAGCAGTTGAGACAGCTGACATCTTTTGATGCATCTGACATTCTGTTCTCTTTTGCATCAACTTTCTCTCTGAACACTGAATGTTTCTCCTTTTTGCACTCTGAAGGCTGAAGCCAGGTGAAAGAGATGCACAGAAGTGGTGCCAAATTTGATAACACTATGGCAGATGGCTCTGAGGGACCACCATGCCAGATTTTTTGTGGGACCCAACATGCAGAAAATCCTTTTTGTGTACAAAATGACACAGCATGTTGAACATCTGCTGAGAGAAAAAAAAAATAAAAATAAGAATAAATAAATGATTAGTAACATACAATGGCGATGTAGCAGGCCAAGTTAATATGAGCGTGTGTTATTTGTTGTCTCTGTGTTTGGCATCTCACACACGAAGAGCTAATTTTTGATCTTTTTTTTTTTTCACATTGCAGTGTTTAACTTATTCAGATTCAGGATTTTAAAGTAAACCTAATTCTCCTCCTCACCATTGCTTATGCATGTGCTCAGTCTGCCAGGCAAAGGCTGGCTCACTGGTATAAAAGAAGGCCTTGCTAAACAGAACGCACTTGCTGCCTTTGGTTTATCTTGAGAGCACAGAGGATTTACTAATTAGAGTGTCTTTTGGAGAGAGAGACGGTGAGCCGAAACAGAGGATTGCGATATGGCCCTTGACGAACGGCCTCATCGGTATTTTGATGATTACCCAGCTGCCTATTGGCTGCACGTCAGGCGGTATGCAAAATCAAAATGACGTTTAATTTGCAGTTACATGACTGATATTTTAATTATCCTTCCACATCTGTCACAGCTTTCTGGCATCTTTATGCTTCCCTGATAAAACAATAATGCACAGTCATTCCGTAGATGATTGTAATTTTGAGAGGGGCGCACACCTCCTTCTGAATTTAGAAAAAGAAAGAAAGAAAGAACATATTTCTCTTCACTCCTTTTATCACCCTTAATCCTCATTAAAATGACGTCATACAGAGTATATTTGTTCTTTGATGGCTTACCAATACAAATCTGTATTAAATAGAAAATCCGCTTTGTTTCAATGCTTCTCTGAACCTAAGGACCATATTTCAAAGCTGGTGGCAGATGGCACAAGTTGTGCTGACACTTTATTATGTAACATTTAGCAGTGGAGAGTGTACAAAGTAGGCTAGAGCAAAGTAACTACATCAGTAAACCCATCAAATGCAGCCCAGGTGCCTCTATTATTAAATATATATTGGCATGTATTATTCTTTGAAGATATTGCACATTTGAAATATTTATTTCATCATATTCAACAACAACCCTTTATAATGATCTGGAATGCCAGGAATGTGCTTTTGATATAACACTTGTAAGAATAAAACATTCATCAAGTGGCTGGCTGTTCAAATGTCTTTCTGAAGTTACCCTGTCCTTCATTCATCAGAGATAGAGAGCAGGAAATGCTTGTTCTCTATCTTGTTCAATCAATTCTTGAAATATTAAAAATAAGCCTATTGCCTGTGAGAGAGAAAGAGTAAGGCCCAGGGACAAGTTGGAAAGAGGGACAGAGAATTCTTTATGAATCATTTTTGCAAAGCAATTTGAAGTTTTCTGTCGATGACAACTCTGTAAAGTTTTATTTGGGGATTTTAGTAGCATGCATGAGACTCAGTAGTGCACTATTGCCCTTGTGCTGTAAAATATAAATTCTCATGGAGACACGTTCATTTACATCATAACATAAACTTGACATGCAAGTAGCAACCACACTCCAGGAACTCCAGACAAGGAATTTGTGATAGATATATGTTGCACTTAGGGACACCAGTTGTAAGATGGTCCCTGCTGACATTATGAATGTACGGCAGACTGAAGGCCACTTTTTAGTTTTATCATAGACTGGTTTCCAAACAAGCTCCTATTGAAGGTCAGGAAACTGTTGTTATATGTCCTTCATGGGGTGGGGGGTCCACGATCTACAAGGTAGATCTCATTACAGCAGATCTTTCTCTCAAACTTTTGTGATGCAACTGGATTGTAATGCACTGTTAATTTTTTTATTAATAGTGTTAAATATTACTAACTTCAAATAGTTCACCTGTAAAAACAAAAAATTTTTTTTTTTTTTTTTTTTTAATTATATTTTGATTTAATCTGTGCTGAGGAGCCATTTGGACTAGTTGGTGATTCACACGCAGAAGACTTTGTTTAGTTTAAATACATAATTATGTGGCTCTACATTTTCTTTTTTTATAGACAAATGATTAAATAATTGGCAGTGTAAAAGATAAAGACAGAAGGATAGGAAGGATTGAGAAATTTCATAAAACGTCTGGGTTAATATAGTGTGACTTGAGTGGGCTCATTTAAGCATTCGAGGTTGCTTGACTTTGCTGATGACAGAGACAAGCACTCAGATGATTAGCTGCTGTTATTCAACAACAGACAGATATGGCAAGACAGGATACAGGGCATCTCACACTTTACATGAATATGCACATGGCAAATGAGGTTTAATAAATTAGCATTCATTGTCGAGTGGGTGACGAATGTATTATTTATTTTTTTTTACAATCACTATAGGACACATTTCTCAATACTTAGGTCACTTTTTCAAAACTCTTCACACAGTGAGCACAACATCTAACTGAAGATTATTTACCATTGCTTTGGCACAAAACGCATTCAGTGGCTACATCTTTCAAATGACATGAACACATTCGCAATTAGACACAACGACCACTAAAACTCTTTATACCTACAGGCCAATTTGCATGTTTAATACTCTTTTCATAACTGTTAAACTTAAGTAACATAAGACAAAATTGAATAAGACAACAATTTGCTAAATTTCTAGAGTAACCATATTGAAATATATTATGAAAAAAATTAAATACTATTACAGTTTCTTACAATCGCTAGGACACATTTCTCAACTTGGGCCAAAACTCTTCACACTGAGCACAACAGCAGTCTATGTGGGCTAAACTGTGGATCATTTATCATGCTTTGGCACAAAATCCATTCGATGACTATGTTTTTCAAATTACATGAATATATTTCTCACTTAGACACAACCACAGCCAAAACCTACAGGCTAATTTGTGCATGTTTACATACTCTTCTCAAAATTGTTAAACTTAAGTTCAGAACTTAACATAATACAAAAACGAATAAGACAAAATTTTGCTACATTTCTACAGTAATACCATAATGAAATGTATTCTGAATCTAAAAAATGAAATACTATCTAAACAGTTATATGTAGCTGTAGTCTTTCAATTGCATTGCCATCTACACAAAATGGGAAATTTAGGAATAATTTTGTATTGTAATGTAAACATGGACTATGTAACATATGCTACAGTGAATTTTTGTCATTCTGTTTTTTTTTTTTTTTTTCTAAAGACATTTTAAAAAAGCAAACGTATAATTCTGCCTGTTGTTAGTGTTTTTTAAGTTGTTGTTTTATGAGTGACAAAGTGTGTTGGTTGGGTGACAACATTTGCTAGTGTAATAGAAGAATGAGTTGATTTGGGGCATGAATGAAATGTTTTGGTATTTTTAGTGCATTTGGAATGCAAAATTAACTGCTATGCCAAGTTGGTTAGGGAAACTGTGTCAAGAGTTTTGAAAAGGTGACCTATGTATTGAGACGTGTCCTAAAGATTTGTAAAAAAAAAAAAAAAAATCTGTAACACCTTTTGGCCTGCTTACTTTATAATTTTTTACTTAATTGCTAACATCCTTTTGTCCAATCTGTAGTCACATTTTCAAAACTCTAAACACAATTAGCACAACATACGTCTCTTGTGACCATACCATTAACACAATTCATGTTGTTTTCACACAATATGCAGTCAATTAACATGTTTCTAAAATTCTTACATTTTCTTTTCATACAAGCTAACCCCATACCAAAATCATGGATTTTTCTGGTCTTATTTACAAATGCTTAAACACAGAAATGAAGACCTAATGTTCCAAACCTTAAATATAGTAAAAAGCCTCTACTTCTGCAACAACAGCAGCAGCTTAGAAGTACTGAAACAAACACAATTAAGCATTTTTAAGTAACAGATCACTGAAATATTGAGAAATAACCGAATCCAATCTCATTTAGAAGCATAGTCAGGTGTTGAAATTCTTTCCATTACTTGGACATACACAGTAAAAAAGGACTCTTTGAATTGCTTTTGTTCAGTGTGGATGTGGGAGAGAGAAAAAAAATAATGTCTGGACGAGGGAGAGGAATAGTTGAAGGACGGAGAGGAGTAGTTGGATCAGGACAATGGACCAGAAGAGGTAGGGGAGAGGAGGAAGAATGTGTGCTGGATTGTGCATCTGTATGTTTTGCCCCCTTACACATGTGGAATTATGAATGCTTATTTCGGCCATGGAATAGAAAATAAGAAAGGTAATTTCTGTGGTAAAATGTGACTTTTTATCTCACAAGTCGGACTTTTCTCAGTTCCTAGTTTATATCTCACAATTCTCAGAAAAAAAGTCATAATTGTGAGATAAAAAGTTACAATTACCTTTTATACTTTTTTATTCGGTGGTGGAAAAAAAGTTTTCGTAGTAACCAAAGGCCATGTATGTTGGATTTGTTGTTGATCAATGGCAGCAATTTCACGTTTTCATTTCAGTAAAAGCTTCATGTAAAGCTTTTACTACAAAGATTCCAGTACCACTGTTCCATATACACAGATATATGGTCTGTGTAGGGCACTATCTAAGGGGGCACCATCCCACCCTCTATGGGGGCACCACCAACACCCCACCTCCAGAAAGCAATTTCAACTGAAGTTCTGCGTAGAGGACCAATTTGACCAGTGGCTACCCTGAGCAATTATGTTACTTTCCTTTTTTTTTCTTCTTTTTTTCTACTTTACATTCTATAAAGTAATGACTTCACTTTTTTTTAGATAGTATGTTGCCAAGAATGCACATTCAACACTCAACCAAAAATGTAGAATGGCTTACAGTAAAAGGAAACTGAATAAAAACAATGGATTTCATATTGTCTGCAGGTAAAACTGAAACATGACAAGTAATGCAGTTTTTGTAATGCCATCATCTTTTAGTATTTTGACAGTCATTGCGCTATGATTGACTATATGTTCATGCGGGATAAAAAACTAGTGCTAGTGTTTTGACAGATGGATTCAATTTTGAATCAGGTTTGCTGTGTTTTGATAGAGTTAGCATTTTGAAATGTAGAGTTTGTATTTATTTAACAAAATATGTTTTGGGCAGAAAATTAACTGTTTGTCTAATTGTGTGATGTAGGTGTGTTGCTGTGTTAAGAGCTTAGAAAAAGTACTTTAAATATTGATTCATGAGAAAGGACCACGCCACAACCACGAATGGTGGATAATTATTTATTGAAGAAGTTAGGGATGAATAGGGAGAGGATGAATGGGAAGAGAGAAAGGGATGGTAGTCGGGCTGATATGGGCATCTGGTGTTGGCGGCCAGGAGACTCAGAGTGGGGGCATCATCTCAGTTAAATGTATGGCCGAGTGATTAGGACCCCCAAAGATTGGGAAGAGCTGAGGTAGGCTTGGCTTGACAGAGGTCATTGAGATTGTTACGGATGTAAGAGCGATATGCTTGTGAAGATTCGTATTGTCTTGTCTGAGATACCTTGTCTGGCCGCTGAGGTCGCTGCTCCAATGCGGAAAGAATGTATTGAGTGGTGTTCTGGAGATATGCCGTTGATACGAAGGATTTGATAGAAGTGCTTGCTGAATCAGGATCTGTGGCCAGTTTTCTGGTTTCAGTAAAAAAAAAAGCAGATGTTATTCCTAATTGCTCTGTTTTGCTTCTCCAAAGAGTGAATATGAGAGTGTCTAGAGAGTGGATAGAAATGTCAAAGATGCAGGGATGGATAGACGGATTGAAGGCGGAGGAAGTAGGGGCAAATTCTGAACATCGTAGGAAGCCAAAAGGCATGGGGGAACATGGACTCTACATAGCTTGAGTGTAGAAAGGGGATGCAGAGGCCAAGTAGGTCGGTGGTTAGTGGAAGGCGTTTGTGATGGCGTGATAACCTTCGAAACAGTTCCAGCTGGTTAAGAAAGCTGAAAGTGTGCTCGAGGCACGGCAAGGCTTCTTGATAAGTGTTAGTGAGATTTCTGATCTGCTGGTTAGTTGAAGTTGGTTGTCAAAAAAGTCAGATTCGGGAGCCGAGAGGCTGAACTTCCGAAATGAGAGTCGGCTATGAGATTGAGGTGTCCGGGTATGTGAGCGGCTTGGCTCGGCTCGGCTCGGCAACTGTAAGGCTATATAAGGTCTATTGCTGTGAACAGCTGAAGGAAGGGTAGAAGAATGGATGTTGGGATGAAAGGATGTGTGTGAGTGGGGTTTCTGAGCAAACTGTGAGCACAGAAAGAATGATGAAATTATAAGAGAAAGATTAGATTGAGCAAGTGCTGGTGGAAATACAGCTTGTATGATGCTAGGGGGAGCTAGAGCTGCAGTCTGAGGCTGTTGTAGAAGGAGAATGTCTTGTGACGTCCCAGGTGACGGAGAGTGGCATGCTTGCAGTTGCTGGAAGCCCTGAAGGAGTTTGTTATGACAGAAGTTTTGGTGGATGCTGCATACAGTTGGAATAATCCTGTTACCTACCCGATTGAAGTGGATGACTTTTCTTTTAAGAGTGCGTTGAAGGCGAGCCGCGGTCCCGTTCCTGATGTTGTTCTCGGATCTGGTAGACGTGTGGCGGCCGTGGGAACGCCGAGCAGGATTTCAGTGCTGAGGAGATGGCTGGCGAGGGGAACGAGGAAGCAGGTTTCCATGTATACTATGAGTATAGCGATCTTGGTTCATGGGTCTTGAAGGTGGAGAAGAGGAAGCCTGGAAACGAGTCAGAGTTGGAGAGTTTTCTTGAGATGATTTTGGACGAGAATGCTCGTGGGGAAATTGAAATTGAACAGATCGTCATCTGAATCGGGTGAGTTAATCTGTATCGCTGAATCCGTAGTGAGTGAACTTCGAGAGAACGAGACAAACAGTACTGTAAGGGGCGGGCTGATATAAGAAGGTTTTGAGAAGTCAGGTGATTGGTTGAGATGTGGCCTCGCTCCCGAACCTCAGTTAACTAGTTAACTCCAGTAAATGTTTGTTAGCAATTGTAAAAAACTAATCTCAGCAAGAATACGTATTTTTATGTCCTCCTTGTGCTGTTTCAATGTTTTATTGGGCATGGATCAAATCCATGTGATTTTTTTTATAAAGGAGGCATCATCCAACAAAACAAATTGTAACAGACAGACAGACAGATAGACAGATAGATAGATAGATAGATAGATAGATAGATAGATAGATAGATAGATAGATAGATAGATAGATAGATAGATAGTTGGTTGAGTACACTGAGCATCCTGGCTATATGCAAACAAAAAGTTTGCCTGTGTTTCATGGTGAACTGGAAGAAGGAAAAACTTTGTGTCTTTTCAGAAAGATGCTGAGAATAGCAGTTTTTGCACTCAGTCTGTAAATCCCATATATCTTCTTTATTTTTCTATGTTCTGTGACAGCAAGTCCATACCAGAGGCATTTTTTATGGAAATATATAGGCAGAAAATTAGAAAAACTCAACAGATGGATAGATTAATGTATGTTGGGGAGTGAAAAGAAGAAGGGTTTTTATTCCACAAATGCACAGTTTCTTGCTCAGTATCCTGCTTGGAGCTTTACATAGCACAGTAAGGGTGAAGCCTTGCAATTGCCTTGAAAAATGTTGCCATCTAAACTTAATCATTTCCTTTACTCATCCTCCTATGAGATCAATGGTAAGAAATGCAAGCACAAAAAACATGCACAGATATTTGTAAATGTTTAAACAGACTTGGATGTTTTTGCATCCTATTAATGATAATGATATAATGAAAGATAGTTTGTAGCATTTTTGTGTTAGGACAGAACAAATTGTTCTACACATAACTCTGTCAATGAATGTTCTTGTGCCTGCGTTTTGTTTCTTATTACAAAAAAATGTATTCTTATCAACAGGTAGATAAATTACACAAATCCATCTCAGTTGAAAATCCGAATATCATGACCGAGTCTCAGAGCGGAGACATCTCTCTGACTGCACAGAGCTCTTTGCTCTGTCCGTATGATCTGTTGAACAAACTGGCCCGTCTAAGCACGGGCGAGGAGACGGCCCCTCTCTGTGATGAATTTGGCCGGTTTCTCAGTGAATCATAGGAAGCAGATTGGCCCTGCCAGCCTCCATACAGGCAGAGATATTTCAGCCTCCTATCATCACTGTAGCGCCAGCAGATGTTTGAGCCCCTTGGCTTCATTCATCCATCTGCCCATTGCTTACATTTCTCTCTTCGTCAACCTCGAATGCTTCCTTTTCCTCATTTAGAGTGTTAAGAGATGCAGGTGTGTAAAGATTTTAAAGGGTTTGAGGGGTATAAGGAAGACTTTTTTCTTCAAGATTATTAAATGATATGAAATTTTAAATGATATTTGCAATGCATGTTGTGGAACAAATGGCCTCTTTCACATTATTGTACCACTACAGCAGTGTTTGTTTGTGTGCTTAAGTTTGCTGAATTGTCATGGTCATGTCATCAAAGAGAACAAAACATAATTTTTTTTTGCACAAAAACAAAACCTTTAAAACATTTTTAGTGTAATGAAATTTCAATGCCACAAGTCTATGTTGAGCATGGAACTATAAAGATACACCAAAAAGAACTGCAAATGCACTTCACTGCAAATCAACCAACCATTTAGAACTATTTTGTATGTTTACAAAATTGTAATATTTACAATTATTTATTATTTAAGCTTTTTTATTTTTACATTCTGTCCAAATATACAGCAACATTTTTCACAGCAATTATTATTTATTCATTTTACACAAGTGTGTTTTATTGTATACAATACAATAAATAAATCTTAAAGAGATGGAGGCTAAAATGTATACCATGTAAAAGTGGGAAACGATTTGGGAAGAATAATAGATGCAACTTTCAAGCAATAGTATCTTGAAAGTAATTAACCTGAATTGATATGTGTTTTAAAGTTTATTTTTGGTGATATATTCATGCTTTCTGGTTCTCAAATTTGATATACAACGATCAGGCATAACATTATGATTATGATCCTAATATTGTGTTGGTCCCCCTTTTGCTGCCAAAATTGCCCTGACCCGCTGAGGCATTGACTTCACTAGACCCCTGAAGGTGTACTGTGGTATCTGGCCCCAAGATGTTAGCAGCAGATCCTTTAAGTCCTGTAAGTTGCAAGGTGGGGCCTCCATGGATCGGACGTGTTGAGGCCAAGTCAACACTTCAAACTCATTGTTGTGCTCGTTTAAACCATTCCTGAACCATTTTTGCTTTGTGGCAGGGAGCATTATCCTGCTGAAAGAGGCCACAGCCACCAGGCAATACTGTTTCCATGAAAGGGTGTATATGGTCTGCAACAATGCTTAGGTAGGTTGTACGTGTCAAAGTAACATCCACATGGATGGCAGGACCCAAGGTTTCCCAGCAAAACATTGCCCAAAGCATCACACTGCCTCCGCCGGCTTGCCTTCTTCCCATAGTGCATCCTGGTGCCATGTGTTCCCCAGGTAAGCAACGCACACATACCCGGCCATCCACGTGATGTAAATGAAAACGTGATTCATCAGACCAGGCCACCTTCTTCCATTGCTCCGTGGTCCAGTTCTGATGCTCACGTGCCCACTGTTGCCGCTTTCGGCGGCGGACAGGGGTCAGCATGGGCACCCTGACTGGTCTGCAGCTATGCAGCCCCATACGCAACAAACTGTGATGCACTGTGAATTCTGACACCTTTCTATCAGAACCAGCATTAACTTCTTGAGCTATAGTAGCTCGTCTGTTTGAACAGACCACACGGGCCAGCCTTCTTTCCCCACGTGCATCAATGAGCCTTGGCCGCCCATGACCCTGTCGCCGGTTCACCACTGTTCCTTCCTTGGACCACTTCTGATAGATACTGACCACTGCAGACCGGGAACACCCCACAAGAGCTGCAGTTTTGGAGATGCTCTGACCCAGTCGTCTAGCCATCACAATTTGGCCCTTGTCAAACTCGCTCAAATCCTTACGCTTGCCCATTTTTCCTGCTTCTAACACATCAACTTTGAGGACAAAATGTTCACTTGCTGCCTAATATATCCCATCCACCAACAGGTGCCGTGATGAAGAGATAATCAGTGTTATTCACTTCCCCTGTCAGTGGTCATAATGTTATGATCTGTGTATAGTCTTGTATGCTGATATATAGTCCAACAGCATTGGGACTTCCCATACATTTCTTAATATTAACTTCCTGTTCTGTTTCAAAGCAGAATCACATTATTCAGAGTTGGAAATTCCCTCTGGGAGAAATTATCCCCTCCAAAAATCCAAAATTTTGGACTCTATACTTTTAAAAAGCAGCATACAAAATAATTTCTTTTGGTGAACACATAAATTGGCCCGCCAAATTCCTACATTTTTATTCAAGTAGATTATGTTGAGAACTTCTTGAAATATACGTACTCAACCCATTGTTTAAGAGCATGCAAGCAGAAATTCTGTGTTATTTGGTGGAAAAGGAAAGGCAACTAATTGGATATGCCAAATACGATGAGTTCAAAGAAGTGTTAATTACTCTGATATAAACAAGATTATGAAGTCCTGCTGAGAGCCCTGTCCCTATCACTCAAAGCACAGCTTCTTTCTTCCTCTGAGGACAGATATAAAAGACTAAGGAGCATGGAGGAGATATGGAATGAGGGAAGAGAGAAAGAGAGTAAATTATGCAATAAAAGAACAAAATCTTCCACACAAGGGTATGGAGTGAGACCAGACTGCAGTTTCCAGGAAGTCCAGCTCAACTTATGCATTCATGAATTAGTAGTGCTACTGGAACAATCAGCAATTCTGTGGTGAAATTTCCCCTTTGTGCAGACAACCTGGTGATCACAGGAAACCAGATGCAGGCTGGGAAATTCTGCCCTATAACATATTCTACTCTATGACTACCTTGGTTTCAAAATCAGAAGAAAAATTCAAAGAAAATTCACAAACATTCCAGCTGAAATTTAGTATCACAATATATACAGGGGTTGTACAATGAACCTGGTTTTAGACCACAATAATGTATTAGTATGGTATAGGGCATCCATTTACAGCCATTACGGCACTAATTCATCTTGGGAATGACAGATACAAGTCCTGAAAAGTGTCCAGAAGGAGTGTGAGCCATTCTTCTTCCAGAACAGTGGCCAGGTCACTATGTGATGCTAGTGGAAGAAAATGTTTTCTGACTTGCTCCTCTAAAATACCCCAAAGTGGCTCAACAATATTTAGATCTGGTGATTGTGCAGGCCATGGGAGACGTTCAACTTCACTTTCATGTTCATCAAACTGTTCTGTCTCCAGTCTTTCTGTGTGTATTGGTGCATTATCATCCTGATACACGGCCCCACCTTCAGGGTGCAATGTTTGAACCATTAGGTGCACATGGTCCTCCAGAACGTTTTGCTAGTCCTTGGCAGTGATGCGCCAATCAAGCACAGTAGGGAATGCCATGAATATTGCAGCCCAAACCATCTGGGCATGCAACAGTCCGGGTGTTAAGCCTCTTTGGGGCTTCTCCACACCGTAACTCCCACGGATGTGGGGAAGACAGTGAAGGTGGACTCATCAGAGAACAATGCATGTTTCACATTGTCCACCGCCCAAGATTTGCACTGTTGGCACCAATGAAACCGACATTTGGCATTGGCACGAGTGACCAAAGGTTTGGCTATAGCAGCCTGACCATGACTATTGACTCTGTGGAGCTCCCGACGAACAATTTGGGCTGAAACAGGAGAGTCGATGTGCGCATTTAATTCTGCAGTGAGTTGGGTAGCTGTGGTTTTATGTTTTATTTATTTATTTATTTATTTTTTTATACAATCCGAGTTAATACCCAGTTAATAACATCCCTTCCAGACAGCTTCCTCTTGCGTCAACAGTTAATCCTGTTGGACGTGGTTCGTCCTTTGTGGAGGTATGCCGTCATTAACCCTTAAACGCATACCTCGGGTCTTTAGTGAACCGTGATGTCATTCATTACCCTTCCCCTCATTAATTTTTTAAATTTAGACATCAACCTTCTTAGTATTCCTCAATCAATTCATTATAAACAATATAATAGGAAAATTGTACAAATAAAAATTATAAAAGAATGCCTGTTTTCCCATTCATTTTTTGTAAAAAATGGTATAGGGTCGCTAACGACCCAAGGTGTGTAACAGTGTAAGAATATTTTTTTTTATGCACAACAATAATTGAATCTTTGATGACTGAATAAGTGCAATTTACCTCTATTCCACAAGGTGGCAATGTCTGATACACAATGATGAAGTGATGTTTCACTCATAGTTACCGCAGGCAGAAAACAAAAGCAAAACTTCATCAGCAAAACTTGAAATGGCTCAGCGATTTACTGCAGAGCAAGTACTGAACACAATCAAATATTAGTGTCACTGTCACTTGATGGTGGATCTGGTGAAGAAGCTGTGAGCAATCAAAATATTGATTTTGAAGATGCTGAAAATGATAGTTTTGAGAATATGTTTGAGATTGTGAATTTAAGCCAGATGCTGAATGTACTGGGAAATGAGCTCTGTCGAGGACAGCGATGATGGTATAAAACATCTGCTCAAACTGAACCCTTCCAATCTCCAAAAGGTAACAAAATATGCTTTATTTTATTCTTCTGTAATTGTTGCTCTAATATCAGGAGAGTTTTATATTATCGCGACAGGCAGAGATCCATCCGTGTTAGATATAGATCCGGGTCGCTAAAGACCTGAATATGTAATAATGATTGGCAAACTATTCATGCATTTAAGGGTTAACCTGGATACCGTGGCTTTCGATAAACCACAAAGACTTGCAGTCCTGGTCACAGACGAGCCAGCAAGACATGCACCAACAATTTGTCCTCTTTTGAACTCTGATATGTTTCCCATTATGTTGTGTGTATTGCAGTATTTTATATACAGCTGTGCTTTTGCTCTGTTAATTCAACCTTTACACTCTATTCTTACTAATGGAATGTAAAATCAGTGAAGATTGGCCACCAGGCCGCGCATATATAGGCGTGAAACAACACAGTATATAGGCCAGTGTTTCAGTTTCATTGTCCAACCCCTGTACATACAAACCCGATTCCAAAAAAGTTGGGACACTGTACAAATTGTGAATAAAAAAGGAATGCAATAATTTACAAATGTCATAAACTTATATTTTATTCACAATAGAATATAGATAACATATCAAATGTTGAAAGTGAGACATTTTGAAATGTCATGCCAAATATTAGCTCATTTTGGATTTCATGAGAGCTACACATTCCAAAAAAGTTGGGACAGGTAGCAATAATATAGCGGAAAAGTTAAATGTACATATAAGGAACAGCTGGAGGACCAATTTGCAACTTATTAGGTCAATTGGCAACATGATTGGGTATAAAAAGAGCCTCTCAGAGTGGCAGTGTCTCTCAGAAGTCAAGATGGGCAGAGGATCACCAATTCCCCCAATGCTGCGGCGAAAAATAGTGGAGCAATATCAGAAAGGAGTTTCTCAGAGAAAAATTGCAAAGAGTTTGAAGTTATCATCATCTACAGTGCATAATATCATCCAAAGATTCAGAGAATCTGGAACAATCTCTGTGCGTAAGGGTCAAGGCCGGAAAACCATACTGGATGCCCGTGATCTTCGGGCCCTTAGACAGCACTGCATCACATACAGGAATGCTACTGTAATGGAAATCACAACATGGGCTCAGGAATACTTCCAGAAAACATTGTCGGTGAACACAATCCGCCGTGCCATTCGCCGTTGCCGGCTAAAACTCTATAGGTAAAAAAAGAAGCCATATCTAAACATGATCCAGAAGCGCAGGCGTTTTCTCTGGGCCAAGGCTCATTTAAAATGGACTGTGGCAAAGTGGAAAACTGTTCTGTGGTCAGACGAATCAAAATTTGAAGTTCTTTTTGGAAAACTGGGACGCCATGTCATCCGGACTAAAGAGGACAAGGACAACCCAAGTTGTTATCAGTGCTCAGTTCAGAAGCCTGCATCTCTGATGGTATGGGGTTGCATGAGTGCATGTGGCATGGGCAGCTTACACATCTGGAAAGGCACCATCAATGCTGAAAGGTATATCCAAGTTCTAGAACAACATGCGCTCCCATCCAGACGTCGGCTCTTTCAGGGAAGACCTTGCATTTTCCAACATGACAATGCCAGACCACATACTGCATCAATTACAACATCATGGCTGCATAGAAGAAGGATCCGGGTACTGAAATGGCCAGCCTGCAGTCCAGATCTTTCACCCATAGAAAACATTTGGCGCATCATAAAGAGGAAGATGCGACAAAGAAGACCTAAGGCAGTTGAGCAACTAGAAGCCTGTATTAGACAAGAATGGGACAACATTCCTATTCCTAAACTTGAGCAACTTGTCTCCTCAGTCCCCAGACGTTTGCAGACTGTTATAAAAAGAAGAGGGGATGCCACACAGTGGTAAACATGGCCTTGTCCCAACTTTTTTGAGATGCGTTGATGCCATGAAATTTAAAATCAACTTATTTTTCCCTTAAAATTATACATTTTCTCAGTTTAAACATTTGATATGTCATCTATGTTGTATTCTGAATAAAATATTGAAATTTGAAACTTCCATATCATTGCATTCTGTTTTTATTCACAATTTGTACAGTGTCCCAACTTTTTTGGAATCGGGTTTGTATTTGGGCCATTGTTAAAAACAAAAGTAAAAACCAGAACACACAGTAACAAAACAAAGCGTGACCTGGCAGAATATTTCTGCATAGTCGGATGATATAAGTACACAGCTCATTGATCACAGTAGAAAGAGGCAGAAACAGACAAAAATGACTTCAAAAGGAAGTCTGTGCTCATTGTGACACTGGTTAGGTTCAGGCAGAGGCCTGCTTTCTCCTTCACTGTAATAAGTTTAGGAACATATGAGACAGAAATACTTAAGAAACTCTCAAACTTCATTTTTCAAAACTGTCAGAAAAAGATCAAATGTAGGTGTTACTGGGGGAGGACAGTCAACCATCTGTTGCAAAACTCTTATTTGAGCTGCACACCCTCAGAAACCAGTCGCTGCTTTGATCATCATATTCAAGAGTTGTCTGTAAATATCTGGAGTCCTAACGTTGATGTATTGTTTTATTGTTTTAATGGCTTATTTTATTTCATAACTGCTTATTTTGTGTATTAATGTGTATTGAGAGAAGCCAGAGGGCAGTAGTCACTGGGATGCACAAGTGCAAGAAAGAGAGCAAGAGGACCAAATCTATAAATTAAGCAAATTCCTGGAGAAGATAAAGCCATAGCAGGAAAGGCTGCTCGAAGCATACAATGTTAAACAGAGATTTTTAAAAAATCAACAAGCACCTAAAAGTGAAGTAATCGAACAGCGTGATTGTGCATTCACAAGGGGAGTGGCACGAAGGGCAGGGGCGTCGGACTGGGGGTAAAACCAGTACTGATTACCAGGGCCCCAAGGGGAGAGAGGGCCCTTGAAAAGTCTGGAATATATTTTAACATGGAACATGGGGGCCCATCAGGACTGCCTATGCATAGGGCCCGGGATCTTGTGCTATGCCCCTGACGAAGGGTGACCCGGGGCGCTGTTTCTGTCTTTCTACTTTTGCCCAGAGGATGACTCAGCTGCTGTTTGCTGTTGACTGACAGGATTAATGAAGCTCTTCACAGCCCAACTCGTAGATCAGCGCTTGCTTGTGAGAGCACAAAAGCTCCTGGCACACAAGGAGGAAGAAAAGAGAGACTTTCATTAGAGTTTATTATTCTCTAGTCCCCCACGTCAACCTCACTCCCCAGCTTCGCTCCAGAGTGAAGAGTCATTTAGCCTCCATTCTTGGCACTCATTGCACATGTGGGCAGAGTGCATGGTGCCACATGTGGAGGGTGCTTTTTAGAGGGGTCTTGTAAAGCTCCAGCTGCAGGCAACGTTGCTCCATAGTATGAAAGCAGAGATCAATTTCCCCTAATGATACGATGATTTCTATGTGATGTCTCATTTCCATCTATTCACTCTCATGCACATAGAAAAAGGGGAGGGGGGGGGGGGCGACAATAGGGCATCTTTTTGAATTTCTCCATTCTCCCCTTTTAAGGCTCACTATCAGAATGTACACAGAGCCACTTGCACAGTGATTCAGTCTGTTTAAAAGACACTGGAGATCAGAAAAATGGATCTGGCTTTTTAATATTTAAATCTAATAAGAAATGTTTTTTTTTCTGTAAGAATAATTTTATTTTGAGCAATCTGCTATAAGTTATGAATGCAGCATTCTCTTCCATGTCGGTCTTATTAAATTACAAATTCTTTCCCCAAGGCTATGTGAAGGTAATTTCGGATGTTTCGACTGAGATCAGAGGGTTATGCATGTCAAGAAATTTGATGTACTGATAAATCAGTTATTGCTACGGTTGGTTTAATGGTCTTCAGCAATAGCAAGGACATATTTGTAAAAATGACTGGTATTAGAAGGCCCTATGAGTTAATCTTAAAAGCCTCAACAAAAAATAAAACTGCATATATGAATAATGCCAAATGATCACTATTGAAGCCCATGCTTTTTTCATGAGCAAGAACCATAATATTTTGAGAGCTAAATGATTATAAAATGTGTGTGAATTTAAGTTCATCATATATGAAGA
This sequence comes from Coreius guichenoti, assembly GCA_039654105.1. Lineage (NCBI taxonomy): Eukaryota > Metazoa > Chordata > Actinopteri > Cypriniformes > Gobionidae > Coreius > Coreius guichenoti. Next base: position 25,257,478 of record CM077168.1, read on the forward strand.
TGGATTAGTTAAACAGTAATTCTGAAATAAGGTTAAAAAAGTATACATCACTTGCGATTATAACACTTTTGGTTCACTACAATTAAAAGTGTACTGTCACGAAGATGGAACAGATTAATAAACAGACTGAATGATATTAGAGGAAAAGATGCATTAGCAGCCATTCTTAATAAAGAAAAGAAAAACTCATTACTATGTTAAGTTATGCAAAACAAGTTCAAATGAATTACGGGGAGCCTAATAAATCTTTCATCATAATCTGATCACCCCTGAGACAAATGGAGGATTATAACATTAATGTGACACATCAGATAATAGGGAAGCAAATCAGAGAGAATTTTAAGCTAACTGTCTTGGTTTTCTTGTTCCACCCTCACAGAGTCACATACTCTCTTCAAAGGTAACGTATGCAGCATCTGAATCATCACACGCTTCCTCCATGGGCTTTGAAGCGATCAACTCCAACTATGAAAAAATGATCAACAAGGCAACAGCATTGTGATATGAGTACAAAATGCTGTATTTTGGTCTTTGTCCAGCACTTCTATTGCATCAGAACAAAAAAAACTATATAAACTAAATAAATAACTTATTTCAATCAAACAAGCCTTTGTTACCACAATACAAATTAAATTCAGAGTAATTTCTCAAAACAAAACAGAATTACCTGATTCTCCCATTGGACTGATTTGTATTGTCCCTACAGGAAAGCTGTGCATTATGCAGTCCAATTGTATAAGCAGATGTGCATCTCAAACTAATGGAATCCAATTGAGACAAGTACAAAAATAAATAAATAATAAAAGTGACTGAATAAACAATATGTGTTACAATACCTCAGTCTCCTACACTGAAAAAACATTTATTAAAAACCTTGAATTTGTGTTTCATACAGGGGTCTCAATCAGCCCAGAGTGGCTGATGAACTCTCCTGAGCTGAATTTGAGAAATTTGCCTTTCAGAGCGAATTCTTGTCCAGAAATTAGCCCAATAAAGAGATTGCTGTTGGATTCTAAACACATATGTTGGAGCCAGGGATCTCTGTGACTTTCAGCTGATACACAATGGTACCCTGACTACCCCTGGGATATCATCATTCTATCAGTGAGGCCTGAATGTCCGCCAAGCTACTGGCAGCAGGACCTGGCAAGAGCTGAGGACTCCAGGACGGCTGAGCAGGTTGTATATAAGTGGTGGATGCTCTGGAAGGCAGAGAAGATGGCATCAAATCCAGTGCATTAAATGTATTAAAATACCCAAAGCCTGCCAGAAAATGAATGTTCATGGCAGCTACCAAAACACATTCAGAGAAAAGATCGAAATTTTAAAAAGACTGGTTAGAATAGTATTAGAACTGCAATAGTAAAAGGCATACCTGAATATGCCATTTGTTAGGTTATACAAAATGCTCCAAATAAAGCATATGCTTTGTGCCTGTGTCAAGCGGCATCAATATGCCCTAATGGTTTCACCTCAAATGTCTTCTGATGCTCTCTGCAGCCCAGCTAAGAAGCATATCGACTCTATTAACCTGCAGACATGTCCGATGTCTTTCTCAGACCTGTGGGACATTCAGTCGGAAATGCACCCAAGGAGAAAAGCTACTCTATATGATAATATGGCCCTGAAACATCTATTCAAATAATATCTAAATGAGAGTAACGCTACTGTTTACCTGTCATTGTGTTGCTTACTGTAATTTACTTAATCTGGAAACTCGGTCTCTAAAACAAATTGTAGCAAAAGTATCAGAACATCCACTTCATATGGACATTCTGGCTCAAAAAGACAAGATCCAACATGACCTTCTATGAATCAAAATAATTCTATGTTGTCAGATGCTATGGTACAAAACATGTGACATAAGCATATTATGACCTGTGCTTCCGTTCATAAAAACAAAATAAAATTTCAATGCAGTGTATCAATGTGATGAAAAAAAAAAAAATTGTGGTTAAAAATAAATAAATACAAAATGTCTTAACAAAAAAAGAAAGAAAGAAAATTTATGTTATTAATTCGTCTATTCATTAAAATTCATTTGAAACATGAAAGTAAGTAGCCTAAGCCACAACAAAAACAAGCGACAATTGTCTCATGACGTCACAGTGCGCACTCGTACGTCATACGTCGCTGTACAGCCTGCAGTTGTGTTTGGAGATTGTGCTTTGATTACAGGCATACATATTACCTGTGTGTTTGTTTAATTAATAACCTTGTAACAACACCAGTATTACCGATAACACTGCATATTTTACAAGAAAAGATATTTGTCAATGATGCTCTGGACCTGTAGTGCTTATTTTGATCTTTAATGTTAGATCTTGGGACAAAAAAAGAATGTTTAATGTTAATTCAAAATTATTTAATGAAAAAAATATTAGGCTATAATGACAAACTCACTTGTTACATAGAACTTTTATTAACAAAACGAATAAGACTAATGAATGAAAGGTATACCCGCGTTATAACAAATAAATGAAAGGTATTTGGATTTCCCCTTACTTTATAAAACGAATGCTTATAGTGGATTATTAATATTAATGAAAACGCATAAACAATACAATAGTACTACTGAGAATCTGTAGGGACAGATGATACCCACGTTGTAACACAAATAAAAGATATTTGGATTTTCCCCTTAATTTAAAACAATACTTAGTTATAACTATAAAACAAACACAAATTCACTTACTATATTAAACGAAGAAATGCAACTTTTATTAACAAAAGTTCTTTTGCCTCTGCCATCGTCCTGTCAGTCATCGCGGGACATTCTAAAACGCGTAATGTGAAAAATGCTTAACGTGGCTTAAAGTACTAAGACAGTGATATTAAAATACCAAACTCAGTAAACAGCATAGCCTACTATGTACAGAAAAGCAAATGAGCCCAGAATATGAACGCAACGCATTTAATTACACATTAGGCTAAGCGTTTTTCCTCCCATATAACCAAGAAAAAGCTTAACGAGGCTTAATGGACCAACAGAAAAAGACCAAATTCGTTATTAATAATAAAACACAGGCAGGTTTAGTGATTTGCAAAAGCCAAATCTGTACTCGCACTTATATTCCCATAAACAGAGGGAGAACTATACAAAAATATCTCTCGCAACCTTGTACCCTGAACACAAATGTACATAGTATGCTTTATTAATGTGGTGTTTATTGAGTTTGGTCTTTTAATATCACTAATTAAGACACGTTTAGCATTTTCTTTATAACGGTTTTCGGAAAACGCTTAACGTGTAATTAAACGCGTTGCGTTCACATTTTTGACTCTGCTTTTCTGTACATAGAATGCTTTATTAGCATGCATTATAGTAAGCAAAGTTAAGCGTATTTCACGTTAAGCCTTTTAGAACGTCCCGTCATCGCGCAGGCTCTGCACCTCATGTGACTCGCGTAACCCATCCTCCCTCCCCCCGCTCTGCTCAAAATACATTCCTGCGGCTATGTGTACATCATTATGTACTTTTATGTAACTATTCACAAAGTAACAAATGACCAAATAGCATTAGTTTATCTCTGAAGTGTGAAGCTCATAGAATTATGTATACCATCTCTTTATAGCCACATCTACAGACATAAAGTACTTCTATTTAGAGCTGGTTATTGTCAGTTTTTACTTTATTAATGAGCAGCAACGTTAGTCTTATTTTTTTTTTTTTTACTTTCTCCTGGGGACTCTGGATGTACATTTTGAACCACTAGCACCACATGAGCCATCTCGATTAATAAACAAGCCATTATGTTTTACATAAGTTATCGGTAGCTTAAATCAATTGTTCACTGTAACTTTCTAAGTTACAATTACTCCACTCGCTATTGCAACTATTATTCATATTGTTGGAAATGCATCCAAATAGAAAATGCACTTTAAGTTAATCAAATTGATTTGTGCTTTAATGGCCAATTTATAATGCATTTATTTCTTTACAGATTTATCTGCAATACCAGGAAACCTCCTTAGACATTTCCCAAAATATATTTTCCTTTAGTTCATTTGCAGAGCTTCTCTCAAGAGTCAAGAGATGAAACTGCACAAAGGAACAATTTTTTTTTTCTGAATTGGCAGTTCTTGAACAGCTGCTGATACACATGGATATCAGTAAATGTTAATAATGTACAATAATGTTTTTTTTCTCAAATGTTTAAACATGATCTTTATAAAGTTTATTATTTGAGATCATGCTCTAGTAATATTTAAGTTGCCTTAAAAAAAAAGATTAAAAACATTTCAGACACCATACAGTGAACAGGTTTTTATTTAGTTCATATCTCTGCAAGCACACCTTAGCTTCTGTTTATGCACAGATCATTAGAAATAAAGCATTTCTAACACTACCATATTTCACTGCTCTTATCAGCTTCCACGTATGATTGCTTGTGTATTGTAAATTGCACATTTTTTGACCTACAACTCTGCAAACATCACCTACCTGACTTTCAGCTGTTTCCATCTTTATCACTTTAACTGTTTAAAAATTAAAGATCTACTTCGTTTCTTATCTGAAAAACCTGCAATGCATAAAAGCATATGTAATTCTATATATTGAGACTGAATAAATAGAGCGGAGTGAGGTTTCCATCAGATAAAATACACTTTATTACTTACAATTAACCTTTGTTACCCATCAAGTCAATACAGATAATGTAATCAAACAAGTAAAGCGCATGTTCAGTCTTGATCATAGTTATTATAGTACAGTCCTTTATCCTACAATCACTGTATCATCGTCTACGAACTCGTAGTAGGGCACCTCCAGATTGAGCGGAGCAGGGCCTTTCCTAATGCGACCAGATGCGTCGTAATGAGAGCCGTGGCACGGGCAGTAATAGCCACCATAGTCACCAGCATTAGCAATGGGCACACAGCCCAGATGGGTGCACACACCAATGACGATAACCCAGGTCGGGTTCTGAACACGGTCTTTGTCATGTTGGGGGTCCCGGAGCTCAGAGAGATTGACTTCGGCCTCAACTGCAATCTCTTTTTCTGTTCTGTGGCGCACAAACAGGGGCTTTCCTCTCCATTTGAAGGTCATGTTCTTACCCTCAGGGATGTCTGATAGCTTGACTTCAATCTTGGACAGAGCCAGCACGTCAGCTGAGGCGCTCATGGAGGAGATAAACTGTGTGACAACTGTCTTGGCTGTATAGACTCCGATCACAGCGGTGGAACCTGTGACCAGATAGGAGAAGGCCCGTCGGCCATCGCCGCTCTCTTGTGAGGAGGACTTTGAGTCCAAAACCTCAGGCCGGCGATAGTCAGAGAAATCGGGGATCTTGATGTCTGTGTGAGCGAAACGCACTGAAGAGCGAGCTAAAAAAAAAAATAATAATAATGAAAAACAAACAACAAAAAAAGAATCAAATATATTGCATAACAAAATGACATGAAATGTAGTGACAGAACAATATATTGACCAGGGCGCAATGTCAAATCATGTTTGGCCATTTTCAGATAATAAGCATTCAATGACACCATTTATTTATACTGGCACCAATTACCAAATCTGCAACTTTTCTGAATTTGGAGTAAATGTAACTTTTACATATAATATTATACATATAATCATGTCAAACAATCATGCATCTCATTTCAAATTTGGATTATATATACACTTGTTAAACATTTGTATAGCTCATATTGTTAATCAAAGTTGTTGTAAATGTGCTTGTTCACATCAGTGCTGTTTAGCCCTGGTGTGAACAAGCACATTTACAACAACTTTGGCTTTGGGGGTCCCTTGATCATGTTTAGTATTCTTCAACAACTGATCTTTTATCACCTCACTCCGAAATTATTCTGTAATAAATAACATTAAAAACACTGCTTCTATACGAGCAAACTAATTTAACTTCTACGTCAGAAACACGTAACAGTAGGCCTATCTTAGCAATAAACTAGGCTATTAGCTAACTTTTTTGTAAAACATTCACGAAATTATCAATTCTACCATATACTGGCATTTACTTTATTATGTAATCGTAAACCGATCATTAAGGGCCTTGAAATTGCAATAAAGTTATTTTATCCACAAAAGTCACAGGCTGATTTTATAACAACTGCAGCAAGGACATTAGCGAGGCCCCAGTAAAGCTAACTGCTGTAGCACGTGAGCTAATGTTTTTCGTTATACAGTATACGTTCAGCTCAAATTAATAATAATAATAATAATAATAATTAAGCATAAAAATTCAACTTCGTACTACACTACAAAACCATTTCACGATACACATTAAACATATGTGGTTTCACTGTGCCCTTGAGCGAGCGACCGCTGCACGTCCTCCTCACGCTACGATGAGACCGGGACTCTCGATTTCACTAAACCACGCAGTGAGACTCACCGTTGAGGCTGGTGGACACGGCGAGACCGCTCTTAGCGCTCTGCCCAGACAAGGACTCTCGACACAGGAACGGTTTCTTCGTGTCTGTTAACATTTTATCGGTCTTCATGACGACGCCGGGTATGAGAGGCTTTAGTGGACCTGCCACGACATAATTTGTAGCTTGTAAGTAAGGGAAAAACGTCCCCGAACGAGCAGCAAGGGACATCATGTTTGTCGGCTAACAGGGATCCGATCGACCTTCCCAAACTGATCTACCGGTGGCGCGGACTCATGCGCGCACCTCCTGACGTCAACGTCTCAGAGACGGGCTGACGTCACGTCTAAAGGCTTTCACAGTTTTATCTTCTTTTGGGTTTGATGGCCAATTTGTGTTGTTTTGGAAACATTTATTATTTGGTCTTTTGGAGAACTGTAAAGACAAGCGCACTCAGGTCTATATAATAAATTTTATTCTTTTAATGGCAAAATTCCATGTTCACAAATGTAAGTTTTCCTGTAAAAAAAAAAAAAAAAAACGGTTTTATATCATTCAAGAAAGATATGGAGCATTATATTGAATCAATCCAATTTTCTATGAAGCAAAAAGCAGTTAAAATTTTGAAAATTTGTAAACTTTTCAATGTCTTTATGTAGATCTACATTAAGCCCTCCCCCCTAGTGTTTGTTACATTTATGATGTATTGTCTTGTATTCTGTAATTTTTGTAATATGCTGTCTTTTGTTAATAATAATAAAAAATAAAAAAAACCACCTTCTTTTGGGTTCAAAATGAAATCATTGAGATTGTTAGCACACCTTTATTTCACCTTAATAGTTGTTATGGATAAATTAAATTAATTTCAAATATTTATTTGAAAAACAACTTTCAAAACAGATTTACGACACTTCTTATTCATTTTTTAAAATAAACTTTTCATTTCAAATACTAACGTCCTGACAGAAAGAGGCACGTTTTTGTTTCTCTTGCTTGGCTTCTCCTCCTCTTGTTCCTCTTCTTCTTTTTCGTTATTTCCACTGATGGATCTTAAGAGGAATCCCATGTCTTTTGATATTCTGTATTATTATTTATTAAAAGAAAAAGTACACCCAGAAATGCTCTCATAATTTACTAATCTTTTCGCATCTGACCAACTGTTACCAGCGTGTGCGTAAGTAAAGAAGCTTCAAGCTTTCATGACGTTCTCTGGCGTCTCTGTCTTCTAGTCTTGTTTGTTTCTCATTACTATTATCATATATTATGTTATTGTTTGTATACTGTTATAAAATTAAATAAATAAAAACGGACGGCATCTGACATCCGAGTTTCTTGGCCCGCTTACATTATAGTTCAAGTTACATCAAGCGTGAACTTAACCCTCTCATGCACGCACAGGTGACTGTTGGTCGGAAGCGATAGTCTACAGTTTAAAAAATGTTAAATCTTGGTATTTTTCTTACAAACACTTATCGTTTCAGAAGACATTAATTCATCCATTGGGGTTGTATGGATTACTGTAGTTATTGCTGTATGTGCTGTTTGATGCTTCAGCTTTTAGGAACCCAAATGAGTTTTCATTAACAGAGATTATTTATTTTTCTGTGTTCATCTGAAGAAAGAAAGTTGTATACATCTCGAATGGCATGAGGGTAAAAGACTTGTAAACGGTGAGGACATTTCTGGGTGTACTGTATTTTCTTTTAATACAGAATAGCTAGAGACATGGGATTCCTTCTGAAGATTCATCTGTGGCAAGAACGAAAAAGAAGACGAACAAGAGGAGGATGAAGCCAAGCAAGAGAAACGAATAAGAAGTGTTGTAAATCAAGTTTTGAAAGTTGTTTTTCAAATAAAGATTTCCGAGTAATATCAGATTGTGTACGTGTTTTTATTGTACTTACCCTGTAACTACATGAAACATGAGGGTAAAAAGCACCACTTTAATTTACAGCCCACAGATTCATACCTACCCTGTAACTACACGAAACAAGAGGGTAACAAACACCACTCTAATTTATAGCCTGTAGATTCATACTTACCCTGTAACTACACGAAACAAGAGGGTAACAAACACCACTTTAATTTACAGCCTGCAGATTCATACTTACCCTGTAACTACATGAAACAAGAGGGTAACAAACACCACTCTAATTTACAGCCCGTAGATTCATACTTACCCTGTAACTACATGAAACAAGAGGGTAACAAACACCACTCTAATTTACAGCCCGAAGATTCATACTTACCCTGTAACTACATGAAACAAGAGGGTAACAAACACCACTTTAATTTACAGCCCGCAGATTCATACTTACCCTGTAACTACATGAAACAAGAGGGTAACAAACACCACTTTAATTTACAGCCCGCAGATTCATACTTACCCTGTAACTACATGAAACAAGAGGGTAACAAACACCACTTTAATTTACAGCCCGCAGATTCATACTTACCCTGTAACTACATGAAACAAGAGGGTAACAAACACCACTTTAATTTACAGCCCGCAGATTCATACTTACCCTATAACTACACGAAACAAGAGGGTAACAAACACCACTCTAATTTACAGCCCGTAGATTCATACTTACCCTGTAACTACACGAAACAAGAGGGTAACAAACACCACTTTAATTTACAGCCTGCAGATTCATACTTACCCTGTAACTACACGAAACAAGAGGGAAACAAACACCCCTCTAATTTACAGCCCGTAGATTCATACTTACCCTGTAACTACATGAAACAAGAGGGTAACAAACACCACTCTAATTTACAGCCCGTAGATTCATACTTACCCTGTAACTACATGAAACAAGAGGGTAACAAACACCACTTTAATTTAAAGCCCATAGATTCACACTTACCATGTAACTACATGGAATAACAAGCACCACTTACCCTGTAACTACACAGATAATTACCCCTTAATTAAAAAATACTTACAGTATAAATGATTTGTTAATTTTCCTGATAGTTACCCCTTTATTCCCCAAATATTGCATATTGTTCCCTTATACCTACACGTACGTACTTTATAGTTACACTATAATTACCGAAAGTTACGGTGTAAATTCGCTTTACTTACGCAGTACTTTCCGGGCTGTAATCTAAAGCGTTACCTAATTTTTCTACCAAGATCTCACAGATGCAGCAGCAAAATAATAGATTATTTTAGAACAGCTTTTGAATGTGGCTCAATTTGAAGTTACTTTCAAACCAAGTAGCTTTCTGTTGGTCAATGTGAATTTGCACGACCAATTCGAACCTGTTGCGAAATCTGTTTTGTTAAAACTTTCAGCTTCATGCAAAATGTCTGGTTGCATGGATTCCTATTGAAATGCCTGGATTCCGCAGTCAAAAATTTGCAAATGTGAGTTGCGACCACAGCAGCAAAATTTCAGCAACATTTTGCAGGGCAATGTCTATTGTCAATAGTATAGAGGTATAAAACACAATGCACACAGAAGTCTGTTTCAAACCAAACAGTTTTCTGTTGGTCAACACAGCAAATTCTTGTGACCTGAGACTGAGAAACTGAGAAAAATCCTGATTACATTAATTCTTATTTGAATTACTGTATTTCGCCAGTGAAAATTCGCCAAGCAACCGTAAATGAGACCTCAAGGCAGATTTTCTTTCATTTCGTCTTTCACTTACTACCGTGGTGTTACCCAAACATTACTTTTTTGCATTTACAGATTGGATTTGCATACTCCTGGCTATTACAAAAGACTGTTTTCATGAATATTTCCTGAAGCAATCCCATTTGTATGTTCCTGTTTATCTACACTGACTGGATTACAGCTTGTCAAGTTCTCACAGCCCATTTTAATAAATCCAGTAAGTACGTCTGATTTTACTGCCTGCTGTTGCCACGGCATCGGCTTTGATCAATGTGATGTGGTTTGCCTGCAATTGAGCCTCAGCTATTTGAGGCTGCATTTCCTTCTCTGTCAACTGAAAATAAACTCTATTGACATTTTTAATCTATAAGTATGCAGCTTGGCTCGGGCGTTCTCCATACTGTATCCGTTGTGTCCCTCTTGACATTTGCTGTTTCCACAAGGCTGCTTATTAGTTTCATTAGAAAGGGAGACAGTAATAAATTAAAACTCTTTTTAATGTTTCTAGAAAACAGGGCCAAAAATGTATCCAGATAGAGGCAAGTTATATTAAAAAATAAATAAATATATAAATAAATAATATTACTGTAAACTGTGATCAGACATGAAAGATACCATAGGCGGAGCATTTGTAAGGCTGGGCAAGGCTTCTCCTTTTTCACTCAAACCACTGCTTGCTGATGCTTCTGATTGCTTTTAGAAGGAAAAGCAGCCCATAACTGCTGGTCTAGCATCAGTTTTCTCCATAATAATAGCATATTGGCGAACCATATTTGGCAAACAATCTAGTGTGTATCTGTGTTTGTGCTCTGGAAAAGGGTTTTTATACAACGTGTTTTTGCAGCGTTGAGCAATGTAGCCAATAACAACCATAGCTGTTGGCCAATCAGATGTGTTTAAGTTAGCACTGAACAAAAACTCTGCCGTTGGATTCTGAGTTCTGCACACACAAATCCTCTCATTATAACAAACAATTGTGTAAATATGAGATTCACTGATTATAACAGAACTTTGTGAGATTGCGATGAACTAAGATGAGTGACAGTGTTTAGTGGTTATAAAGGGATTGCTCTTTGCGCGCTTTCTGGCATGCCAAATCCTGCATACAGTATGTTTGCTTTTCTGTTCAAATTAACAGTGGTTTGTGAATGTAGACGCTTTAATAACAAATAATTTATCAGGAGCATTTATGCTGGGATGTGTAGGTTGTACAGTGACACGTAACTTAGAAACTATCCACAATGCTGCAGCTTGTATTACTGTATCTGTACAACCCAGGCTTGCAAAAGTGGGCCTGAACATATTCCTCGCCCAAGGCCAGACTGAACTTCCTGTCCTTTGGTTGTGACATAAAGAGAGTTTATCTCTAAGAGAAGTAATCCTAGAGGGAAGGATGGGAGAGCCACATTCAGAGCACAGGCCACTGAGACATATTAAGTCCCTTGTATCCGCCGCTGCTCCTGAACTGCTAACAGCACATTAAAAGCTGACAGACGACCACTGACCCCTTGCATCAGACCCAGCTCTCCACTCATGTATTCTTTTCGCACAGCTGGACAGAGGGGGATTATGTCACAGGCATTTTACGACAAGTGCCATATCTGGTCAGTGGCGGTGTCTACACACTGGAGTTGTGTACCCACACTCACCCAGAGAGAGTTTCCAATGATAGCGTCACTGCCAAAGCAATTAATCCGCCTGTCTCTTTAGATTCCGAGTGATATGAGGATTTCCAGTGTTGAACTTCCACTTTAAAAGCGCTTTACAATGCCTACATGAGGACTTTAATGGGGATATGCCTTTCTCCACAAAATGCTACTGTAGAAGGGATGAAAATGAATGACCCTTGGTTCTCTGTTCACTGGCACTTCAGAGAAAAATGAGAATGAGAATCAGGTCAATGCTGCTTTGAATATGCAATAAGTATCTTAAGCCTCCTCCATGCGATTCATCGATTTTCTCATTCCATCATCCTCAGACCTAATGAAGGCCTTTCATTTTTTTGATTGTGTAACCTTTCCATCTAAAATATGATGAATCATATATCTCAGAGGACTAAATACATTTTAATCAATCAACTTTTTCGGTATTGATTAGTAGCTGGAAGAAGAAAGTTATTGCATTTGGTCATGAAAGAGGGGACAGATGCGACATCACATTTGATTGGTTAATACAATCAAAGAGGGAGATAGTGGGTAGAGATGACATCCTCCTGGACTATTGTGATCAATCCATAATACCTGGAGGGAGTTTTCCCTTAGCATTCTCATTAATCTTAATGGCAATACTGCAGCATGCAGCTCTGATGCTGACATCTTTGGTTCATATTTTCTGGATATTAATCATACACTATAGCGTTCAAATGTTTAGGGTCAGTAAGATGTATGTATGTATGTTTTGTTTATTTGTTTGTTTGAAAGAAATTAATACTTTTATTCAGCATGGATGTGTTAAATTGATCAAAAGTCATAGACATTGACATTGTTATAAACAAATCTCTGTTTAAAATCTATTTTAAATAAATTACATTTTAAAATATATCAAAACAGAAAACAGTCATTTTAAATTGTAATATGATTTCACAATATTACAGTTTTTACTGTTTTTTTTTTATTTTTTATTTTTATTAAATAAATACAGCCTAGGTGAGTATAAAACAACCCCAAAAGTTTGTGACTGAAAAAAAAAAAAGATGGTTTCAATCTGTTGGGAGCCTATGTAAAATTAGGGACTGGTAAAACATCTACTATAATATAATGAAATGTTGCTTGGCAATCAATGGAGAAAGATATTTTTGCCCACGTAATGTTGCAGTTACAGCATCTACAGTACCAGTAGGGGTAACTGGCCAGACACCTTAGCTGCATTCGAAATCGCGTACTATGTAAGTATTAGATTTGAATTTGAATTTACTTTGCGACAGTTAAAAAAGTATGTTCTATATAGTATGAATGAGTGTAGTATGAATGTAATCCGGACGTACCACATCCGCCATGTTGTCGTTATCATGTGACCTACCAACGTCAGTTGCGTCCCTTCACCTCCATTCATCCTCTCCCGTGGCCTCAGTAAAGTGTAAAGTGTCCATCGAATGCACACTTCAGAATCTCGCTGGAAGTAGTAGGTCATCCGGGTACTTTTTCGAATACTATGAATTTGGACATACTACTCTGTTGGCGTACTGTTTTTCGCATACTATATAGTAGGAAAGTATTCGATTTTGGATGCAGCGCTTGTCACATCCACACTATTCTGCTTTATCAACTGCCCTTGCCCATGAGCAAGCCTACAAATGTTTCATGGACACTGATGCTTTGTTCACATTTTGCTCATATACAACACTTAAAAATCCAAACTCATAACTTTGTACAAGTTGTAAAAAGAAAATGAACTCAGCATTACTTGTCTATGCCTTGAGGTTACAATTATCATTTGTATTGAGTTGTGTTATCAAAATAAGTAACCTTGTCTTGAATCTACTTCAGTTTACAGTACAAAGATGAAGAGATTTTGTTCTCTGTATAAGGACATGGTATTTGCCTCATACAACATGAATAAGGTGCTATCACTGAGAACAACAAATGACTGTTGATATTACATAAATATATGATGAATATGTTGTGCACATATCACTGTGTAGCAGGGTAAGTTTCCTCCCCTGTATTTAGAGTGACGGCCTATCAGCATTCGAGTCCTGTCTATTTAAGACGGTGAGTCCGCTACCTGAGGGTGCGTCATTGCAAGCTCCGCCCCGCGGCGAGGGCGCGCCGCTATTCAGTGCGGGATTAGTGTTTGGTCTGCAGCCCTGCGGTGATGTGCAGGTGTTATTATTTGCAGTGGTTTTACTGTAAATACGTGTGAGCTGCATAGACTCGTACTGTGAGTAATTGTACAGCTGTGTTTCGGTGACGATCACTGGGAGAATCAGTTCCTTCACGGACGCTCTGCCTAAATGATGATGTTGGGGTGATTGTCTCCTGCATGAAATGCAGTTGGGACGGCGCTGCTGTTTTGTTGCTAGTTGTTTGGCTGTTTTGCTGCCACCCGGTCTTGTCATTACAAGTTCTGCTGTTACCACAGCTTTATTGTCTTGCTGTCCTGTTTTTATGCCCATCACTATAGTAACTGTTGCTACGATATCGTTTCGCGCCTCTTTTGAGGATTGTGCGGCTTTGCTGGCTGATCCGTTTCCGCCGACCACCACCTGCTTGATTCCAGTGGCTGTACATCAGCAGTGTGTTTGTACATTTTAGTTAAGGTATGTGTTTTACTTATTGTTTTTTTTTGTTTATCATTCACTCTGGCGTTGTAACTGGACTGCCGAAAGCCTGCGTGAATGTTAGGTTTAGGTTGAGAGTGTGGAATTAGTTTTTTTTTTAAATCATTTTTGGACATTTTGACCTTTAAATGTTTTATTTTTATTTATTTTTTTCTGTTTTTGTTATATTTTTGGTTTTTGTTGAGATTGTCTGTCTTTTTCTTTGTGTTGTGTTCACAGTTTGTGGATGGTATTATTGTGTTTTTGAGTTTTGTTACAGGAGCTGGGGGTTTCTGGAGAGAGAAGGCCAGCTGCCATGGTGTGATATGTTTACACCTAGTGCTGTGCATTTTTTTTTTTTTTTTTGTGTATCGAATCTTCACGTGTGGTATGGGCGTGTGTATTGTATCACAGGGGACTTTATAATTTGGACAACTGGCCTGTACCTCCAGATACCTCCGCTGCTGGTTACCTTGTTTCATTTGTTTATTTTGTGTGTGTGTGTGTGCCGAATGCAGATTGGTGCATGTGACTGTATAGCCAATTTAGGAATTTTGCTCTAAAGTTTTAGTTATTTATTATTCAACATTGATACAATAAAGTTGTTACTCTTTTTCCATATACGACCCACGTTTCTTCACCCATTCTTTAGGATATCGAACCTGTGCGCCCTTAGGGCTGTTATTTCCCCGGGGTGGCGTAGGTGCCAATCATTAGTATTAGACAAACGAATATATGAAATTGGCCCTGTGTTCAGCTTCTCTTCTCTCCTCCCAGATCCTCTTATACTCCCCACTCGGTTTGCCACAACTGCATGAAGAGCATGAATGCTTTTCACACTCATATGTGTTTATATGGGAAATGCCAAAATGACAAATGACAAAAATACAGCCCCACAGAACATGTTGACACACACAGAAAAAAAAAAAGTGCATACTGCTACTTTTAAATAATCTCCTCTCATCTGCTAATATTAAAATGCAGATCTTGTCTTGGTCCCAGATTGTGCTCAAGGGCAATAATGTCCATCTCTCCCTTCAATAGCACATCACCCTCAGACCCAATAATGCATTAACATCCTATTAACTGGGACTTAAAAGTGGCTTTGTAATTAATAAGAAGGTTGGATGGGAGGACTGAGAGTGACAGAAGGCGTGGCAGGATCCAGATGGGATGCTATTATCTAAATGAAAATCTGAAGTGTCAGACTGTCTAGTTTTTCAGTGCTTTTTGGAACAAAATGGCAGGAATAAAATGAGTAATTGAGTTATGGTCAAACTAATTGTGATAGTTTTGATCCGAATTTAAATTACACACTCCCTTTGCAGCTCTATTATACTGATTAATTGCTGTATAACAAGAATTACGTGACTATACTGGTGCATGAAGGAAATATGGATTTGTATTACATTCATCCAAAAACATGGTTTTCATTCTGAATGTAATAATTTCTACAGAAATTTTAAACTAAAAAAAACTACAGATTTGAGAATCCAGCGTTGCTCAGAGGCAATACTGTTTTATAAATAACGTTTTTATTTGCAAAAAATGACACTGATTTACCTAATGTTATGTTGCTCTGACAGTTAGGTTGCTGCTTGTTAAAAGAATTAAGCGGTCCTGAGGAATTAATGCTGCTGATGCCGTTTGATATCTTCTTCCTTGGTTCCTGTGCTGCTGATTGGTCACCTGCGCTGACAATGTCATCAGATGCTACAGGCAAGGGAAAGCATGCTGAAACCCAGATAATGTCATCCCTGGCATTCAACAATTTCGTGCCGAGCGCAGTTCAGATGTCACAGTCCGATAAGCTGTCACTGATGCCAGTTCTCCTAACTCTTAACCAGATGCTTGGCTGCTCCCTACAGTCCCTCCACAGCGAACTCGGGATGTCTCAAGCAGCACAGTGATGGGACAAGTCAGTGCTGCCTGTGGGACTGTTTGTGCTGATGGCCTTATCTCAGGACAAAGGTCTCTGTCTTCAAGCCAAGGCAGGGAACTTTGTTCACTCTATCAGGGGACTGCGAAGAGACAAGGAGAGTTTGGTGAAGAAGAAAGAATAAACCACACATTAATAGCTGGAACGATGTGTTTATGTCCTTGTCAAGATAGACAAGGGCATTTTGGGCCTTTCAAAAGGCCTTAAAGTATTACTACTTGGTCATGTTTCTACTTCCATTTTAGAGTCTGATTATATTTATCTGGCATTATGCTTTTTGCATGTGTTAGAGGGATGTGCTTTAAAGACAATTTGCTTAACAAACATATCAGCAGTATATTAATTACAGTGTAATCCTTTAAAACTTGAAAGAAGCAGTAATGAAGAATTATCATACCATATTAGGATACAGCATGTCATATTATTGGATTAAGAATCTGTCAGTAAATTCATCTAATTTCAACAGCTAATCTGAAGCAGATCCCTTCTGCTCAGGTAGTGCTTAAACCAGAGGATGTCTTTTAATTCCCTGTTGTTATTCGTATACAGAGAGATAATTAATTATGCCTGTTTATTAAGCACTCAGGGAAGAAGGTTTGTGTGTTTGATCATGCTGACACTAATGCGATGATGGCTCACTGGTATTTGAAGTCATGTTGCCCTACAAAGTATGCCTACAAGGTTATTATTTTGCTTACATTAATTTGATTACATACACAAATGGATGTTTATATTTTAAGATCTGTGTTTGTAAAATGAGAACCTTCACTGTACAAGCACTAATTAAGAAATCAGAGGATCCCGGGACCGTGGATGTTCTGTCACAAATTGTGATTCATTGTGTTTAAACAAGTGACTTGTCTAGGGGCCAGCAGCAGTCAGAGGGCAGTAAGGCCCCTCTCCACACTGATTATCCAAGCTGTTATGTACCATACGGCTAATGTTAATATACTGTAATTTCTTCCTCCCTGTCTGGTCATTCATCTTACTTCTGGTCTGCCCATTTACATCTCCTTGTCTGCGTATTCTGCCTGCTAATTGAATGAAAATATACACCAATTACTGTTTGATTACTGCATATCACCTCTCAAGAGCAGCTCTGTAAATCAAGTGAAATCACTTTGTTGCATTAATTTTCCAAATATAAATCTTCCCATGTCATATCCTGCCATGTGCTTCCCTTGTGAATGTGTCATGTTCTCATTGGTTGTTCTGGTCATGTGTCCTGTTTTCTCATTGGTCCATTGTTTGATTGTTTTCAGGTGTTCCTTGTTTAGTGCTTAGTCCTTGTGTATAAATAGCCCTCGTGTTAACATTGTCTTTTGTCTAGCTGTGTGCAATGTAACCACTGTTGGTGAGTTTTTGGTTTTGTTCAAGTTTAGTTCACAGTTCAAAGTCAAAGTCATTGACTGTAAGTGATAGGAGACACAAAGCTTTTCAAAGCTTCAAATTAATTGAACCAGTTGCTTCGCAACATGATTCACTGTTTCGAAACGTTTGAAATGGCACACGCTGGTGACCCCTGCTGATTAGAACAGTGTAAATGCAACAAAAATTCAGGCCAAACATGCATAACACCTTTTATAAACTCATTGCAAATGTTTTATTGAAAGTAAAATATATAAAATGCAATTAACTAAACATCTAATAAGATTAAATACCAAGTGTCTGTATAATGTGTTCTTTTATAAATTTTTAGGTCTTGTTTTGTTCCATGGATGGTTCATCTAAACAGGCCAATAAGAGACTATTAACGACTATTATTTATTTTAATTATACTAATGTCTAATTAAAATGTCTTTAAATGTATAAAACTGATCAGAGATCAGGTAAAACCCACTTGTTCAATCTCAGTGAATCAGCATGATTCATGGGTTCACAGATCATCGTCCCCCAGTGGCGAACCATTGAAATTTCAAAATGTTTTGAAACAGTTATGACGTAACAATGCCTCGTTTACTGAAATCACGTGACTTTGGCAGTTTGATACATGCTCCGAACCACTGATTCGAAACAAAAGATTCGTAAAGGTTTCGAAGCTTCTTGAAGCAGTGTCTCGAAAATCGCCCATCACTAATAAAATGCAAGTGGGTTCGTCACGCTTGCCTTCAGTAGACATTCATTACAGAATACTAGACAAAATATACAATAAACAATGCCAACAATTAATCCAGCAGTTCTCCTCCTGTACCTCCATCAAGGTGATTGTGTCATTGAGGATTATGTTGCAGATTTTTGTGAACTATGTTCCCAGGAGGATTTCAATGTTGTAGAACGTAAGGGCATTTTCCGAAATAGATTTAAAGGACTGTTTAAACTATCTAATGCCCTAAAGCAACAGTCCAGAAATCCTTGCGGAATATTTTGATTTTGCCCTTTTGCTGAGCAGTTCCTCGTTTACTGTGGGAATTGTGGATGAGGGGCTCCAAAATCCCGCAGTGCACACCACAGGCAGCACGGCAGAGCCAGTTCACGTCATGCCTGCCATGCCAGGGCCCATTCACACCATGCCTACCACGCCAGGGCCTGTTCACATCATGCCTGCCAAGCCAGAGCACCTTCATGTCATGGCCACCACACCAAAGCCTCGTCACGTCATGGCCTCAATGCCAGATTCAAGTCACGTCAGGGCTGCTCACCCAACATTTCTTAATGTTGTGGCCCCCATACCAATGACCACCAAGCCTGAGCCTCATCACGACATGGCTGCCAAGCCTGAGCCTCATCACGACATGGCCGCCAAGCCTGAGCCTCATCACGACATGGCCGCCAAGCCTGAGCCTCGTCATATCATGGCCGCCAAACCAGAGCCTCATCACATCATGCCTGCCATGCCAGGCTTGTCACATCATGGCCGCCACGCCGGAGCCTCGCTATGTCATCGCAGCCACGCCGGAGTCTCCAGCCATCATGGCCACCACGCTAGAGTCTCCAGCCATCATGGCCGCCACATCAGAGTCTTCAGCCGTCATGGCTGCCACGTCAACCGCTACTGCTCCTCGAGAGGCTTCCTGTCTGTCAGATACTTCCCTTGCTCCTCATGTTATCCTGCCATGTGCTCCCCTTGTGAATGTGTCATGTTCTCATTTTGTTGTTCTGGTCATATGTCCTGTTTACTCAGTGGTTCATTGTTTGATTGTTCTCAGGTGTTCCTTGATTAGTGATTAGTCATTGTGTATAAATAGCTCTCATGTTACCATTGTCTTTTGTCTAGCTTTGTTCATGTAACTGCTGTTGGTGAGTTTCTGTTTTTGTTTCTGTTTAGTTTATGGTTCAAGCCAAGTCTTTGTTTATTATTGTATATTTTGTCTACGTTTATGTTAATAAACTGCACATGGGTTCCTCAAGCTTGCCTTCAGTGGACATTTGTTACAGTTCTATGTGATTTATGGGGTGGTTTATATACATACATATACCAACATAATCTACATGTGTGTGTGTGTGTGTGTGTATACACTCACCTAAAGGATTATTAGGAACACCATACTAATACTGTGTTTGACCCCCTTTCGCCTTCAGAACTGCCTTAATTCTACGTGGCATTGATTCAACAAGGTGCTGAAAGCATTCTTTAGAAATGTTGGCCCATATTGATAGGATAGCATCTTGCAATTGATGGAGATTTGTGGAATGCACATCCAGGGCACGAAGCTCCCGTTCCACCACATCCCAAAGATGCTCTATTGGGTTGAGATCTGGTGACTGTGGGGGCCATTTTAGTACAGTGAACTCATTGTCATGTTCAAGAAACCAATTTGAAATGATTCGAGCTTTGTGACATGGTGCATTATCCTGCTGGAAGTAGCCATCAGAGGATGGGTACATGGTGGTCATAAAGGGATGGACATGGTCAGAAACAATGCTCAGGTAGGCCGTGGCATTTAAACGATGCCCAATTGGCACTAAGGGGCCTAAAGTGTGCCAAGAAAACATCCCCCACACCATTACACCACCACCACCAGCCTGCACAGTGGTAACAAGGCATGATGGATCCATGTTCTCATTCTGTTTACGCCAAATTCTGACTCTACCATCTGAATGCCTCAACAGAAATCGAGACTCATCAGACCAGGCAACATTTTTCCAGTCTTCAACTGTCCAATTTTGGTGAGCTCGTGCAAATTGTAGCCTCTTTTTCCTATTTGTAGTGGAGATGAGTGGTACCCGGTGGGGTCTTCTGCTGTTGTAGCCCATCCGCCTCAAGGTTGTGCGTGTTGTGGCTTCACAAATGCTTTGCTGCATACCTCGGTTGTAGCGAGTGGTTATTTCAGTCAAAGTTGCTCTTCTATCAGCTTGAATCAGTCGGCCCATTCTCCTCTGACCTCTAGCATCAACAAGGCATTTTCGCCCACAGGACTGCCGCATACTGGATGTTTTTCCCTTTTCACACCATTCTTTGCAAACTCTAGAAATGGTTGTGCGTGAAAATCCCAGTAACTGAGCAGATTGTGAAATACTCAGACCGGCCCGTCTGGCACCAACAACCATGCCACGCTCAAAATTGCTTAAATCACCTTTCTTTCCCATTCTGACATTCAGTTTGGAGTTCAGGAGATTGTCTTGACCAGGACCACACCCCTAAATGCATTGAAGCAACTGCCATGTGATTGGTTGATTAGATAATTGCATTAATGAGAAATTGAACAGGTGTTCCTAATAATCCTTTAGGTGAGTGTATATATATATATATATATATATATATATAAATTATTATTATTATTTTTTTTTAGAGTAAGAAGAGCAATAAATTAAAATCATAATTTATTACATACAACTTAATTTAACTCTATGTGTAGTGATTTTACTTTTGTCCATCCAAGGACGCTAAGTAAGGTAGTGATTGGTACTCGTGTCACTGCTGACGTTGTGATTTTTGGATCACCCGTCACTTAAGGTGTGGTTATGAGTACATCAGATGACCACCTTCCCCCTCTCTTAGTTTGGGACACTAGTCAAGGTCTTTTACCTTGGCTGTATGAGAACACTCCAAACAGGAGGCTGGTCAGCTGATTTATCTGAAAGATTGGTGAGATTTCTAACTTGTAGAGCCTCTTCTGTATTATCAGCACAAGGAAGACACAATTGTAATAAAATAAATTTTATTAACAAAGATAAACAAGAATAACTAACACAACTACTAAATGAATACAATGAATGATAAAGGAATAAAGTGCATAAGGTGCATAAAATACATGTGATTAAGTTGAGTGTGGCTATGGAAGAGTTGCATTATCTTATGGAAAGATAAACTGTTGTTTCTCTGAAATTTAGGTGAAGAACCTTATTATGCATCAAACAAATAAATGAAAGTTTATTTGTTATTAACTAGCATCAGTTATATTACCTCTAATGTAAATTAGAAAATCATATACTGATAATATACAACAATGCCAAGGTCTCTGGAAAGAGGTTTGGTTAAGTGATATTTACGTTCCTCACAAGCTGTAGACTCAGATCCTCGGATCTTTTGTTGTCGCTCTGGATTAACCAGAGGCTCAGAATGTTATGGTGTATCTGTTGTCTCATCCTTGGTGGACAGACTCAGAACTTGGTGAACTGTTTGTCTCTCTCGAGGGGAGACTCAGAACAAGGAGTGTCTGTTGAAAGTGTACCTTTATCCCCTTCCGATGAGGAGGAGATTGCAGTTTGGCGCTTCTCCATTCCAGTGCTGTGATTGGCTGCTGACATCAGAGGGGGCACACCGTGTGGCCCACCCTTCTTTCCCCTGTGGAACTCATTTGCATACTGTACACAGTTAGAAGTCTTTAAAGTGTCTTTAAAGTTTACCAATGCATTTCTCACTTTCCAAACAACCACCAGAATACCCTTGGCAATATTCTAAACAAATAGACACCAAACATGATGGAAAAAGATTGAACAGTCATGCGTTCATTCATTTGTTCATTAACAGCTGAATTGTGTAAGATGTTGCATTACAAATAGCTGTCACTGAGAATACATATTTCTCTGAATAAGTATGGAATGGATGTGTGTAGTTTACATCAGTTTTAAGGTTTCCAAACATAGTTATGAATGGATTTGGATGGATCATTGTGGTCTTTCTTTGTTTCACCCACTACTGCTGAGGTCCTGAGGAATTTTTATGGCAGTCACAGACCAGGACATTAGGGATTAGTCTCTAGATGGGTGAAGGGCAGAAACTGCATGTGGACCAATGAGAAGTCCTGTCCTTCCTGGGCTTGGTACCAGAGGTCTTCTTCTTGCCCTCTAAGAGGTGTCTGGCTGTTGTCCTAGCATCTTTATCTGATGGTGTTGGACAGTTTGTTTGTGTTAGTCCACCAAGATCCAATCAAAATGTAGCAAACCTTTGTCCACTGTTATGGGCAGAGAGGGGTCCGGCCATAAACTGGGCCCTGGAATGTGCTGTCCACTACATATGTATTTCCACTTTACTGTCTTCAAATACATGTATTGTTGTATTTAAGGATTTTCTAATGCCAAAAGTACTTGTATGTTTAAAATGTATTGTACATTTTCATCCATTTCTATTTTTGAATGTATTCATGTTTACCTATTGAGTGCACTTTAAATATCTTGCATTTAAAGATATCTTAAATTTAAAGTGATTATATTATCCTTACTAATAGTGATATTAAAAAACACATTTTAGGATAAATATTAAGAAATGTGCATTGTGCAATAAATAAGTACTCAAAATAAAGTTTAATTATAATATTTATATCAGTAAATCAAAAGATATATCAGTAAAAATGTGTTAATGGATTTGTACTAAGTGTGAAATATATTTTTAAATACATGTTGGTATAGGTTTTGTTTATTTCTTTAGGACTTGCCTTGCCCAGAACCACATCCTAAAACTTCAATCACTTTAAAGCCTAATCATCACTTTACAAGTTACATCATCTCCAGAAAACAGAGTTGGAGGGTTTGGAGTTCTTAAAGGAGATCACTTGAGTCAAGTCTTATCTCGCTGTCTCACAAATGTGTTTTTGCCTTGAGGTAAAGTTTTAAAATGGTAAGAATGATGATTTTTAGTGGGACATGTTTCAAAGAGTCATGCCGTGCTCGGAGTGATGCTTTACACCTACACACGCTTACAGATTTCTTCATGTCTCAGTTTACCTAGAAATGTCTGTTGAGTTAAAGAAGCTAGCAGAGCTCTGGCAGAACACTGCTGATGAAAGTACATTTTCATATCCTGGAATATATTAAGTTTTAAGGAGTCCTAATACATGTTTGTTTAACTCTTTGATAGGACAAAATAGTTTCACAGCAGAATAATGTACAGCATAGGACCGCCCTTTATAAACGTTTAAGCCATACACAACTCTAAAACAGGAAATGAAAGTGTAGGAAAGAAATGTTTACTGGAAATATGACAAAATAGTATATTATATAACTAAACTAAATTGAAAAGCATTATCAGATAATTCATAGATTTACCTCAAATAACCTCAAAGCACTAAAATGTTGTGTTCTGTGGTTTGTAAAGCCCATAACAGTTGTTCTGAACAGGTGTTTTAATGCAAAAATAGAAATGTATTTGTACAATTGTATGATCATGAGAGGTAGAATGAATGTGCCGTTATTTAGACTAAAAGGACAAACAAAATTAGGAATGCGAAAGAAAGAAAGAAAAACAAAGACCTTTTTTATGGTAGATTGTTATCTTTCCTCTGTCATTAGAGTGACTGGCACACAGACAGACAGACAGACAGACAGACAGACACAGACACACACACACACACACAAATGTGGGAGATTAACAGATATAACTATACCTGAGAGACAGTGCTTCGTTATCGGTCATTATTAACATAATGCTCTGACTGCAATTTAAACAAAAAAAAAACAACAAAACATACGATTAACATTCCACTCAGCTTCTTGTTACTCGTGATAAAGCGTTTTAAAGTACAAAGTGTCTGAAAGAGATAAAGTTTCAAACAGAGAGAGAGAGAGAGAGAGAGAGAGAGAGAGAATAACAGAAACAGGAAGAGATGTGATTGGAGGGACGTATGCAGGGATAAACACAAATCCTCTCTCTGTAACTGTGCCAGAAGTCCACGCCTCTGTGTTTCCTCTGTCTGTATACTGTCAGAACAGAGTCCAACATACTCCTGTCTCCGGTATGTGAAGAATTCAATTACGTGTTCATGTGCAACTTCCCTCTCTCAGTGTGCAGAGAATGTCTGTATGGAATGCCAATGTTGTCAAACAAAAATGTCAAACAAAATGAATGAGTGAAGATAGCTCTGTACAGTGGGCATCAGTGAAAGATCAAATGAATGAAAGGGCTGCTGAAGTTGGCTGGCAGGTCCGACATATGCATGTCTACATGATAAACATGAATCCATTGGGCTATCTTTATGGGAAAACTCTAAAACTGTTGATTTTGAGGGGATGAGTTTGGGCATGACGTGGCTCTCTGCTGTGTTGTGGTTAGTGCTGCAGGGCTGGTAACCGTAAAACTGATGTCTCAATCCCCACATAAAGCAAGCCATGAGCTATCACCGTTTGTGCCCTTGAGCAAGACACTGAACCCCAGGATGCTGCAGGGAAACTATCCCTCTAATAAGTATCCTTACAGTCACTTTGGATTTGCTACATGACTACTGACTGATTTAAACTACAGCTTAAATCACAAATCAGCACCACGGACAGCTCCCAACACTTCTCATTAAAAAGTGTATTAAAAGTGTGTACGCGTGCATGTTTAAATGGGTAATTATCTGGTGTTTGGATAAACTTTTTTCCCCTTCTGTTTCAAGACATGTTTCCAGCCAACCAGTAATGATTTCAATGGAATAGCTTTTCTTAGTAAAATAATATCTATCTAAAGCCGGGTTCACACTGTGCGATTTATAATAGGCCTTTACGATTGTTCCTTGTCAGACTGCACAAACATGATCCCCACTGTAAGCCATGTCACACTGTAAGATCTAAGTTGTCATTAATGTCAGACTGTACGATAGTCAAGGCGCATTAAAAACGGACGCACGCAAGAAAACTTGTCCGGAGTTTTACATCATCAATCAATAGCCCCTTTCACACAGCAATACCGGTAAATTACCGTAAAATTACCAGAACAACTTTACCAGTAAATACAAAAATGTGCTGTTCACACAAGCAACGGCGTTCCGGCTTTTTACCGGTAAGAGACCATTCACACAGCAGCAGCAAAATACCGGTAAATTCTGTGATGTCAGTCATCGTAAATTATCTTTAAACGCCGCGCTGTTGTCTTCATTCGCCCGCATGAGGAGAAGCGCTTTTCTGTTCAATTTGACAACATTGGGGCAAAACCCGACACAGCGGTAGATCTACAATATTAATATTAATATCAGTTCACACATAGGCTTATCGCCGTGTTAGTTGTAGTGGGAGATTTAGTTGTTAGTTGTAGTGGGAGACTCCCACCGGACTTGTGTGTGTAGGTGAAGTGCCTTATGGACCAATCCACTGTGAGGCAAGAGAGGGGGGACTCAAAATGTTTCTAAACTTAAAACGGATTTTTTTGCTTCGTTTGCGTTTGTATTGTTTTACTACTTACACAATGATTGAGTATTTATCATTATACAATTTTCAATACACAATGTGGTTTTTAATGATATTTTTAGGGGAGGGCAACCCTCAGATGGGGTGGGTCCTGACCCTCCTTTGCTTTACGTCTATGAATAGTATCCAACTGCAGAGCCGCGCGCTGATGAATGGAAAAGAAGGCTGGCTCTCGAGAGCAACACATTGAAAAAAACTGATCATTCAGCGCATTAAATAGAAAAACTATTAAAAAGCTTACCGTACACAGCGCGGATTGGCTCAAAGCAGACTTACGTCAGCGCATTCTGACTTCGAATGTGCAAAATACCAGTATTCTTCATTTCGCGTTCACACAGAGCACATTACCGGTAATTTACTGTTAATGTTACAACTTCCCTTACTGGTAAATTGCCAAAACCAATTTACCGGTATTTTTGAAAAGGTCCTGTTCACACATGATCTGTTACCGGTAATTTACCAGTAAAGACTGTATGTGTGAAAGGGGCTAATGACACGTTCGGTGACAGTGAGCTGCATTACAAACGGGTATTGAAATGATGGCTACAAAGAAATCTCTAGCGCTCATTTTGGTCATGGTATGTCTTGAAAAACAAAGACAATTTGACGGTCGTCGTAGGAGAAGTCACACTGCAGGACTGTGCGCCAAATCTTCTGACACTGCCAGAATTTCGTCTGAGGAAAAATTTTATCGCAACAGTCATTAATCAGCTGTCAGTGAACATGTCAAACTAACGATCAAAGACTTCGGATTTTAGCCTAGGATCAGAGGAATCTTTTAGGATTTGCAAAATTTGTCTCAGACGGCCAAATCATGGCCAAAATCGCACAGTGTGCACCCGGCTTTAGACGTACTGCATGCAAATGTTGTCTTAGAAACCATCACAAATGATTTTAAAATATGAAACATGAAAATGTTGCATTCAGTTTAGCTATATTTAGCCTAAAACATTTTTGCTTTTCTTTCATTAAATGGATCCTAATCTTGTATCAGAACCCTAAATCTAACGTGAAATGTGTGCACTTTTTATTGGCTCTAAGTACACCCACACCCTCTTTTTTTTTTATTGAACTCTGATATCCTCCTCTCTTGTTCACTCCCTCATGGGTTTCATCTGATCTGGGACAGCGATGAATGTCTCCCAGCACATTGATTCATTGTTAAACGGCACTCGCTGCTCCACGTACATGTACACATGACTGTAATAGGGGACAATTATATATAATGCCTAAATAAACCCTAAATTTCTTTAAACACAAAGTTAGAGTGAGTGACATACAGCACACATAAAGGTGCATATTAGTACCTTAGAGTACCAATCAGTAGCACCTCCTGGCTAGTCTTAGCGCTAGTTATTGATCAACATTTTGTAGGCTTTCTATATTCTAATCGCCAGAGGTGTAAAGTAACTAATTACAAATACTTTTTTTACAGTACTTGAGTACATTTTTAAATTTTTTCTACTTTCTTGATAATATATTGTGGTACTTTTACTTGAGTTGAATATAAAAAAAAAAAAAAAAATAAAAATAATATTATTCAACTTTGCTACACTTATTTTTCACGAAAAGTAGAAAGTTAAAAAAAAGACAAAGGTGCCGACGGAGCAACAGGGCGAGCTTTTGATAGGCTCAAACTACTGGGTGGAGCCCTGCGCTTCAGCCAATAACAGACAGGCCTAACTTTCAGTTCAGCTGGGGGCGGGGGGTTTAAAATGTGCTTTGAACGTTAATTCACTGGCGTTGGAGTTTTTAAAAACCAGTAATCGCTAACGTTTCACTATTTTAGTCAATGTTAGTGAGCTATGTTCATATTCTGATTTTAATTGTAATTTGGGCAGCTAAGTGAAACGGGTCATACCATTGATATTACCCGAGCACTGAGCAGTTGAAGTACAAGGACGCAGTTATTGCATGGACAGAGCAAGAACAATGCAAGTGTCTAAAATGCATGTGCACAGCACAGTTGAATGGTAAAGCTTGCCCTCTTTAACAATGTAGTTAAATTAAATGTATGAAGCAAACTTCATATGAAGCTGAAATAACCTCAAAATAAACAACATTGAAATAAGAGTGCATACTTTTTTACGTGCATCTGATTACGTACATCTGTCAATTAGATGCAAGTGTAGTTTGTTGCTATAGCTAACTGCTTTAAGTTCTTAACCACAAAAACACACATCACTCAAATGGAGGTTGTGTCAAAGAGAAAGCAGCAGATACCTGTTACAGAATGTATACTTAGAACACAGAGGAATAGTAAACAGTTTATTGAAACAGCATGGAGCAACAAGCAATTCAACAGGTAAGTATACACTCAATGGAAACTTAGAATCCAGCAGATGTGAGTGTAATGGAAAGTCTTTGTCTTACAGGTACAGTGGCTCGTGAGATTCTGAGAAGAGGAACCAGGTTGGATGCACACACCTCGTCTTCAGACAGATGATCGTGGAGAATGATGGTAACTCTTGGAGGTAAACGAAGGAGGCTAGGACTCAGGGGAAATAACCAGAGATACAGGCAAGTAGTCCGTGTAGCATGAACGAGACCAGACAATTGACTGAGGTGAGGTGTGTGCTTATAAAGCCAGTTGATGAGGGTGCAGATGAGGTGCAGGTGTGCGTGATTAATACTCAGGTGACTGGGTGCGCTGTGGTTGACTGGTGTGAAAGCCTGGCAGATCTGTCATAGTACAGCATGACAGCGTTGCACTAGTAAAGGTGGTCTTCCGCTGATGGAATTATGTAGCGGCAGATGGTGACCAGGACAGAGACTTGGGCTTGTTCTTCAATAGATTTGTCAAAGGACAGGTAATGGAGCTGTAATCTTGGATGAACCATCGATAGAAGTTCTCAAAGCCTAAAAAAAAAAAAAAAACACACAACCCTGGAGTTCCTTTATAGTAGTAGGGGTAGGCCAGTTTCTTTTGCGCTTCTACCTTCCCCTCGTCCATCTGGATGCCTTGACTGCTGATGTTGTATCCAAGGAACTGCACTGAGGTTTGGTAGAATGAGCATTTCTCAGCTTTGAGGAACAGATGGTACTCTCTCAGGCATTGCAGGACCTCCGCAACGTGTTGGCGATGTTCGACCATACTCCAGGAGTACACAAGAATGTCATTGATGTAGACGATAACTGAACGGTGGAGGAACTCCCGGAGTACCTCATGCATAAAGTCCTGGAATACGGAGGGAGCGTTGACCAATCCATAGAGCATGACAAGATATTCATAATGGCCAGTAGGGGTCACGAACACTGTCTTCCACTCGCCCCCCTCATGTATCCGGATGAGGTTATAGGCGCTGCGGAGGTCCAACTTGGTGAAGACAGAGGCTCCGCGGAGATGTTCTAGTGCCGCTGGGACGAGGGGACACTGTAACGAACTTGTCTCTTGCTCAGGGGTCTTACCGTTATGGATTGGACTTGGTAGCTGGTCAGGGTGGCGGTCTTCGGGAGCTTGGAAACATGGAAACATGGGCTGCAGTAAGAATAACTTCAGTGGTAAGAGGCTTTAAATTAACAGGAGTATTCACTTCACTCACCATGGGCCGTGGTGGACGAATAGGACAGGTGGCAATTATATGTCCAGCTGCAGCACAGTACAAGCACAGCCCCTGGGTCAGCCGCCTCTGTTGCTCAGCTGGGGTTAATCTTGTCATGTCAACTTGCATGGGTTCACAACCTGGTTCTGGAGCGCTGATGGACTCTGGCTGGCGATGGTAGGAGGATTGCTGACCCTGGTGTTCTTTGTAACACGACTGCATATGACTGGCAACTCTAATGGACAGCTGGATGAAACGTTCAAGGCCAATGGTATCGTCGTATGCAGCGAGCATCCATTGAAGGATCGAGTCCTGTGGTTGACTGGTGTGAGAGCCTGGCAGATCTGTCACAATACCGGGCTTAAGAAGCCTGGTGTGATTTGTTGTTGTACTGCTGAAAAGATCTTGATGTTTAGAAGGAATATTTCTCTGGAGTTCTCCCACAGAACTACATATGGTCCATATGATCAATTTTAAAAGTCCTTTTGCAACAACAACAAAAAAAAAGCTTAATTTAGTTATTTCAGTAACTTTCCTGGGAATCTCTGCCCTGGATTGTTTCTTCACAAACATTTTCATTTCAGGCAGCCACTCTTGAAATATGACTGAACAATACAACCCCTTGCAGAGTGTCACATGTGCTCTGTTTCTGTCCTTGGACTTTTACGTTGAAGTGTTTCCTGTGCTTTATTTTGTAGTTCTTTGTAGTTTTTCATGTTGATTAGTCTCCCCAGGTGTTTCTCATTTACCACACCCCTTGTTATCTTGTTAAGCTAGTCTTCCCTGTGTATATATAGTGCTTGTGTCTTACTGGTGTTTGTGGGTTGTTGTACATGTAATGGTTGCTTCTAGTTCTTGTATCCTAGTGGTCTTTGCTCATTAATCTCTTATACAGTAACTTCATTTTCTTTTTCAGTCTGGGTCACATTACTGCTCGCTGATACTCAATTGTGTCTGTCTGGCCTGATTCACTAACATACATGGAGGTTATTATTGAGCGCTAATGCAACATTGATTCAGCTCACCTGGTACCCAGGCACTCGGAGGTTGAGCTGGGGCCAGATGTCTACTAGACAACCCTTACACTTCTCAGACCCCCTCTGCTGTTGGATTGCAATGAAAATAGATGTGTTGCAAAGGCTCAGCACTAACTTCAAAGCAAAAAGCCTTAAGGTATGACATATCAGAAATCTCACTTGTGTCAATTCATCAAAGTAACGGACCGATGACAGGATGACGAAGGGGCAGAAATGAGAGACATTGGGTATTTCAGAGAAAAGGAGGGAGGAACGGCACTAGCAGCATTTCTGTTGCTATTCTGAGGTGAAAGGGGTTTGAGGAACCCAGGTGACGAGTGATATGATTGCTGTTCAGGGCCAATTACATCTCTCTCTCTCTCTCTTGCCTTGACCCCAGTGCCATGTTTTTCACATCATCCTGATTTTAGACATCATAGTGACTTAGAAGAAAGAAACAAACACATAAACAACTTATGAAATTGAAACCATAGAGTAAATAATAGCACTTTATTTATACTTACTGCTTCTAAATGCAGTGCATTTGCTAAATTAGAACATGATCAGCTGATCTGTGTGAGATACAATACTTTGTCACAGTGATAATAAATGTGATAATAAATACAGTAATAAAACAGTAATGATGTGGATTTTTTTTTACTATTTAAAATAACTATTTAAAGGTGCCATAGAATGCATTGATACAATATTTTAAATTGTTCTCTGATATCTACATAGAATGTATGTGGCTCAGGTAAGGGCAAAAATTCTCCAGATACGGTTTTAAATGTCCATTTACAACCCTAGGATTTGTCCCTAGAATGAAATGGTCCGTTATTACCTTATTTGGAAGGGTCATGAATAATAATAATGTTCAGCTCTGCTCTGATTGGCTGTTTCACTGAAATGGAGATTGCTAAAATGCAGCTTACTTGATTATTGGTGTTTTCAGATCATCCGGGCACGAGAGAGCGCTCGCGTGCACATGGTTGCCAGATTGCAAAATTTAAGTAAAACACCGGATAGAAAACGTGTTCTTTTAACAGAAAAGCTCTGTTTGGGGGATTTAAATTATTGAAATCTGACAGCCGCAAGCATGAACACTCGAACGCTGCTCTTTTCCCCCCTGACAAAACCAAAGAGTTGACATATTTACATATGAAGGAGGAAACAATGGTGTTTGTGGCTCACGGTATGTCAGTTCCATGTACAGAACTCTTATTATTCAACTATGCCAAGGTAAATACAGCACTTTTAAAATATTTCATATAATTAATACAAAATGACATTTATTCCAGTGATGGCAAGCCATTACTCTAGTCATGCTGATTTGCTGCTTAAGATACTTTTTATTATTATTGTTGTTGTTGTTATTATTGTTATTATTATTATTATTATCAATGTTGAAAACAGTTGTGATGCTTAATATTTTTTTCAGAAAACCATGACATATTTTTCATGATTCTTTGATGAATATAAAGTTCAACAGAAAAGCATTTATTTGTACCAGAAATAATTTTTAACATTTGTCTTTTTGTCAGTTTTGATCAATTGAATGAACCCTTGCTGAATAAAAGTATTGATTTTGTTTAGATTAATTTCATTCTTGACCCAAGTCTTTTGAATGGTAGTGTATTTCAGTACTACCCATGTGATACTGACATAATGCACTTCATTAATTTGCCTAATGGATTACAAAGGGTTACACATAAGAAAACTACTGTTGTCTTCAGTATGTTTTTGAAAAATTTTGACTGCCGCTCACACCAACATTTCCTTTGTTCAGACTGAAATAGACTGCTGGAAAGCTTCAGAGAACACTGCTCATCGTTTGTCTTTTATTCTTATTAAAAAGTTCCAATCAGTTCTCTTCTATGCGCTGTGAGGTGCCAATTTATAAACTAACCCCGTTGTTCTTTAGGAAGTAAAGAAATATATTTACACGTGTCTTGTAATAGTTTGTTTATCCATTCAGACGTGTTTTTTTAACATGTTTTTTTAACAAGTGGCACAGGGCAAAATTACTTGAAATGCTACACACAGATATGAACATTGAATTGTGAAATAAATGAATTATGAATAATAAATAATATTCTAGCGATTTTAATCTAGTATATGTCTTTGTGGATTAATATAACACCATATATGAAGGATATAGAAGCTGGTATTTACTGATTAATTTTTATATGCTTTTATATTTTGTGTTTATACTTCATTTTTTTCCATATTTCATTTTTTATTACTATTATTTTATTTTCAAAGAAAGGGAAACTGCCCAATGAAGTCATCTTTGAAGCCGTTTGTGATTTTTGTTTTCTAAGTTCCTAACCTACCTGCCTGCTCTTTTAAATTTAATTTAAGTCTATCTGCTAGCTTTCCAAAATGTCCTGCGCTGCACCCTGAAACAGGTTAAGCTGCTCACAGGCACAGCTGTTCCACAGTCCAGCCAGTATGTCTCTCATGACAGGCTCACCCACAGTGAACGCATGCACACACCGTTGGGTGATGCTATTGATGTATGGGCAGCTACAACAATGGCCTTTGATTGTGCATTGTAAAGGGACAGAGGGGGCAGAAACTATGAAACAAGCTTCTGCTCTCACTGTAATGATGGCCTTTATGTGAGCATGGAATTTAAAATCAATAGCCTGCTTTAGGCAGGCGTATAGCAGGCAAAATGTTCAATGTGAATATCAGCCATATGCAGCCTTATAGATTCAGCAACAGATTTTATTATTTGAAGATTTTTCTAGCTTGAGTGTCATAGAAGGGCACTAGTGCAAAAATATACAGAGAGAGAGAGAAACAAGTTCTGGGGTTCCCCGCTGTTAACTATCAGAATGTTTTTTTTTTTTTTTTTTTTTTTTTTTGTACTTTTGTTTATTTTAAAGTAAGAACTATACATTTTTAATTCCCTCTGCCACTTTCTATTTCCTTTAGGTATGAATATTTGTGTTCAGTTAGTTATTCAGTTATTCAACCCGAACCTCCATCGCATGGATGACTTGAGCAGGACGTTTCTTAGTGATACCCTACTCATTTTGAGGTACATTATGAGATGTTGCAACTGTAATTCCTAACCATTAGCATTAACAAGTGTATGTCCATCAACAAACCGATGTGTATATTTCTAATTTATTGCAGTGCACATGCTGGAACTGTATCAATAACAGTGCATACGTTAGCTGAACACTAATGTGAATAACTGATGTAACATTAAAGTTTGCAAAACAAATCTTGCTCTATCCTTTATAATTACTCAAAGTAGTAAGAACGACAGACAATATGCATTAATGGACACAGATTTAGGTAATAGTGGCCCACAGCTGATTTACAGTAGTATTTCAGTAAGACAGTAATAACGTGAGTTAGCCGGAAACTTACACAATATAAAACACAAAACTACGTATTTTAAACACCCGGTAGAAAATATATACATCAATAATTAATCATACCTGTGATTCTGAGGAGCAAGTGTTTTGCAAATCCTGCGTTTAACTCCGAGATTTGAGAAGCAGTCATCAGTAAAATAATGTGTTTGTGGGCGGGTCGAGTTGTTCGTGGGCAAACAACGTACAACAAAGGCAGGCATTATGCAAATGTCTTTTCTAGTGACGTAGAACCGTCACGCAGTGAGATTCGAATTACAGATGACTCGTTTAGGCGGTTCAGAGTCGATTCTTTCTTTTGGGAGACAATTTTATATATTGTGCACTTTCAACTTTTCAACTTTGCAGAAAGTTTACATTCACAAACAGCTATATTAAACACTGCATGAAAGGAAATATTAAAAAAAACATAATAGGGGCACTTTAAATTGCAATACTATTTCACAATATTATTATAGTTAAAATATTACCAAACCCAAACTTTTAAATGGTGTAATTTTTTTTGTTTTTGAAATCAACCCGGTAATGGTTTACCTAAAGTTGTCTGTGCATATAAAATGGAGATAAAAGGAAGCTACCCCTGGCCTATCTGCAAAGACTTTCTTTACATTACAATTCATCCACAAGTTGCAATGTGTGTATGCATATCTGACTATAAAATATATTGCAGTCAACAATATCCTTAAGTAATATGAGGACCAACTGTGAAATTAGTATTTAGCAATAGTCTAACATGACCTCATCTGAACCATAAAATAAGTTGTCCCAAAATGTATCAGCTTGACTCATGAATATTAATTACATAATGTTTGCCCTGCAGCCCTATCTGATTTAATGGAAGACACCAGTAAATAGGTGCTAGTCACTATGGGATTGCCACTTAACATTTGCATGTTGCTGATGCAACCGCTACTTGGTCTTAAATTTGTTGTTTTACAAAACCATTTTTTTCTTTCCAAATCAAAATTAAATTGAAACCTCTACAGATGTAATAATCCCCCCCAAAAGGGTGAGGGTGCTCGAAAATAGAAAATTCTGTTGATAGACCCCTAAAAGAGGTTTATGGGTCTATCAACAGAATTTTCTATTTTCGAGCACCCTCACCCTTTTGGATTCATTGGTTACCATTAATTAACTACTTTAGTTAACATGAACTAACATGAACTAAGAATGAACAATACTTCTACAGCATTTATTAAACTTAATGTTAATTTCAACATTTACTAATACATAAACCTTGACTAACTTGAACCTTGACTAAATGGGGCCCAGGTCAGGAAGCAGACAGACTGGCTAAACCGACCGTCTGCTAGCTGTCTCACATCACAGAAGTCAGATAAATCCCAACACATAGAGATTCTTTTACATATCACATAGAGACTGTGTCTTTTCCCCGAAATAATAAATACAAAAAACAATCTCAAACCCATTTAAAGGTAAAAATTTAATTGATGTTCAACAAATAAAAAACATATAATACAGATGAACAAATGATAAAGCTCGGTTTGCTGAATATTAGACCCCTTTCTACAAAATCACTTTTTGTAAATGATATGATTACAGATCATAACATAGATGTGCTGTGTTTGACAGAAACCTGGCTAAAACCAGACGATTACATTACTTTAAATGAGTCCACCCCCCAAGATTATTGTTATAAACATGAGCAACGTCTGAAAGGAAAAGAGGGATGTGTTGCTGTAATTTATAGTAATATCTTCAGTATTACTCAGAAGTCTAGTTTCAAATATAATTCTTTTGAAGTTTTGGTGCTTTACGTAATGTTATGTAGTGATAAATCCCGACATATGTGCTGGCTGCTGTATACAGACCACCAGGGCAACATACAGACTTTATCAAAGAATTTGCTGATTTTCTATCAGAGTTAGTACTGGCTGCAGATAAAGTCCTAATTGTTGGTGATTTTAATATCTGTCACAACTGGTTGTCAGTCACACGCACAACGAGGAAGATGACGATACAAACTGTCTTTAATAAATCCATAAGTAAATCCAAATATAGGCAAACGAAGAAGCACAACCATACATTGACAATAGCCGACAAACAGAGAATGAAACAGAAGAACATATATCTGGTGCTGGGGTGATGAGGTGATCGAAGACAGCTGGTGGTGATTGAATAATGTGTGCAGGTGGTGGACCAGGAAGGATTCTGGCTAATGTAGTGCTGAAGGTGACAGATGATCGTGACAATATCCATGTAGATAATGAAAAAGACACATTGGGATTGGCATTTAGAGACATTTTAAACTATGTTGGAGTTAAGCAACACGTGTCAGGACCCACTCATTGTCGTAATCATACTTTAGATCTAATATTGTCACATGGAATAAATGTTGATGCCGTTCAAATTCTGCAGCAGAGCGATGACATCTCAGATCATTATCTAGTCTGATGTATACTTCACTTAGCCAAGGCTGCAAAGCCTTCTCCTTGTTACAAATATGGTAGAACTATTATTCCCACCACTAAAGATTGCTTTATAAATAATCTTCCTGATCAGTTTAATCTCCTCAGCACCCCAGATACCTTAGAATAACTTGATGTTGCAACATAAAGTATTGACTCTCTCTTTTCCAGCACATTAAATACAGTTGCTCCTTTGCGCTTAAAGAAGATAAAAGAAAATATTCCAACGACGTGCCAGAAAAATGGCGTGTAGCTGGAAGAAAACAAAACTAGAGGTTTTTCTAATTTTGTGGAAAGAGAGCACAAATGCGTACAGAAAGGCCTTAAAAACTGCTTGATCTGCTTATTTTTTGACTCTCTTAGAAGAAAACAAACACAATCCTAGGTATTTATTTGATACAGTGGCTAAATTAACAATAAATAAAAAAAGCTTCAACTTCTGACGTTTCCAAACAGCACTGCAGTAATGACTTTATGAACTTCTTTACTTGCAAGATTGATAATATTAGAGAGAAAATTATAACTATGCAACCGTCTACTACAGTATCGCATCAGACAGTGCATTGTAGTGTCCCTGAGGAAAACTTCCATTCATTCACTGCTATAGGAGAGGAAGAATTGCCTAAACTCGTTAAATAATCTAAATCAACAACATGTATGCTAGACCCTACACCGTCTAAACTACTTAAAGAGATGCTTCCAGAGGTCATAGATCCTCTTCTTAATATCATTAATTCATCTTTGTCATTAGGATACGTACCGAAAACTTTTAAGCTGGTGTAGGATTTGAGGGCGCACCAGACACAAATGAATCTTCCAGATGATTCGTTCAAACATAATTCCACACAAAACTCAACTCAACACTCCAACAACCTATGGCCGTAAAAGAAGTGGGCTCCATTCTGTCTGCATCAACTAACAAAATCCCCCAGCTAAGTACTTAATGGCCTTGCAAACTTTGGGCCACACCAAGATAATGGCAGAGGTTGTTTGATCCCCAAGACAAAGAGCCAAAACAGATCCCCTTCTTCTCAACGACCTTTAAATGAACTCTGAGTGACACAGGGTTGAAATCCACAAGGAAACCCACAGAGACTGTTTTTACATATAAACTGCATCGAATCATTCAAAAAGGATGATAGCCGGACTTACATTCAAACATCCTTCTACTGCATAATTCTATATCATGTCTATAACCAATACACGTGTCCATTATGCTTAAACTCACTCACAATTCATGTAATTGTTATAACTATTGAATGGTTAGACAGAGTTAGAAGACGACGAGTAGCCCGGACAGAGGCAGACCAAGATCAGAGAAAATGGGTTAACAATTTCATTCAAGCCATCTAAATACTCTCGTCTCACTTTCCTTTCTTTTACTTAGTTTAATTTCTTTCCGTTGAGTCTCGTGTTCTAAGTTAAGTTTTGCCGCAGTTTCGATCAACGATTCTACAGCAAAGCCCGCTTCAACTTCAAACCTCATCCACGAGACTTTCTATCCAACACGCCACATGATTGGCTTCCCAAGACGTCGAACAAAGACACGACAAGACCGTCAGCGACTCAAAGAACCTGGGAAACCCCTCTCCAGCCAGGACCGAAAAGGGAATCCCCATTCAAAGAAGATACGAGACACAAATGCAAGTAACCCCCAGATTCTAACTGAACTGGTGCATTGATATCAAATTTAATAACCCCGCCTAAGAAACGATAGGAGGGTTAAATTAATGATTGATGGTTCGTTCAGGTCATGTGTTATAAATGCATATTGCTAGAAACTTGGGATTTCATCATTTCACTCTTTTAAAACTCATTCTTTCCTCACTTTTCTTCTTTCTGCAACTTGTGTGAATGTGTGTGTGTGTGTGTGTGTTTGTGTTAGATATTAGTTTTATGTGTTAGAGTAATCAATAAAGTTTCGTTTGTATTTAAAGATAAGTGTTCTTGTGTTATGTGCTTACGAATTTAATGTCTTAAACTGCCGATTTATGTTACCTGGCTATTAAATAGTGTTTTCACTATTGTTTGGATATTAATATCCGCTGCAGAGTTGATAGTTACGGCCCGTTCAAATGAACACTGGACGAGTCATTTGCATCGATACAGTGGCTAAATTAACCAAAGATAAAGCTTCAACTTCTGATGTTTGTAAACAACACAGCAGTAATGACTTTATGAACTTCTTTACTTGTAAGATTGATAATATTAGGAAAAAAATTATAACCATGCAGCCGTCTACTACAGTATCACATCAGACAGTGCATTGTAGTGTCACTGAGGAAAAATTACATTCATTCACTGCTATAGGAGAAGAATTGGCTAAACTCGTTAAATCATCAAAATCAACAACATGTATGCTCGACCCTATACCGAATAAACTACTAAAAGAGATGCTTCCAGAGGTCATAGATCCTCTTCTTAATATCATTAATTCATTCTTGACATTAGTATACAGTGGGGAGAAGTATTTTGATACACTGCAGATTTTGCAGGTTTTCCTACTTACAAAGCATGTAGAGGTCTGTAATTTTTATCATAGGTACACTTCAACTGTGAGAGACGGAAACAAAAAT
Source organism: Coreius guichenoti (assembly GCA_039654105.1). Taxonomy (NCBI): domain Eukaryota; kingdom Metazoa; phylum Chordata; class Actinopteri; order Cypriniformes; family Gobionidae; genus Coreius; species Coreius guichenoti. The sequence continues at coordinate 25,296,132 of CM077168.1, forward strand.
CCAGAAAATCACATTGTATGATTTTTAAATAATTAATTTGCATTTTATTGCATGACATAAGTATTTGATCACCTACCAACCAGTAAGAATTCCGGCTCTCACAAACCTGTTAGTTTTTCTTTAAGAAGCCCTCCTGTTCTCCAGTCATTACCTGTATTAACTGCACCTGTTTGAACTCGTTACCTGTATAAAAGACACCTGTCCACACACTCAATCAAACAGACTCCAACCTCTCCACAATGGCCAAGACCAGAGAGCTGTGTAAGGACATCAGGGATAAAATTGTAGACCTGCGCAAGGCTGGGATGAGCTACAGGACAATAGGCAAGCAGCTTGGTGAGAAGGCAAAAACTGTTGGCGCAATTATTAGAAAATGGAAGAAGTTCAAGATGACGGTCAATCTCCCTCGGTCTGGGGCACCATGCAAGATCTCACCTCGTGGGGCATCAATGATCATGAGGAAGGTGAGGGATCAGCCCAGAACTACACGGCAGGACCTGGTCAATGACCTGAAGAGAGCTGGGACCACAGTCTCAAAGAAAACCATTAGTAACACACTACGCCGTCATGGATTAAAATCCCGCAGCGCACGCAAGGTCCCCCTGCTCAAGCCAGCGCATGTCCAGGCCCGTCTGAAGTTTGCCAATGACCATCTGGATGATCCAGAGGAGGAATGGGAGAAGGTCATGTGGTCTGATGAGACAAAAATAGAGCTTTTTGGTCTAAACTCTACTCGCTGTGTTTGGAGGAAGAAGAAGGATGAGTACAACCCCAAGAACACCATCCCAACCGTGAAGCATGGAGGTGGAAACATCATTCTTTGGGGATGCTTTTCTGCAAAGGGGACAGGACGACTGCACCGTATTGAGGGGAGGATGGATGGGGCCATGTATCGCGAGATCTTGGCCAACGACCTCCTTCCCTCAGTAAGAGCATTGAAGATGGGTCGTGGATGGGTCTTCCAGCATGACAACGACCCGAAACACACAGCCAGGGCAACTAAGAAGTGGCTCCGTAAGAAGCATCTCAAGGTCCTGGAGTGGCCTAGCCAGTCTCCAGACCTGAACCCAATAGAAAATCTTTGGAGGGAGCTGAAAGTCCGTATTGCCCAGCGACAGCCCCGAAACCTGAAGGATCTGGAGAAGGTCTGTATGGAGGAGTGGGCCAAAATCCCTGCTGCAGTGTGTGCAAACCTGGTCAAGAACTACAGGAAACGTACGATCTCTGTAATTGCAAACAAAGGTTTCTGTACCAAATATTAAGTTCTGTTTTTCTGATGTATCAAATACTTATGTCATGCAATAAAATGCAAATTAATTACTTAAAAATCATACAATGTGATTTTCTGGATTTTTGTTTTAGATTCCGTCACTCACAGTTGAAGAGTACCTATGATAAAAATTACAGACTTCTACATGCTTTGTAAGTGGGCAAACCTGCAAAATCGGCAGTGTATCAAATACTTGTTCTCCCCACTGTATGTACTGAAAACTTTTAAGTTGGCTATTATTAAACCACTTATTAAAAAACCGCAACTTGATCCTACAGAATTAGTCAATTACAGGCCAATCTCAAATCTACCCTTTCTGTCAAAAATACTAGAAAAGGCAGTGTCCTCACAATTATGCTCCTTTTTAGAAAGAAATGGTATCTGTGAGGATTTCCAGTCAGGATTTAGACCGTATCATAGTACTGAGACTGCTCTCATTAGAGTTACAAATGATTTACTCTTATCGTCCGATCATGGTTGTATCTCTCTGTTAGTGTTACTCGATCTTAGCGCTGCATTCGATACTATCGACCACAACATTCTTTTGAATAGACTCGAAAATTATGTTGGCATTAGTGGAATTTCGTTGGCATGGTTTAAATCATACTTATCTGACCGTTATCAGTTTGTAGCAGTAAATGAAGAGATGTCACACCGATCACAAGTTCAGTATGGAGTACCGCAGGGCTCAGTGCTAGGACCGTTGCTTTTCACCCTGTACATGCTACCACTGGGAGATATTACTAGGAAGCATGGCGTTAGTTTTCATTGTTATGCTGACGATACTCAGCTCTATATTTCTTCACGCCCTGACGAAACTTACCAATTCACAAGATTAACGGAATGCATAGCTGATATAAAAAATTGGATGACTAGTAATTTCCTGCAACTTAATTCAGAAAAAACAGAATTTTTAATCATTGGACAAAAAAACTCCACAAGTAGTAACCTAGAATACTGTCTAACACTCGATGGCTGCTCTGTCAAGTCCTCGTCGTCAGTTAGGAACCTGGGTGTGCTCTTTGATAGCAATCTCTCATTTGAAAGCCACGTTTCTAGCATCTGTAAAACTGCATTCTACCATCTTAAAAATATATCTAAATTGCGGCACATGCTTTCAATGCAAAATGCTGAACAGTTAGTTCATGCGTTCATGACCTCAAGGCTAGATTATTGTAATGCTTTACTGGGTGGTTGCCCTGCTCGCTTAATAAATAAACTGCAGCTGGTCCAAAACGCAGCAGCTCGAGTTCTTACTAGAACCAGGAAGTATGACCATATTAGCCCGGTTCTGGCAACACTGCATTGGCTCCCTATCTTGCTGATTACTTACAAAGCACTAAATGGTTTAGCTCCCCAGTACTTGAGCGAGCTCTTAACGCATTATACTCCATCACGTCTATTACGGTCTCAAAATTCTGGCCAGTTGATAATACATAGAATATCAAAATCAACTGCAGGCGGTCGATCCATTTCCTATTTAGCACCTAAACTCTGGAACAGTCTTCCTAGCATTTTTCGGGAAGCAGACACACTCTGTCAGTTTAAATCTAGACTAAAAACATCTCTTTACTATGGCATACACATAAAACATTTTTAATTTATATTATTCAAATCAGTTAAATGATTGTTTTAGGCTGCATTAACTAGGTCAGCCGGAACCGGGAACACTTCCCATAACACCTGATGTACTCGTTACATCATAAGAAGAATGGCATCTACGCTAATGTTAGTCTCTCTGTTTATCCCGAGGTTTACTGCAGTCGGCCGGATCCGGGCCGTATCCGGACCAGATGGTGGACCTACGCCTGGGCATGACCAACGCATCCCTGAAGTGTCTGCAGAGACCGTGTCAATTAAACTCCCCCCTGTAAATGCCGCATCGACACGACATCCTCATTAAACCTGTCCCCGGCATGATGACTCCAATCTTTCGCATAATCCTACGAATATCTATTGATCTAATATGACTTCTGACCTGTAATGTTGCCAGAATCATAATCATACACTATTTGTTCGTCGGCCAGAGGAGAACTGGCACCCCGACTGAGCCTGGTTTCTCCCAAGGTTTTTTTTCTCCATTCTGGCCCTGAAGGAGTTTTGGTTCCTTGCCACCGTCACCTTTGGCTTTTGGCTTGCTCAGTTGGGGACACTTAAATTTCAACTATATTACTGATCTGCCCGCATTGACACTATATGATAATTGAAATGAGCTGGATGACATCACCGTTTTCACCAGAGCGGCTGTACAGCCGAATCAAATTCTGTTGCATTATTTTCCTGTTACCACTGTGAAGCTGCTTTGAAGCAATTGGATTTAAAAAAGCGCTATATAAATAAAGGTGATTTGATTTGAAAGGTGATTTGCTGTCATTTGCCTTTTCTGTCAAAGATACTAGAAAAGGCAGTATCCTCACAACTATGTTCCTTTTTAGAAATAAATGGTATCTGCAAGGATTTCCAGTCAGGATTTAGACTGTATCATAGTGCTGAGACTGCTCTCATTAGAGTTACAAATGATTTGCTCTTATCATCTGACCATGGTTGTATCTCTCTATTAGTGTTACTGGATCTTAGTGCTGCATTTGATACTATCGGCCACAACATTCTTTTCAGACTCGAAAAATTATGTTGCCATTAGTGGAATTGCATTGGCATGGTTCAAATCATACTTATCTGACCGTTATCAGTTTGTAGCAGTAAATGTTATATAGATCACAAGGTGTTATATAGATCACAAGTTCAGTATAGAGTACCGCAAGGCTCAGTACTAGGACCGTTGCTTTTCACCCTGTACATGCTACCCTTGGGAGATGTCATGCTTCCTAATGATGTTAGTTTTCACTGTTATGCTGATGATACTCAGCTCTATATTTCTTTACGCCCTGACAAAACTTACCAATTCACAAAATTAACGGAATGCATAGCTGATATAAAAAAATTGGATGACTAGTAATTTCCTACTACTTAATTCAGAAAAACAAAGATTCTAATTACTGGACCAAAAACCTCCGCACGTAGTGACCTAAAATACTGTCTAGCACTTGATGGCAGCTCTGTTAATTCTTCGTCGACAGTTAGGAACCTGAGTTTGCTCTTTGATACCAATCTTTCATTGGAAAGCCACGTTTCTAGCATCTGCAAAACCACATTCTTCCATCTTAAAAATATATCTAAATTACGACATATGCTCTCAATGCAAAATGCAGAATAGATAGTTCATGCGTTCATGACCTCAAGGCTAGAGTATTGTAATGCTCTACTGGGTGGTTGCCCTGCACGCTTAATAAATAAACTCCAGCTGGTCCAAAACGCAGCAGCTAGAGTTCTTACTAGAAACAGGAAGTATGACTATATTAGCCCGGTTCTGTCAACACTGCATTGGCTCCCTATTAAACATTGCATACATTTTAAAATCTTACTAATTACTTACAAAGCACTAAACGGTTTAGCTCCCCAGTACGTGAACAAGCTCTTAACGCATTATAGTCCTTCACGTCTATTGCGATCTCAAAATTCTGGCCAGTTGATAATACGTAGAATATCAAAATCAACTGCTGGTGGCGGATCCTTTTCCTATTTAGCACCTAAGCTCTGGAACAGTCATCCTAGTGTAACCTTTGGCTAAAAATATTGAAGAAACCCGACTACGCCACCTAGGTTATTTCTCCGCCTAGGAAAATAAAATAGAAATACCCCAAAATTAAATTAAACCAAAAGGAGTTACAATATGAAGGACCCTGCTGGTTCAGATTGGGTTGATGACAGAAACGTGACTTTCCAAAATGATAAAAATTTATTTCACAAGAATCATCATTAACTTTAAAAGAGTCTAAAAGGAGTCTCTTGAACAGTTTACCAATTAAATACCCACAGTTAATAAAAGACCATAACAAAGCCAGCGTTCACAGAAGGGACAAACCACACAGCAAATCGGTAAATAAAAATTCTTAAAGCAAGTGACAAACCAATAAAATAAAGAAACAATACCAAAAAAAAAAAAAAAGAAATATACTCTCCCCTGCTGTTAAGCCATGTAGATATACACTGGCAAAGAGACTTGGCAAATAAAAAAAAAGGAAACAAAAAAAGGAAAGTACATAAACAATCAAAACGACAATTTAAATCACAATTAATAATATTTAGAATTGTTCAAGCTGCTTCAGTGCACCAAAATAGAGGCATGTTAATTTAATATAATAGTACAAGAGACAAAAACTTCCAATACTTCATCACATATCATACAGACTGATAGGACAGAATAGTCTTATCGCACTCGGTAGATCAGCAGATCGAACAAGAATGTCCACAGCAGTCTAACTCAGTCAGCCGTACGAACAGGACAGTGATACAGCAGTACAGAACGGGTATATAAAACAGCAGCTAGCACTCTCAGGCCGCACCTGAAATACAAATATAATAAAAGCATGAATAGTATATCAACTTCAAATGATTTCCCCCACTCCAAAAAAAGAAAACCCACAATAAAGTTTCTTACCTCCAAGGTGAAATTCTTAGACTACAGTGAGCTTTATGCTACCTGCGCTTTAGACCGTGATCTGCGATTATGCTAAAGAGAAATAAATCAGGCGACTCACCAGGGAAAAGCAACAGGAAATATAAGGCGATAGACCTTCACTGCCCACAGAATATGAAGACACAAGGGAGAAGAACGACGACGCCACACGTAGACATGCATTTTATAAAGCAACGCACCGCAGAGGTGTACTCAATGTAAAAACGCCGTTCAACGCCAGTGGCCGTGTCTCCCCATTTGAGATACACGTAAACATTAAACTAAAAAAAAAACGCTTATTCTAATAAACCAAAAGCCAACACAAATATTAGAGACAATCCACCTGTCACACTAGCATTGTTCGGTAAGCAGACACACTCTGTCAGTTTAAATCTAGACTAAACACGCATCTCTTTAACCTGGCATACACATAGAACATTATCAATTTCTGTTATTCAAATTAGTTGAATGATTGTTAGGCTGCATTAACTAGGTCAGCCGGAACTGGGAACACTTCCCATAGCACCTGATGTACTTGTTACATCATAAGAAGAATGGCGTCTACGCTAATATTAGTCTCTCTGTTTATTCAGAGGTTTACCGTAGTCTGCCGGATCCAGGCCATATCCAGATCAGATGGTGGACCTACGCCTAGACACGACCACAGTGCAGCCCTGAAGTGTCAGCAGAGGCCGTGTCAGCTAGACTCTCCCCTGTGAATGCCTCCTTCCCTTCCCTTTGCTTCTGTACAGATAAAAACGTTATCAAAATGATTCCCATTCACATGGATCCGCGGAAACGACTAAAAAAGTAATTTGGCAGTCATTTTGTAAAGAAAAACTACGTGCCTGTGCACATACGTATTCAAACACGCTTGTCTATAGTTCATGCCACCACCATTCTCACAGATTCACAAATTTCAAAACTATTTCAAAGTTTGCATTCTCAAGCCACCAAACACTGTTGCCATGAAAATTAACGTACAGAACGCATTAAAAGTTTTCTATTTTAGTTGAAAATTGTGTCGTGTAAGTGGCCCCGAAGTAAAAAAACGAATGATTTTTTACAACTAAATTAATCAATCAAAAACGTCTTGGTTACACATGTAACCCTCGTTCCTCGTTGAAGGAGGGAACGAAGACATACGTCAAAAGTGAACCGACGGATTGGGATATCACATGAGAGCCCTATCACCTTCGAGTGTGTACTAAACGAGCCAATGAACATTGGCGTGCGAGATTTGCATGTCGCACTCCGCCCGAGTATAAATACGGAAGTGCATGCAACACACCTCTGTTTTTCTCTGAGGAGACGAGCAAGTGGCTTGCTCTGTGGCGACAGGACGTACGTCTCCGTTCCTTCCTTCAGGGAATGAGTGTTACATGCGTAACCGAGACGTTCCCTTTCAGTCGGTCATGTTCGACGTACGTCAGGAAGTGTCTACTGCTGTTCCGCATGACCCATACAGCCAGACTTGGATAACACTGGGAAGCGTGCCAAAGGGAACGCTGCGGAGACCACATCCTGCCCGTAGGGAGGTAACATGTGGCAATACACATATGGTCTGGCCAGAGGGATGGCTCCAGCCATAGGAGGGAGACAACATCTGGCAGGGACGACAGAGCGGACTCTGCCCAGGGAAAGACACGGGCTCGCCGTAGGGAGCTGTATCATGGAAGAATACACATATGGGGCCGCCGTAGGGGCCACAACATATGGCACCCAGCCAACACAGTAGTATTCAGAGTACTGGCCTAGCGAAAGACACATAAAATCTAGTGAACGAAGAGGTCCCTTATCAGCTGGACCGCCTGGGGATGGTGTCTCCATTCTCCCGGAAGCGGAGGCTGCCGTGAGAGCTAGTCGGCTGCATGGTTGAGCACGCCTGGGATATGAATGGCAGATGCTTCTCCATAGGAGGAGATGGCGGGCGAGTTGCGACATGCGACAGGAGCGTAGACCACCCTGATGGTTGATGTATGCAACGGTCGCAGTGCTGTCCATACGGACCAGTACGTGCTTGCCTCGTAGCAGCCCTCTGAGGCAGCCCAGCGCAAGACGTACTGCAAGCAACTCAAGGCAGTTGATGTGCCACTGCAGTTGAGGCCCCGTCCACAGACCCGAAACTGCATGCCGTTGTACATGGCCTCCCATCCGGTGGTGGAGGCATCCGTGGAGACCACAGCATGCCTGGACACTTGTTCCAAGGGAATGGAATGAAGGGTCCGACCACCGAGTGAGGTTACGACGGCAGCTTGGTGTGACAGCCACCCGGAAGGTGCCTCATTGCCACGCCCATCTCGGGACCCAGTCGTGAAGCCAGTGCTGAAGCGGCCTCATATGAAGCAATCCAAGCAGCGTTACTGCGGCTGCGCATGCCATATGCCGCAGGAGCCTCTGAAATAATTTCAGGGGGCCACTGTTCTGCTGCTGAGCCTACTCAGGCAGTTCAACACCGACTGGACGCGCTCCTCCGTGGGGCGTGCTGTCCTGGTTTGCCGAGTCCAACTCCATACCGAGATAAGAGATCCTCTGCACAGGGGAGAGTTTGCTCTTGTCCCAGTTGACCCGAAGACCCAACAGGCTGAGGTGACTGAGCACCATGTCCCTGTGTCCGCACAACTGTTCTCTCGACTAGGCAAGGATGAGCCAGTCGTCAAGATAGTTGAGAATGCGAACACCACACTCTCCCTCCCCTCGAACGCAAACCGAAGAAAGTGTCTGTGTCGAGGGAGAATCGAGACATGAAAGTACGTGTCCTTCAGGTCGATCGCTGCAAACCAATCTTGGGGACGGATGCATTCAAAAATGCATTTCTGCGTCAACATACATGCAGAGGATCTCTTGAACGGCAGCCTGTGAAGGGACCGATTCAAGACACACAGGTCCAAGATTGGCCGTAACCCACCGCTTTTCTTGGGTACAATGAAGTAAGGGCTGTAGAACCCCGACTTCATCTCGGCTAGAGGGACCAGCTCGATTGCGTCCTTCGCCAGTAGGACTGCGATCTCCTCTCAAAGCACAGGAGCATTCTCCGCCAGCACGCGGGTGAACAGAATACCCCTGAAGACCGGAGGACACCGGGCGAACTGAATCGCATAACCGAGTCTGATAGTGCGGATAAGACAGTGAGGCGGGCTGGGAAGCGCTAGCCAGGCTCCCAGACTCCGCATCAGCGGGACCAATGGCACAACAGACGCACCCACAGTGGGGCAGCGAGGTGGAACACAGGGACCTGACTCGGATGGCAGTGCAGCCTGAAGTGCTGGGAGCACCCTGGTTCCACAGTGAGGCAGGAGGTGTGTGAGACGGCGTGTTCAGTGCGGCCTCCACACACACAACGCTGCCAACTAGCGATATGAGAGGGGGCTGAGGGTGGCAAGGCATAGCGTCACACACCGCCAGACGCACCCTCTTGGGACCCGGAGGAATAGGAAACTGCTCTTTTATTGAGAATTTTATTGAGAATTTTTGGCGGAACAGAAACAAAAGGAAACAAAGGATTCTCCACCCGGCCCTCCTCCGGGGGAGGGAGCGAAGCTCTCGACCGCTTCGCCGAATAGGCCCACCTGCGACACGGGGGAGTCCAGGAACCGATATTTGTCGGTTTCCCTCATGTCGGCCAGGTTGAGCCATAGGTGACGCTCCTGGACCACAAGCGCGCCGTTACCTTAGTCGCCCGGAGGGCGAGGTCAGTGGCAGTGCGCAGCTCGTCCATGAGTGGCTGGTCAGGACCACCCTGGGCCATGTCCATGAGTGCCTTGGCCTAATAGACCTGAAGCAACACCATGGCATGGAGAGCGGAGGCGGCCTGTCCACAGGCTCTGTAAGCCTTGTCTGTTAGGTTGGGCAAGAACTTACAGGCCTTGGATGGGTGCCGCGGATTACCCCTCCAATTGGCGGCCGTTGGACACAGCTGCATCGTGACGGCGCGCTCAACCGGAGAGATACCCACGTACCCCTTGGCCATCCAAGGTGGTTCAACCACGGTTCCTCTTCATGCATCTCCGGGAAAAATGGCACCAGGGCGGGGCGGGGCGGGGCCGGGCACTGACAACCAACACGGGCCGCCCCGAGAAACCAATCGTCCAACCGAGAGGGCTCAGGACACGGTGGAGGCTTCCACTCGAGCCCGGGATAGCATAGCTGTCAATTCAGGATCTGGCTCGGGCAACGCTACTCTCCCAGAGGGAGGCAACGCAGAGGAGTCGTCATCTCCCGACGACAGCTCACCTTCCGATACAGCGATCGACATCTGATCGTCGGCAGGTGCACCAAAAGAGATGACTGTTCGCTCAACAGAGGGAGCGCTAGATCGGGGCATAGGGGTCGGTGCTTGGCCTCGAGAACCGAGGTAGGCAAGCCTGGACCGCAACACTGCGATAGTCATGTTCCCAAAGTGAGAACATGAGCTATCCACAAAAGCTGCTTCAGCGTGCTGAACGCCCAAACACGTGATGCAGCGATTGCGACCATCAGCAGGCGTCAGGAAACGACCGCATCCAGAAACGCACGGGCGGAATGACATCTTGAAAAAGACGCAGTGTCCGTCTGTATACTCTTTTAGAATGTGCTGAAGCTCCAATATTAACCAACTGCAGAACCGCAGAACCAAATACGTCACTCACAACAGTCTGAGGACAACAGCACCACACCACAGTCTCATGCCGGAAGTGGGCGGAGTAGCAGGCTCAGATCGGAAGTGGGCGGAATTAATGAAAACTAAATAATCATGGCGGAAGAAGAGAACACGGTAAACAGTTGTTTTTGTGTTGTGGGTTTAATCTATCAAATTTCTTTGTGTTGTGTATTTAAACCATCGTTGTTGGATTAACTCTTTATACAGAACGTGGCTCTAATCTTTTTGTAAACGGGTCTCTTTATCGCGTTTGTTAATATGGTCTTGCTTTAAGTTACATATTCATTGTTTGTGATTTTATTTTGTTGTTGGTGCTGTATTCTTTATTTCATGACATTTTCTGGATTTTTTTCTAATTTATAGAGGCATATTACGATTTGGAGAGGCTCAGCTTCATTTTCAGCAATGCAAGACATTCTGTAACAGTTTCCACTGCCCAGTGTTTTTAAACTGACCAGATGGCACAAGTTGAATGCACACCTTCAAATTCACCTCAAAAAGCAGCTGTCCATGGAGGTATGAAGGTTTTGAGTTATTTGTTTATATACAGTGGCAAGAAATAGTATTTAATTGTTGTCCCTTTGGAATTATTTGGTTTTCTGTATGATTTGGTCATAAAATGTCATCTCATCTTCAAAGTTTCAAGTATAGATATCTCTCTTGGGGAAATGTAGTTTGAGAGCGCTGCCTCTGAGTGCTCCTCTCGTGATGACAAATTGTACAGTGAGCTGGGTCGAGTGGACAGTCTTCAGTTAGACTGGCCACAGGAACAAGAGACCCCCAGACGATTTAAGTTAGATGTTGAGTGGCCAAGGGGAGGTACCAGAGTGACGGTCCCATCCCCTTCTTTCAAGATCTCCATGATGAACTGTCAGAATCATGGATTAATTCCGATCAGGAGAGACCTTCTGTCTCAGCCGCAGGGGACAATATTCCATCCCTGGCCCGAGCTTTGGAACCTTCATGTTTGGCCCCTGATGGGGCCTGGCTAAGAGATGCTGGGCTTCCAGCAGATGTAGTAGAGACTATTTTGAGTAAAAGGGTTCCCTCCACTAGAAGAATTTATGCCCTTGTGGCACATTTTGAAAGGTGGTGCACTACACGTCATGCAGGCCCAGTTTACTGCCAGATTGTTTCAGTGCTGGAGTTTCTGCAGAAAAAAGTTGTCAGCAGGCATACTGCTACTCTCAGAGTAGTTGTGACTGCCATTTTGGCTGCCACGCTCTGATTGACAGGGTTTCAGTGGGGAAAGACCCTCTGATCGCCCCCGTCAGAGTCAAAGTTCTCTCATGGGACTTAGCCGTGGTCCATGAGGGTTAGTCAACACCCCCTTTGAGCCACTAGCGTCAGCACCAGTCAAGCTTCTCACTCTAAAGAGGGTTTTTCTTACGGCTATTTCGTCACTGGAGAGAATTAGGGATTTCCAGGCTCTGTAGGTTTCGCCATCCTGCTTAGACTTTGCCCCTAGACTGGTCAAGGCTGTTTTGCACCCTCACCCAGTCTATCTTCCTAAAGTTCATTTTTCAACCGTGCATCCGGTCATTCTTATGGCCTTCTGTCCTCCGCCGTTCACTACGCCAGAGCAGGAGAAACTCCACTTACTGTGCCCAGTTCATGCTCTTCAGATTTACGTCCACCGCACTAGCCAGCCGGGGGGTGGCCCCATAGCAATTCAGCATATATTTTCATGAGTCATGCATCGTGGGAAAAAAAGCTGTGAATGCTGGATCTTTATGCCTAAACTTCTCCACAGGCCTCTTCCATCGGTTGAAGAAGACTTGGTTGTAAGGGTTGCGATCATATACTTTCCATCTCCAAGAGGAGAATATGCTGGAAGGAACACCATCCTGAAATGTGGGTGATGCTCAAACCATTCTTGCACCAGTGCTGAATGGTGAAATTGGAAATTGTCCTAAACAACTACACAGTTTTGCTCAATTTGCTCCTGATCACCCTGCTGAAAGTGAATTTCATTGAGGGAGATTAAAAAATGTAGAATCCTTTCTGTGTTGTGTGGCCCCAAGGCAGCGTTGTGTGCCACAATACCAGTGGATTGCAGCACTTGTTGTCCAGGGACATTGACTGTGGCACAATGTTTATATTGGGCTGAACTCTCTGTCCAGCTTCCCTCAAGGAAAGACCATATGATATGGTCAATTAGGGTGGCTCTGATTTCATTTGAAACCCGTCTGTACCCTATTCTTGTACCTCTCCTCCCTCCTCTTACACCTTGCTCTCCCCTTCCCCTCTGTCCATGTCTTCTTATATTTTCTTCTCTTGGTCTTTCCACTAATACAATTGCCTTCCATTCTACCATCTCTTCTCCCTTTACTCCTGATACTACATCCTCAGCTCTTCTTGCTTCTCCTAAATCCTCAGCTCTTCTTGCTCCATCTCCTCTACCTATACCATTTATTTTTCCCTTTATCTCTTTCTACCTCTTCCACTGTTCATTTCTTACTCTAGCCTCTCCAAAATCTCTCACTCTTACACTTCTTCCTTTTCCCATTCTTCCTTTTTGTTGTTGTTGTTGTTTTTCTTTTCCCCTTTTATAGTTTTTGTAATTGAGATAGTTGTGTAAACAATTAGGAAATTTGCATTTCCTGTGTTGTATGTATTACTAACTCAGCATATATTTATTTGGGGCTAATTGAGAACATTCCAAGTGCAACTGAAAATTTAACAGAATAACAAATGACTGTGTTAACTGTTTTGAGAACAGTGATCTGAGTGTGGAGAAATGTGTCAAATCAATTGAGAAAAACTGTAATAGACTTGAACTTACTGTTAATAACTGTGGAAAAAATAATTACTTATGGTCATCGAATCTGGTTTAGCAGTATTCCAAGAACACTGATATCCAACAGCAGGTTATAAGAGAATCACTGACTCATTAATTCAGCCGATTCGTTCAAAAACACGTATTAATTCATGAATGAAAAGAATGACAGCCTTTGAATCAGTGAATCATTCAATAATTCAATCAAAATTCCTACATTTTGATAAAAAATTGTCAATTCACCAAATAAAATTTGACAGTGTGGCAAGCAGGATGAGGCCGAGAGCCGTGAGAGCAGATGAGACTCGAGACCAGTGCGGCGCGCAGGTGACGTTCATTAGCAGACGCGCCACACTGGTCTCGAGTCTCATGGAAGGAGATCTGGATGAATAAAAAGAGCGACGACAGTGCTAGATGAGAGAGGACCAGGCCTGGACTATTTTACATTTGTGTTTTATTTGTTTTATTATGTGTGTCCGTGACAGTCGTCCGTGAGGGGCTGCCGCTTTTACTTGTACTTTCATTTTGTTTTTTGTTTTTTTTTATATGATTAAAGTGTTTGAAACATTCGCCAGTTCCTGCCTCCTTCTTCCCATAAAAGCTAACCTTGTTACAGACAACAATGACATTAGTTCAAGTTTCTGTCACATCTATCAAAGGAGATACATTTTTCAATCTAACTAGGCTATTTGATTAGAAAACAATTTATAGGACTTTTATAGCAAGACATATTTAACGGTTCACACATGCATTCTTGTGGCGTGTAAATGGAATACCATTCTAAAATGTTTCTCTACTGAATCTACAGAGCACAACACATGCGAGTGATCAATGTAGTCTGATTCTCGAACAATTAGTCCCAACCAGAGACTCCCAATGAATTACTATAATGAGTTGGTTCTTTTCTGTGAATAACACACATACAATGAAAAGACATACGTAAACAATAATCCATGGGTTTAGGGGCAGGGGATCTTGCAGTTTTGAAGAACAAACACCCACTGCATAGCACATCATTCTCCTAACGCCAACCTGCTCCCTCCCTCATTTCTGCCTCTCTCTTTGCTCTTTTCATTTTCCCTCAGTGCTCTCAGGAACTGTGAGTACCTTTCTGTTCTCTGTCTCGCTCTGTCTCATTGTGCCTCCTGCTCTCTCAATCTCTGCTTCCCTGTTACTCCTCTCTCTCTCTCTCTCTCTCTCTCTCTCTCTCTCTCTCTCTCTCTCTCTCTCTCTCTCTCTCTCTCTCTCTCTCTCTCTCTCTCTCTCTCCTCTCTCTCTCTCTCTCTCTCTCTCTCTCTCTCTCTCTCTCTCTCTCTCTCTCTCTCTCTCTCTCTCTCGTAGCAGCAGTGGAGCCCCTGTCTGCCTTGTCAGTAGTCTGTGTCTGCTGGCTGCTTTGGTGACACAAACAGTCACAACAACAGCACATCCTGTTACCAGCAGGTGACAACAGAAAGAAGGAAGGTGATAGTGAGAAATCTAAAACTCAGAGCACTAACACCTAGTAATTTATGCATTACAGTTTTTCTGAATTGCTAAAACACATTTCTCAAAACCATCACCCACTTCCTCAAAACCTTAAACACAAACCAAATCTTCAAACTACTTGTACATCCAGAGAACATCTGACTCTCCTGGCAAAGTCAAACAAATACCTCAAACCATTTTATCTGTGCTTAAAATCAAATAATGCTTCCAGAGACACACAGCCAGTCAAAATATAGACACTACAAATCATTCATTAGACATTACATCAAAAAATGGAGAACACAGCATCCAAAGCATGCAGTTACAGGAAAAAAAACTATATCGTAACACAGTAACTAAATTTTTAATTACGTAAAAAAAGTATAATAAAAACTTACAGTAGTAAGGAGAATAAATTGTATACTGTATGCACTGCAAGTATAGTATTGTACTGAATGTCTGTATATTCAGCACTTGCATACTGTAAAAATACAATAGTCAACTGCAAAAGCAAAAAGGTTAAAAAACTCTAAATGAAAAGCATATTACAGTACACTCAAAAGAGTGTGCAACTGCAAAATCAAAGTCAGCGAGAGATTCATTCTGCCTCAGCATTACGTCTTCATGTTGGGTCTGGCCTGAGGACTTTGTCCACATCAGGCAATGTCGTCTCTTGCCAGGTAAGGCAAACACCCTCTGGTGTGCCAGATCCAGCCTTGACAACACTGTCCACACCTTGCTCTTCCCTCGTCCTCATCCTTTTCCTCCTTGTTCACCACCTTTTACACATACTCTTCCTCCTCTACCTCTTATATTATTTCCATCCATTGTTGGTATCAACATTCAGTACAACATTTTGAGTAAATGTTGGCCCTCTGAACTGACTTGTATTATGTACAGTTGGTTTGGTCACATCATTAGAAATATGCGTGAACAATTTTGAGTCGTTGTGTGTAAATGATGGCAACTGTGTTTTAGTTGTGTTTAACTTTTGCCTGCCTGTGTTTAGTGTTTTGCAACGCAAGTGCATCACAGTGCAATTAGAGTGTTTAGAGTTTTGCAAAAAGTGTGCATGAGATTTGCAAATGGTATCTAAACTGCCTGATTTTATAGAAAAGAGTGATTTATTTGACAAATTGGTTAAGGCTATTGAGAATTTGGTTCAGAGAATGGGGTTTAGTGTTTTAGCAATTCATAAAAACTGTAAAGATTTATAAGTTGCAATAGTCTTTTCTTCCCTATTATGATGTATATACAAGTTGAACAGCTTCTTGAATAAGAAAAAAATGTAATACAGGACTTGATTTTCTCCATGGGAATTGATTGGTGCTTTTGTGGTTTGCTACTGGTAGATCTCATGTGAGTGACAGGTCGTCCTGCATAAGAATGGATAAATAATTTATAATTAATACTGAAATGTTCCATAAAAAAATAAGAATAGTGAATTTTGATTGCATGGTGACTTTAATACATAATATAATATTAATACTTTTACATTTATTAACACTGAATATAAAAATCTATCATTTATGACAAAACCAGACATATGTCCTTGTTTTAATAAAATAGTGAATAGTATTTTTGTACTTTGTATTGTTTGAAAATATAAAACACTCAATAAACAAATTAATCACTTTAAATTTGGGGTGGTATGCCCACTTTGGAGCATCTAAATGTAGGTGCCGAATATGGCAAACCGAGATAATAAGCTCTGCAGCATCCTCTGTGTGACTGAAAAGTCCTTGACAGATTTGTCTGCTGTGAGGCCAGGATGAGCCGCATTATGGACAGACACCTGTGCCTCCACTGGATATGCAGCTGCAATAGAAACAACAACACTACTGCCCACCTGTCATCCATAGCAGACAGAGACAAACGAAGTGTGTTAGAGCAATAGAGGGAGGGGAGGGTGAATGGTGAGGCTATTTCTTTATTTTTCATATCAAAAGCAGGCAGTAGCTGCACTAATTATGTTGATTCATGCGGTGTGCTCTCATAAAGCTTCTGTTGACACCAAACATGCAAATGCACCACCCCCCTGGTTCGCCAGAAGAGAACTGGTCCTCAGACTGAACCTGGTTTCTCCCAAAGTTTTTTTCTCCATTCTTTAACCTGATGGAGTTTGGGTTAGTTAGGGACACTTAATATTCAACAATATTATTGATCTGACTGTACTGACACTATTTGATGGGAACTGAACTGAGTTTGCAGAACTCCTTTATAGATGAAATTAACTAATTTAATAATTGATAACCTTTACAATGGAACTGAACTGAGTCTTGTATATAGCGCTATATAAATAAAGGGTGACTTGACTTGAATTGCAGGGAGCACCTACTTCATACTCCACTCATCTTAACTGCTAGGGGAAAACAATGTGGAATGATGCTTGAATTTTTCCAAGACCACCTATTATAATTTTGCCAGATTGTATCTAAAAGAGGCTTTGCTGCACAGCAACACAGACCCCCTCAATTACAATGATGAAAATACATGAAGTTGTGTGGAAGCCCATTACTGTTCCTGCAGAGTAATACATAAATAAAATAGTTAATTGTGATAAGGGGAAAAAAAACACACTATAAGTTATAAAAACACAGTTGTGAGCTGCAGTTGTGAGATATATATAGTCACAGTTTGAGATATACAGTGGTGTGAAAAAGTGTTTGCCCCCTTCCTGATTTCTTATTTTTTTGCATGTTTGTCACACTTAAATGTTTCAGATTTTTAAATATTAGTCAAAGATAACACAAGTAAACACAAAATGCAGTTTTTAAATGAAGGTTGTTATTATTAAGGGAAAACAAAATCCAAACCTACATGGCCCTGTGTGAAAAAGTGTTTGCCCCACCTGTTAAAACATAACTTAACTGTGGTTTATCACACCTGAGTTCAATTTCTCTAGTCACACCCAGGCCTGATTACTGCCACACCTGTTCTCAATCAAGAAATCACTTAAATAGGACCTGCCTGACAAAGTGAAATAGACCAAAAGATCTTCAAAAGCTAGACATTATGCCAAGATCCAAAGAAATTCAAGAACACATGAGAAAGAAAGTAATTGAGCTCTATCAGTCTGGAAAAGGTTAAAAAAGGTTAAAAAGCCATTTCTAAAGCTTTGGGACTCCAGCAAACCACAGTGAGAGCCATTATCCACAAATGGCAAAAACATGGAACAGTGGTGAACCTTCCCAGGAGTGGCTGGCCGGCCGACCAAAATTACCCCAAGAGCGCAGCGACGACTCATCCAGGAGGTCACAAAAGACCCCACACCAACATCCAAAGAACTGCAGGCCTCAGGCCCCACTTGCCTCAGTTAAGGTCAGTGTTCATGACAAGAAAGAGACTGGGCAAAAATGGCATGCATGGCAGAGTTCCAAGACGAAAACCACTGCTGAGCAAAAAGAACATTAAGGCTCGTCTCATTTTTGCCAGAAAACATCTTGATGATCCCCAAGACTTTTGGGAAAATATAAATAAAAACTTTTTGGAAGGTGTGTGTCCCATTACATCTGGCGTAAAAGTAACACCGCATTTCAGAAAAAGAACATCATACCAACAGTAAAATATGGTGGTGGTAGTGTGATGGTCTGGGGCTGTTTTGCTGCTTCAGGACCTGGAAGACTTGCTGTGTTAAATGGAACCATGAATTTTGCTGTCTACCAAAAAATCCTGAAGGAGAATGTCCGGCCATCTGTTCATGACCTCAAGCTGAAGCGAACTTGGGTTCTGCAGCAGGACAATGATCCAAAACACACCAGCAAGTCCTGAAGAAAAACAAAATGAAGACTTTGGAGTCAAAGTCCTGACCTGAATCCTATTGAGATGCTGTGGCATGACCTTAAAAAGGCAGTTCATGCTCGAA
This sequence comes from Coreius guichenoti, assembly GCA_039654105.1. NCBI lineage: Eukaryota > Metazoa > Chordata > Actinopteri > Cypriniformes > Gobionidae > Coreius > Coreius guichenoti. Next base: position 25,314,665 of record CM077168.1, read on the forward strand.
AACCCTCCAATGTGGCTGAATTACAACAATTCTGCGAATCATTGCAAGTTATCGCAAACGCTTGATTTCAGTTGTTGCTGCTAAGGGTGGCCCAACCAGTTATTAGGTTTAAGGGGCAATCACTTTTTCACACAGGGCCATGTAGGTTTGGATTTTGGAACAACCTTCATTTAAAAACTCCATTTTGTGTTTACTTGTATTAGCTTTGACTAATATTTAAATTTGTTTAATCTGAAACATTTAAGTGTGACAAACATGCAAAAAACTAAGAAATCAGGAAGGGGGCAAACACTTTTTCACACCACTGTAAACTCACAATTATGACAAATAATGTAGCATTTGTGAGATATAAAGTCACAATTAACCCTTTTTTGTACTCTGAGGCAGAAACAGGCTTCCATAGGAAAAACTGGGGCACAAGTTGGATATAGAAAACACATTCAGTGAGGTTGATGATAGAACGTTGCTATTATAATATCGGAATTTACAGTAGCTGAACAAAAAACACTTAATAAATCTATTAAAAGAGGTATTAAAATGTATGGAAGCCAATTTTCCCATATAAGAAAAAAACATGCTTTGGTAAATAAAAGTAAAATAATAATTTAAAAAAAGTCATAATTACGAGATACTAAGACAATTATGAGATTAAAAAATCAAATTATCACACATGGTTGAAGTAAAGATGAGAAAAGCAGGATCTAGCGCTGACAGTAACAATTTTATTCAAACAAACAAAAACACAAACAGAACCAGTATTTTTTCTTTAATTTTTTTCTTTGGGCAAACATGAGATGCTTGATAACTGTTGATCACCAGATCAGATGAGCTCAGCAAAACAATTTAAAAAAAAAATCTTCCTGGAAAAGAAATAGGCTCTTGTGATAGCCTCCCCGTTGTTACAGCAGCATCAAGTGCTCTCCACTTCCTCTTCATTGCTAACGATTTATGCGCTCAATTTGAGAGACAGTTTACGGAAACAACATCCACCCTGGTTTGTCAAGGGAAATGCCAAACAGCACTTTGGTAAAGGGTGCTAATTTTGCCCATAACACACACAGCAGGGGTCAGCCAGTGCTCTCACTTGGACTCAAGGTATGCATCTATAAATGCATATAGCATTTCAAAACTCCATCTTCACATAAAACCAGCATGAGACTTGTCACCCCCTTGTGCTGGCTGTCAACAGGAAGCGGAGTGACAATATTAACCGTGCCTATGGCTCTCAGTTTAAGAAGCCCTCTCATACATGTAATGCTAACAACACCCACCCAGAGATTTAATGGTGTTCAAGATTTTATAACCTTCCAGGGATTTCATATTGTACCTATATGTCACCTCTGGCTTCAATAATGTACGTGTCGCTCACTTTCTCTATAGAATGCCGATGACATTTCAGTGCTTGGCCACAGGTCATAAGGTGGAAGACATGAACCTCATCACATCAGAGGGAGAACTTGCCATCCAATCCCCACAGGTGTAAACGGTCTTCAGCCTCATGTCACATACGTTCCTTTACCTCAACACCAACTCTCTCACCACCAATATTTTAATAGTTACTTTTACATGCACCCAAATAATGTGTTTATAATCAGTTTTATGGCTCAATCAAACTGAAAAGCCTTCATGTAATCACCTCAGTTGATCCAATTGAGGTCGATCTAAATTAAATTTCAATCAGAATGAAAAGGGTGGTGTAGAACTGAAATATTTCGATCAACAGGGAAAAAAATAAGCCAGCAAATGCTTGAATTCGAGTATTTTCTCATTCCGCTTTTTGGAAATTTACGGTGACATGTTTGGTTCACTTTGTTTTGTCGCGGCCTTTACATATTAACTTGTGGAAACATGATAACGTCATGGCCACAAGATAATTTTTTCGAGGTTACAATATTGCTATGTCATGGCCACGTGATGTAAAGTCATGGCCATGCGTAAACAACCTGGAATTATCATAAATAGATAGGCCTATAATAATAATATTGATTTTTAATTAAGAAAAAGTGCGGAATTAAGAAATTATTATTCTGTTGTATTGCGTGTGATGGTGCCTAGACAGCATCCGAATGAAGTTTGTAATCAATAAATGTTAAAAGAATATGCCATGTACATTTTTATATATCCCATACAACAGTCTTTAATATCACTGATCATTTATTTTTTTATTTAATATTTTTATATTGTTATTATTATTATTATTATTAATAAACCTAAATAAAATGAAATTTACAAAACCTAAGCTGTATGGTACACACACACACACACACACACAAATAATAAGGTTAGGATAGCCTACATATCAGTGAATGGATTTAAATATATATATATATATATGAATATTGTGTTGGTCCTCCTTTTGCTGCCAAAACAGCCCTGACCCGTCGAGGCATGGACTAGGCCCTGTTAGTGGATAACAGTTCAGGACCCAAGACCAGTTGTGAAGAATGAAGATCAAGAGTCAGGAGTGCAATTAATTAAAGAAAAATTTACTGAAGAATAGTTTCAGTTTCATCAGCAGAAGCCAGCTTGAAGTCTCACAAGGAGTTCGTAGGCCGCACTCTCCCTCTACCAGATTTTCGTACATACAATTTCTCAACAGTTATACTCTTTTCAAGGTCTAGCCACGTCATTACTTCAGGTTGAATGATTCTGATTGGCTAAGAAAAAATATATAGTCATAGTAAATTTCCACACATTGTCGGTTAATCAGATGCACGTCTCCATAGATCACTTGTTGACGCTTTCACCCCAGAATTAGGCATGTAGTGACCTTCCAGGTCTGGAGCAGGCGCCAGCTTGTCCAGAACAACATACTGTCACTCTCCCTAGGATTCCCGTTGTACACCTTCAATACTGATCTGTAACACAGAATACTACGCACATACACAGATACATTATTTGATCTCAAATACTTTTTTTGATATCATTCCCTGTTGTTTAAACTGCTAAATATAACTTACCCATCACCATATATTGTCTAATATTGCCTACCACATTAAATCTGACATCGCTAGCTTTTAATCTAAATCACTATCACGCGTTAGCATTTCGCTAGCCTGTTAGCTTGCCATCTCTGCACTCGGGTCTCTTGTTTTCTGAGTTCATTAAACAACTGTGGTGAGTTGGATTAGTAAATAGACTCCATCAAACAACTGTGGTAAGTTGGATTAATCAACAAATACGGTAAGCCATGTCTTCTTCTCCTGTCATTGTCACTTGCACTGCATGTTTCATGTTTAGTATATCTTTCTCCGTTGGCGAACAGGGCTTCACATGTGATAAATGTAAGGAGATAGTCAGGCTGACGGAGAAGATTTCAGAATTAGAGACACGCATCCAGACTTTATTTGAGAGTAGTGAGAACGTAACAGCTTTAGACACTGCTTTGGATGCGAATAGCTTAGTGAACTCTATACATTGTTCGGTTCCGGCTGTAGAGCCCGTGCAGCAGGGCAACTGGGTGACGGTGAGATGGCATAGTTGCGGATCAAAAAACCACTCTTCCGTTCCGATTAGAACATCAAACAGGTTCTCCCCACTCAGTGATGCACCCACTGAGAATCCTGTTGAAAGTGCCCTAGTTATTGGCGATTCTATTACACGGAACGTGAAAATAGAGACACCAGCCACCATAGTCACATGTTTACCGGGAGCCAGAGCGCCTGACATCAAAGCAAATTTAAAAGTGCTGGCTAATGCTAATCGTAAATTCTCTAAGATTATTATTCACGTCGGCACAAATGATGTTCGACTTCGCCAGTCGGAGATCACCAAAATTAACATTAAAGAGGTGTGTAAACTCGCAAGTACGATGGCAGATGACGTTTTTTGCTCTGGTCCCTTCCCCGTTAAAAGGAGTGATAAGATACTTAGCAGACTATCATCACTCAATGGCTGGTTGTCTAAGTGGTGTCCGCAAAATAACATAGGGTTCATAGACAATTGGAAAAGCTTTTGGGGCAGACCTGACCTGTTGAAAAAAGATGGTATTCATCCTTCCTGGGATGGTGCCGCTCTTCTCTCTAGTAATTTGGCACATAGTCTTAGAGCTAAACCTTGACTAACTGGGGCCCAGGTCAGGAAGCAGACGGACTGGTTTACCCGACCGCCTGCTAGCTGTCTCACGTCACAGAAGTCAGATAAATCCCAGAACATAGAGACTCTTTCACCTTGATATTATCACATAGAGACTGTGTCTGTTCCACGAATTAGTAAATACAAAAAACCATCAAAACCATTCAACAGTAAAAATTTAATTGATGTCCAACAAATAAACAACAGATATAATACAGATGATCAAATGATAAAGCTCGGGCTGCTGAATATTCGATCCCTTTCCTCAAAAGCGCTTATTGTTAATGATATGATTACAGATCATAACCTAGATGTGCTGTGTTTGACAGAAACCTGGCTAAAACCTGATGATTACATTACTTTAAATGAGTCCACCCCCCAAGATTATTGTTATAAACACGAGCCGCGTCTGAAAGGTAAAGGGGGAGGTGTTGCTGTAATTTATAATAATATCTTCGGTATTACTCAGGAGTCTAGTTTCAAATATAATTCCTTTGAAGTTTTGGTGCTTTATGTAACGTTATGTAGTGAAATTGATAAATCCCGTTTGACATTTGTGCTGGCTACTGTATACAGGCCACCAGGGCACCATACAGACTTTACCAGTGAATTTGCTGATTTTCTATCAGAGTTAGTACTGGCTGCAGATAAAGTCCTAACTGTTGGTGATTTTAATATCCATGTAGACAATGAAAAAGACGCATTGGGATTGGCATTTAGAGACATTCTAAACTCTATTGGAGTAAGGCAACACGTGTCAGGACCTACTCATCGCTGTAATCATACCTTAGACCTAATACTGTCACATGGAATAAATGTTGATACCATTGAAATTCTGCAGCAGAGCGATGACATCTCAGATCATTACCTAGTATCATGTACACTTAATTTAGCAAAGGCTGCAAAGCCGTCCCCTCGCTTCAAATATGGCAGGACTATCACTGCTGCTACTAAAGATTGCTTTGTAAATAATCTTCCTCATCAGTTTCATCTCCTCAGCAGGAACTCGATGTTGCAACAGAAACTATTGACTCTCTCTTTTCCAGCACTTTAGACACAGTTGCTCCCCGGCGCTTAAAGAAGATTAAAGAAAATAGTCCAACGCCGTGGTACAACGAGCACACCCGGGCCCTTAAAACAGCAGCCAGAAAAATGGAGCGCAGCTGGAAGAAAACAAAACTAGAAGTTTTTCGCATTTCGTGGAAAGAGAGCATGATTGCATACAGAAAGGCCCTAAAAACTGCTAGATCTGCTTATTTCTCGACTCTCTTAGAAGAAAACAAACACAACCCTAGGTATTTATTCGATACAGTGGCTAAATTAACCAAAGATAAAGCTTCAGCTTCTGATGTTTGTAAACAGCACAGCAGTAATGACTTTATGAACTTCTTTACTTGTAAGATTGATAATATTAGGAAAAAAATTATAACCATGCAGCCGTCTACTACAGTATCACATCAGACAGTGCATTGTAGTGTCACTGAGGAAAGATTACATTCATTCACTGCTATAGGAGAAGAAGAATTGGCTAAACTCGTTAAATCATCAAAATCAACAACATGTATGCTTGACCCTATACCGACTAAACTACTAAAAGAGATGCTTCCAGAGGTCATAGATCCTCTTCTTAATATCATTAATTCATCCTTGACATTAGGATATGTACCGAAAACTTTTAAGTTGGCTATTATTAAACCACTTATTAAAAAAACGCAACTTGATCCTACAGAATTAGTCAATTACAGGCCAATCTCAAATCTACCCTTTCTGTCAAAAATACTAGAAAAGGCAGTGTCCTCACAATTATGCTCCTTTTTAGAAAGAAATGGTATCTGTGAGGATTTCCAGTCAGGATTTAGACCGTACCATAGTACTGAGACTGCTTTCATTAGAGTTACAAATGATTTACTCTTATCATCCGATCGTGGTTGTATCTCTCTGTTAGTGTTACTCGATCTCAGCGCTGCATTCGATACTATCGACCACAACATTCTCTTGAATAGATTCGAATATTATGTTGGCATTAGTGGAATTTCATTGGCATGGTTTAAATCATACTTATCTGACCGTTATCAGTTTGTAGCAGTAAATGAAGAGATGTCACACCGATCACAAGTTCAGTATGGAGTACCGCAGGGCTCAGTGCTAGGACCGTTGCTTTTCACCCTGTACATGCTACCACTGGGAGATATTATTAGGAAGCATGGCGTTAGCTTTCATTGTTATGCTGACGATACTCAGCTCTATATTTCTTCACGCCCTGACAAAACTTACCAATTCACAAGATTAACGGAATGCATAGCTGATATAAAAAAATTGGATGACTAGTAATTTCCTGCAACTTAATTCAGAAAAAAATGAATTTTTAATCATTGGACAAAAAAACTCCACAAGTAGTAACCTAGAATACTGTCTAACACTCGATGGCTGCTCTGTCAAGTCCTCGTCGTCAGTTAGGAACCTGGGTGTGCTCTTTGATACCAATCTCTCATTTGAAAGCCACGTTTCTAGCATCTGTAAAACTGCATTCTACCATCTTAGAAAATATATCTAAATTGCGGCACATGCTTTCAATGCAAAATGCTGAACAGTTAGTTCATGCGTTCATGACCTCAAGGCTAGATTATTGTAATGCTCTACTGGGTGGTTGCCCTGCTCGCTTAATAAATAAACTGCAGCTGGTCCAAAACGCAGCAGCTAGAGTTCTTACTAGAACCAGGAAGTATGACCATATTAGCCCGGTTCTGGCAACACTGCATTGGCTCCCTATTAAACATCGTATACATTTTAAAATCTTGCTGATTACTTACAAAGCACTAAATGGTTTAGCTCCCCAGTACTTGAGCGAGCTCTTATCTCATTATACTCCATCATGTCTATTTTGGTCTCAAAATTCTGGCAAGTTAATAATACCTAGAATATCAAAATCAACTGCAGGCGGTCGATCCTTTTCCTATTTAGCACCTAAACTCTGGAACAGTCTTCCTAGCATTGTTCGGGAAGCAGACACACTCTGTCAGTTTAAATCTAGACTAAAAACACATCTTTTTACTATGGCATACACATAAAACATTTTTAATTTCTATTATTCAAATCAGTTAAATTATTGTTTTAGGCTGCATTAACTAGGTCAGCCGGAACCGGGAACACTTCCCATAACACCTGATGTACTCGTTACATCATAAGAAGAATGGCATCTACGCTAATGTTAGTCTCTCTGTTTATCCCGAGGTTTACTGCAGTCGGCCGGATCCGGGCCGTATCCGGACCAGATGGTGGACCTTAGCCTGGACATGATGACCGCATCCCTGAAGTGTCTGTAGAGACCGTGTCAATTAAACTCCCCCCTGTAAATGCCGCATCGACACGACATCCTCATTAAACCCGTCCCCGGCGTGACGACTCCAATCTTTCGAATAATCCTACGAATATCTATTGATCTAATATGACTTCTGACCTGTAATGTTGCCAGAATCATAATCATACACTATTTGTTCGTCGGCCAGAGGAGAAGTGGCACCCCGACTGAGCCTGGTTTCTCCCAAGGTTTTTTTCTCCATTCTGGCCCTGAAGGAGTTTTGGTTCCTTGCCACCGTCGCCTTTGGCTTTTGGCTTGCTCAGTTGGGAACACTTAAATTTCAACTATATTACTGATCTGCCCGCATTGACACTATATGATAATTGAAATGAGCTGGATGACATCACCGTTTTCACCAGAGCGGCTGTACAGCCGAATCAAATTCTGTTGCATTATTTTCCTGTTACCACTGTGAAGCTGCTTTGAAACAATTGGCATTGTAAAAAGCGCTATATAAATAAAGGTGATTTGATTTGATTTGATACACAGTTTCTCCAAGGTTGGAGTTGGTTGAGCTCCAGTTCTGACCAGAAAGTTTCCCAAAACATACTGATAGCATGTGACTTCTCTCAGTAAGAGGTACAGACAATATTCAGTTTCTTTAGTGTTTCAATAAAAGGAAATAATATAAAATGAAAGACAAATCCATATTTCATCTCTGGAAGCCAGGCTAAGTGAGTAAGCATTGTTACTGCACTCCTGGCATGGGCCAGACCCTCAGTCACTCCTCAGAGACCAAATACAAACTTTAGAAAACGTATATGAAGAAACTGGAAAGAATCATTAAAAATCATTATAATAATATAGGAGAATAAATATTGACTAATGCTTTGATTATAAATTTAATTAGGATATATATATTGGCCCCCCTGAGGCCAATTTGGGGTCCTAAACACCTTATTTGGTCTACCAATTTAGGCCGCTTCATAATTTCCATGTTCCCCTGTCAGGTTGTAATTTGGATAAAACAGAAAATCTCTTTTTCCTTCAAGGATTTAACTTTAACCATTATTAATCTTGGCTAATTTGGTTTTATCAGCGACTTGATTGATTACAAAACAAGCACATATTTATCCTCTGGAAGCCATGCTAAATGAACAAACACTGTTACTGCATTCCTGACATGTTAGGGGTGTGTGATACCTCCAAAATCCAAACACACGACAACATGTTCTGCTATCAAGTGTTTAGCAACACATCACACATCCCTAGGCCAGACCACTGTCACCTCTCAGATGCCAAATACAGACATTGCCTATAATCATAAATACCAAGATATAACATTCAAAAATAGGGATTGTAAATCCACTCTTTTCAATACACACCTTACAGACCTTTTTGGTGTTCAAAACACAATAGTGGTCTAACTCAAAATAAACAACGAAAAATAAGTAAGATAGATAATAATCCATCTAATCACTTTAAGTCTCTAAAACATACTTCAGTTTACAGTCTACACATATATATCATTTACCTCTTTAATTGCATAACATCTTATACATTTCTTCTTCAAAAATGGAAATAAAAGAAAACAAATTCATATCATCCATCTCAATCATTATTTCCACTAAAATATAGACATGTTCCTAATTTAATAAATTTAATAAAATAAACTTTCTACTTTCAACAGACCCATTTTCAATCATCATAGCCCACATCATATTTAACCATAAATGAACATAAATCTAAATGTGTTAATGTTAAAAACATTTAATCAAAATGACATAATTATCCAGGCATCTTGTTCACTCATCTTTATATCATGACATTATGCTTAATCATACTCAATACCCAATTATTTATGAAAATCACTTTTCACAGAATTTAACCGTACTCAGATGTTATCAGTACAACATTCAAAATCAATTCATTAGGGCTTCCTTTAAAGTCAATTTTTCTCAATGTCTTGTCCATTAAAACTCTTTAGGAGTAAGCTCCAAATGACCAAAATCTTAAACCTCTTAATTCATGTCATTTGGCAGTGATACTTATCATCAAATACTTACTAGCCTTGCCACTTACACCAAAATTGTTATAATTTCACCAAGAACTGACAGATTTTCATAATCTTCCATATCACTTTATAAAGTATTCAAATTTGTACTATATGGCATCATCAATTTATTTAAAGCTGTTTTTAAAACAATTTTGTATTTTGAAAAGCATTCATAGTTCATAATATATTAACTTAACTTGACTTCACAGGTGTTCATAAATCGTTCATAAATTCTGTCAGAAATGTTATTTTCATCTCTTTTCATTTTAACTAATTGTCACAGTATTTCTCTATCAAATGGTTAATATGCCAGTGCAACAAAATATGATCATCATTGTCTCAGTCTTATCTCTACTGCTCTGCAGAAACCAAAATATTATATTACTCATATCTCTCAATCTCAGTCACACAGAAAGCCTTATAGCCACTTGCTCCTTCAACCCTTATTACATAAATAGTAGTTCTCTAGACATCTAATGTCATGCATCCATTTAATGGATGAAAAATAAAATAAAAATAAAACTTTTTCTTTTTAGAAGTTATATTCCTTTGTTCGCCCTCCGGCCTTTCATAAATGTGAGGGGGTCTCTGGATAATCTGGATAGGGATTTTAGCCAATTTGTCACTTTGTCTCTGCCGTCAAATCTATAACATTTACGTTTAACATTTTTGATCATTTGACAGTATTTAAATTTAGACCCTTTGTTGAATTTAGACAAGGGATTTTAACCCATGATGGACGGCAATCTTTAACTTCACAATTCTACTTTTACACAAATACTAATCCAGAGAGTAATTCAAATCAACATCATAAATGACAAAAGTAGTCATAATTACCAGTAACAGACAGAGCTGGATAACCAATCCACTTAAAGCTCATCCCATGTTCTGTATCATCTTTTCATCAGATTCACTTATCAGCTTCTTTAAAGTTTGTCATTTCACTCATTCCAGAGGTTAATGACACAATACACACAATCATGGCTGAAGAGTTCCCCGAACCAACACATACAAAACATAAAGTGCAGCCACCATCACACACACACTCATACTAAACACATAAATATGAACTGCTCATTTTCAAGGTTTGCTTTTGGTGTTAACTCTAAAAATATTTAAACTTAGCTTTTACATGGTCTTTTAACCAGTTTCAAATCATGTCTGTTCTTTATTAATTTGTTTTTAGAAAAGTCAGCTGGGTTGTTTTGGTTCTGATATCATTGCTTTGTTTTGTTTCAGCTTTAGCAGGGCAGTAACAGACAGAGTACAATCCCTGCTTCCACTCAAGCAGTCTCTTTCTCTTCTTGCACAAATAATCTTTTCAACAGCCTCTTAAGACTGTAACTTAGACAAAATGTAATATTAAATTCATTACAATATAGAACTCTTAATCATTCACAAAGGTTAAAAATTAAATGTTTAACTTTCAAATTAGAACCATTACGACCATCTAAAATAAGTTATGCTAGGAGCATTTTTAAGTTATCTTTAGTTTATATAACTCACTTAACCTTTGTTGTCCAGACTTTCTCCTGAAACTTCAAAAGCAGTCTTCATCTTTAGCCACCACGTCTTGGAATTATCCTATGCCATGTCTAATGACCTGCAGGATTAAAAACTATGATAGAGACATATTAGTTCAATATCACACAGCTTTACCATGTTGCTGATATAAATTAATAAGTTTTGTTCTGGTCTCCACAGAAATTAATGACAATCACCTCATGGTCTCAGCCGGCTCTTGAAAGCCCATTTCCATCATAGCTCTTTCCCTCAGGGTGTCCTCTGGCATTTAAAAACATGCCAACCAATGAATATCCCCCATACCCATCTCACATAAAAACACCTCCCTTCAGGAGATGCCCAGTGGCGGCGGTGACCCCCTGCCTTAGGTTGCCCTCTGTCTGGCCAAAGAGGATCTTACCCATCTTTGAGAAATCACCTCATGCACACTGGTAACCGCTCTTTCCATTACAAGATCTTTGACAGTTTTCTTCAACAGAATCAGGTGTTTTCTGGAGCTTTGGGAAGGTGCATTCAAGAGTTATCAGAGCCATTTGGTCTGCCTACTAGTGTTAAAACAGGGAGACAGGTTAATTACAGCAGAATTTCATCACTAAAATCCATTATACTTCTTCAAAGCAGCAACATAGCAGTGCTTAGAGTGAATGTAGTTATAACAACTGTCCATTCAAGGTAATGTTCTGCTACATCTGTAACCGGAGCCATCGGTCCTGTACATGGTGGAGGCTAAGATCAGACAAAGGAGTTACTGGTCATAAATTAGTCAAAAATTTCACTTCTATCATTTAAGGTTTGTATTTAAAGACCTCTTTAAACACATTTTGTTTTACCTGTAACATTTATTGCCCTCTTAATGGCAATCATTTCTTTTAACAAATCTGTGTTTATGATTTTCAACTGAAGCACTGTGCTTTACTATAAATATCTATCTGACACAGGCTCAGATAGCAGCTTTTAGCTGATTTTGAATGAGAGAGAGACTCTGAGGCATTCAGGACTGGTACACTGCATTTTCATAAACTAACATCAGACATTATCTTTTAAAACTAGCCTTAGCCAGAAATGACATGCGTTTTCAAATAAACATAATTTTATATTTGTCTTTTGCCCATACAATGAATTTAGGAACTACAAATTTCCACTCAGATTGAGTCTCTGTTACACTTGCAGTTTCAGCCACAGCACCAAAAATGACATGGTGGGGCCAGATTCAGATAAGCAAATAGTTTTATTACAGCTAAGCACAAGCTTATCTTTTGAAACCAAAACATCAGCTTCTAGGGTTTTCAACATATTAACACCAATTATCTTACCTACAGTGTTTTCACCAACCCAGCATGCAGTCCAATAAACATTATCAGAGTTTTGCAGGAGGAGAGGAACAGGAACATATGTATTACACATTTTTGTCATTTAAACCCTCTACGTCACTATTTATATATTTTTGCAACTTACATGTTTTGCAGTCATTGTCTGTAATTTTACATCAACCTGTATAAAAATTATTATAGATCTTTCCTTCAAAAGGAATTCCTTAAGACTTTAATCTTATGACCTTATTTTTATCTCGTTCTTTTCTTAGACAGAGTGGAAGTCAGTTCTTTGTTTCTTGGTTTTTACTTGGTTTCGTCTATAGAATTTAGCCAGGTGGCCTGATTTGCCACAATTTCTACACCTTATGGGTGAGCGGGTACAGTTACATACAAAATGGCCCTGCTGACCACAATTAAAACACTCTCTGTCATCTGGCGGAGCAACGTTCAGCAACCTGTGTGCTCCAATTTCAGTCTGGTTCCCAGTCTCTGGGGTGGTGCCTAAAGCGGCTACCACTTGGACAGTCTGAGAAGAGAGCTCTGGATCCAATAAAACAGACAATGGCTTGAAATTCATGGCTCTATCTGCTTTTTCAAAAACATCACATTTGGTTATCAAATTGTATCCCTTGTATCCTTGTATCTCAGTTAATGGCACCCCACCCATTTTACAAATCCATGAATAAGCACGAAATTTGAATTTTTCTGGTTCTCTCTTTCTTTGTAGCCAGTCAAGTTGCTGTTTAACTTTCCAATCAGAATTAAAACCCTGGCTGACCATTTTTTTAATGAGTTCTGCAAATTTCTTTGAAGTAAGGGCTTCAGAGCAGAGCTGCTTACAGCGTTTGCTCTCTTCCTTCTCAATATTTTTATCAGGACTGATAAAGTTACTGATCATGTTACTCAATTTGTCAGCCATATCTTATTCACAGTTAATACTTACCTGAAATTATAACAGCAAGAGATGGAGGCGGCGATCTTTAAACAACACAGCTGTGGCTTCTGCGTGATGAAACTGCAAAGTACACCATAAAAACAAAGTCACATATACTGGTCCACACCAATTTGGGTCACAATTTGTATTTTACTCGGGATCATTCCAGATGCATCCCTGGCAAACAACCCTGTATCTATTTTTATTTTGTTTAACTAATAACTTAATCCCTAACTGCCTGATTCTCTAAATTTGGGGTACCCCTATCTGAGATGGAAGAGATGGAGCAGGTTTGCAGTGTATTTCCCAGCAGAACATTGCCCAAAGCATCACACTGCCTCCGCCGGCTTGCCTTCTTCCCATAGTGCATCCTGGTGCCATGTGTTCCCCAGGTAAGTGACGCACACGCACCCAGCCATCCACGTGATGTAAGAGAAAATGTGTTCATCAGACCAGGCCACCTTCTTCCGTCTCTCCGTGGCCCAGTTCTGATGCCCACGTGCCCTCTGTTGGTGCTTTCGGTGGTGGACAGGGGACTGGTCTGCTGCTATGCAGCCCCATACGCAACAAACTGCGATGCACTGTGTATTCTGACACCTTTCTATCAAAACCAGCAACCAACTTGAGCAATTTGAGCTACAGTAGCTCGTCTGTTTGATCGGACCACAAAGGTTAGCCTTCGCTCCCCACGTGCATCAGTCAGCCTTGGCCGCCCATGACCCTGTTGCTGGTTCACCACTGTTCCTTCCTTGGACCACTTTTGATAGATACTGACCACTGCAGACCGGGAACACCCCACAAGAGCTGCAGTTTTTGTGGGAGGGGAACTTCACTGACCTGCACAGAGTCCTGACCTCAAACCAATAGAACACCTTTGGGATGAATTAGAGCGTAGACTGCGAGCCAGGCCTTCTTGTCCTACATCAGTGCCTGACCTCACAAATGCACTTCTAGAAGAATGGTCAAAAATTCCCATAAACACACTCATAAATCTTGTGGAAAGCCTTCCCAGAAGAGTTGAAGCTGTTATAGCTGCAAAGGGTGGGCCAACTCCATATTAAACCCTACGGATTAAGAATTGGATGTCATTAAAGTTCATGTGCATGTAAAGGCAGGCATCCCAAAACTTTTGTCAATAGGGTATATCCTTGAACATATGCATCAGTGGAAAACAACATCATGCTACACAATCCTTCCTTGTAGAGAACTTGTGACTTGTGTGCTGTGCATAATTGGAAAACATATGCTACACATTCCTGTGTCCAAAATGATGATCTCTCCGTGTCTCTCTAGGATCCTTACACACATTACATGTTCGCTCTAACTCATGTACTTAACTTCACACATACAGCTGATTATTAATACTAATAAAGAATAATAATACTGAAAATAATATTAAATAATAAAATTCAACTTAGTTTTGTCGTGGCCACGTCATATTAACTTGTGGGAACGTGATAATATGTCGTGGAGAGAATGTCATATTAACTTGTGGTAACGTGATAAGGCATGGCCTCGAGATCCTATGTTGAGGGAACGACATATTTTTCTTGTGGCCACGACTTCTTTATGCTGAGGGAACGAAATCTATTTCTCATGGCCATGAGTTAAATGTGTAAACAACCTGCAACCTGGAATTATCAGAAATGGATTGGCCTATAATAATATTTATAATAAAATAATAAAAAGCGTGGAATTATTATATTAATATATTATAGCCTATTATATTGCATGTGATGTTGCCTATAAACATCATTCAAATTAAGTTTGTTATCATCAATAAATGATAAAAGAATATGTAAGAACTTAAAATAATATTGGCCTACAAGAAAACATTTTTATCCATCCCATCTCACAGTCTTTTAAATCCATTCACTAATTTTGTCTTTATTTATTTATTTATTTATTTATTTATTTATGTATTTATGCATTTATTATTATTATTATTATTATTATTATTATTATTATTATGCCTATTAAAATTAAATAAATTGAAATATGTTTAATTCCCGTACAGTGAACTTCCCGTAAAATTCCTGTGCATATAGTCAAAGGTTTATTGGCATGACTGTCAGGTATTTACAAAACATAGTCTATGGTACTGTAAGTAGGCTATTCGATATTACATAACATAATTGGTAAAATAATAATAACAAATTATTCGAAACTTCATTCGAATATTGTAACGAGCACGAGGGGCTACAAATGAAAACAGGTGCTCATTTATCGTCACATAGGCTACTGGTGTAGTCTACAGAAATACAGTCACAAGGTCAAAATTTTATTGACATGATCAGGCATTTACAGTATTTACAAAATATTTTCTTTAAGTAACATAATATAGCCTACAGAAAGGTAAAGAGATATGTGAAAGGAAGGGGAAAATAAAGCAAATACATAATGAATAAAAAATGTAACCAATAGGCCTAATAATAATATTAAAAAAAAAAAAATTGACGCATTAATGTCTTGATTAAATTGTATTAAATTGTCATATCAATGACATTATGTTTTCAGTCGCATTTATTAAATGCAGTTTACTCATGTACTTAATATTAAATTATAAAATTTTGCTCTGTTCTGTGTGACTTTTGCTGCAAACTCGTTTTGAAGGATTACATAATGTTAAACAAGACTACACTTTGAAAACTTAAAATGAATAGCATGAATTATGCAATTGTTTAACCATTATTTATCATGTAATATTTATTTTGTTTGCCGTGGAACACAAAAAAAAACCGTTTTCTCAGTTTAGTCCTATGCTATGACTGACAATAGAACCATAAAATACACAATAAACGCAACATAAATTCACAAAAGCAATCAAGCATCAGAAAGAAATCCTGTTTTGTCCAAATAAGTCCATGTTATAAAACAAAATACATGAAACTGGCATTCACAGAAATAATAAAGATAGACAAACTTTGTAATTTAACATAGTAATAGTTCAATTATGTAGAATTAGTAATAGTAATAAAAGGGAAGATCTAATGATTTCTAGTTGTTGTTTTTTTTTCTAGGTACTTGGACAAAAAACTTAAAAATAATCACATAATAATAAATAAAAACATGCTATAGCATTGTGACATGACCTTGCTGTACAGTACTTCATCTCACACAGTAAAAAGAGGAGATCAACCATTCAGAGGAAAGTAAATTGGAGAAATATGGAGGCTGTGAATGCAAATACAGCTTTCTAATTACAGTTTTTCCCAATTGATTTGACACATTTCTCTAAACTCAGGTCACAGTTAGCACAGCAATCTAAACACTTTGTAATTGTACTAAACAGGTTGTAACACAAAAAAGTGTGTAAGCATGTGCAAATTGGCCTGTAGGTATAGAATTATGGCTGTGGTCGTGTCTGAGAGAGAAAAGAATTAATGTGATTTGAAAGATGTAGTCATTGAATGTATTTTGTGCCAAAGCAATGATAAATGATCCACAGTTTATCCCACATAGACTGCTGTTGTGCTCACTATGTGAAGAGTTTTGAAAAAGTGACCTAAGTTAGTAATACACACAACACAGGAAATGCATATTTCCTAATTGTTTACACAGCTGTCTCAATTACAAAAACTAAAAAAGGGAAAAAAAAAACAACAACAAAAAAAAAAAGAAGAAGAAGAATGGGAAAAGGAAGAGGTGTAAGAGTGAGAGGTTTTGGAGAGGATAGAGTAAGCGTAATATTGAGAAGGAGATGAACAGTGGAAGAGGTAGAAAGAGATGAGGGGAAATGAATAGATTGTATAGGTAGAGGAGATGGAGCAAGAAGAGTTGAGGAGGAGAAGCAAGAAGACCTGAGGATGTAGGTAAAGGAGTAAAGGGAGAAGAGATGGTAGAGTGGAAGGCAATTGTATTAGTGGAAAGAACAAGAGAAGAAAATATAACAAGACATGGACAGAGAGGAAGGGGAGAGGTAGAAGGATAGGGTACAGGCTGGTTTCAAATGAAATCAGAGCCACCCTAATTGACCATGTCATAAATGATGGTCTTTCCTTGAAGGAAGCTGGACAGAGAGTTCAGCCCAATATAAACATGTGCCAAAGCCCCTGGACAACAAGTGCTGCAATCCACTGGTGTTGTGGCACAAAACGCTGTCTTGGGGCCACACAACACAGAAAAGCTTCTAAATTTTTTAAACTCCCTCAATGAAATCCACTTTGCGCAGGGTGATCAGGAGGAAATTAAGCGAATGTGTGTAGTTGTTTGGGACAATTTCCAGTTTCACCATTCAGCACTGGAGTGCTTCAGCAAGAGTGGTTTGAGCGTCACCCACATTTCAGGATGGCGTTCCTTCCAGCATTTTCTCTTCTTGGAGATGAAAAGTATATTATTGCAACCATTACATCCAAGTAAGTCTTTGTGACAAGCAGGACGGCGAGAGCCATGAGAGAGCGGCGCGAGGCACACCGGTCTCGAATCCTCTCACGGAGGAGCTCGGAAGCATGAAGGGAGGAGCGACAACAGTGAAGGACGAGAGAGGACCAGGCCTGGATCATTTTTACTTTCAGTTAGTTTATTTATTTATTAAAGTCTTTTGAACGTTCAAAAGACTTTAATAAATAAATAAATAAACAAACTGTCCTTCACTGTCGTCGCTCCTCCCTTTATGCTTCCGGGAGCAGTCAAGCAGTCACCTTCCACCTTCCACCTTCCACCTCTACAAGAGAAAGGACTGTGTCGCTACCAGATAAGCCTTCAGTCACTTTTCATCCACTACATTACTAACCTGTTTCATCCCCGCTTTGCTATTACCGTCTGTAAATAAAGACTTGTTATTGTGACTTCCTTCGTCTGTCCTCTTCTGTTTGTGACACTCTGTGACCCATGTTTAGATTCCACAGGCAGCACATTACACTCTTAAGAACAGCAACGCATTTTGCTATTTCACTATTTAGTCAATTTCATTAAAATAGCAAATGCACTCGCGTACATATGTTCGCCCATGGGCGTGCTGGTCTGAAAACGTCTGTTCAGGCGCATTGTTGGTGCGTTGCTATTTTGAGGCAACTGAAAATGGCAGTATTTTTTGTGTTATTTAAAGGGCGCGTTAGTAATATGCATCTATAGACAGGTGCACAACGCATGTACACTCTGCTTATTACACACACAGGGACGCGCAGCAGCACGCAAACATTTTTAAAATTTAAAAATAAAAGGATTCCTCTCTGAAGAAGCGTTCAGTCTTTCCGCTCACAAATTCCACCATGTAAATAGCGAATCTGCCATGGTGCAAGCACAACTGGTATTTAAAGGGAATGGGAGATAAGACTCTGGTTGTTTTATTGCACGTTATGCCCAAAACACATCCATGACTCATTAAGAGACTAGGTACAACACTTTTGGACCATGCATCTGGCACGCAGACCGTTTTTTCCATTGTTAAACTAGCAAAAGTGGATTCAGACACGCCCTAAGTGCACCTGCTCCATGCACTTCAGACCATGCACTCAGATTGTTAAAATAGGGCCCTAAATCTGTATTTTTCAGGTTGGCCCATCTAATGTTCTTAACCTTCTAGGGATGTGATGACACATTATCAGAGATGCAAATGAGCCTTTTATTAGCTGTATATTATTTATGGTATATTTTTTACGTAGCTTCTCTTTCTCTTGAAATATTACTTGCATGTACCACACAAAACAGATGGAACGTTTAACCCAATATAAAGAGCCAGCTGCCACAAACTGTGAATAAGCAGAAGTGTCACTGACTGATCGGCCTAAAACTGCTGGTACTGCCTGCTTGCTGAACCTGTTGACACGGCATCTTAAAATGCACTGTTCAATATCAGCCAGTCAATAAAAACAATGTGGCACTGACATGAAAATGATAACTGCATCGGGCTGAAACTAGCAAAAAACACTTGCATCGCGCCTGGCTTCGCATTGCGCCGGGTGTATGATAGGGCCCTTAGTATGATTTGAGCTGAATAAGTAGCATTTCTAATACCATTGTTTTGTTGCTACATGCTAATTATATTGCTTATTTTATTTAGTTATTGAAATTAATTTTTGACAAATAATTTTGTTTTTTTTCCATTTTGATCCAAAGTAATCAAATAGATTAAAGTGGTAATTGCATGACTAGAATAGCTGCCTTGGGGTATTGCCAAGATGGCAAACATGAAGACTAAATTTGGAGGTGGCACAACAGAGCAAAATGATGCATAGAAATAAGGAAAAACAAACAAACAAAAAGAAGTTTCAACAATCTCAGAAAAAAAAGAAACAAAAGCTGTCACCGGGGCTGTACCCTTTCAAAAGGTGCACCTTTCAAAAGTGTACATATTAGTACCAAAATTGTACATATTAGACCCTTTTGAAGGTTGAACCTTTTGAAGGTTCAGCTGATGCTCATGACAAGCATCACTGATAAAGAATATATATTTTAATCAGTAAGCAAATATGTCCACAACAGATTTGAATGGTTGCCTTTTTTTGTTAAAAAAAAAGGCCAAATCACAAATTGATATAATGATCTATTCTAGACTGCCTATGGGATCCTAAGAGATGAACGGTTATTACCTGCCGCCATGGCTAAACCTTTTTACCAGGCCTGAGGATCCCTGGTCACAACCAGAAAAAATATCATTCATTATTGCTCTGTGGATTTGGGAGAGAATTCAGAACATCTGGAGGTGGGTATGTGTGACTTCATTTTCAGAAATGTAAATGTTCTGAACCTAGAATTTTCCTTTCAAATGAAATTCAAGAGTTGACGTATTTCTGGATTGTTCCGTTCTTCAAAGCTCATCTCTGAGGTGTTGTCATAGCAACAGTTCTGAAAGCTAAAATCTGCTAAAGAGTAGGTTTATTAATCAGGACTAAATTGTGGCATATTAGTTGGTGGTGATCATGGACGTCTGTCCTAGTCACTGCTCCATTCTTACATGGATATTATAACAATATTTTTTTTTCTAAGAAAAGGTCTACATGAAATGATAATAATGCACATATATTTTTTTATATAATTTTTTTTTTTTTTTTTATAAAATAATGTTGGTAGGTGTACTCACTTTAGTGACAACATATGAAGACTAATATACAATATCATAATGTTGCAAAATCCCTGAATGTGGCGAAGTCTTTGTGCTATAGATTGCCAGTAAAAGAAGGATTCAATGATCTTTTCAATAATTGACTGTTGAGGAGAGAGTGACATCAGTCATTGCTGCTACATTCTTCGCTGATGTTGCTTTCTATAATAAATGGCAATTCAAAATATCAGTGATTCAATTACGCTTCCTATATACAGAAAATATTTTTTCCAAGGATGTGATTGGCACATGTACCACCATGGCAGCTTTATCAGTTGTCTAGACCAGTTATTTTCTTTTGAGAAACCTACAACAGAACATGCTGAATGTAATCCTTCAACTGACGCGAGCATGTCATGGTTCAAAGGAGTTCAGATTGAGAGACAGGAGGCTTTCTGGCCCTTGCACGATTAAACAACCTAACAAAAATAATCCTGTTAGCATCTCTGTTTCTCTCTGTGTATCTGATACAGGGCTCTGCTTCCGCTCAGTCTCACTCTCACTTACTTTCTCACTTTCTGCCAGCGTAAGGCCTCTCTTGGCTGTTGATATATGCCCAGCATTAGTGTGAATTACTCCTGCTGTTATCTGTCGTGTGTGCCAGGCTCCTGCTTCTGTGAACACACTGACACTACCTCACAGATGCCCACCTCCACTGTATCAATTCATTTGTTTTGGATGAATCATCTTTATCTCGAGTGCATAGCTTATTAAATGGAGACTCACAGGACAAGGGCCATTTTCTGTGATGTATAGCTCTCTCAGACAACTCAGCCAGTAAAAAGCAGCTTTTTAGCACAGCCCTAGATACAGGTTAGCACAAAGGAACAGCTCAGAAACAGAGGCTTTGTTCAGAAAGTCAGTGTCTGGGACTATATACTAACAGGTATGACAATGATAACTGATTATCATACCATAATTATAACCATAGTGAAACTGAATAAAGTAAATTTGATGATGATGTCCAGAAATGACCAAAAATGATAATTGCCAAACTCACTATCAAATTGTGGCTGAGTTTAGAATATTTAATTTAATTGTTTATATCTGAACTGAGTGTGAACTCTAAAACAAGATTGATCTGTATTCTGCTGCTGTGTGAACGCAGCCACATTTAGCTTTTAAAACATCCAACACAGTGGTTCAACCTTCTTGTCTAAGGCCCCCCATTGTCCACAAAAATAATTAATTTACATAGGAGTGTGTATACATTAAAATAAGTAACTAAAATAATTATTAATTAATATAATTAAAAATGTCTGGGGGTGAATTAAATAAAAAAGTTTGGGAGTGAATTAAATTAAGAAATTTTAGATCTTTTAGCATATTTTAAAAGATGCTTTATCATATTTTAAATCATCTTAAACTTGAGGCCCCCTTGGAAGTTTGCTGAGGGCACTTGGTTGAGAACCCCTGCTCTCGTGTATGCAGTTTTGTTTTGTGCTCCAACATGAACAAAATTGACCCCATTTACTTTCCTGATGCAGGTTCCTGGTTGTATTGTGTATGATTCAACTGTGCTTGTGTGGCGGTAGGGAATCAGAAAAAAAAAAAAGAAACTCTAAAATATAGCTGACTACGCCACCCTGATGACCAGGGAAATATTAATACTTATGAGTTAATCACATACAAAAAGGACACACAGGATCGTGTTTTAAAAGGAAGAGAGCCTGAGACATGGATACCAAAAAGTTGTATTTATACAATATTCAAGCAGTAATCGTAAAAGCATTAAAATACTATAGGACCGGGTTAGAATAGACAAACATGGAAGACACTGGAAACAAGAAAAGGAGACCGAGGCTTACCAATGGCAGGTAAGCTAGTTTAGTGAGCACCAGGCTCCTATATCACAATCTTACCACCTTGTGCACAGGCCTCACCACACCACACGCACACCAGTAAGGTCAAGCATAAAAATCAAACTGCACTCTGTGACAGAGTCCCACCACCGCACACAAGGGTCTACTAGCGGCCTGCCCTGAAGCCTCGGCTCCTGCAACAAAAGACAAAATTAACCCAAACTGTTTCCAAATAAACAAACAAAATAGTAAATTATAATACTAATGCTTAACCTAGATGAAATTAAAAAACCAAGTGAAAAGCATAGTTAGTAAACTAAAACAAAACAAAGGAAACAAAACACCTGCTATGAGGTTAAGACTCAAACACCAAAAATGGAGGTGGATACCCATATGGAAAAGTTTTGTTAAAAACATCTGTGATTCTTATATGTATAAGAATACTGTAAGGATCATATATGCTGCAAAAACAACATATACAAATTCCACAATATAAATGTATTTTTAATCATATATGTCCTACACTGTAAAAAAAAAATATATATATATATATGCTGGAGGGTGTTAAATACAACCCCTGCAAAGCATTTAGATTTTACTTTAGTATATTAACAGGGTATATACAGAACTTCTTAAGTTGAATTTAATACCTTTTACAAACCTGATTCCAAAAAAGTTGGGACACTGTACAAATTGTGAATAAAAAAGGAATGCAATAATTTACAAATCTCATAAACTTATATTTTATTCACAATAGAATATAGATAACATATCAAATGTTGAAAGTGAGACATTCTGAAATGTCATGCCAAATATTGGCTCATTTTGGAATTCATGAGAACTACACATTCCAAAAAAGTTGGGACAGGTAGCAATAAGAGGCCGGAAAAGTTAAATGTACATATAAGGAACAGCTGGAGGACCAATTTGCAACTTATTAGGTCAATTGGCAACATGATTGGGTATAAAAAGAGCCTCTCAGAGTGGCAGTGTCTCTCAGAAGTCAAGATGGGCAGAAGATCACCAATTCCCCCAATGCTGCGGCGAAAAATAGTGGAGCAATATCAGAAAGGAGTTTCTCAGAGAAAAATTGCAAAGAGTTTGAAGTTATCATCATCTACAGTGCATAATATCATCCAAAGATTCAGAGAATCTGGAACAATCTCTGTGCGTAAGGGTCAAGGCCGGAAAACCATACTGGATGCTCGTGATCTTCGGGCCCTTAGACGGCACTGCATCACATACAGCAATGCTACTGTAATGGAAATCACAACATGGGCTCAGGAATACTTCCAGAAAACATTGTCGGTGAACACAATCCACCGTGCCATTCGCCGTTGCCAGCTAAAACTCTATAGGTCAAAAAAGAAGCCATATCTAAACATGATCCAGAAGTGCAGGCGTTTTCTCTGGGCCAAGGCTCATTTAAAATGGACTGTGGCAAAGTGGAAAACTGTTCTGTGGTCAGACGAATCAAAATTTGAAGTTCTTTTTGGAAAACTGGGATGCCATGTCATCCGGACTAAAGAGGACAAGGACAACCCAAGTTGTTATCAGCGCTCAGTTCAGAAGCCTGCATCTCTGATGGTATGGGGTTGCATGAGTGCGTGTGGCATGGGCAGCTTACACATCTGGAAAGGCACCATCAATGCTGAAAGGTATATCCAAGTTTTAGAACAACATATGCTCCCATCCAGACGTCGTCTCTTTCAGGGAAGACCTTGCATTTTCCAACATGACAATGCCAGACCACATACTGCATCAATTACAACATCATGGCTGCGTAGAAGAAGGATCCGGGTACTGAAATGGCCAGCCTGCAGTCCAGATCTTTCACCCATAGAAAACATTTGGCGCATCATAAAGAGGAAGATGCGACAAAGAAGACCTAAGACAGTTGAGCAACTAGAAGCCTGTATTAGACAAGAATGGGACAACATTCCTATTCCTAAACTTGAGCAACTTGTCTCCTCAGTCCCCAGACGTTTGCAGACTGTTATAAAAAGAAGAGGGGATGCCACACAGTGGTAAACATGGCCTTGTTCCAACTTTTTTGAGATTTGGTGATGCCATGAAATTTAAAATCAACTTATTTTTCCCTTAAAATGATACATTTTCTCAGTTTAAACATTTGATATGTCATCTATGTTGTGTTCTGAATAAAATATTGAAATTTGAAACTTCCACATCATTGCATTCTGTTTTTATTCACAATTTGTTCAGTGTCCCAACTTTTTTGGAATCGGGTTTGTACTACCTTTTTTAATACCTTCAAAATATTTTTTAATACCAGCGCGACTTCAAGCTGCAACTGTAGTGGCGTAAATGAAATAGCTTTCCAAATGGAATAACATATTGCATCACAATGTAACGAGGTCATTATAACTTAACATCAACACTGGACTCAAAAACTGCCCACAGAGATAAGAATAGAAATAAAGACAGAAGAGGAAGGAGACATCTTCTTCATAGATCATTAGTCAGTAAGTCTGATGTGTGAGCAATCTAAAAAAGAGGTGGCCGTGAAGTAAGCACAGGTGTTATTAAAATAAATTAATCAAGATGTCACAATGGGCCTTTGTCCATAGTTTTTAATCAATGTCAAAAAGTAACAATTGCATAACAATGTTGGACATTTGAATGAACAGCTACGCATCAAAATTTGAACCAAATTTCCATGTGGTTCAATTTGGGCCTTGAAAAATAAAAAGAGGAAGCAACCAGATAATAATAAAATGCAACTTTACACTGTAATTATGTAAGTATGTGACAGATTTCACTGCCTGTAACATTGGGCCTATGTTGACCAGTCATTGGCATGTCTACTCATTTGGCCCTTAGTAGAATAAAGTGCCTTATTAATAAAGTGCAGAATATCTCGTTAACTATGTGCCATACACCAATCGGTTCTCTTCAAACACACTTCCCTATACAACCTCCACTTTAGGCTACAACGTAAATCCCCCTTTGAAATGCTGGAATTGCAAGGAATGCGATGACGAGAGGATCCCCTCGTGCTGCCAAGATGGCATCATATGAGGCCGGTTTTTGGACCCTCTTATCTTCTGCAGCATCCACAAACTTTTGAAGCATGGGCCAAACCTTGATTGCTCTCTCTGCCACCGGAACATTTTCCACCCATCTATGGCCGCAGAAAGAGAGGGGAAAGCAAGAGGACCTGGTGAGGTTCGTGAAGTCCTCTCTCCGGGCAGGGACATTGTAGAACAGAAAATGCATCGCTCGCAGGAGTTTTTCAAGTTGCCAGGCTGTAAAGCCTGCCTTCATGGCATTGTGGAGGGTATGAAGTCCACAGCTCCCAACCATTATGACTTGAGTGCCTCCATGCAGCTCAGCATGCTCCTTTTGAAGGCGATCTAAGAGCTTAAAATTTACATTGGGGCCATCCATTCCAACCGACAGAAGCTGCCTCATGTTCAGTTGTGCAACACATTCCTGTGAATTGTCACATAGAAGAAAGATTGTTTGAATAACATTTATTGTTGAAGTAAACTGCATTTAATATACAGACAGACAGTAATACATGCTTCAAATTGAACATTTATAAAACAGATAGTTCCAGTTGATTCTGATTGGTTGAGCCACGTTCAAAGCCGTTGTAAATTACTCAACACAAACTCACACCTGTGACCGCATTACATTAGTGTGACTGCGCAACTGCCATTTGTGATGCTTTGTTGCTGCATGTGTTGCTTAGCAACCTCTTTGGAACTACATATCTTGGCGGAGGAATAAACGTGTTATTTACATTATATATTTTTTGTTGCTGGTGTTTATTTTATTAATAAAATAAATATTTAAATGAATATTTTTATGGAGTAACCGTTTTATAAAAACAGTTTTAGAAAAGCAATAAGCCCTGCGAAGCCGTGTTTTACAGTGGATTAAATCACAGCTTCGCAGGGCTTACTGCTTTATTAGACAACCTTAGCCTATAATTATAGCATTATTAACCTAAAGTAAAACATGAGCCAAGTGTTGGGCTACATTTGACAGTGATAGATATGTCAGGACTGTTTTGTCAAAGTTAGATGATTGGTTCTCCAGCTGTGGCTCACTATTGGTGGTACTCAGGAGACAATTAAACATACAATAAAATCATTTAAACAGAATCCCTATAATTTATGTTTGGCTTTATCAGAGCCATGCTAAACCTTCAGATTAAGCATTACAGTAAGTCTATAACACTATGCCCATCACAAGCCATGTCAATGTTAGTCACAATGGTGGTACTTGGAAAGCCTAATATTTTCTGAGGGGGTACTCTGTGAAAAGTTTAAGAACCACTGGCCTAGATATTGAGTCAATTTGAGAGGTGGAGCAGGACCCCATGGCCTGCCTGCTTGTGGCCTAGACTGGAGCTATTAATCCTGAATTTGCATATTTAACAGGTAAGTTAGTCTACTCCAACTTCCATTTAATTAAATCAATTTTCCAATATTATAGCCGAATATTTATTACCTAAAATCAACAGTAGGCTAAATAATAAAATGATCACAAATGCGTGAAAATGTTCGAATGCAAACAACTATGTAAGCATATAGGTCTACCAAAAATTCAAAGAAAATTAACTTACTTTGATATGCTGCAGCAGGTCATCAGCTCTTGTGTGTCCCAGGAATTCGGAGCCAAAATATCTTGACCTGACACAACTATCCTCCAAAAAACGAATATGAATGTCCATCTGTTTTTTTTTTTAAGGATTGGTTGAGGCTCTCGTCAAACATTAGGACGAACGGCCCTGCTTTGTTTATGGTCTCCACCAGTTGCTTCTTAAAATATGGTGCAATACCAAATTTGATCATGTAAGCGGACTTATCCTTGCCTAAAGCGACGGATTTCGCTATGTCGGAGTTCGGAAACATATTTCGAAACAGCTCTCCAATGCCATCGTTCGAATTGAAAGAGTGGTGTTTAGTTGCTAGGTCTAAACACCACAGCACCTTAGCTCGCAATGTAGCGGTGGTGATAGGGCATAGCGTCTGCTGTCTGACGTCTGTCATGCACCTGTTGACGATGCTGCTAGGACTACTGTTGGCAGTGGTTTGCATCGGGAGAGCAGTCGAGGTTGAGGGCAAAGCAGTGGAGGTTGAGGTCGTTGATGCAGCCGTAGTGCAGAACATTGATATGGGAAGCTGCTCGCTACGTCCGCGCATCCTAGCTTGCTGGCTATTTGATTCCATATGCGATTTGACGCCATTCACCCCCACCCAGATTATATTAATTGTCTTCTTGCAGACGTGGCAATATGCCTGTTGCCAACTACTGGCCTAAGCCAGTCTTTAAATCTTGAGTCCTCCAGCTAGAGGTCCAAAAACTTGCATTTCCCCATGTTTTAATTACTGAATGGAAGCAAGCTCGCGTACATGTTTGGCAGCAAGCCAGCCAGGTACCCAGTTTGTTTCAGCGCGCGCGCGAACTAACACCACCTCACATGATATCGCTCAGGTCCTACTCTCAACATATAAATAAATCCACGCGAATTTTAGAAGAAAGGCCTGCACTTAACACAAATTGAAAATTTATCAAAAAAAAAAATTGGGCTCGAAAATGTAATACCTCGTCAGATGACGTTTATTAGTTTTTTAATACTTTTTAATGCCCTTAATTTTGGCTAATTTAATTTACTACCTTTTACAATCCCGCGGACAGCCTGTATTAGTTAGCAAGTAAAATATATAAAATGGGTACACCCTTACGCAAAGAAAATATATTTATATTAAAATATATATATGAATGATCAATATATTAAATTATTTAACAGTATATTGAAAATATACAGAATAAATATATTACAATATATTGAATAATACATGAGGAATTGCCGCTTTTCATATATTGAAAAATATGTGACAATATATTTACTTGTATATCATAATGTATGTAATTTTATATTCAGTAATACACTTCAGATGTACATGTGATCAGATATGGTACTGCAAAATATATTGAACATATATTTACTCATGCAGTATATACACATACATATATAGAAATATATTACATTTCCTATATTTTGTAATTATTTACATAAATAATATATATAATTACATATTACGGCTCTACTCTTCAGCACAATGGTAACCCCAAAAACTCCAGGCAGAAACCCTTTAAATTACAAAATAATAGAACATTAAACACTAACAGATCCCCCCTATATTAATATTGAGCAAAAACACATGAAATAACATTTAACTTTAACATTTACCCTCCTTTAACAGTCAGAAGCAAAGCATGATGGGAACTAGAAATTTGTTGTAACTCTTTCTGTGAAAGTGTGTAGGCCTATATGTGCGTACATACATTCACATTAATAAGGGAACATGCAATATACAGTATATGTATAGGCTACACAATAAAGGATAAAACTTTATTAATATTACATGTAATGCTATTTATGTCTTCATGTCTATATATTTTTATTTGTATTAATATATAGCAATACATGGTCAATGCATATTGCAGAATATTGAAAAATATAAGCACTAGTTTCCCATAATGGAAATGTACTATGTAGCCTAATACATCAAATTATATTTTGCAAGTATATTCCCATATATTTTTGTTTCGTAATGGCATTCTACCTACACGACCTATTTGTTAACATTAATATCAGCAACATTAAAACAAAATTAAACACCCACAAATATTAGTTCTGTCATCGCAAATTGCGCATGTGTCAACGCGCCCAGGCGGAAATCAATCGCGGGGTTCATCGTCTTCCAGCGCGGGACCGCGAAGTGTCAAGCTCCAGGTAAGATTTGTGTTTGTCATGTCATTCTCAATGCAAATGTTAACTTATTTAATGGTAAGATTTGCCAAAAGATTTGTAATTTGCTCGGTTCTGTTATCTTGTCGCGCCACAGCCTAAGTGGTAACGTTAGGTTAGCTGACAGGTAATGTTAAGCCTAATAAAGCTGCGCACGCGCGAAATTTAAACATTTACAATTATTTAACGTGCAAAAACATCGTTCACAACAAGTTAAAAACTATTATATTTTTATTAAAGTTATTAAACTATACTATTGCTCTCCTCATTTGTTAGTCCCTTTGGATAAAAGCGTCTGCTAAAAGATTAAATTTAAATGTAAAAACAAGACTATTCTTGTTATTTAACTATGTAATTTGGTATTAAGAAAGCCCTCGAGCACATGGTTAGCATAAATGTACAAAAAGCAAAAGATGGAATATATATAATGTGATATTTGTTTATGATCCTTTTGTGATCATTAATAGTCTATTTTGTGCCAATTCATTTTAAATGAGCTGTGTTTTAGTGAACTTGGGTTTGCAGATTGCACAAGCGTAGTTATTTCCCAAAATATATGTTGAACTTTAAGGAAAATCTAAACTTTTATAATTTGCATTCATTTAAATGCAACATATATAAATATAAATTATGTACAATATTAAAATCAGTACATTATTCAATAGAAAGCACTGTATAAGAATAGATTGTTATACTGGAATACATTATAGTGAAAAGTGTTTCTAATATTCATGTATGTAAATGGAGTGGTCAAGATATTAGAAACACCTCTTAATATAATGCAGTCCAGTTCTGCACCACTGCAAACTACAACCTCAATAATAAACATGTAGTTAAATTAATACCTCCCTGATGAAAGTGTACATACATAAAAGGGGAAAATAAACCAAAATTTCATTTATTTCACCAAGCTTTAACTGTTGCTCTCCTCTTTTTTAGATTTTGCATCATCATGCAGATGTAATTATGCATCATGCAATAGCAGCGTTTTTTTTTTTTTTTTTTTTTTTTTTTTTTATCAAGATGCAGCTTACATTGATTTAAGCCAAATGCAACTTAGTTGTCTTCACTAAATCTTGATGTGGTATTACAATTGAAATAATAATATTATATAATAATCTAATGATTAAAAATGGTTAAAAAAAAACATATTAAAAAAAATGAATAAAACATTTCTGACTTTCTTTTTCTTCCACAGAATGATCTATATGAAAACATTCGAAGACCAAGCAAAAAGAATTGTACTACAAGTTCAGCCACAGACTGTTTCATCCCATGAAGACTGGTTCAGTTTTAAATGGGAATTGTTGAAGAATGTAATGTAACGTGAGTGGTAAGACCTTAACTAATGTTAACAAATGAGACCTTATTGTAATGTATAAACTAACATGAACTAACAATAAGCAATACGGGCGAGTTGCGACATACGACGGGAGCATAGACCACCTTGACAGTTGATGTACGCAACGGTCGACATATTGTCCGTCCAGACCAGCAAATGCATGCCCCACAGCAACGGCAGAAACCAGCATGGGGCCCGAAGCCCCAGATGGCTGAGGTGTCTGAGCACCAGGTCCCTGTGATCGCATAACTAATCTCGTGACTGGGTCTGACTGAGCCAGTCATCGAGATATTTGAGGATGCAAATACTCCCTTCAACGGGGTAAGGGCAGCCTCCGCTATCTTTGTGAAGACATAGGGCGGCAGGGACAGGACCTTGTACTGATATGCCCGCCCCTCGAACACAAATCGTAGAAACGGTCTCTGTCGAGGTAGGATTGAGACATGAAAGTATGCATCCTTCAGGTTGATCGAATGCACGTGAGGATGCATTTCTGCGTCAGTATCTTGAAGCTTGTGAAGGACCCAATTCAAGACATGCAGATCCAAGATCTGTCATAACCCACCGCCTTTTTTGGACACGATGAAGTATGGACTGTAAAACCCTCACTTCATATCGGCTGGAGGGACCAGGTCTATTGTGTCCTTCGCCAGTAGGACTGTGATCTCCGCACGCAGGACAGGAGCGTCCTTGTCTGCCACTGAGTTAAACCAGATGCTGCAGAACCTGGGGGGACACTGTGCAAACTAAATCGCATAGCCGAGTCTGATTGTCCGAATGATCCAGCGAGACGGCCTGGTAAGCTCTAGCCATGCTTCCAGATACCGTGCAAAGGGGACCAAAGGGACAAAAGACGTGCACGCAGTGGGGCAGCACTGTGGAGCGCAGGGGTCCGCCTCAGAAGGCACAGCATCCCGTTGTGGGGTCCGTGAGTGGGGTGACACACTTACCTGGCTCCACGGTTCCCGTGAGGGAGAAGCAGGAGACACGTGAGAAGGTGTTGCGTCCTCGAACGGCAGAGTCCTGCCTGTTGGCAAAGAAAGAGGTGGATGAGGGGCAAGGTGTTGCATCGCCCACTGTCAACCCACACCTCATGTGACCCAGAGATTGAGAAAACTGTTCTGGCAGATGGGGGGTTGAGAAAGCGGACATTGTCGACTTCTTTTATCTCAGCCAGGGTCAGTCAGAGATTGCATTCCTGGACCACTAGCGTGAACATTGTCTGCCCAAAGGGACCGCACAGTGACTTTCGTCGCCCTGAGGGCGAGGTCTGTTGCTGTGCGCAGCTCCTGCATCAACCCTAGGTCAGAACTACCCTCGTGCAGCTCTTTTAGTGCTTTGGCCTGATATACCTGCAGGAGGGCCATAGCGTGCAGGGCGGAGGCGGCTCGTCCAGTGGGAATGTAAGCCAGGCCTTGGACGGGAAACACGGGCGACCCCGCCAGATAGCAGCATTTTGTGGGCACAAATGCACCTCAACTGCACGTTCCACCTAGGAGATCTTCACGTACCCTTTGGCTGCCCCACCATCGAGGGTAGTGAGAGCGGATGAGGCAGCAGAGCAGCTTCTGGCAGATAAAGGTGCCTTCCACGACTCACGCGCTTCTGGGAGAAAGGGACCGGAGCGGGATGATGCTGTGCAGCATGCCCCACCCCGAGAAACCAATCATTCAACCGTGAGCGTTTGGGACATGGTGAAGGGTTCCACTTGAGCCCAACGCTCACGGTGGCCCAAGAAAGCATGGCAGTCAGCTCCGGGTCGGGAGCCCTGAATGAGATGCTAGGTCCCCCATGGGAAGGACCAGCAAACGCAGCCGGAAGCTCCACAGCCTGCAATGTGAAAGAGGAGTGGGAGGGCCGCGGGGATTGACTTGGCAGGAGAGCTCCCACTGTAACCCTCAGATCACCCTGTGTATTAACCGAAGTGGCTCTCTGCTGTGCAGAAAGACCAGATCGGGGACTAACAGAGGGGACTACACATTTTTCGAGGTATTGGAGTCTCGATCTTAACATCACGATGGTCATCTTCCCACAGTGGTTGCATCACTCATCATGGGAAGCTACCTCAGCGTGCTTATGGCCCAGACACGTGAGGCAGAGATCGTGGCTGTCTGGCGGGGCCAGGAAAAGACTGCATCCAGAAACACATGGGTCTTGAAAAAAAGTGCAAAATCACATTCTTGTTTACTCGTGCTCTTTCAATGTTTCAATGTGCCCAGGGAAACAGTCACTGCACTTATCCGTTCAAGGCTCTTTTAGTGACCGTGACCTCCGCTGGAACACGCCGTCACACCAACACTGGAACAGCTTCCCTCTTGTTCTGATACTCTCTGAACAATGATTTAAGTGCAGAGTGAAACAACGTCCAGTCGGCTCTGAAGCAAAAGCTTAATGTCTGAGTTTGCACGCTGCCTTATATACCCGGTAGTGATGTTACGTTCGTGAACAAATCGTTCTTTTTCAACAAATCTTTTAGGTGAACGAATCGTTCTCGTTCACGTAGTCCATTGACTCATATTTCTCGTTCACTGAAATTCCTCCCTCCACAGCAGCGTGGCGCTATTAGCAGCGAGCGCATGCGCAGCTCTGTGGACTGTTTTTAAATAAAATGACCATTACGTTTGAGTCATGTCATGCACTTCTCTAAAAACTGTAAAACAAATAAAAAATGTGACAGTATTGGTTAGATAGATCTCATGTGTGTCAGGTCAGCAAATAGCATTCTAGATCGGGCTGTGAAGAGCATGTAATTGGCATGTAATGTAATTGGCATTAGCATGTGAGTCATCGTTCAGCAATCAGCAGAAAGCGGATGCAAAGCGCAGTTATAGACATAGGCTACGCTTGTTTATAACTCCACGTTTACCATAATCCCAGATATATGAATGTGTAAATGTCTGACCAAACAATTAAAATGTTAATCATGCAAGAAAACCTTGTGCTTTGGTCATCTGAACCACTTATTTAGACTTATTATATTTAATGAGTAGATTATGCACACATTTTAATAAAGCCAAATCAGTTTTTTTGTAAGTAAATACGTTCGTTGACTTAAGACATAAATCAAATCAAATCAAATCAAATCACCTTTATTTATATAGCGCTTTTTACAATGCCAATTGTTTCAAAGCAGCTTCACAGTGGTAACAGGAAAATAATGCAACAGAATTTGATTCGGCTGTACAGCCGCTCTGGTGAAAACGGTGTTGTCATCCAGCTCATTTCAATTCTCATATATTGTCAATGCGGGCAGATCAGTAATATAGTTGAAATTTAAGTGTCCCCAACTGAGCAAGCCAAAAGCCAAAGGCGACGGTGGCAAGGAACCAAAACTCCTTCAGGGCCAGAATGGAGAAAAAAACCTTGGGAGAAACCAGGCTCAGTCGGGGTGCCAGTTCTCCTCTGGCCGACGAACAAATAGTGTATGATTATGATTCTGGCAACCTTACAGGTCAGAAGTCATATTAGATCAATAGATATTCGTAGGATTATTCGAAAGATTGGAGTCGTCACGCCGGGGACGGGTTTAATGAGGATGTCGTGTCGATGCGGCATTTACAGGGGGGAGTTTAATTGACACGGTCTCTACAGACACTTCAGGGATATGGTCGTCATGTCCAGGCTAAGGTCCACCATCTGGTCTGGATACGGCCCGGATCCGGCCGACTGCAGTAAACCTCGGGATAAACAGAGAGACTAACATTAGCGTAGATGCCATTCTTCTTATGATGTAACGAGTACATCAGGTGTTATGGGAAGTGTTCCCGGTTCCGGCTGACCTAGTTAATGCAGCCTAAAACAATCATTTAACTGATTTGAATAATAGAAATTAAAAATGTTTTATGTGTATGCCATAGTAAAGAGATGTGTTTTTAGTCTAGATTTAAACTGACAGAGTGTGTCTGCTTCCCGAACAATGCTAGGAAAACTGTTCCAGAGTTTAGGTGCTAAATAGGAAAAGGATCGACCGCCTGCAGTTGATTTTGATATTCTAGGTATTATCAACTGGCCAGAATTTTGAGACCGCAATAGACGTGATGGAGTATAATGCGTTAAGAGCTCGCTCAAGTACTGGGGAGCTAAACCATTTAGTGCTTTGTAAGTAATCAGCAAGATTTTAAAATGTATACGATGTTTAATAGGGAGCCAATGCAGTGTTGCCAGAACCGGGCTAATATGGTCATACTTCCTGGTTCGAGTAAGAACTCTAGCTGCTGCGTTTTGGACAAGCTGCAGTTTATTTATTAAGCGAGCAGGGCAACCACCCAGTAGAGCATTACAATAATCTAGCCCTGAGGTCATGAACGCATGAACTAACTGTTCAGCATTTTGCATTGAAAGCATGTGCCGTAATTTAGATATATTTTTAAGATGGTAGAATGCAGTTTTACAGATGCTAGAAACGTGGCTTTCAAATGAGAGATTGGTATCAAAGAGCACACCCAGG
This sequence comes from Coreius guichenoti, assembly GCA_039654105.1. Taxonomy (NCBI): domain Eukaryota; kingdom Metazoa; phylum Chordata; class Actinopteri; order Cypriniformes; family Gobionidae; genus Coreius; species Coreius guichenoti. The sequence goes on from CM077168.1 coordinate 25,349,284, forward strand.
TTCCTAACTGACGACGAGGACTTGACAGAGCAGCCATCGAGTGTTAGACAGTATTCTAGGTTACTACTTGTGGAGTTTTTTTGTCCAATGATTAAAAATTCAGTTTTTTCTGAATTAAGTTGCAGGAAATTACTAGTCATCCAATTTTTTATATCAGCTATGCATTCTGTTAATCTTGTGAATTGGTAAGTTTCGTCAGGGCGTGAAGAAATATAGAGCTGAGTATCGTCAGCATAACAATGAAAATTAACGCCATGCTTCCTAATAATATCTCCCAGTGGTAGCATGTACAGGGTGAAAAGCAACGGTCCTAGCACTGAGCCCTGCGGTACTCCATACTGAACTTGTGTTCGGTGTGACATCTCTTCATTTACTGCTACAAACTGATAACGGTCAGATAAGTATGATTTAAACCATGCCAATGAAATTCCACTAATGCCAACATAATTTTCGAGTCTATTCAAAAGAATGTTGTGGTCGATAGTATCGAATGCAGTGCTAAGATCGAGTAACACTAACAGAGAGATACAACCACGATCGGATGATAAGAGTAAATCATTTGTAACTCTGATGAGAGCAGTCTCAGTACTATGATAAGGTCTAAATCCTGACTGGAAATCCTCACAGATAGCATTTCTATCTAAAAAGGAGCGTAGTTGTGAGGACACTGCCTTTTCTAGTATTTTTGACAGAAAGGGTAGATTTGAGATTGGCCTGTAATTGACTAATTTTGTAGGATCAAGTTGCGGTTTTTTAATACGTGGTTTAATAATAGCCAACTTAAAAGTTTTCGGTACATATCCTAATGTCAAGGACGAATTAATGATATTAAGAATAGGATCTATGACCTCTGGAAGCATCTCTTTTAGTAGTTTAGTCGGTATGGGGTCGAGCATACATGTTGTTGATTTTGATGATTTAACGAGTTTAGCCAATTCTTCTTCTCCTATAGCAGTGAATGAATGTAATTTTTCCTCAGTGACACTACAATGCACTGTCTGATGTGATACTGTAGTAGACGGCTGCATGGTTATAATTTTTTTCCTAATATTATCAATCTTACAAGTAAAGAAGTTCATAAAGTCATTACTGCTGTGCTGTTTACAAATATCAGAAGGTGAAGCTTTATCTTTGGTTAACTTAGCCACTGTATCGAATAAATACCTAGGGTTGTGTTTGTTTTCTTCTAAGAGAGTCGAGAAATAAGCAGATCTAGCAGTTTTTAGGGCCTTTCTGTATGCAATTGTTTCATAACACATAAGACACTCTTTTTCGCCACCTGCTGGCATATTTATGTAATATTAAATAATGGTCACTGAACGAATCAGTGAACGAATCATTTTTTTGTGAACGAACTGAAAATGAACGAATCTCTTGAAAGAATCAAAATTTCCACCACTAATACCCGGCTTGCGATGCAAATCTCACTTGCCAATGTGTATTGGCTTGTTCTGTTACCACTCAAAGGTGATTGGGCTCTCAGGCGAGATCCCAATTCGTCAGTTCAGTTCTGACATAATGTCAAACATGACTGACTGATATGGAATTGGTGTAATATGATCATATTTTTTTTTTACCTGGTAAGAAGACCTGGTCTAGCAGCTACATTTTGGACTAACTGTAGATGTTTATTGAGAATGTAGGACAATCACCTAGTAATGCATTACAGTAATCCAATCTAGAGGTCATGAATGCAACTTTTCTGCATCAGAAAGAGTCCGTAGCTTAGCAGTGTTTTTGAGGCTGTATTTTTGTAACATATGAAATATGATTTTTGAAAAGACAAGTTGCTGTCAAATATAACACCCAGGTCTTTTACTGTAGAGGATTAAGTAACAGTACATCCTTCAAGATGCAAATTGTAGTCTAAGAGATTCTGTATACAGGTTGTTGGTCCAATAAGTAATACCTCAGTCTAATTTGAATTTAATAGAAGAAAATTACTGGTCATCCAATATTTTATATCTTTAACACATTCGGTCAACTTGGATAATTTAGAGATTTCATCTGGCGATGATGAAATATATAGCTTAGTATCATCAGCATAACAGTGGAAACTAATTCCATATTTTCTTATAATATTACCAAGTGGCAGCATATATATTGAAAATAACAGAGGGTCTAACACAGATTATTGTGGTACTCTGATATTATCTTAGATTTTTCACAGTTTAAAGGTGCTGTATGTAAGTTGTTGACTGTACTAAAGCATAAAAATAACATAATATGTTTGCAGATATTTAGGAAACATGCTAAGTTCACATACTCATTTCTCTAAAAAAACAATGCTACAGCCAGTTATTTTACTTTGAAATGTGCGTTCCATGTTGGAATGTCTGTTTTTGTTTTGGTCTGTGCGACACCCAATAGTATTTCAACACCACAGGTTGCCAGTTGGCGGAAAACACAGCATATTGCTGCCATGAAAGCCAGCAAACAAACTGGGTCAGAGATCGCAGATTCTACCTGACCTAAAAAGCCTCGGAATCCATCTGTATGTCTATAAATCTATATGAACGGAAGCACATTAAAATGCAGATAAATCAACTTACAGTGTGTACGTCTCCTCGCCTTCCATTGTCAATTTAACGAGTGCAGTTACTGTGCTGTGATGGGGCCTGAATCTGGACTGAAATTTTTCATATATAATTTTTTGCAGGAAAGTGCACAATTGAGCAGACACAACTTTTTTTTTTTTTTGTATTTTAGACATAAATGGAATATTTGAAATGGGTCTGTAATTTGCCAATTCATTTGGATCTAGTTGTGGTTTCTTAATGAGAGGCTTAATAACTGCCAGCTTGAACAGTCTTGGGACATGACCTAGAGATAGAGACTTAACGAGTTAATAATATTAAGAGGAGGCTCTTCTGCTACAGGTACAGGTTCTGCTCTTTCAGTAGTTTACTGGTTATTGGATCTAATAAGCATGTTGTTAGTTTAGATGCAATGATAAGTTTATTTAGCTCTTCCTGTCCTAAAGCACTGCAATTTTTTTTGAGGGACAATAATTGAGACTGCATCATAAAACGCTGTCCTCTTGTTCTGATCACTCATTTAAAAAAATCAATAGATTTGTTCTTGACCTGAAGTGACATGGCAACCAACGGTGTCTATGTAGTTGAATGTGCCCTTGAAAAAGCTCTTCTCTTTCATACAACTCAGTCCAGCCTAGTCTTCCTCCTTCCTCAGTCAACCTGTACAAGACAACTAAACACAAATCTTGACACAAACTCTCCACTGCCGTTTATTTTTTACAAAATCCAATGAATTACTTGTTTCCTTGATTGTTTTAGGTATTCTGTGCTCATACAAATGCTGTCTTCAAAATACTGCATGCTTTAATTTTGCAGATGACATTTAACATTAAACATATTTTCCTTAAATGCACCCTTCATTGATTTGCACATACTACTTGCCTGCGCTTGACATTTTTTGAAAATATCCTTTTACCTCTCTCACTCACTCAGAAGCAAAACAGGTTAGAACACTGAAGCAGTCTTTTTCTGTTGTGAATAAGTGTTTTTTTTTTCTATGTCAGCATGCATATACTTCCTTTTAACCCAGATAATTAGTCACTTGAAAAATTGCAGATAATTTCAGCCCAGAAGCTGAAAGATTCCATTGCATTCAGTATAACATTGCATTTATTGTATTGAATGTTCAGAAGAACCTCTTAATATAGTCAATGTAAATCCCTGTTTGCAATCCATATTATTATAAATGAAAAAAGGGGGTACGTCTTAGTGAAAAGTATTTTTATAAAAGATACAAACTTTTTTTTTTATTTTTTTAGAATAACACACACTGATGAATTATGCACAATAAGATCAGAAACATGTATTAAAATAGTAAACTTTGATTTCCTGCTGACATGGTATGGCCACATGTATTTGTGTGTGTGTGTGCACATGCATTTGTCATGATCCCGGCCTGTGTCTTGTGTTGGACTTTTTTTTTGAAGTGTTTTTCTGTTCCGATTGGTTCTGTGTTGTCTTCCTGTTTCCTTTGTTGCTTTGCCTACCTTGTTAGTTTCTATAGTTACCTTTCTCTGTCGCCATAGCAACCCTAGTTAGTTTCTATGACAATTAATCACCTTCACCTGTTCTGTGTTAGCCCCTTGTTATCTTGTGTAATTAACCCCCTTTGTTTTCCCATGTTCTTTGTCTGGCGTTGCTCTCATGGATGTATTGTGCGCGTTTGTTTTCATTTCTGTTTTCCCCATGTCTGGATTATCTTGTTCTTTGCCTGGATTCTTTTGTTCCCATTCAGTCAGTCACATTCAACGTTACGTCGATACTGATGTATTGGGGTCTAGCCTGGGAGCCCAATCACCTTTAAGTGGTAACTAAACGAGCCAATGGACGTTGGCCAATGAGATTTGCATGCTGAGTGGCAGGGCAGATTTCCTAAAAGTGAAAGCATGGGCGGCGAGCGTCTTTTGATGCGGCTGGTTCCTGGCTTCATCTGACGACCACAATTACTGTCTCACATGTCTGGGCCGAGAGCATGTCCATGTTGGCATTGCGGTCACGACTCCCCATTGAGGCATGAGTCCCCTCTGCTGTTACCTAGCCTGCCGCCATTTCTCATAGCAGAGCCACAGGTCTGGTTTACACTTTGAGAGACCTGAGGGTTGCAGTGGGAGCTCTTCTGCTGGGCAATCCCCCACGGACCTCCCACTCCTTGGACTTCCCACTCCTACATGCCATGTGCTGTCGAGCTGCCGAGTTATGGCACTGGTCCCTCTCATGGGGCACCTTGTGCCCTATTTGGCGCTCCGGATGAGGACTAGATGTCAATCGCTGCATTGGAGAGTGGGCTATTTTCCTCTTGAGAGGATGAAGAGGCTGAGCTTTCCCCCTCTGGGGTGGTTGCTCACGCTGAATTTGATTCAGAGTTGACTGCCATGCTTGCCCGGGACGCTGAGGACATCGGGCTCAAGTGGAACCCTCCACCTTGCCCCGAGCGCTCACGGTTGGATGAATGGTTCCTGGGTGCGGTGCGCAGTTCACAGCTAAACCCTCAAAGTGTCCATCTAAGCGACCCTGAGACGGGTGACCCAGAGGTGGAGGGAGCTGCACTGAACCGGAAGATTGTGAACTCACCACTCCTTCCCCGGGAGAAGTGCCAGGTGGAGAATCTTCAACTTTTATTTCGGTACCACTTTCTCAATAAAAGAGCAGTTTCCTTAGCCTCTGGACCATATTGGGCATGCACTGGCAGTGAGTGACGCCCTGCTTCCTCACTCCCAGCCACCCCTTCCTTCGCCACAGGCAGGGACTTTGTGTTTCGAGCATGCACTGCTTCCTCACGCCTCCCTAGCCAGTCCCTCATGGGACCCACGGAGCCAGGTAAGTGTCACACCACACTCACAGTGGCACCAGAGGGACAACAGACGTACCAGCAGAGGGGCAGCGAGGAGCCCTGGGGCCTAACCCAGGGAAGCACAGCATCCTGAAGTACCTCTACTTGCATGGAGCAAGCATAAGAGCATGGGAGCGCAGCTCGGATTGATGCATATGCTTCAGCACTGTCTACCCGGCCAAGTCCTGAGATGGGTATGCCGCTGCGGCAAGCTCTATTTGGCTATCATTCAGCCCCTGGTCAGACCTTGCCTTTCTACAGGCCAGAGTGCCCTTAGGGGCTTCAGGCATGTTGTTGTTACAACACATGGCTGCAGAACGGGTTGGGGCACTGTGCGCAATGGGTGTGCAGCTTCGTGCTCCTGGACGGGAGTTGCTGTCAGTGCTGTTTGCACTGTGCCGGTTTCAACCGTTGCTTCAGGGCAAGCATGTGTTGGTCTGCATGGACAACACTACGACTGTTGCGTACATCAACCGCCAAGGCGGGGTACACTCACATCGCATTTCATTTCCTCCTCTGGAGTCAACAGTGGCTCAAGTCGCTCTGCGCCGTTCACATACCAGGTAAGCACAATCGTGCGGCTGACACGCTCTCATGACAGCTCATGTTCCCGGCAGAATGGATACTCCATCCCCAGGTGGTCCAGCTGATCTAGAGTTGATTCGGGGATGCACAGGTAGACCTGTTTGCCTCCTAGTAGTCCTCCTACTGCCAGTTGTTCTACTCCCTGACCGAGGGGACCCTCGGCAAAGATGTGCTGGCATACAGCTGGCCCCGGGGCCTACACAAATATGCGTTTCCCCAAGTGAATCTGCTCACACAGACACTGTGCATGGTTAGGCAGGACGAGGAGAAGGTCTTGATGGTTGCACCCTACTGGCACATCCGGACCGGGTTTTCGGACCTGATGCTCCTGGTGACAGCCCTCAGAGCGCTGAGACGGGGCAGCAGGTGTGGCACTTTCCATAGGGATCCCAATTCGTCAGTTCAGTTCTGACGTAACGTCGACCATGACTGAGTGATAGGGAGATAAAGTGTAGAGTGTAGAGATGATAAAACGTCTCGGTTACTAATATAACCCCCGTTGCCTGAAGGAGTGAGATTTGCATCATAAGCCACTCTCCGCCAGCCGGGTATATAGGGCAGCATGCAAACTCAGACATTACGTTTTCCACTGAGGAGCCGAGATGGGGTCCCGGCCATTCCACTGGAGGTACAGGAGTTGTGGTGATGGAGCATAGCGTCTCCCTGAAGGAAGGAACGGGGGTTACATTAGTAACCGGGGACGTTTTATCATCTCTACACTAGTTATATATTAAGTTCCATATCGATTACAAAGTATTGCTACTGACCTATATGGCCCTAAATGGTTTAGCTCCTATTTAACCGATCTTCTATCGCCCTACAATCTCTGGAAAAGCCTTCCTGATGATATTCGGGGCTTAGAGACATTATTCCAGTTTAAATCTAGACTAAAGATAATTCTCTTTAGCCAAGCATTCACATAATACGTCATAATCTAGTACTTTGTATCTACTTGTATATTTGCTTGAAATGTTATGAACAGCAGCTTTGCTAATTATTTTCCATTTGCTTTTCTGTTTTATCTCGGGATGCCCATCCTGAGGTAACTAGAGACTACACCATCTCCAGTTTGGATCCAGCCTCTTTCGAAGATTTCAGATGCCCCAACACCTGTGAAGAGATGTATTTGTATATGTACATTTCTGAAATACATTATTTAGACACATTCAATTCTGATAACAGATCACTCTAAATTGTAATGTAGACACATGCATTTTCTGTAAAGCTGCTTTGAAAATATATGTATTGTGAAAAGTGTTATACAAATAAATGTGAATTGAACTGAATACAAGCACATTAAGACAGTCAAACACAAGCCTGTACACAAAATCAAACACAAACAGTGTCAATTAACCATGTCATGACTTCAGATTTATGCATTAAAGCTGAAACATGGTTGTTTTTCCTCCTACCTCTTATTTGTCTGATTGGGCTTGTGTTTTTGATGGCTTGACTATCCAAACGCAACCAAGAATTTCCCAGCATTCCTTGGATATTTGAGCTGACAACAACCTAGTTTTGACCTTTCCAGTCAGGTTTTATCAACAACCACAGCACATCAGTGATTTACTCCCTACTTGCTTCTATCTCACTCTCTTCTCAGGCCAGTGGGGAAAAGCAGCAGACTGAGGCATGTTGACACAGTTTTGATTAAAAGGCAATTCGGAGACTCCACAGTGCAAATGAAAAGCCTTTATTAATGGGTCAATAAAAATTATTAGCCATTAAAGAGGACAGGGTTAATAAAATGGTGTTGTAAATAAGACAAGAGACAAGGTACAGCTCCTCTCCAATGCCCACGCCATATTGTCATCCAGTATTACACTTGTTTTTGTTTTTCTTTTTTGGGGGTTATTTATTTATTTAAAGTGGAAGTGTTATATGTCACCTTGATTTTATTTTTTTGTAAAATTATGTGAATCTACATTGTATAAGCAGACACAGAAAATGGATGAATGGATGGATGGCTTCTGTTTACTAAAAATATTTTTTATTTTCCAAACGTTTTCTTCAAGTAGTCTCAATACACTTTTGTAGTGCTCGGATGTTTCTCAAAATGTTTGTAATTTTAGGCTTATATAAAGAGGAGTTGAGTCTCAACCATGTGTGAAGTTGTCTCCTGGGGCAAAAAAACAAACAAACAAATAAACCATAAAACTCCCACAGAAGGGTTTCTACAAAGAGGGCCACATCCCTCTGGAAAATCTCCATTTGAATTGCATCAATGTTTTTTATTTATTTATTTATTTATTTTTTATCTTCAAACAGCTGAGCTGACTGTGACAGGAACTATGACCTCAAGCTGTAAAGACAAAGTGTAAGGACCAGACCAGGACAACAATGAAATCTGTGTGATGGTTAATTAATGCTGTGTGGAGCAGAAGGTGGGAAGCACAATGTGTCTCACTGAGCTATACTGTCATAATTTACTCACCCTCATGTTGCTATACAACCTGTATCACTTTCTTTCTTCTGGAAAAAAAAACAAACAAACAAACAAACAAAAAAAAACCCAATAAAAAAAATAAAGACATTTCTCAAAATATCTTATTTTGTGTTCTGCCAAGGAAAGTTATAGAGGTTTGGAACGATGTGAGCAAATAATGACAGAATTTTCATTTTTGGGTGAACTATTCCTTTAACCTTGGCTCTCTGAAATAAATGCTTTTTAGAAGGTTACAGAAAGAGAAAAATGAGTACAAGACATCATGAATACATTTTTAACCATTTTGTGCTACTTGGCTTCTCTCTCAAAAAAATCTCTTAATTTGTTCCTGTTATATTGCATCAGTAAGAGACTGCAACTGATATCCAATAAAAGACAGGAAATCAAATTTGTTATGCTATGATTTAATATCTTGATTGATCTCTTCTGCCAACATTGAATAAGTATAGTGAGGTAACCTTGCCACACCTACAGTATAAAATGAATTATAAATCTTTCATAGCGTATGTTTAAGAAACAGTTCAATAGCACTGAAGTGAACAGGATTTTCAAGGTCAAAAATCCCCTCAGGTTATGTCTGTAACCATGGTTCCTTGAGAAGATTACGACATGCTGCGTCTGTTTTGATGACGCTATGGGAACGCTCATGCGTGACAGCATGTCCAACTAAGTCCAATGTCATTGGAGCAACGTCACAGCATGACGTGTGGCGGTGTACTACGGAAGCTATAAAGGATCAACACAGCGTCAGCTTCTGACTGGCTGAAGCAACTTGCTGACAGGTATGCAGGAAGTATGGCAAGGCCACACAGCGTCTCATTCCCTTCTCAAGGAATCATGGATACAGTCGTAACCTGAGACATTCCCTTTCGAGGGAACTCTACGCTGCGTCTGTTTTGGTGACGCTTTCAGAACGCTATACTGACGAATGCCTGTTCTAGTGTGAATCACTTGAGCACATTTTAGGACAGTCTAGTCCAAATCCAGGTCATAAAATCTGACAAAAGAGTGTGGAGAAGACAATCCCGCTGTATCACACACCTCTTGGACAGAAACTCCTGACAGAAGAGCCATAGATTCCACCATACTTCTGGTGGAGTGGGATTTCACAGAGGCGAAGGAAGGTTATGCGCCTCGTAGGCCATAGGGATAGTCTCCACTGTCCACTTGCTTAATGTCTGCTTGAAAGCTGGGGAACCCTGTCTGCGCAAATCGAAGCATTCCAACAGTTGCTCTGTTTTACTCCACTGAGCAGTCCTATGGACGTAACACTGAATTTAACTTCTTCAAATTTAATGCCGACACGAAAGGAGGAGGATTAAACGCCTGCAAAATGATAGGATGTGCTACATTGGTGTGAACTATAGGCACATAGCCCATCTAGAGTGAACGCATTGCTTTAACCCCACCGGGAGCAAATTCTAGGCAGGAGGCAACTAAGAGGGCCTGCAGATCTCCTAGCCTCTTGACGGAAGTAATAGCAAGAAGGAAGGTAATCTTGAGGGTGAGGAATTTCTCAGAAACAGAGTCAATATGTTCAAAGGGTGCCAGGGACAACCCTTCTAAAAACACAGCTAAATCACAGGCTGGGACTCTCCGTGCATAGCAGGCCTTAACCTCAGAGTACCACGAAGGAAACGAGTTACAAGGTGGTGTCTCCACAAAGACCAATCGCCTAACGGCACTTGGTAAGCAGCTATGGTCATCACATAAACCTTAAGCGTGGAGGAGGATAGACCTGCAGAGATAGGCCAACTCAGGCCAGCCAGAACGGGTCTACTAACAATAGACGAACCCCATCCTGGGAAAACTCAGAGCGATCGGGAAAACGCATACAGACACAGTCTCAACCACGTCTGCACCATGGCATCCAGCCCTAGTGGAGCGATCGGGAAAATGCATACAGACACAGTCTCAACCACGTCTGCACCATGGCATCCAGCCCTAGTGGAGCTGGATGCGTGAGAGAGAACCAGAGTGGACATTGCATCATTTCCTCGGATGCGAACAAGTCCACTTCCCGTTTTCTATAATCTGCAGGACCTAATGAGAAACATTTGGTGAGCTTGCTGCATCCATGCATTTTGAGCAAACTGGAGGGAGTAGCTCATTTGATTGTGTTCAGGCGAGAGGGCGGCGAGAGGTTGGGATGCTGCGATTGGCAGCTCGCTGTGCTGAGGTTTGGGAGCTGACCCTTGCACTGTTGAGAATGAGAGCGTGAAGAGGATAAATGCCCTTTTGTTGAAGGTGTTTTTTTATTTTTTTATCCACCCTATGGTAGATCACCCTATGGGAGACTCATAACTTTGTTGATCTGTTTGTGTCTCTGTTGCTGCATTCCCTGTAATGGGCCGCAGGCTCAGAGCGTGGTTTTATCTGTTACAGTCTCAGCCTTGCAGGGCGGGACTCAGAACAATGATTGAAAAGGGTACCTTTAGGAGAAGATTGCAATTTGGCGCTTATCCATTACAGTGCTGTGATTGGCTGCTGGCATCAGTGGGTACACACACACAGTGTGGCCCACTCTTCTTTCCCCTGTGGAACTCATTTGCATAAAGCACACAGTTAGAAGTCTTTAAAGTTTTACAGATGCATTTCTCACTTTCCAAATCACCACCAGAATACTTTTGGCAATATTCTAAACAAATAGAGTCCAAACAAGATGGAAAAAGATTAAACTGTCATGCATTCATTCATTTGTACATTAACAGGTGAATTTGTGTAAGATGTTGAACTACTAGCTGTCACTTAGAATACTTATTAGAATTAGAATTTTTCTGGCAGTCTCAGACCAAGATCATAGAAATTAGTCTCTATATGGGTGAAGGGCAGAGACTGCATGTGGACCAATGAGAAGTCCTGTCTTTCCTGGGCTTGGTACCAGAGGTCTTCTTCTTGCTCTCTAAGAGGTGCCTGGCTGTTGCACCCTAGCATCTTTATCTGATGGCGTTAGAGAGTTTGTTTGTGTTTGTCCACCAAGATCCAATCAAAATGTAGCAAACCTTTGTCCACTGTTATGGACAGAAAGGGGCCCGGCCATAAACTGGGCCCTGGAATGTGCTGTTCACCACAATAATAATTGGAAATGTTTGTTGAGCACTAAATAAGCATATTAGAAAGATTTCTGAAAGATCATGCGGCACTGACACAGGAATAAATTACACTTTAAAATGTATTAAAATCAGTAGCGGCTCCTGACCGTAGTAATTATTGCCTCTGAATGTTGTAATATTATAAGTTGTGGAGGAATTCCAGTGAGGAAGAGAAAGTCATGTCTATTTTCAAATATGAAACAAACACAACAGAATTATATATTCACATGAGCATATTTAAACTAAAGGATTTATACTTTCATTAATTTGATACGCTACCCCAAATAGGAAGAACAGACATGACAACTAGTTACTGACCTGATGCAGACTAATATACACATAGCTAAAAATAGGTAATATATCACAGTGTTCTTGTTACATATGTTACATGTACTTACTGGAGTAATAACAGCAAATTATGCATAATTGCATAAGCCTAAATCAAACCCTAACCCTATTGTTAATTAATATTACTCATTACTTAAATTACACTGTAACAAGGACACCTTAAAATAAAGTGTAACCTAAAAAATATTTCATAATATTACAGATTTTACTGGATTTTTGAACAAATAAATGCAGAATTGGTGAGGATAAAAGCTTATTTCAAAAAGATTAAAACATCATACAGACCCCACACTTTTGAATAGTGTTGTATATAAAGGTGCTCTGACACAGTTACACTATTATGTAACTGAATTATGTCACAAAATGAGATCCATAATTATATTGTAAAAATCATGTTATTTTAGCACTTGTAGGTTGTGACAGTGCAGTAAAATATACGGCCATGTTTACTTTAACTTTTAACGGAAAGGGTGGAGTGAGTAATTAAAGGCAGAAAGAGGCGAGGTCTATTTCATTAGGTGGAAGGAGGACACGTCACCAAGGTATGTTAGTTTGATTCGTGAGAACGAGAGTGAAGGAGATGCTTACCTTGTGGAATGGAAGACGGCGTTTGTTTGATGCTTTCCGTGCAAGCTGTCTGATGCGACGTGGAGTCTGGCGATTCCCTGGCGACGCACCTCAAAGACCGTCTGCTGTTGGCGAGCGGTTCACAAGAGTCCAAGGTCCGTTAACTTCCTTCCTGGAGCCTGGCGAGGTCCAACTACACTCTCCAGTTTGCGATTCCGTCTGCCACAATTGGTCAGTGTGCCCGACGCGCAATCTGACACTACACTCATTCACACGCTATCAGACACGCACGCATTCCATTCACATCCGCACATTGGTTTATTGCTTATCCGTGTTTTTTTATTGTTTTAAGTTTAATGCGTTATCGTTTATCTTTGAGATTGCATGTTTTGTTTTTTACCCGCGAAATGTGTATTCAATACGTTTTTTTCTCTTCCTCTTTTGTTATATGAAAAGTTTGGCTTGAATGTGGACACACGAATCTGCCAGTGTGGACGCCCGGTATCAGCTGGGATTTTGCCTGTAGCATTATGTGATTGTGTGAACACTGATACTGAACTGTGATATTGAACTGTTACGTTAAGATATATTATTTATTTATTTATTTATTTATTTATTCTAAACAAGTACCCTTTTTTATGTTTATGGACATTAAGAAATAAATTCCAGTTAAATTGAAGCTTTTTTTGAAAGATTATTATTATTATTATTATTATTATTATTATTATTATTGTGTGTGTGTAATCAGTGGTTTTCTTTGCTATCCTGGGTTGTTTGATTTTTGTCAGTTTTAAAAAAAAACTGTCTGGCGCCCTAAATTTTCGTAAAAGAAACAAGTTATTTAAGTTAAGGGCAACCACCACCACTGTTACAAGGTAGTAATACTCATAACTGTTGTTGTACAATATAGGCTAATCACAATTGTTAATCAAAGAAATTATTTTAAATCAACATTTCAAATTTGTAAATATATTTTGGTAGATCACGCTGGATGCTTTGGCACAATCGTCAGTATAATATAAAAACCTAAACTCTTTAATTTCAAAGTAATCTCCCTTAACCCCTGTGCACACTGCAACACTCCATGTTAGTGATATTTTGTTATGCTTTTTTTTTTTTTTTTTTTTTTTTGTGGTAAGATGTCCAAAGGTTACCTGTCATGACAGACAAAACAACAAACATGTAGTACTTTAATGTCTTCCAAAATAGGGTAAGTCTCCCAAAACTCCTGTACTCACTTGCCACGGGATAAGTTTTGCCACCAGTCTCACGCTGCTGTCTCAGCTTGACTCAGAAATTATAAACGTACTCCCAATAACCAGACATTGACCTAAATTTGTTTTAATAATGTGTCAAGGGTAAGTGACTTATCTTATTGGCTTGCCTGGGTATGGTTGGTTAACCAATGAGGTGCAAGCGGCCATAGTAGTTAAGGACCCTTATTTTGGCGGGCTTGTACGGTCCTGCTGATTCTCGGTTCTCTCTCCCCTGGCATTTCCTTTTCCGTTCCCGTTTGTGTACAGGTACGTTGAGATCCTGCTGATGGTGTAACGTGAACAGCTCAAGGCTGTGCTATGTTATAATGTGCGCTATTTATAGTTTAATTAGAGCGGCGTTGGTGGCGTCTGCACTGTGGCAAGTTTGTGGCGGAGTTCGCTCAGGTACGTTTGTGTTCATTTTAAATCTCTTGGTTAGTGATGGGCAGACCGAGGCTTTGTGAAACACTGAAACAGTTGAAGTAAATGTGCCTTATTGTGTCGACGCTTCGAAACTATTTGACACCCGTCTCCGCGGTGACCGCTGCTGTTCTGAACAGTGTAAATGCAACAAAACCCAGGCCAAACATGTATAAAAACAGTCTATGATAAAACACCTTTTACAAATCTATTGCAAATGTTTTATTGAAAGTAAAATCTTTCAAATTCAATTAACTAATCATCTAATACAATTAAATATTAAGTGTATACATGTTCTTTTATCAATTGTCAGGGCTTGTTTTGTTTGTTCCATAGATGGCTCAAATAAACAGGCCAATACGAGACTATTAACTACTATTATTCCTTTTAATTATAGTAATTTCTAATTAAAACGTCTACAAATGTATGTATAAAACTGATCAGAGATCAGGTAAAACCCACAGACGCTTTTTCAATGGTTCTCAGTGACTCCTCATGATTCATGGGTTTACAGAGATCATCGCCCCCTAGTGGTGAACATTGACATTTGGAAGTGTTTCGAAACTGATGACGTAACGAAGCCTCGCTTACTGAAATCACGTGACTTTGGCAGTTTGATACACGCTCCGAAGCAATTGATTCGAAACAGAAGATTCGTAAAGCTGAAGCAGTGTTTTAAAATTGCCATCACTACTCTGGTCACTCGCAGTGGTATTTATTGTGTATTGCTCTCGGTATAGCGACAATAGCAGGTGTGTAAATGCTGGCCTATAGACTGAATCACGGTACCTGTTGTGAGTAACCATACAGCTTTGCGTCGGGTGTTTATTCAACCCAAATCGTAAGTATGTCTCTCCCTTTTTCACATTTGGGGCTCGGTGAATTTAGTTTAACACTCTGATCTGTTTGTTAAAGGTATAAGGGGAATTGAACATCAAGATCTCTAATCCTTATTTCTCGCCGAAGACTCTACATGTGATGCCGCTGCTGTTTTGCTTGGTTTTGATTACAGTTTCAGATTATCCATTTATTTTCTTTTGTAGTGTATACTGTTCTGTCATAAAAGGTGTGATTTTCTTAAATTTATTCATTGTCCTGTTATCCTGGTGCCATTTAGGCGCTGTCCACCAGCTTTTGCTGTAGGTGTCATCAGGGAGCCTGCGCATAGTGTCTGTAAAAACTTTTACTATTCAGTGTAATTTGTGTAAATTCTTTTGTTAATGTGTTTTCTTTCTCTCCAGGAGCCAGTGCGGACTCTGTGGAACAGGGGAGGCTAGCTGCTTTCATTCGGTGGTGTGTGTTTCATGGTGTGCAGTGTGTGCTGACACAACTTCCTTATGGTGTGTGCACGTGGTGTCTGATTTGGTGTGAATTTAAGGTGGGTTTGAACGACCTCCTGAGCTGCAGCTGGCCTGCCTTGTTCCCGTGAAACCTGGCCCTGGAGAATTGTTGTTGGTCATGTCTCAGGAGAGAGAATTTCAATGCTTATATTAAAGTGTATTTTTGTATAAATCGTCTCACTATATATTCCTTTGCCTTCAGTTGGTAAAACTTACCTGTGTCCTTATTGGGAGTATTTCCCTGGTCCTCCACCAGGGTGGCCTAGTCGGATTAATTTAACTGTGATTCATGTTTCCCACCACTGGGGAATGCCACAATAAGTTTTTACACATTTCACCCAGTGAGAAGAAGGAATAAAAAAAGTAGATTCAGATGAACAGATACCACACTTTTGTGCTAATTTGTTTTTCTCGCCATGTCTGATACCAGATTTTGTATTCTAATCTCAACCATAATCAGGTAGAAAAAAAATGTCAACTACATAGAGGACACCCAGATGTTGACAGATACTTTCTCACTTCTGATGAGTGTGAGACTGTCCATTAAAGGGCATATTGCAGGTAAAAAAAAAATTCAAAATGAATATATAACCTTGTATGAAAATATCATATGAAAAGTTAATGCAGGATATAAAATGTTTTAAAAAGTCATGAGGGCACAAATTTAGTAGATAAAGTGACTGTTTTGTTGACTGTTTGTAAAAACCGTTTATTTTTTTTTATTTTTTTTTCCTCAACATCGCGTCATATTACATCACAAGAGGGAGTCGTTTGCCGGGCTCTGTGTTGGCTCAGTGCAGAATAGGTTGGTATTCAGTAGGAGTCAGCGTGCTTTCGATAGTTTTTCTATTTCAGTTTATCATCGTCATGGTAAATTATTGTGTCCAGCCTGTCAGGAAATCGAGTCCACAGGTTTCCTAACAAAAAAAAAAAAAAGTTAGGAAACCTGGTTGGCGTTTTGTGCCGGAAAAGAGTCTGGACTTCACTTCTGCATCTGCTTAGAAAAACGCGGTGGTGTTCACTTTAGACCGGAGGATTATCATCCCGACGATATGATGGAGTTCAACATTGTAGCTAATACTTGTGTAAAGCATGATATTAAATGAATAAACATCACACGCAATGCTTCTTTGCCGTTGTTTTTACGTGAATCAATTTCAACATTGATGAATACAAAGTATGTACATTAACACAAATGCATACAGTCTCACACTTTTCAAAACAGTTTTGAATTATGTATCTTACTGGTTATTATTTTTAATTTTAATAATTTTATTCATGCCATGTACATTCAAGTTCACTCAACTACATACTCATGGCGTCATATACATCCTCACACTATCGGTGAATCGGCACGAAATAAACCCATAACACAGAATTAATGAATAAGGGATAACATGAAACACATACAATAACACTATACTGTCTGTGGTCCGGCCGCCGGCCGGAGATGTGACGGTCACGGATCCGTCAGAGATGCAGCTCGAAGAAAACGTGAACTGTGCACCGTAAGTCTTGTTTTTTTTTTTTAAACATTTGCTAACAACCAAATCAGTCGTGATGAGAAACTGCTAACGTTATGTCACATAAGGTTAGTGTGGACGGATATTAACGAGTGTGACATACGTATTAGTTTCTGTTATTGGTAAGTATCAATACTCCTAGATGACCAATAGCAGCTTTGCTATTGCCTGATACATGATAATAATCTGTACAGTATTGTGATCTGAGCACAGTGTACACATCATTAACTAACACTGGTCTCTCACCGAGACACCTGCTCTGTTCTCCGCTGGTTCTTCTCACACATCACACCAAAACTCAATATATCTCCTCTAATCATTGCTCTGTCTAATCCTGGCCTGTCCCTAATTGTCTGTCATAATTGTATGGCTGTGGTCCGTGATATGAGTATGAATAAACATTTACAATTTATTCAGCGTCCGAACTGTCATTGCGATCCATTGTTTTCCTATTGTTGAAATTGACCGCACTCCCTCCTGTTACGTCACTTCCGTTTTTGGCATTTTTAGATGCGGAAGTAAAATTTTCTCACAAAAACGACTCTAGAAGCATTAGTAGCGTATTTATACGTTTATTTAAAGAAAATCTAGTTCCTAAATTATTTTTCTATACATTGACTCACTAGGGGATAAGAGATGAGCAGGAATCTAATATTTTTACTCCTTACAACTCCTTGACATAGACCTTCATAGTACAAAGAACATTTTTTTGCAGGTCATCATGGAATACATCTTTTTTTTTCTGAACTCACAAGCCAATCAAAATTCACTCCCGGCTGATCTTGTAGAGCCAATCACATCCATTTCAGTGTAAATTGTATTTGGAAACAACTATGCTCATTTGTCTTTGTGGAGACATCTCATCAGTCTCCACAACAGTTTTTGACCTCAAGCTACAGGGTTTAATTATAGGAATTGCTTAAGATGGATGACCTGGTTAGAGTCAATGATCAGTCTATAAACAGCTATATTCAAAAATCAACATCTGCTCAATTTAAAGTTAAAAATGTCCCTCTAAAGCAACATCTGTAATTGTTGTTTCAGAAAATGTAGGAAAAAATTTTTTTTAAAGAGACTTTTGATTTTTACAATCAGTTTCAAAAGCTAAGAAATAAAATACAATAGTCCCTTATAAAAATATCCATATTTATAACTTTATAAAATAAAATAACTGGCTTCCATACGCAAGTCTAGTTCTGGCGGACAAGTCATTGTTTTTAATACTTTTGTTGTTCTTTAATATTTTTGTTAGCATACTTTTGTAGCAACGTTTGTACTATTCTCGGTTTATTTTGATAAATAAAAGAATTCCTTTTTGTTCAATATACTGTCATTAAAATATGGTTATACAGAATTTTTTTTAAAATATAGAAACAAAATTATTTTAAAAAGTAAAGATTCTGAAAGCATTGAAGGAGATCCAATAATAATTGAATATAGCTTTACAGTAGTAACAATAAATTATATTTTATTATATGATATGATTAATATCATATTTTTCAATATGATGGTTTCATTATAAATATGGTGATTATCTCTAAGGTAGACACCCAACTCTAACCATGCCATGTCAACAAATGGAAAAGTCAACTGGCTGTTTATTATCATGTTAACCCCGCCTTCTACCCCAAATACCATACTTTTACATAGTCTTCCGTTAATTGAAAAAAATGTTGCTTTAACCCTTATGTTATGTTGGGGACGTTTTCGTCCACTATGGGGTGCTGTTGAGTCTTAATTTGGTCACAACTTTCTCTGTGTTTCAGCAAATGGAATGATTTTTGGTGACATCTTATTTTGACATATTTTGGGAAAATGCTTTGAAATTTTTCAAAAACTCAACACACTGTAGGCAAATTCACTACCCTTTCGTTATGTTCGGGATAAAAACATCCACTAAATTAAACTGCTGTAAAAATGTATCAGATAAATATTTTTTTCAAATTTTTTTGCATAAATCTATTAATCAACCTCAGTCCTGATCAAAACTACTAAATATTTTAAAAAAAATCCAGGATTTTTACTCTTTAATTGCCAATGATTTTCAAAAACTGATTCAAAACTGATTTGGGGGAAAAAAACACACAAAATGACTATTTTCAATATAAAAAGTGATTGTGGACTGGATATTTTTTTACCTTTTATCACAGTCTTGGACATGTGAAAGATTAGTAACAACATTGGCTTTGTTGCATTGTTAGTTTTTGTGCAGCATCAGATTTTAATTTTTTCTTTTTTTTTTTTTTTTCCCAAATCAGTGACATCATTTATGAACTTGGCAATTAAAGGGTAAAAATCCTGGATTTTTTTTTTAAACATTTAGTAGTTTTGATCAGGACTGAGGTTGATTAACAGATTTATGCAAAAAAAACTGAAAAAAATATTTATCTGATACATTTTTATAGCAGTTTAATTTAGTGGATGTTTTCATCCCGAACATAACGAAAGGGTAGTGAATTTGAATAATGCACAAGGGTTAATTACTTTGAACTTAACTAAAAATCATTAAGAAGACCTTTGCCTAAAAATATTTAATAATTTTAGCGATTCTCATTTGCAACTTAAATCTGCAACATTTAAAAAAAAACAAAAAAACATTAAATATTAGATCAAATTAGTACAGAATCAACTTTGCGCTGTGCAACACTGCTAAGTGGAACGCAGCCCTCGATCAACCAAATTGCGATCAATTCCATGCGCAACTTCAAAAGCGAATGTTTTGGAAAGTGCTGCGGCAAGTTTTTGTGCCATCTAGTGGTTTAGAGGAAAATAAAATCAAAGGCGTCTTTTCCCTCGGGGCGCCTTTAGCCCCGTTGTACCCTATACTTTTTATACAGTAGCCATAATCTGACTTAAGTGTAATATCTTTGGAGATGAGGTCTGGTGAAAATAGTGCTGAATCAGTTGAGAAGGGATGAACTCTTCGAATGTTCATTGTTTACTTCTTTTTATCCATCAGACCTTGAAATGAATCACACCAGTGTCCCCTGCTCTCTCGTATGTTTATCACCCTTTGACACACACTCTTGCTGAATACATATACCTCTCAATATAGCCTGATGTCTTACTCCACTGCTCCAGACTGACAAACCCTCAGCTTTAGCAAGCGCACTACAAATGGAGGCCGTCATGCGCTGCCTCCCTCATTTCACACAGTCTGCAGGGCAAAGAATTGCTCTAGAGTTTCAAGTTCCATCCACACACAGACTCTCTAGGCCTAAAATAACTCCGGCACATAACCAATCATAATGATTGGATAATTATATTAGGAGATGACTATGGCCCTTTGCTTTGCTGCCTGACTGACCCCAGGCTTCGTTTTTCGCCACTCTTCTCCTAACATCCTATGGGCAGTGTCAAATGACTAGAGAAGTAAAAAATGGCTCCTGTCAAACAGTGTCTGTCTGGAAGGCTGAATTTATATTCAGGCTTCCCTCTCTCCTGCCCTGTGTTTCTATGGCTCAGGAGGAATACTGGACTTACGGATGCAGTCCTTCTGGGAACTCCCACAGGACTTTAATTATCTGATTAGCAGAGTCGTGTGGATGAGTGTGTGCATCTGAGGAATGTTTGCTCTCAGTTTCACTCTCTTTTTCCTCTTTTCCCTCTCTCTATTCTGCCATCTACCTTGGTCAGACACTGTGTGACCTGAATGGGCAAAAATGCAGGCTAAATGGAATTGTCCAGGGAGATGGTCGCCCAGTCTGTCTGCAAGCTGAGATTCATCACATGCATACAGTCTCCAGTCTCATCTAACCACAGTTGAAAAATAATGTGTGTATATATATATATATATATATATATATATATATATAATATAATGTGTATATATTTCTGAAGAGTTATGTGACATTGAAGACTGAAGTAATTGCTGCTGAATATTCAGCTTTGCCATTACAGAAAATATATTTATAAAAATAAAAAATAAAAATAATAATATATATATATATATATATATATATATATACACACTCACCTAAAGGATTATTAGGAACACCATACTAATACTGTGTTTGACCCCCTTTCGCCTTCAGAACTGCCTTAATTCTACGTGGCATTGATTCAACAAGGGGTGGTCATAAAGGGATGGACATGGTCAGAAACAATGCTCAGGTAGGCCGTGGCATTTAAACGATGCCCAATTGGCACTAAGGGGCCTAAAGTGTGCCAAGAAAACATCCCCCACACCATTACACCACCACCACCAGCCTGCACAGTGGTAACAAGGCATGATGGATCCATGTTCTCATTCTGTTTACGCCAAATTCTGACTCTACCATCTGAATGTCTCAACAGAAATCGAGACTCATCAGACCAGGCAACATTTTTCCAGTCTTCAACTGTCCAATTTTGGTGAGCTCGTGCAAATTGTAGCCTCTTTTTCCTATTTGTAGTGGAGATGAGTGGTACCCGGTGGGGTCTTCTGCTGTTGTAGCCCATCCGCCTCAAGGTTGTGCGTGTTGTGGCTTCACAAATGCTTTGCTGCATACCTCGGTTGTAACGAGTGGTTATTTCAGTCAAAGTTGCTCTTCTATCAGCTTGAATCAGTCGGCCCATTCTCCTCTGACCTCTAGCATCAACAAGGCATTTTCGCCCACAGGACTGCCGCATACTGGATGTTTTTCCCTTTTCACACCATTCTTTGTAAACTCTAGAAATGGTTGTGCGTGAAAATCCCAGTAACTGAGCAGATTGTGAAATACTCAGACCGGCCCGTCTGGCACCAACAACCATGCCACGCTCAAAATTGCTTAAATCACCTTTCTTTCCCATTCTGACATTCAGTTTGGAGTTCAGGAGATTGTCTTGACCAGGACCACACCCCTAAATGCATTGAAGCAACTGCCATGTGATTGGTTGATTAGATAATTGCATTAATGAGAAATTGAACAGGTGTTCCTAATAATCCTTTAGGTGAGTGTATATATATATATATATATATATATATAAAAAACAGTTATTTTAAATTGTAATAATATTTCATAATATTTCTGTTTATACTGCATGTTTGGTGAGCATAAGAGAATTCTTTGAAAAATGGGTAGGTGGTACGTGATTCATCAGACTAGGCCACTTTCTTCCATTGCTCCGTGGTCCAGTTCTGATGCTCACATGCCCACTGTTGGCGCTTTCGGCAGTGGACAGGGGTCAGCATGGGCACCCTGACTGGTAACAAATACGCAACAACGCAACAAACTGCGATGCACTGTGTATTCTGACACCTTTCTATCAGAACCAGCATTAACTTCTTGAGCAATTTGAGCTACAGTAGCTCGTCTGTTTGATCGGACCACACGGTCCTTCGCTCCCCACGTGCATCAATGAGCCTTTGCCGCCCATTACCCTGTCGCCGGTTCACCACTGTTCCTTCCTTGGACCACTTTTGATAGATACTGACACCCACAAGAGCTGCAGTTTTGGAGATGCTCTGACCCATTCGTCTAGCCATCAAAATTTGGCCCTTGTCAAACTCGCTCAAATCCTTACCCTTGCCCATTTTTCCTGCTTCTAACACAACTTTGAGGACAAAATTCACTTGCTGCCTAATATATCCCAGCCACTAACAGGTGCCGTGATGAAGGTATAATCAGTGTTATTCACATCACCTGTCATAATGTTATGCCTGATCGGTGTACATACATACATACAGTGGGGAGAACAAGTATTTGATACACTGCCGATTTTGCAGGTTTTCCTACAAACCCGATTCCAAAAAAGTTGGAACACTGTACAAATTGTGAATAAAAACAGAATGCAATGATGTGGAAGTTTCAAATTTCAATATTTTATTCAGAATACAACATAGATGACATATCAAATGTTTAAACTGAGAAAATGTATCATTTTAAGGGAAAAATAAGTTGATTTTTAAATTTCATGGCATCAACATCTCAAAAAAGTTGGGACAAGGCCATGTTTACCACTGTGTGGCATCCCCTCTTTTTATAACAGTCTGCAAACGTCTGGGGACTGAGGAGACAAGTTGCTCAAGTTTAGGAATAGGAATGTTGTCCCATTCTTGTCTAATACAGGCTTCTAGTTGCTCAACTGTCTTAGGTCTTCTTTGTCACATCTTCCTCTTTATGATGCGCCAAATGTTTTCTATGGGTGAAAGATCTGGACTGCAGGCTGGCCATTTCAGTACCCGGATCCTTCTTCTACGCAGACATGATGTTGTAATTGATGCAGTATGTGGTCTGGCATTGTCATGTTGGAAAATGCAAGGTCTTCCCTGAAAGAGACGACGTCTGGATGGGAGCATATGTTGTTCTAGAACTTGGATATACCTTTCAGCATTGATGGTGCCTTTCCAGATGTGTAAGCTGCCCATGCCACACGCACTCATGCAACCCCATACCATCAGAGATGCAGGCTTCTGAACTGAGCGCTGATGACAACTTGGGTTGTCCTTGTCCTCTTTAGTCCGGATGACATGGCGTCCCAGTTTTCCAAAAACAACTTCAAATTTTGATTCGTCTGACCACAGAACAGTTTTCCACTTTGCCACAGTCCATTTTAAATGAGCCTTGGCCCAGAGGAAACGCCTGCGCTTCTGGATCATGTTTAGATATGGCTTCTTTTTTGACCTATAGAGTTTTAGCCGGCAACGGCGAATGGCACGGTGGATTGTGTTCACCGACAATGTTTTCTGGAAGTATTCCTGAGCCCATGTTATGATTTCCATTACAGTAGCATTCCTGTATGTGATGCAGTGCCGTCTAAGGGCCCGAAGATCACGGGCATCCAGTACGGCCTTGACCCTTACGCACAGAGATTGTTCCAGATTCTCTGAATCTTTGGATGATATTATGCACTGTAGATGATGATAACTTCAAACTCTTTGCAATTTTTCTCTGAGAAACTCCTTTCTGATATTGCTCCACTATTTTTCGCCGCAACATTGGGGGAATTGGTGATCCTCTGCCCATCTTGACTTCTGAGAGACACTGCCACGCTGAGAGGCTCTTTTTATACCCAATCATGTTGCCAATTGACCTAATAAGTTGCAAATTGGTCCTCCAGCTGTTCCTTATATGTACATTTAACTTTTCCGGCCTCTTATTGCTACCTGTCCCAACTTTTTTGGAATGTGTAGCTCTCATGAAATCCAAAATGAGCCAATATTTGGCATGACATTTCAGAATGTCTCACTTTCAACATTTGATATGTTATCTATATTCTATTGTGAATAAAATATAAGTTTATGAGATTTGTAAATTATTGCATTCCTATTTTATTCACAATTTGTACAGTGTCCCAACTTTTTTGGAATCGGGTTTGTACTTACAAAGCATGTAGAGGTCTGTAATTTTTATCATAGGTACACTTCAACTGTGAGAGACGGAATCTAAAACAAAAATCCAGAAAATCACATTGTATGATTTTTAAATAATTAATTTGCATTTTATTGCATGACATAAGTATTTGATCACCTACCAACCAGTAAGAATTCCGGCTCTCACAGACCTGTTAGTTTTTCTTAAAGAAGTCCTCCTGTTCTCCACTCATTACCTGTATTAACTGCACCTGTTTGAACTTGTTACCTGTATAAAAGACACCTGTCCACACACTCAATCAAACAGACTCCAACCGCTCCACAATGGCCAAGACCAGAGAGCTGTGTAAGGACATCAGGGATAAAATTGTAGACCTGCACAAGGCTGGGATGGGCTACAGGACAATAGGCAAGCAGCTTGGTGAGAAGGCAACAACTGTTGGCGCAATTATTAGAAAATGGAAGAAGTTCAAGATGGCGGTCAATCTCCCTCGGTCTGGGGCACCATGCAAGATCTCACCTCGTGGGGCATCAATGATCATGAGGAAGGTGAGGGATCAGCCCAGAACTACACAGCAGGACCTGGTCAATGACCTGAAGAGAGCTGGGACCACAGTCTCAAAGAAAACCATTAGTAACACACTACGCCGTCATGGATTAAAATCCTGCAGCGCATGCAAGGTCCCCCTGCTCAAGCCAGCGCATGTCCAGGCCCGTCTGAAGTTTGCCAATGACCATCTGGATGATCCAGAGGAGGAATGGGAGAAGGTCATGTGGTCTGATGAGATAAAAATAGAGCTTTTTGGTCTAAACTCCACTCCCCGTGTTTGGAGGAAGAAGAAGGATGAGTACAACCCCAAGAACACCATCCCAACCGTGAAGCATGGAGGTGGAAACATCATTCTTTGGGGATGCTTTTCTGCAAAGGGGACAGGACGACTGCACCATATTGAGGGGAGGATGGATGAGGCCATGTATCGCGAGCCTTCCCTCAGTAAGAGCATTGAAGATGGGTCATGGCTGGGTCTTCCAGCATGACAACGACCTGAAACACACAGCCAGGGCAACTAAGGAGTGGCTCCGTAAGAAGCATCTAAAGGTCCTGGAGTGGTCTAGCCAGTCTCCAGACCTGAACATAATAGAAAATCTTTGGAGGGAGCTGAAAGTCCGTATTGCCCAGCGACAGCCCTGAAACCTGAAGGATCTGGAGAAGGTCTGTATGGAGGAGTGGGCCAAAATCCCTGCTGCAGTGTGTGCAAACCTGGTCAAGAACTACAGGAAACGTATGATCTCTGTAATTGCAAACAAAGGTTTCTGTACCAAATATTAAGTTCTGTTTTTCTGATGTATCAAATACTTATGTCATGCAATAAAATGCAAATTAATTACTTAAAAATCATACAATGTGATTTTCTGGATTTTTTAGATTCCGTCACTCACAGTTGAAGAGTACCTATGATAAAAATGACAGACTTCTACATGCTTTGTAAGTGGGCAAACCTGCAAAATCGGCAGTGTATCAAATACTTGTTCTTCCCACTGTACATACATACATTAATAAACACCCTAATAAAAGCTGCATTTCATGACTTCTTTTCATTAAAAAGGTCAGATTGAATGCATTTGTATTATATTCACACACTTTCTCATGCCAGAGGGAAAAGGAGAAAACCTCTGGCTCAGTCGGGTCAGCTAATATCTGGCTGGATTTGCTCATGTGATCTCTTCGCTCACTCTCTGGCTCTAAGCAGTGCAATGTGAAGGACCGCTCACATGCACGTTTGCCTCTCTATAGACACTATTCTTAATATCCTTTGGCTCGCTTTTATGAACAGGACTCACAGCATCTATAGTTAATATTAAATATAAACTACATGAATATTTCAGCATTCATGAAGCTTAATATAATATTTGCTTGCATAGCAAAAAAGAGACACTTTTTTTTCAGCAGTATTGCATCACAATGGCCATATATAAATGTAACTATGCAAAAAGTGCAAGGAGTATTACAAAGATTAGACAGCACTGCGTCCAGATTAAAGAAGACATCTGTGAGGTTCCTGCCACCAGCTCCACTGATGAAAATGAGAGTTTGTTCAGTCACTTCATGTGTAAATGGATTTCACCAAATGCCTCAGTTAATTTCAACATGATAATGTCACGCTGCTTCCTGGCTTGACAGTATGCAATTACAAAAACAATTAACTGTTATCCAGACCTCAGCCATGTTGCGGGACAATAATACATGCATACTGTGATACTGGAGTGGTGTTTCCTGTATCTTTTGTGCTATGGTCTCAAAGCTGTTGTGCTCTCTCAGATAAGAACCTAAGCCTTTTATGCTTTGATAACATCTTTGGCTTTGTGCTTTTAGAGTCAAACACACATTAAGAGAGCAGTCTGTGTGCGACATTACACGTAGCTCCCAACTGCTAGGAGACCCGTCAAGGTATAATGTCATTTTTCAGGGTAATGTTCTTTTGTTTGTTTGCAGATAGGGAATGCTTTGACAATGACCTACCATGGCACATGTCTGATAAGGCTAAATGATTGTCATTATCTTGCAGAAGTAATTCTATATACCTGATATATTCTTCCTTCATTTCTTTTCTTAAAAAAGAAAATATATATATATTTTCATTCGATTATAGAAAGTACCAGAAATTGTAAGGAAATTGTACACACACCATGTGCACGTTTTTTTATGCTAAAAGGTATTGTAAATTATAGTCCTGTAATTGCTATCCATGCAGCTCCTTTTGTACAAAGCGTGTTACTTTGAATTATGCCTTACAGAGTTAGATTATCTATGCTCTAAACTGCTACAATAACCACATACATATAACAGAGCTCATTCAAGCAAATATAACTATGAAAAGCATAATGGAAATTATAGGCTGGACGCATGACCTGGAAAATATATAATCATCCCCATTTAGGGGCAGAGCAAGCGGATTTAGGCAAGTATGACAATAACTTTTGGAAAAAGAAATGGTAAAACTTTAGAATGATGGTCTGTCATTAACGCTTTGACACGTGATCAGTCTAGGCTGATCCCTGGAGCGTACGATCACACCGGTGTGATTAGAACATTCAGTGATCAACTGCTAAATTAAAAATTTCACGTGGACGATTAGCATGTGAATTGCTTTGTGCGCATGGGTGTGGTCACATTAAAGATAATGAGGCTCTGCTTGAACTGTACCTCTTGCTGTTTTCATACGGATTACATCAACAGAGAATATTTGTTTTTCATATAAATTACTTAATTTAAAAGTAGACATTCCAAGCTTTATAAAGAGATATCTGTCCTGTCTGTGTGGCAAGTATTCGCTGAGTTACAGTTCTTTTTCAGACGTATTTCAGAGTGGACATCACGGGGAGAAAGACGGGAGAAAACGCATCTTGTTTGTTTTCTTTATTTAGCGAAAAACACAACATTTAGTTTTTATTTTGAGTGTACATAAATAAGACACTTTAAGCTTTGTAAAGACATATCTTTCATGTCTGTGAGGCCAAAAATGACGGAGTATTTTAAGTTGTTTTACACTAAATTGCAAATATAATTACAATGAATAATAATCAAAATAGTAAATAAATTAATTAATTAATTAATATACTCTGACTTTTTACAGGCTTAATAATGCTTCAGTGTGTGGTACTCCTCAAACCATGGGACAGCACACAAGGTAGTGCTGCATGGAACACACATGTGCTTGGTGAGGCGCCTCTGCTTGCTCTTGCAGTGCTGCCTGGTCTTGCTGCCCTGGGAAGTGGTCTGAGGGACTTCAGATAATAATAAATAATAATGTTTTATTTATATAGTGCCTTTCCCAAGCTCAAGGTCACTGTACAAGAAAATAACACATACACAGCATCAATATAGAACATAGATATACATATACACACAAATATACAGTGAAAAAAAAAGCAGAACACTAAACAGAGGAGGGTTGAAAATACTGTAAGAAAAGATATCTTTAGTTGAGATTTGAATGAGGATATAGTAGCAGTGTCACGCAGAGTAAGAGGGAGAGAATTCCAGAGTTTCTGAGCCACAGAACTGAATGATCTACCATCCATAGTTGAAAGACGGAAACAAGGTACAGTAAGCAGTTTTAAGTCAGATGACCGGAGAGAACGAGGAGGAGAATAATAGTGCAGAAGTTCAGATAAATAATGTGGAGCAAGTCCATGAAGACATTTAAAAGTTAACAATAGAATTTTATACTGAATGCGGACCGAAACAGGTAGCCAATGTAGATTATAGAGCAAAGGGGTAATGTGATCAGATTTCTTGACTTGATTGATGACTCTGGCAACAGAATTTTGTACATATTGTAGTCTAGTGATTGTTCTAGCGGGCAGTCCAATAAGAAGTGAATTACAGTAGTCGAGACGAGAGGTTATTAAAGCATTAATTAGAGTTTCGGTATCTTTAGTGCTGAGAGCAGGTCGCAGTCGGGCAATATCACGAAGATGGTAGAATGCAGTCTTGGTAATAGAACTTATATGAGCTTGAAATGTAAGCGAAGAGTCAAATGTTACACCCAGATTTTTAACAGTGTGAGATGGAATTAATGTGGCCCCATCAATAGGTAGACTCAATTCAGACTTTTTCAAAAGGGATGGTGGACCAAAAGCAGTAACCTCAGTTTTATCGTTATTAAATTTAAGGAAGTTTCTATGTAACCAGATTTTAAGGTCAGCAATACAGGTATTCAATGAATCCAGGGGAAGAGCAGAGACTGAGCGGGCTTATATGTAAATTTGCAAGTCCATCAGCATAACAATGATAGCTGAGACCATGACTATGGATAATGTGACCCAAGAGGTAACAGATAAATATTGAACAAAAGTGGTCCAAGAACAGAGCCTTGAGGAACACCCTAAGAGAGAGAACATGGAGAAGATTTGAAGTTATGAATAATAAAAAATTGTCTATCAGTGAGATATGATATAAACCAAGATAAAGCACTACCAGTGATGCCGATAGCTGATAGCCCAGAGGTAAGTATATGATGAGATATAGTGTCAAAGGCAGCTGTTAAGTCAAGCATGATGAGAACAGTAAGACAACCAGGATCAGCAGACATTAGCAGGTCATTAGTAATTTTTACCAACGCTTATTCAGTGTTGTGGCCTGACCGAAAGCCAGATTGAAAGGGATCAGGAAGATTGTTAGCAGAGAGATGAGCTTGTAGCTGAGAGGCAACTACTTTTTCAAGCAGCTTTGCAATGAAAGGAAGATTAGATATAGGTCTGAAATTATTCATAACTGAAGAATCCAGCCCAGGTTTCTTTAAAATAGGAGTGACCGCAGCTGTTTTTAATGATAGCGGCACAAACCCAGAAGAAAAAGAACAGTTGATCAGATGAGCAATAGGAGATGAGATTACAGATTTTTAAGAAGTGAGGTAGGCACTGGATCTAACTGACAAGTAGATGAGCTAGTTTGAGCAATTAGGTTGTTAACAGACGATGGACTGGTGGGAGTAAAGTTAGAGAGGATGTATTTTATGGGCTGAGGTGAGGACCAGTTAGAGGAGACTTCTGATGAGTTTGATGAAAATGTTTCATAGATAGATTTTATCTTATTTACAAAAAAGTGGAGGAAGGAGTTGCAGAGGTCAATTGAGCCAGTAATAAGATGCGATGATGGGTTAATAAGTTTGTTAAAAGTTGAAAATAATGTCTTAGGTCGACTTTTAGCAGTGTTAATTATGTTGGAGTAATATGAGCACATAAATCTTGATAATGCACCTCCAGGCCAATTTTCTTATACAGTGGGGAGAACAAGTATTTGATACACTGCCGATTTTACAGGTTTGCCCACTTACAAAGCATGTAGAAGTCTGTAATTTTTATCATAGGTACTCTTCAACTGTGAGTGACGCAATCTAAAACAAAAATCCAGAAAATCACATTGTATGATTTTTAAGTAATTAATTTGGATTTTATTGCAAGACATAAGTATTTGATACATCAGAAAAGCAGAACTTAATATTTGGTACAGAAATCTTTGTTTGCAATTACAGAGATAATACATTTCCTGTAGTTCTTGACCAGGTTTGCACACACTGCAGCAGGGATTTTGGCCCACTCCTCCATACAGACCTTCTCCAGATCCTTCAGGTTTCGGGGCTGTCACTGGGCAATACGGACTTTCAGCTCTATTGGGTTCAGGTCTGGAGACTGGCTAGGCCACTCCAGGACTTTGAGATGCTTCTTACGGAGCCACTCCTTAGTTGCCCTGGCTGTGTGTTTCGGGTCGTTGTCATGCTGGAAGACCCAGCCACGACCCATCTTCAATGCTCTTACTGAGGGAAGGAGGTTGTTGGCCAAGATCTCGCAATACATGGCCCCATCCATCCTCCCCTCAATATGGTGCAGTCGTCCTGTCCCCTTTGCAGAAAAGCATCCGCAAAGAATGATGTTTCCACCTCCATGCTTCACGGTTGGGATGGTGTTCTTGGGGTTGTACTCATCCTTCTTCCTCCTCCAAACACGGCGAGTGGAGTTTAGACCAAAAAGCTCTATTTTTGTCTCCTCAGACCACATGACCTTCTCCCATTCCTCCTCTGGATCATCCAGATGGTCATTGGCAAACTTCAGACGGGCCTGGACATGCGCTGGCTTGAGCAGGGGGACCTTGCGTGCGCTGCAGGATTTTAATCCATGACAGCGTAGTCTTGAGACTGTGGTCCCAGCTCTCTTCAGGTCATTGACCAGGTCCTGCTGTGTAGTTCTGGGCTGATCCCTCACCTTCTTCATGATCATTGATGCCCCACGAGGTGAGATCTTGCATGGTGCCCCAGACCGAGGGAGATTGACCGTCATATCTTGAACTTCTTCCATTTTCTAATAATTGCGCCAACAGTTGTTGCCTTCTCACCAAGCTGCTTGCCTATTGTCCTGTAGCCCATCCCAGCCTTGTGCAGGTCTACAATTTTATCCCTGATGTCCTTACACAGCTCTCTGGTCTTGGCCATTGTGGAGAGGTTGGAGTCTGTTTGATTGAGTGTGTGGACAGGTGTCTTTTATACAGGTAACGAGTTCAAACATGTGCAGTTAATACAGGTAATGAGTGGAGAACAGGAGGGCTTCTTAAAGAAAAACTAACAGGTCTGTGAGAGCCGGAATTCTTACTGGTTGGTAGGTGATCAAATAATTATGTCATGCAATAAAATGCAAATGAATCATGAAAATCATACAATGTGATTTTCTGGATTTTTGTTTTAGATTCCGTCTCTCATAGTTGAAGTGTACCTATGATAAAAATTACAGACCTCTACATGCTTTGTAAGTAGGAAAACCTGCAAAATCGGCAGTGTATCAAATACTTGTTCTCCCCACTGTATCAGCGCTCAAGACGTCTGCCAGTTTGTTTAAGCAGTCGGAGCTCAGGTGTATACCAAGGTGACGCATGAGATGAAGGTACCAGCTTAGTTATCATAGGGGCGTGATTGTCCAAGGCTTCAGAGATAGCAGAGTTGTAAGTAGAGAGAACAGCAGAAAGATAAGATAAATCAGAGTAAGAAGACAGAGAAGATGTATTAATGGAGTCGGAGAATGACAGAGGATCAGATTTAACAGATTTAACATTGTGATAATTAATAGTTTTAAGAAGAGGTTCAGCAAGAGGAAAGTCAAATCTAACTGTTATCAGTTTATGATCAGCGATACCAGTTTGAGATCCAGAGACGGAGACGTTATTAATTCCTGAAGTGCAAGATCAAGCGTGTGACCACGGCAGTGAGTAGGAAAATCAACATGTTGTACAAGACTGAAATCGTCCAAAGTTAACGTAAGGTCACTGGCATTAGAGCAGACAGTGTCAAAATGGATATTGAAATCACCAAGCAGCATAACATAGGAGGATACAGCATAGGCCAGAGTGAGTAGTTCATTGAGTTCAGAGAAGAAATCTGACAGAGACTTAGGAGGACGATGTATTAATATGATCAGCAGAGTGGTGCAAGCAAGCACTTTAAAAGCCATGTATTCAAAAGATTTTACATTATGAAATTCGGTCATGATAATTTTCATAGCGTGACGATAGACAACTGCTAGGCCACCACCCCTACCACAGAGATGTGGTTTAGACAAATATTTATAACCAGATGGAGTTAAGAGGTTTAGATGAAAGTAGTCATTTGGTGACTGCCAGGTTTCTGTGAGAAGCAACATATCCAGTTGAGTATCAGTAATCATATCATTGAGAAAGGATGCTTTTTCAGTCAGTGAACGGCAATTTAGTAGTGAAAAGTTCTGGGACAGACACACACCAGATTTAACATCATAGCGGTGACAATTCTCCCTTGCCAGGGACCTTTATGAAGCAGTATCTCTCAAATGACATGAAGACAGCGTCCTTTGAACGACGGATCTACTGGTCCAGATAGACGGAATACAGTGCATGGAAGTGCGATATTCATCACGCAAATGCCTGGTAGAGCGATGGATGTAGCGTGGTCGGCGAAGAATCCCCAGCGAGCGACAATACTCATAAATCCCAGAGTCAAGATGCGGATGGCAGTTTATGGTCTACAAAACAGATGATGAGTATGTTAATGACATGCTGTAAATGCCATTAACGACGAGGAAAAGAAAAACAAACTTTTTGGCCAGCATTATCCGACGCATTGTCACTCATAAAACAGCTGAGCCAGGCAGCGAACACACCCACAACTTCAGCCGGAGGAGCAACGACGCCGTCTGCAAACAGCGACACCGCCAGCAGAGAGAGTGGAGACCGACTCAGCCATAGGTGTCGGACGATCAGAGGGTCAGCAGGAAAAGGCTGCGCATTAACGAGATAGTCAGAGAGAGAGTGAAGACTCACTCACCAACAGTGACGAGGCGGCCAACGGGCAGACCATAATCCAGCAGACACAGCGAAGGCTCGCGGCAGGTGAGATGGAGAGTGACAAAGTTGCCGGAGAATCCCGATGGTTGGAAAACAGGATAAAATCACAGCTGGCCAAAAAGTATTCCAAAAGACAACAAAGCGGGAGAGATTCAAACAAAAGAAGACGGGCAAAACAACAATTGGCGTTCACAGCGTGAAGCGGCAGCCAGATGTGCTCAGCGTTCTCACACCGGAACCGGAACACACACACCACACACACACACACACAAAGAGATTGTCACACTGTCTTTGTTCAGATGGAAAATGCCTGGCTGTAAGGTGCAGAGGAGTGTCTAAGGCAGGACGCCCTCCTTTGGATGGACACCGCAATGTGCTGTACTCCAGCAGCCCTCTCATCAGGTTCATCCTGAATTGCAGGGAGGTGATTTCCTTTCCTACTCATAGTAGAACACATCAATAGGGAGTGAGGAGGAGGATAGAATAGTATGTGACAGTGTGGTCTGTTTATTATTGTAAATTTGTGAATAGAGGGTATGCGCATGACGTCACCGTCGGCCGGAGTGACTGCGGTTACGCCCACTGAGTGGCAAAAAAAATAAAAGGCAGCATTGGTTTTCAGCGTGAATACCGCGAAAAACACATCTAAAACGGGAAAGAGCTTTGAGATTTACTGTAAATCTGAGGTATTTTTAAAGACTGACGAAAGCTACAGAAAACAGAAGCAAATGGATTGTTGCAATTCACAGAAACAACTTGTAACGTGTTGTGTCCAGAGGAAATAGGGATAGCTCGCTTGGCTCGAGACTTCACGGAGCCGATTTATACCATGTGAAACTCGTGTAACTGTCCGTCACAAACGTTCTAAGTCCACAGCGTTACTTGATAAACAAAATAACATTAAAAAGAGCAACAGAAAGACAGAAATAACCCTTATACATGGGGGTGCTCAAGGCGCACATACAATGCAGACAGTTCAACAGGGAGTGCACAGCTCTTAAAGGGGCCATCATTAATTCTACTCATTTAGAAACTGGACTCCATGCAGCTAAACATGGATTTGCAGTTATGATTTTGTGTCAATATGTTGAAATTTGTGGTAAAATCATACCCTATATATTGTTAAATATTGTACTGACAACTCATCAAATAAATATTTACATCTTAGATTCTGCATTATTGGATGTTTTTAAATAAACACTGACAAAAACTATACAAGTTTTAGGGCTGGACGAGTCAATATGACGATATAACATTTATATAAGTAGTTACCCGGATTTAGACCTACGTATATTGTATTTATTTAAAGCATTCACAGGCCAATTTGATTTATGTATTTTACTGGCGTCGAAATCAGGCACATATAAATGTCAGGAAACGTTCATGTCAATATCCATGGATCACCGGATCTTTGGTAAGTTATAAGGAACACTATATCCAACCTTTAGTTTAAACTGAAACTCGTTTGTTTTACTCGTGTTTTCGCAGTTTCCCCTATTAAATCCAGTCACGCAGAAGCTCTTCTGCCACTCACTCAGGCTGAGAGGGGCGTGTTCCGGCGGGAAAGTGACATCCATGCATATCCTCTATAACACTTGTGTTTACATTAATTGAACATTTCATCATTTTTTATCTTATAAAAATTATATTCTATCTAATAATTATTTATATTCTTTGATTTATAGAGTAAAACCATGTCAAGCAGGTGAAAAAAGATCTTGTACCACTTGGTAGACTTTCTGGTGCATTCAAGAAAACCAGTCATCATGTCAGCTTTGTCAACTGCCCCCATCTTTTTATTATACTCCAGCACACAGACTGGCTTCATCTTTGCTTGCCCAGTGATGTGATCAAGCGTCCCTGTGGCTGCCATACCAGTTGGGTGGACTGTGGTAAGGACATGAGCATCCCTCTTGTCATGCCATTTGACCGCCAACTGTGATCCATTTTGTTTGAATTCCACCTCACCCTTTGTCATCTTACAGATGAATGTTCCCCATCCCTTTCCTGTTTGCACGCACAGTCCCACAAGCTCCAGTGCCAAGAGACAACAGGTGCTGGAAAAGTGTGGGACTACTGTACCA
Source organism: Coreius guichenoti (assembly GCA_039654105.1). Lineage (NCBI taxonomy): Eukaryota > Metazoa > Chordata > Actinopteri > Cypriniformes > Gobionidae > Coreius > Coreius guichenoti. Next base: position 25,384,457 of record CM077168.1, read on the forward strand.
GTTATCCACATAAAGGACATGACCCTTTCTGAGGTAAGGTGCTAGTAGTGTCATTACAACAGACCCAGAAATCCCAAGTCCTTGGTAGTGTTGTATGTCACTGGTAGATCCGGAGTAAATGATCATGTCCTGCACATAACCAGTGAGCACATCATATAAAACAAAAAAACTTGACCCCAAATCTGTGCCGTTTAGATGGAATGAACTGACGAAATGCCAGCCTGCCTTTCCACTCCATCAGAGACTCATCCACACACAGATCCCTGTATGGCACAAAAATGTGACAAAAGAAGTGAGAGCAGTGAAAATATTTCAAATTTTTTTCAGAGGGTCATTGAAAACTGCTGTCGTATTGTTTGCAAAGTGAAGACAGCGGAGGAGCAGAAGGAAGCGGTCCTGTGAAAACAAAGACCCGAACAATGGTGTCAAGAGCATGGGGTCTGTGCTCCAGTAATCACGAAGTGATGGTTTTTCGATCACCCCCATTAGGAGAACTGACACTAAAAATGGGATATTTGTTGGAACCCATTTAAGCAGTTTTCCTTTCATTTATCTTTCTTGCAAGTCAGAGGCATAGCGGTTTGTTTCCTCCACAGTTTCTCCGATAACTTCTTCGGTGAGGAACAATTTAAAACAATTGACCTAACTGGGGGATTCTGGTGGATTTTGCACACCACAGAGTTGGTCGTCAAAATTGCCTGGGCCAGGAGGATTAAAAAGGTTGGTTACCTTCCAGGATGATGGGTTTACCTCTGCGTCATTTGACATGGGTAGAACATGGACTGGCGTTGTGGATGAAGTCTTGTCTTCACCTTCAATGTTGTCAAGAGCTTCAAGGTTCGGGGGAAGGTCCTCATCGCTGTCACTCTCTGCCTCACTGTCAAAATTCTCCTCATCAGAATTAAAAAAAGTGTCCTCAATTTCCTCATTTGTCAGTTGTCTTCTTTTAAATAAATTGTCTGCCATTTTCTCTGAAGTAGTTAAAAACTGGTGAATTTTATTAAAATTGTGTCTCAAGTTACTACCAACGCGAGTGTGAGGTAACAGTGACGTCAACAGTGACATCACTTGTCAGCGGGAAAAAATGCTTGCAATGCATGACTGTTAAAATGTTTTATTTTATTTTTTATACAAAATATTTACAAACTTGTTAACTAAATTAAATACATGCAAGTGAACTCCTTCTGGTTTTAATACTTAAAAGAAAATGATATGTTAGTTGATCGGTAAGTTATCACGGGCTGTTGGCGGGGCGCCGCCATTACATGTTTACAACACTGATAGGGAGTCGGAGCCTGCTGGATTTACAACACAAGATCATCCACTTCTCCCGAAATATGTGACATTACGTGAGGGAACAGCCTAGACTGATCGTACGCGTCAAAGGGTAGAAAATGATCATGTTAATTGATCGGTAAAGTTATCACGGGCTATGGGCGCCTGCGCCGCCATTACATGTTTACAACACTGACAGGGAGTCGGAGCCTGCTGGATTTACAACACAAGATCATCCACTTCTCCCAAAATATATTACATTAAGTGGGTGGCAAACTGTGAGTGGAACTTTATTTTAACCCTCTAAGCCCTGAGCTGTTTTCTGGGCCCTGGAGGTGTTTTGACATGCCCTGACATTTGAGCTTATTTCTGTTACTTGTAACGTTTTCATGACTAAAGTCTGATTACACTGTATTCAGCACAAACTCTGCTACGATAATATGTGAGCAGCATGTATTTAGTTTTGAGAAAATGACGTTTATGCATGGTTTGTGAAAAAAAAAAAAAAAATGTTTATGTCACTGAAATAAGGCAATGAAACCCATACTGAATATTTGTTGACAAGACTTTTGAAAACTGGATCACGTAGGCTAGAATTTTTGCTTCAAAACGATGTAATCAAAACGATTCTGGCCACTCATTCACATAAAACAATATACTAATTTAAAATTTGTAAGATATGTTTTGTGTCAGGAAGTCTTATGCGGGGAGGGCGTGAAATTATCATGAATATTGATGTTTTTCACACCTGAGAAAGACAAAGACACTCCCCTGATGGCCCTATCAGCTGAATGGGACTGTGAGGGAACTAGAACAAAGAATGTGAAGAGATTTAAAAGAATGGATTTTTGATTTGTTTGCATTTATTTACAACACAACATAATCCAAACATACACAAAAAAGGACAAAAAGTGGGACAGAAATAAGGGACAATCGTGGTTCTTTATAAAGGACACTCAAAATATTTGTACTGTACCACACAGTGTATGTCATTTCAATGTCTGCAGTTAAGTGTGTATAAAAGGCTCTCAGATATAAACACATTTGTTTTGCTTAACCTATTAATGCACAATTTAATCCTAAAAAGAATTTTAACATCATAGAAATGAATGTCAGTTGTTACACACAAACCATCTAAAGCGTTTGTAGCATTATACACTACTGTTCAAAAGTTTGGGGTCAGTAAGAATTTGTTTTAAATTAATAGCTTTATTCAGCAAGAAAAAGTCAAAAGTTACAAAAGCTTTCTATTTCAGATTAATGCGTTTTTTTTTTTTTTTTTTTTTACTTTCTATTCATCAAAGAATCCTGAAAAAAAAAGTACACAACTGTTTTCAACATGGATTTCTCATTACAGTATCACAGTGAATGTCATAATGATTTGTTTGCAATATAATCTACAAATGCATACACAAACAGATGTTCCTGCCACGTCTGTCTTTGCTTTTTCATCTCGCTGCGCATAGACGCGCCTGGGAAAAACGAGCTCTCTATTTGAGCGCGCTTGTCGCGCGTCTACATTTAAAATAACAAACTTGAGCGCGCAAAAGACGCTACATGGTATTTGACATCATGTAAACTATATTTCCCAATATATCAACAACACATTTGAGCAAGCTAATTGTAAGTGAGGTGTGACCATATAGCTTTTCTTTGCTTTGCTAGTGAGATATAAAACTCAGTAACAATATTAACACTAAAACAAAAATCGCTGTAATGCAAATAACGTCAAATATATGTGCTTTGATAGTATATATTCATGTTACGTATCAAGTCAACTGAACCCTAATAACTTTACTGAATGCACGGAACATATTTGCAATGTGCAAAACAGCGCGTTTGACAAACATGACATCTTGAACGTTCACATTATTGAGCACTGTTCGTTTTACAAGAGAACTTTTAAGACATAACATCTTTATTTCATATTTATTGCATGCTTGTAAATAATTCTAGATGCTTCAAAATCAAAAAAAAAAAAACACTAAAATATACTCACCAATTGTCACACGGCTGTTGTGAGGGAGATGCAAAGTGCCATGTGCAAACGAAATTCAAAGCAGTGGAAAAAAATAGCAACATAAACATGTCAACCATAGTGTGTACTCACTAACAAATAATGTGAGAGGTTTTGAATTAAAAAATAAAGCGAAACATTCATAAAGTGCTCACCTGCAGGCGGTCATCCATCATGAGCGCCATTGTGACTGCGAAATGTCACGTGTCAATGTTGATGCGTTACCATGGAAATTAGAACGCATGTAGTTGCACAATAACGGTCACATTAAAAAAAACTCACGCCAGGCTGCCAGTCTGAATATTTAGAAAGTAAGTGTGAAAGGGTTAATAAGTAACTATGCAGGAAGTAATGCAGGACTAATGAGTCCCTATTAACTAATCAGCTACTACTATTAACTAATATAGAAACAAGCTTAACTAATCAGTAAGTAATATCGAATTTAGGGATATAGTTCCTTGTTAAGTAATCAATTACTGAATGAGATTAGCCTCATTAATAACTATTAACTAAGTGACAAATTATAAAGAACATTATTGTTTGTCAAAGTCATAAAATGCATCACTAATTACTCAAGTGTTACCTAGTCACTATGCAGGAACTACTAGTGATCTGGACCATTATTTTAAAGTGAAAAAGATGTTTTTCACTTTAAAATAATGGTCCAGGTCACTAGTAGTTCCTGCAGAGTGACTAGGTAACACTTAAGTAAATAGTGATGCATTTTATGACCATGTTGAGAGTAAAAAAAGACAATTGCTCACATCTCAGATACGTTAATGTTGTGATTAGTAATTAATTATTAATTCTTTATAATTTGTCATAATTACCTATTAGTTCTTAGTGATGCCAATCTCCTTCAGTAATTATTGATTAACTAATAAGGAACTATCTTAGTCCCTAAATTCGATATTACACACTGATTAGTTAAGCTTGTTTCTATATTAGTTAATAGTAGTATCTGAAGTGTTAATGTAGTACTAGCTACTCATTAGTCCTGCATTACTTCCTGCATAGTTACCTATTAATGACGGGCCATTATTCTAAGGTGTTACCAAAGAAATATATATAATAAAATCTACAGGACAAACAGCACCACATGCAAGGAAAGATTTGCTTGTGTTCTTCCCCTTGTTTAGATGATTTTAGGTTACACTTTATTTTGATAGTCCACTTTAGACATTCTACTAACTATAACTTTGCAAGTACTGTACATGTCAACTAACTCTCATTAGAATATTAGTAGACTGTTAGGTTAGGGTTAATAGAATAATTTGACATGTACTTGCAAAGTCACTTATAGTCAGTAGAATGTCTGTTGGGGGACCATCAAACTAAAGTGTTAGCATATATTAAGCTGACTACTAATACTCTAATGACTGGTAGTTGACATGTGGTTGCAAAGTTACTTATAGTTATTAGAATAACTAATGTGGACTCGAAATAAAGTGTTACCTGAGTTTAATGTTAACTATCTTATCTCTCTCTCTCTCTCTCTCTCTCTCTCTCTCTCTCTCTCTTTAAATTGTGACCTTATGTGTAGGATGTGACCTTTTCAGACCACTTGGGAGTGTTGAAACCAGAGCTGCTCTCTGCTCTTTCTGCACAAAAGCCTTTCTCATTACGAACTGATAGATTGACATTGTCATATCTGAAGCATATTTATCTTTATCTTAATTTATCAATATAAAAGTCTGTAATAAAAATCAGTTTAGAGCACATCTTTCTAATACTTACGCATAGTTTATCTGAAAACTACTTAAATGCATACAGTGGGGAGAACAAGTATTTGATACACTGCCGATTTTGCAGGTTTTCCTACTTACAAAGCATGTAGAAGTCTGTAATTTTTATCATAGGTACACTTCAACTGTGAGAGACGGAATCTAAAACAAAAATCCAGAAAAATCACATTGTATGATTTTTAAATAATTAATTTGCATTTTATTGCATGACATATTTGATCACCTACCAACCAGTAAGAATTCCGGCTCTCACAGACCTGTTAGTTTTTCTTTAAGAAGCCCTCCTGTTCTCCACTCATTACCTGTATTAACTGCACCTGCTTGAACTCGTTACCTGTATAAAAGACACCTGTCCACACACTCAATCAAACAGACTCCAACCTCTCCACAATGGCCAAGACCAGAGAGCTGTGTAAGGACATCAGGGATAAAATTGTAGACCTGCACAAGGCTGGGATGGGCTACAGGACAATAGGCAAGCAGCTTGGTGAGAAGGCAACAACTGTTGGCGCAATTATCAAAAAATGGAAGTAGTTCAAGATGACGGACAATCTTCCTCGGTCTGGGGCACCATGCAAGATCTCACCTCGTGGGGCATCAATGATCATGAGGAAGGTGAGGGATCAGCCCAGAACTACACGGCAGGACCTGGTCAATGACCTGAAGAGAGCTGGGACCACAGTCTCAAAGAAAACCATTAGTAACACAATACGCCGTCATGGATTAAAATCCTGCAGCGCACGCAAGGTCCCCCTGCTCAAGCCAGCGCATGTCCAGGCCTGTCTGAAGTTTGCCAATGACCATCTGGATGATCCAGAGGAGGAATAGGAGAAGGTCATGTGGTCTGATGAGACAAAAATAGAGCTTTTTGGTCTAAACTCCACTCGCCGTGTTTGGAGGAAGAAGAAGGATGAGTACAACCCCAAGAACACCATCCCAACCGTGAAGCATGGAGGTGGAAACATCATTCTTTGGGGATGCTTTTCTGCAAAGGGGACAGGGCGACTGCACCGTATTGAGGGGAGGATGGATGGGGCCATGTATCGCGAGATCTTGGCCAACAACCTCCTTCCCTCAGTAAGAGCATTGAAGATGGGCCGTGGCTGGGTCTTCCAGCATGACAACGACCCGAAACACACAGCCAGGGCAACTAAGGAGTGGCTCCGTAAGAAGCATCTCAAGGTCCTGGAGTGGCCTAGCCAGTCTCCAGACCTGAACCCAATAGAAAATCTTTGGAGGGAGCTGAAAGTCCGTATTGCCCAGCGACAGCCCCAAAACCTAAAGGATCTGGAGAAGGTCTGTATGGAGGAGTGGGCCAAAATCCCTGCTGCAGTGTGTGCAAACCTGGTCAAGAACTACAGGAAACGTATGATCTCTGTAATTGCAAACAAAGGTTTCTGTACCAAATATTAAGTTCTGCTTTTCTGATATATCAAATACTTATGTCATGCAATAAAATGCAAATTAATTACTTAAAAATCATACAATGTGATTTTCTGGATTTTTGTTTTAGATTCCGTCACTCACAGTTGAAGAGTACCTATGATCAAAATTACAGACTTCTACATGCTTTGTAAGTGGGCAAACCTGCAAAATCAGCAGTGTATCAAATACTTGTTCTCCCCACTGTATATGTACTAAATGGCACCTGTTGTGTGATTTAAAGGCTGTGGTATCCAAAAATACACAAAACATACATTCGGCTCTTGAATAGCCTGAAACTGTCCACATTATATTAGCCCTTGACATGTTTACAAGAGTAATTCACTGAAAAGTCTCCAATTTTTCTGCCCTGCCATAAACAAAGGAAGGTATAAAGCATAATATTAACAATTTTAATGTTTAGAAGGTTTCCACTCCATTTACTGCCCAGCATTGCACACACTTACTTCATCCGTGAGATGAGGTAGAAGATTAATGAGCTCATTCTAAAACTGGAAACAAGAGGATCTGTAACTATTAATATTGTTGTAGACGACTAGGTTATTTTTATAGAGCGCTTCTTACACTAAAGAAATACCGTTATTCCAGTGTAAAGAGGAGACAATAGGAAAGACAGAGAGAGAGAGAGAGAGAGAGAGAGAGAGAGAGAGAGAGAGAGAGAGAGAGATTATGAGAGAAGGAGAAGATAGTAACTCATGAGTTAGGCATTATAGAAAAAGTCATCATAGGTCTCCGTGATCATGAATTTGACAAGCAGGTCTGAATAATTGAGCATGAGGACATCCAATACCTGATAAATGTGACCCTGCGCAAATGGAAGCCAGATAGCACCTGATAAAATATTCATACCTGAGCTGATGACCTCAGTGCATGGAGCTCTCCTACCTACACCACAGCACAAAGAGCATGAGGAGGCTCATGCCACTGTTTGTCCTGATACATTGGAGCCAGCTTCAAAGACAAAATCATATTGTGCAATATATTATTAACAATCTCTGAGGCTCATCCTGTGTCTGTCAAAGGTGAGATGTGTTGCACAGTATGAGACAATGTACAACATGCTGTGTGGGGGAAATATACAGATTTTGAGTGCATGTGGTTTGCTGGGAGGAAATTTTAACCTCCAAGTAGATGCACCCAACCAAGGTGAATAAAATTTCCCACACAACCCATTCTGGCTTCTGGTCTGGCAGTCATTCGTTTCAAAAGGAGAGTACAGGAACTGAAAGAAAGTACGACCATATGCATATGTGGAATTCAGGATTTGGATCCGAATTGAGCTTTGGTTGTGTTGAAATATTTGAATGTTGCAGCTAGACCATATGCAACCGCCAGATTGGATGTGTTGTATAGTAATAATAATAATAATGATGATAAAACAACCTACTTTATGCATAAACATCTTCCTAATGTTTACATATAGGTTAGCTGGAAACTATGGAGCTGGAGGCTGTGGTCTCCAATAATACAACACATACAGTACATTCTGTTTTTTTATAGCCTGAAACTGTCCACATTATAATAGCTTTTGGCATGTTTACAAGAGTAATTCACTGAAAAGTCTCCAATTGCTCTGCCCTGCCGTAAACAAAGGAACGAATATAGCATGAAAAAGCATATCATTAACAATTGTAATGTTCTAAGTGTTCCGCTCCAGTACTGCACAGCATAGTACTTACTTCCTCCATAATATGACTATTGTAAGGAGATAACAGAGAGAGAGAGAGGATGAGTGACAACACTGTGCTTTATGTATAGGCAATGTCAAACAGGTAAGTGATGATAACGGTTGAAGTAAACACTTAATGAATAAGGTAGTCAGTGGAATTGCAGGAGACTGACGAGCTGGAGACTTCAAATGGTGAGTATAACCACGCACACCTTCAGGTTGCCATTTAACTTGGAGAATTAACTGAAAAGTATTTTCCTTACAGGAATGGAGGAAACGCTGGAGGGGCACTGGAGTTGGAGCACAGAGGAAGGTAATACAGGAAGGTGAGTAGCATTGGATCAAGTATATCCTCTCTTGGTACCCAGGATCAGCAGGGTTTTTGAAAACCGTAACCTGAAGGTCAGTACCAAGGTCGCTGTCTACAATGCGGTATGTCTCTCCACTCTGCTTTATGGGGCAGAGTCATGGACCCCATACCGCCAGCACATCACCAACCTAGAGGCGTTCCATATCCGCTGCCTACAGAATATCCTCAATTTGTCCTGGGAAGATCGAATCCCCCACACAGCCATCCTCAGCAATACTGACTCAATCTGCATGGAAGCAGCTGTGGCCAAAAAACATCTGCGTTGGATAGGGCACACTATACGCATGCCTGAACACCGCCTGCCCCGCCAAGTCCTCTACAGTTAACTAATGGGCGCAAAGCGCTCCGCTGGAGGGCAAAAGCGGCAGTTAAAGGACTACACCAGGGACCTTATAAAGCGAACGAACATTCCCCTCATGCAGCTCGAATCTCTGGCTCTCGACAGATCAGCCTGGCAGGTCACCTGTGCCACTGCAGTCTCTCAAATACACCAAACCAACCAAGACCGACGTTCCGAAAGACGGATCAAGAGACACCAGCGGGCGGCTGGTACCCCCCTGGTGTCAGGTTTCCATTGCTCCATCTGCGGAAGAGTGTGCAGCTCAAGGATCGGACTTGACGCCCACGAGAAGTGGCACCAGCGGCAATGTCGCTGAACCCACCCCCCTCCCCTGGAGCAAGCGTCATCATCGAACACGATGGACAGCTAAGAAGATGAGTTAATTATTGACAGGTGGCAGTGATCAATACTCTGGTGATTGAGTACGGAGTGAGGGAGTGATGGTGGAACCTGGTGAATCCGTGACAACTATGAGCATGAGGTGAGAATTACCAATAATTATTCCACTAAAATGTTATTCTTTAAATCCTAATTCTGTAAATGGTGGTTATAAATTGTTCAAAATAATTACTTTAATTATCATTATTAAATAATTATTGTTTTTAACAATTATGATTAGCACTAGAAAATCTACTCTTTTTTTTCTTTCCAACATATTTGTGATATTTGTTTTGTGTGGAAATATTCATACATTCTTTGATCATTCAATTTACCATGGTGAATAAGCAGAGGGTAATGGCTGCTTCACAACCAATTTGAAAGTTCCATGTGACTGCCACTAGGGTGAAAAATGACAATTGTATGCAAATGTTGGAGATTGTAAAAAGCCAGCTTTTGATGTTAGATGACAACGACTTACATGGATTGATCAATTAAAAATTAAAATCCATTTACTCACTCTTATGTCGTTCCAAACCTGTATGACCATATTTTGAAAAATGTCTCTGTGTCTCTGTTTTGTATCCATACAATGAAAGTCAGTTGGGTTAAATGTTATTTTGGTCCTCATTGCCTTTCCGTGTCTGGATAAAGACAGCTGAAACATTTTTCAAAATATATTTTTTATGTGTTCCATATTAGAAAGAAAGTCATACAGGTTTGGAACGCCATTAGGGTGAGTAAATTGTGACAAAATTCTCCTTTTTGGGTGAACTATTTCTGTAAGTTGCATATAAAATTTGGCACACCACAGAAACATTGTATCATGGGAATGTTGCAGTTACACAAAAAAGCAACATAACCCTTTTTCATTGTGAATCTTCACAAGGGCAAAGGTAAAATAAGAATTTCAACACGTGGATAGATTGAATAGGGCCGGAATATGTAGCTGGAACATCAATCCATTGTGACAAATTTGTATGGCGGTGACATGACAAGATTTTATCTGTGTTGTTTTCAACATTGATTGGCTGTTTCCCCTTCCCCCGGCTTCCCATGAACTTGCAATCATCCTGCTCTTAGAGACATATTTGCCAAAGCAAGAAATCAAATTAGAATCTGTTTTGACAGTATCTTCTTATGTACTTATGGTGAATGTGTTTGTCTTTCATTTGGAAACCCTGGCTGCTGGGATCAAAGCGTGATTATATTAACTGATTTTAATCAGCACTTCAAATGGCATGCCAAAACTCTTTGTAAAAAGATTAGATACAAAGACAGAGACCAAGAGAGCTTATTTCAAAGGTTGCGCAATGAGAGACTGTTTTCTGCAAAAAAACAACAACTTTCTTTTGAAAATTAAAATGTCTTGTCAAAATAAATTTACTTATTAAATCTCAAAGATTGTATTTTTTTTTACATTGCTTTTGTAGTTTACAGTCATATGTAGAAGGCAGGCACATGTTTTTTTTTTTTTTTTTTTTCCATTTCCATTTCCATTTTGTCCATACAATGGAAGTCAATGGTCACCAAAACTGTTGGTTACCACCAAGACAGCTTTAAGTCACTTATGATTTTGTATTTGCAGTGAGATCAACATGAATTAAATCTATGGGTTTGTTTTTATACATCAAAATGTGTGGTCAAACTGTTTCATTTTCAGTGCAGTACTTAAAATTTTCACTTTAAAATAATGGTCCAGATCACTAGTAGTGCCTGCATAGTGACTAGGTAACACTTAATTAATTAGTAATTAGTGATGCATTTTATGACTTTATTCAGAGTAAAAAAAGATGACTGATTACATCTCAGTGCAGTATAGTGCAGTAAGAAAAAAAAAAACTCTCTGGCTTAGTCAGGTCAAGTATTTTATTTATTTATTTAATTTTATTGTATGACACCCCCTGGCTATCTGGACATTTTCATAACCTCTGCCTTGTTTTTAAAGAGAAACAAAAGGTCATATATGCAACACAGCTTCTCTTGACATCTATGGCCACGTTCACACTCACACCCGTACATTTTCAGGACTCACAACCACATTCTTGGAAAACCTGCGCTGTGTGAACGGAACGCACTGGACAACTAGTTGTCTGTCACGTCATACAGTGCGAGAGAGTCGCTCTGCTAAGAGGTTTCGTGTGTGGTTTCGGTTTCAGTAACATACAGGGACGGAGATATGAGCTGTGTGATTTGATGGATAAACTCGCGGCTCAGTTGGACTCTTTACGTGTCAAAAGTGATAAGACTTTTCAGTTTTATGGATGTCGCCATCTTTGATATTACTTTGGTCACTGTTGCTATGGTTACTGGTAACAGAATACAGGCTTGACTCCCGTTTCACGTTCATACGGACAGTATTCGAGATGCTACTGTAAGTTTCTGTGTGAATGAGGCATTTCGAGACTCATACCTGTAAGTAAATGCGGTTGTCAATCCCAAAAATTGACAGTGTGAATGTAGAATGACAAGTGCAGGATAACTATGCTTATTTCTCGACTCTCTTAGAAGAAAACAAACACAACCCTAGGTATTTATTCGATACAGTGGCTAAATTAACCAAAGATAAAGCTTCAACTTCTAATGTTTGTAAACAGCACAGCAGTAATGACTTTATGAACTTCTTTACTTGTAAGATTGATAATATTAGGAAAAAAATTATAACCATGCAGCCGTCTACTAAAGTATCACATCAGACAGCGCATTGTAGTGTCACTGAGGAAAAATTACATTCATTCACTGCTATAGGAGAAGAATTGGCTAAACTCGTTAAATCATCAAAATCAACATGTATGCTCGACCCTATACCAACTAAACTACTAAAAGAGATGCTTCCAGAGGTCATAGATCCTCTTCTTAATATCATTAATTCATCCTTGACATTAGGATATGTACCGAAAACTTAAGTTGGCTATTATTAAACCACTTTTTAAAAAACCGCAACTTGATCCTACAGAATTAGTCAATTACAGGCCAATCTCAAATCTACCCTTTCTGTCAAAAATACTAGAAAAGGCAGTGTCCTCACAGTTATGCTCCTTTTTAGAAAGAAATGGTATCTGTGAGGATTTCCAGTCAGGATTTAGACCGTATCATAGTACTGAGACTGCTCTCATTAGAGTTACAAATGATTTACTCTTATCATCCAATCGTGGTTGTATATCTCTATTAGTGTTACTCGATCTTAGCGCTGCATTCGATACTATCGACCACAACATTCTTTTGAATAGACTCGAAAATTATGTTGCCATTAGTGGAATTTCATTGGCATGGTTTAAATCATACTTATCTGACCGTTATCAGTTTGTAGCAGTAAATGAAGAGATGTCACACCGATCACAAGTTCAGTATGGAGTACCGCAGGGCTCAGTGCTAGGACCGTTGCTTTTCACCCTGTACATGCTACCACTGGGATATATTATTAGGAAGCATAGTTTTAATCATTGGACAAAAAAACTCCACAAGTAGTAACCTAGAATACTGTCTAACACTCGATGGCTGCTCTGTCAAGTCCTCGTCGTCAGTTAGGAACCTGGGTGTGCTCTTTGATACCAATCTCTCATTTGAAAGCCACGTTTCTAGCATCTGTAAAACTGCATTCTATCATCTTAAAAATATATCTAAATTACGGCACATGCTTTCAATGCAAAATGCTGAACAGTTAGTTCATGCGTTCATGACCTCAAGGCTAGATTATTGTAATGCTCTACTGGGTGGTTGCCCTGCTCGCTTAATAAATAAACTGCAGCTTGTCCAAAACGCAGCAGCTCGAGTTCTTACTAGAACCAGGAAGTATGACCATATTAGCCCGGTTCTGGCAACACTGCATTGGCTCCCTATTAAACATCGTATACATTTTAAAATCTTGCTGATTACTTACAAAGCACTAAATGGTTTAGCTCCCCAGTACTTGAGCGAGCTCTTAACGCATTATACTCCATCACGTCTATTGTGGTCTCAAAATTCTGGCCAGTTGATAATACCTAGAATATCAAAATCAACTGCAGGTGGTCGATCCTTTTCCTATTTAGCACCTAAACTCTGGAACAGTCTTACTAGCATTGTTCGGGAAGCAGACACACTCTGTCAGTTTAAATCTAGACTAAAAACACATCTCTTTACTATGGCATACACATAAAACATTTTTAATTTATATTATTCAAATCAGTTAAATGATTGTTTTAGGCTGCATTAACTAGGTCAGCCGGAACCGGGAACACTTCCCATAACACCTGATGTACTTGTTACATCATAAGAAGAATGGCATCTACGCTAATGTTAGTCTCTTTGTTTATCCCGAGGTTTACTGCAGTTGGCCGGATCCGGGCCGTATCCGGACCAGATGGTGGACCTTAGCCTGGACATGACGAACGCATCCCTGAAGTGTCTGTAGAGACCGTGTCAATTAAACTCCCCCCTGTAAATGCCACATCGACACGACATCCTCATTAAACCCGTCCCCGGCGTGACGACTCCAATCTTTCGAATAATCCTACGAATATCTATTGATCTAATATGACTTCTGACCTGTAATGTTGCCAGAATCATAATCATGCACTATTTGTTCGTCGGCCAGAGGAGAACTGGCACCCCGACTGAGCCTGGTTTCTCCCAAGGTTTTTTTCTCCATTCTGGCCCTGAAGGAGTTTTGGTTCCTTGCCACCGTCGCCTTTGGCTTTTGGCTTGCTCAGTTGGGGACACTTAAATTTCAGCTATATTACTGATCTGCCCGCATTGACACTATATGATAATTGAAATGAGCTGGATGACATCACCGTTTTCACCAGAGCGGCTGTACAGCCGAATCAAATTCTGTTGCATTATTTTCCTGTTACCACTGTGAAGCTGCTTTGAAACAACTGGCATTGTAAAAAGCGCTATATAAATAAAGGTGATTTGATTTGAACTATGTGTTAGCGACAGGGATCTTCTACCTATAACACAGGAGCAGCATAGTGCATTGTGAGCCGTTGTAACCTCCTTTATCTCTCTTTCTCTTGACCATGCCACCAATATAATCACAGAGATTTACCCCAGATCCCCTGGAACTCTAAGAATATGCAGAAACTATGGATTTGGAGATACTACACTCTAAAAAATCTGTAAAAATAGGGCACAATGTACTGTATTAATAATCTGACAGATTTTTCCGAATTAATTTTTTTACAGGTGTTTTATCTTTATTTTGAATTTTGAACTTCATTACGTTGTGTTTTAGGGTTAACAGAAAAGTCTGTAAAATTACTGGATAATGTCCAAGTAATAAGCTGCCAGTACTTTTTCTGTTATTTTAAAGATTTATTTTTTACAGTGTATATAAAGTTAGACTTAGAACATGGTTTTCTTCTCTTTTCCTAAAAGCATGTATTATAATCAAAACCAGTATAAGTAATGTCCAAGTCTGGCATATCTGATATGAGTGGAACTAACAATCCATATGTGTGATACCTCTGCTTGAGTCTTTACTGCAAGTCCAAGATAAGCCTGAAACAGCCACAACTTGGATTTTATCAATGGGTTACAGATGATGCATCTCTCTCAATGACCATTTAAGCCACATACTTAATTGTCAGGTCTGAGTTTTGTCTCTCCATTCTCACACTTATATTTAAAGAACAAAAGCTGGAAACATTTCCAGCCAGAATACAATATACACAATGATTACAAAGTGTGCCATCTGGCCTACTGTGAGGTGGTCTGCTATCTCAATGCCTGCACATCACTCAACTACTCTCTGAATCACGCTACAGAATACAAACATACTCTAATCTTCTATCAGGGGAAAAAAAAACATTATAACGATTTGATGATGTAAATCTCATCATAATCATGCAATTATTTATTAGCAACTTGATGTACTTAATGTGGATGCCTCTTTTATGTACTGCTTCAAGAGAAAAGTCGCACAGTTCAACACTTTCTCTAGTCTCTGTTGTAGTTAAATGCAGACATGTCAAACATATTCCCTTGGCTCTAGAAAAAAAGTGATCTGCAGTGCCTTCAGTATAACGTTTATTCCAAAGTTCAATGTGGAAGAAGAGTCGTTCTGTTCTGTGGGAATTCATTCACAGTTCTGTCAGAACGCGGCAACAGAAGGAACCCATATTCCCCAGCTGCTCTTTATTCTGTGTGAGGGACTGAATGAGACACTCTAATGTTTATTATATTAAAAAGCTCCAACTTGAAAGACCCTTTCAAAGAAATAAAAGTTAGATCTCTGTATTTTTTCCTCTCTTATTGTTCCATTTCTTCCCTGTAGTCACCTTTCCTTTTTTTTTCATATAGACTTTGATAAAACATTTCATATTGCAGGCAGTGATACAGATGAAGGCTTTTCCAAACACATTTTTTTACTTCAGAAAGCCAGAGCAGTTTATTTATATTATAGTGGTGTATTACATTGGCCCAGTAGGCCCGTCCTCTCAGGCCACCCAAGAGAGAACCAAGGGCAGTGAAAGATTTATGGTAGGCATTGACAAATGAATCAAATTGACTGCGAGTCAATGCTGCTAAACCTCTCTATGATCTTTTATTTCCTAGCATTTTACATTTTCTTTCTTTGACAGTTGCTCACAGGCCTGAAGTCAGGAGTGAAAGAGGAGTGGAACGATTCTTCTACAAATTGTCGACACAGATTCAGATCAACCTGCTTTAGAGAACATTACAGTAACAAATACAGACATGTTTCCAAACGCACATTGAGCTCGTTTTTGAAATCGAGGTCACATATGCACATGGAAATAAATCAGAGCGGCTGGATTTTGAAATCCCTTCGTCTCTAATGTTATTGGACACATTGCACAGCACTTAGGAATACTTCTCACTCTCTGAGTGCCGTTTTGAGAGCTGGGACCCATTTGCACCGAATGGGTCCATTAAGTGCCAAGTAACTTTATTTGTGCCTGTTTTAGATTACATAAATCTTCTTCCGTGAGTCCCAGTTGGTACTGTTAATTCCTTATTAAGTGCAGAGGAGCCAGAGGCTGATGAGTGATTGGAAAGCGTGCAGCCTTTTCTCCTCCGTATAACCATAAATGTTAAAGTTAAAGAGACAGCACTATGGCAAGAGTTTACAGCTGAAACACATACTAGTCCTGGAAAGATGCCACTAAGAGCTTAGCTTGATTGATTAAGGTATGAGAATGCATATCACTTTGCAGTAAGATTAACTAAACCAGAAGCTGGAGTACAGTTCTATGAATGCAATCCCATCAACAGTTCACTACCATACAGAGCAGGCAAATATGCTCACAATGTTTACCTTGATGCTTCTGTGTAATGGATTAAACTGAGGCCACATACCTTTTATTTTATGTGTTTCACCTCGCCACACATATGGTACCATGATATTGCACTGTGATCCATTTGCCATACTTGTTCTTATACAGTGAATTCACTGACCTGCACAACCCGGATAAAATGGTCAATGATCCTGCACAAGTTATGGAACAGATACTCTGATTAAATATTAATCCAGTAAAAGTACTCTTTTTGAATTTCTGCTACATAAGTACTAGTTGCACTTTATTTTACAGTATGTGCACTTACATGTACTTACAGTGTAGTACTGAAAGTACTGGGTAATATAAGGTTACTGCATGGGTTAAGGTTAGGTTTAGGGGTAGGTTCATTATTACCCAGTTATTGCAATTACTGTTATAAGTATAGTATGTACATGGGGAACAGGACTGTAAAATAAAGTGCTACCGAAGTACTTACTAATGAATGTACTCAAGTATTAGTAAAACTTCTTATCCATATGTACAATATATATACTGTATATAAATATATCTTGTTCCACACTTGCTTAGACTCAATCACTGAGTCCATGAGTTTTTATTCATCATGGCTATCAGATGGGCCCAATTCCAGAATGATTCATTCCTGGCACTATGTGAACCAGTTCAGCAGATTTACTAAAAAGAATAGCCTCAAAATAATGATTTAGCACAAATCAGTCATCACAATCTCGGAGCGGGTCTCAACTTCTTCAAAATAATGAAGAACTTGTATTGATCACTTAATTTAAAAAAATAAAAATAAATTTTATTAGGATATCATGCATTGAAATATAGCTAAGCAAAAGTTTTATTTGCAAAAAATGTATAAAGTGCAGTAACAGAAAAAAAAAAAAAACCCTTGTTACTGTCCACCATTGATTAAATCTGACCTAAAGAATAGGCCAGTATCATACCTGAATAAGGCAGGTGACATTGGGCACCTGCCTTATTTTATCCTTATGTTATCATAATGCAATCATATTATAAATGGCATCATTTAGTTTCTTATCTATTAATAATATTTAATTAGGGTTTTGCAAAAAAAAAATTAAAAAATCACAGAACTAAATTTTAATTTGTAATTCAGTACAATGAAACAATTGTATAAGGATCTAAATGTTGTAATGCATTGTATTTGAAGAAAATGCAGAAGAGAAATAAAAAGGCAATCAGCATTTACATTTACAAGTCCTGACAGTCCATCTGTCATCCCAAGGCAGTGTGAATGAGAAGAGGTCCCTAGTCTGGGTCAGGTAAAGCAAGGCTCAGCTGATCTGAGCGCTACAGAGCAGAGCTGATGCTAGCACAGTCTGACAGTGTGATGGATACTGCTGAGTGAAAAGCTGATAGATTTTCTGTTGATCCCATATCACTGTTTTTCTGCAGCTGGGCCTCTTCTTCTAGCCTACACTGACATATGACTGGAAATATTGAGGGCTTTGGGGAAATGGCTCCCAGAGACAAAAAGCATTTTATTCTTGAGCACCACTAAACAATACCTATTCCAAACTTCGAAGTGTGCTCGATGAGCAATATTTCACATGCCCCACAAAAAACATATATCTGTGAATTGACTTTGATAGAACTCATAAAGACTATTACTATTTATTTTATTTTTTTTAAACTACGTTAGAGGGCAAATTTATGATGCTGACTACTGTTTTTTCAGGCATTTCAAGTTACACTATATGTTTTTCGAAATGTGATTATTCCTTATAAACACACCCGAAGCACCAAACACACATAATTTAAAGTGCATTTGAGAGCTGCTGACCCATTTAACAATACTAGATGAGGTTTTTGAGTCCAAGAATTTGTTTTAAAGAACAGTCATGTGTCCTGTGAAGAGAGGCCGCTCCATATCCACAGGACAGGCTGTGCTACTTAGCAGACTGCAGCCTCAGCACAAGAAGTTAAGAGAAACAGTTTCCCGTTAATCAGGGCAGACACAAGAGGTAACCTCACAATCCATCTGCCCATGCAGCTGCCGGCACTCTCAACCACTGGCACATGTCTGTTCCTTACACTTAAATTGCTCTGGCATGGACTTTCTAAAGGGAGGTGCCGAAACATCTGGCATCAAGTCATAATCAAGAGGACCAGGATGTCACCCCTGCCTGACCGTGGACAAGCTGTGCGATGAAGGTTTGGGTCACCTTCAAGCAAGTCAGCATAGATTTAGAAGATTTGAAATGAATTAATATGCATTCAAAGGCAAAGAACAAAGAAAACTAACACGTTAAATTTAAACATTGGCGAAAAGGTGATAAAAGGTAGCATTAATGGGATAGTTCAGCTAAAACTGAAAATCCTTCCACCATTTACTCACGCTCAAGTCATCCCAAACCTGTATGAATTTTTTGAAAGTCAATATTGTTTCAGACCCAGTTGATGTTCATTGTACGGACAAAAATTTAATTGAATGAATTGAAATACTTTCCAAAATCTCTTCTACAGGAATTACATGAAAATGATGACAATTTATAAGTGCAAACAATCACTTTAAAGAACATTGATGTTATGAATGCTAAGTTTATTTTTTATTTATTTTTTTCATTACGAGAGGCAATATCATCAGCATTTTTTTGAGTCCTTTAAGCATGAAATACAGACTTTACATTATACTACTGCCCGGTCACAATCCCTTTTTTTTTTTTTTTTTTTTTTTTTTCAATCTGTCAAATTGAAACTTAAAAAGTCTCATTTTGAACTTGACTAGTTGCCAACTCTTCAATGCAACATGTTTGTGAGTTCAGACAGATCCATTCACAGTGTGCTACAAATGTCAAATTATTTTTGACACAAAGAGCTGAGATTGCAGCAGTCATGTTAATGTATTCGGTTCTACATCTGACTTGGTACTGATGGATCTGCTGTTTGAATTGACTTGAGCTGCTGAGAAGGGTTCAGAGATGTTCAAGCTGCTGATTTGAGATGAAATTATCAAAAGCCAGTTACTCAACACTTTTTTATATACAAACAAGCAGCCAAGTACACTTCGCCAGATATACTGTAGCAAATGGTATAATTATGTATACAGGCACAAGCTGCAGTGCAAGTTGAAATAAGAAAATCAATTTTATGCGCAAGAATATTCACTGTTTGAAGGGCTGCACTCAGTGGTTGAGCTCTCTGTATGTTAAAAAGCACACGTCCCTCTTTTATAAAAAATGATATGATATTTGTAATCCAGAAATATGTGTCGGCATTAATTCATTTGAATACAAATTGAACTGGAGCACACTGAGTTTGACTGTAGGCAGAACTGAAAGCTTTTGACAGCTGTATGCAAAATACTTGGGAAGTCTGACGAAATGGACAAAGTTGGCTGAGAACAGTGAGTGAGAGGTACAGAATCTGTCTGAATGAGTAAAGGTAGAAACTGATAGATTTGGGTCACTTTTAGAGGATGCATGTGTTTGTGTATGTGTGTGTGTGTCTGGGGATGTTTTGAGTATGTGTTCAGAGAGCAGCCTTCTTTGGATAAAGTCAGTATTATCACAATGCTGACAACAGGTGCATAATACATTATATATATTATGCTTTCTTATGATTTCTGAAAGGGATAGTTATCCCCAAAATTAAAATGCTGTCATTATACTCACTATCATGTCATTCCAAACCCATAGGACATTCGTTCATCTTCGAATGACAAATGAAAATAATTGAAATATTCGCTCATCCTTCTTGTCCAGGCAATGAAAGTTTGAAAGCTTTCACATATTAAAAAGTACAAATGGAGATCATACAATAATCCATATTAATCAAGTGGTTTAATCCAAGTCTTCTGAAGAGACACAACTACTTTATAGGATAAACAGATTTCCATTTCCATTTATGCATTTAGCAGACACTTTTATCCAAAGCAACATCAGATTTAATTTAGGCTTTTATTTACATAGCATATACATAGAGTTCATCAACATGAAGCTCAACCATACTTGCTTGACGTGTGAGAACAAACCTCATTGGTTCTTGCAGATGCTCAAACATGCTTGCGTGACATGAGAGAACAAACTTCATTAATTCTCACTTTGTCAATCAAGCACGTTTGAGTGTCCATTTACCATAATTGATGTGTATTGGCAGCACGGGGTCTCAGTGCAAGGAGGTCCCCGGGTAGAGCCCCAGCTGAGCCAGGAGTCCTTTCTGTGTGAAGTTGCTCCACGTGGAGGTGCTTTCTGTGTGGAGGTGCTCCGGTTTCCCCCACACAGTCCAAAGACTTACAGGTTAGGTGGACTGGACATGCCAAATTGGCCATAGGTGTGAATGTGTGTGTGGACACATGGACAGTCTTTCGCATATGGTGAGAGATGGCCACCGACTCACCAAGAGTCAGATATGACTGAAATGGTAATATACATAGATAGATGTGTATTTATCAGTGTTTATACATGAATAAAAGCCTAAATTAAATCTGGTCATCATATAAAGTGTGTCTCTGAAGACCTGGATTAACTGCTTGATTCATATGGATTACTTTTACAATCTCTTTATGAACCATCAAAGTTTTGGTTGTGTGGACTTTCAATGGAGGGACAGAAATCTCTCAGGTTTAATTAAAAATAACATAATGTGTATTTCAAAGACGAACAAAAGTCATACAGGTTTGGAAGGACTTGGGTCAATAAACTATGACATAAGTTTTCACTTTTGGGTAAACTATCCCTTTAAGGACTTACAGTTCAAAAATTTACCATGATGAGTTAAGGCTAATTCACACTGCACTAACATCAGGGTGTTATCCCTGTTGGCATCGGCTGGCATTGTATTTTCACAGACTGAACATGTTCAATCAGTGTTTGTCAGATCGTGGAATGTCTGAGAAGTATCATACTGTAACCTGGTGATTTTGTTGGTTGCCGTCTGTCTATGTAGTGTGAAATAGCCAAGAAATTTAAATTAGAATTCTTGTTTTCAGAAGAAATTCGTATCTCTCCTCTGTCTATAAGTTGCCTTATTGTATAAATTCATTTTCAGAATGAAATGAGCAAGCAGTCCCAAACCACTCATACTTAGTGCAGCCCATTTAAGGGTGTACTCACCCTAGGCACGGTTGCCTTGTACCGTGCCCGAGTGCGATTGTCCCCCCTCCCCATTCTCCCACTGGCCTGCACTCACATTGCACTTAACGTACCGGGCCGGAGCACGCTTATGTCATTCACGATGCAATTTTTTGTTTTGAAGAAGACAGGAAGAAAAGCGATTTCGCCAATAGACTACCTAAAAGATTTATCATTTATGCCAAGCAGCGATTTTCACTTGATTGCACTGCACGTATCAGAAGATTATTACGGAAGCAGCTGGCTTTGATGGAGGAATTTGCAGCTATAAACAATCCCTGTTTGTCAATAAGGTGAAAACCAGACCCGTTATAAACCTAAATGTACTTGAATTCATTGAAAAGTGTATCCAAGTAGTAATATTTTGGTGTTTGCTGTTGTAATGATGACAGTAGCGCACAGCTGTTCTGTGCTCCGGCGCGGTTTGCGATCACACTACATGCGTACCGCGCCCGAGCCCAACCGAACCATGCTCTGGCCCACCTCTTCCAAGAGGGCCAGGGCCGGCTAAACGAACCGCGCCCGGGCACGGTACGGAGCACTCACACTAGTCAACCGAACCAGACTTTGGGGGTCAAACGCGCCCGGGCAAGGTTCAGATCGCCTAGTGTGAGTACACCCTAAGAGGTGAAAGAAAACTAAGGTTGTTACCAACCATCTGTCAGGATAAACCAGACTCAAAGACAGATATAAACAATCCAAAAAGTTGTTTATTGAACAGATGGATGAATGGCACAGTTCAGGCGAATAAATGGCACATAAACAGTTACTGAGTAAATGCTGGTGGATAACTTTGTTTTCATTGCAGGTAGTGAATGGTGATGATGGTAGAGGAACTGGACGAAGTGCACACCTCTTGATGAACACTGTGAGTATACAGGTAATCTTTAATAAACAGGTTTCAGGCACGGAGACAAAGGAGATTGTTAGAGAGACAAAGGAATCACAGGGGAATCGACACACCTAGTTAAACCACCAAGGTAAGTAAAGAAAGTAAGCAGTCTGTTTCCACGTTCAAGGTCAGACGATGATTGACTGAGAGGTGTGCGCTTTAGTACTGGTGCTGAGTGCTGCGGTGATGAGGAACAGGTGATGGTGATTAGAATTTAGGAGAGAGTAGTGAACGATGTGTGGGTGTGACTGGAGGGGGCAGCATGGAGGACATACAGCAGACCTTGTTCTTGCTTCTCGGCATGTGGCTGTTTGTCACAAGACAAAAAAAAACAAACATTGTATTTAAACTGTACAGTGCATCCGGAAAGTATTCACAGCACTTCACTTTTTCCACATTTTGTTATGTTACAGCCTTATTCCAAAATGGATTAAATTCATTATTTTCCTCAAAATTCTACAAAAAATTCCCTATAATGACAACGTGAAAGAAGTTTGTTTGAAATCTTTGCAAATCTATTAAAAATAAAAAACGAAAAAATCACATGTACATAAGTATTCACAGCCTTTGCTCAATACTATGTTGAAGCACCTTTGGCACCAATTACAGCCTCAGTTATTTTTGAGTATGATGCTACAAGCTTGGCACACCTATTTTTGGGCAGTTTCTCCCATTCTTCTTTGCAGGACCTCTCAAGCTCCATCAGGTTGGATGGGGAGCGTCGGTGCACAGCCATTTTCAGATATCTCCAGATATGTTTAATCGGGTTCAAGTCTGGGCTCTGGCTGGGCCACTCAAGGACATTCACAGAGTTGTCCACTCCTTTGTTATCTTGGCTGTGTGCTTAGGGTCGTTGTCCTGTTGGAAGATGAACCTTCGCCCCAGTCTGAGGTCCAGAGCGCTCTGGAGCAGGTTTTCATCAATAATGTCTCTGTACATTGCTGCATTCATCTTTCCCTCAATCCTGATTAGTCTCCCAGTTCCTCCCGGTGAAAGACATCCCCACAGCATGATGCTGCCACCACCATGCTTCACTGTAGGGATGGTATTGGCCAGGTGAAGAGCGGTGCCGTTTTTCCTCCAGACATGATGCTTGCCATTCAGGCCAAAGAGTTCAATCTTTCTTTCATCAGACCAGAGAATTTTGTTTCTCATGGTCTGAGAGTCCTTCAGGTGCCTTTTGGTAAACTCCAGGCGGGCTGTCATGTGCCTT